>CM046956.1:22595471-23227356 GCA_025698475.1 Gossypium anomalum
GTATGCATAAATTGGATGGCTAATTAGGTGTGTTTTGGCCTTGAAATGGCTTGTTTTTAAGGCCAAATTATGGAGCACATGGCTTGGGACACTGGCACACGGCCTGGCTACACGGTCGTGTGTCACTTGTTAATTTTGGTGTATCAGGTCATTATGTTACACGACCTACGACACAACCATATGTCACAAGTCAAAGAGTTACATAGTCTGGCACACGGCCTTCCACACGGCCGTGTGACCCTACTCAGTGAGTTATACGGTTTGAGACACAGACTGGGACACGGCCGTGTGTCCCTTTGTTCGAATGTTACACAGTCTGGGCTATGTCACACAGCTGTGTGACCCTTATTTTCAAATTTTACAACTTCTTCCTAAATATTCTGATTTGTCTCGGTTTAGTTCTGAATTGTTCCCAAACTGATTTTAGGGCCTCGAAGGCCCGATTTAAGACCCAAATATACATGTATGCTAAGGTGTTGATGAGTTTTAAATGATTGTTGTTATATGACATTATTGAAATGTTTTGATATTAAAGTGATCGGATTTGCATGGTAATGCTCCGTAACCTTAATTTAGCGACAGAGATGGGTTAGGGGTTTTATATACAAATTATCTCGATGTATCAAAACATCACTTTTAACAATCATATACAACATTTATGCCATAATTTCACATAACATGAGAATTAGAATAACATGATTTCATAAAATAGTTGGTTCGGAAATACTTACTTGTATAGTCTATTTTGACGGATTTAATCTTCCATTTTAGAATACTTAAAGTATTCATATAAAACATAAATCAAGCAATAATATTTTATTTAAACATTTTTAACAATATATATATATATAACTTGTATCAAGTTAGACTCACAAAAGATAGTAGATCTGATGTGAAACTCCACTCTAAAGAATATCTACACTCGGATCTTAACGAATGGAATACCGATCTATTATCAAGGTGACTTTCTATTAAAGAATCATCTTTAAACACTTTGTGTGATTAGTCACTTAAATTAAATCATCCATTTAGAACTTACTCTTATAAATAATCATTTGTACGATGGTTTCGTTCCCAAAACTAGGAGCTTTCCGGAATGGTGTCGATTGGCCCTTCATTAAAAATAGAGTACGATATGTTAATACACGAGGAAAAATACACTATAAGACCTTATAAACATTCTGTCAAAAGGAAAAGGTAGGAAAGAGATAGTGATTTACATCCACTACTATACTTACTCTAAATCGATTAAATCAGAAGGGATGTTGGGTTACCGGGGTCTTGAGTTGGAGAGGAAATCGGATCTAGAGCAATCAATCACTTGGAAAAGTAAGTCAAAAGTATAATAATATTATTAAAATATTTTAAGAACTTATTGAAAATAAAAGAAATGAGGTTTCATTTACTATAGAGAGTGGTAGAAAACAAAAAACGATGAAGAAATAAGGAAGGGTTGCTAATCGCTGATAGAGGCGCAACGGCGACAGTGGTGGTCTAGCAAGGACGCAACAGAGGAGGAGGGGAGAAGGGTGTTGCGACATTAGGGGAAAGAAGGAGAGAATGAAAATGGAAAAGGAAATAGAGAAGAAGAAGAAGAAAAAAAAGAGAAAAAAGAATGAGTTATTTTTTATGGTGGTACACAATGGTGGTGGCCACGATGGTGAACGGTAGTGCTAGAATGGCGGTGGAACAATACAAAAAGGGAGCAACGATGAAGGGGAAGTCTGACTGTGGTTCGGTTGGAGGAAAATAGTACAGAGGTGGTTGATGGCTAAAACAAAAGAAGAAAAAATAGGGGAAAAGGGAAAAGCTAGAGAGAAGGATGGCAATAGGGGGAGGAGTGAAATGAAAAATGATTCAATAGGTGAATTGTGTTTGTCTAGGTACAATGAATCAATTCATATGGAAAGGATGGAGTAAAGGGCATGTTGAGGGTACGAGGGAGAAAAACGAGGATCATGCTTGAGTAAATAAGGTATGTTGACTTGAAAAGAAAAGAAAAAATCTTCCTCATGCATGGTAAGTAGTTGGACGGCACTAGGGGGTGTTGACATGCTAAAGTTGGCAAAATGTTCAATAAAAAGGTTATGAATGTGGAAACTTGAACCTAGGACCGTTAGGAAACTTTTTGAGCTTCTAACCACTAAGCCATTTAACTACTTGTTCACACTCCTACAACAATTATTTTAAAAACATGGCGTGACATTTGCTAAGGTTGGAAGCAAAAATTACACCACATAGAAAATATTGAGAGAGAGAGGGGATTAGAACTCAGATCATCAAAGACAGCTCCACCACTACTCAATCACTAAACTTGATACTTATATATTGAAAAATGTGTCAAGGTCACCTAAAAAAAATTCAAGCATGACCACTCTCGAGTCATTAACCCAATTTCTACTAACTCATTTTTTGGGATGTAATAGCTCTCTTGTCTTTCCACCCAATGATCCATAGGCCCCACCTATCTTAGCTGAAGAACCTCACTTGTTTTATCGTCGATGAGCACAATAAGAAAGAAAATGTGATGGTCGAGTTTGTGAGGATTGTCAAAGCAAGCGAGCAAGTGGTGGCTGGGACACTTCACCATTTGTAGGAGTTTAAATATGTTGGTGTTGCAGATGGTTGCTCTTCTTTTGTTGCAAATGAATTTTGATATTTAAATCATGATGGACAAATTAACTTTTTTCTGAATTTAGGTGTTTGGACTAGAGAATAAGCATTGGTTTATCCCAAACTATTTCAAATATGATTAAAGACGAATGCTTGGCTTTCACGGTTTTGACTACCCAACACAGTTAACTGGAAATCACTCCAGCAACATTATCTAGGGAACAAAACAAGCTTTCAAGTTTTAATCACTCATAAAAAAAAAAAAAAAAAAAAAACTAGATTTCATCTCATGTACATATTTGTATCATTGTGATTTGAATGTGATTATGTTACACCCCAAAATATAGGAGGTTAATTGAACTAATTAACTAAAAATGACTTAGGCTTGATGGTTAAGTAATTAGTGCACTCTTTAAAGATCTTAGGTTGAAGACACTCTTTTCTCATTTTTTTTCCAAACCACACATAGGGTTTCCAAACCCTAAACTATTAATCCACTTTTTTTCCAATAGAACTAGAATTTTGTTTTCTCTTCAAACCTAAATAGAATTTCTTTCTTTTTTCTACTTCTTCTCTGTTTTCTTTACCATTTTATTCTTTGCAAAATATTTTCTCTCTATTGCTGAAATTCTTTTTGCTACCCAAATTAAAACCAATTCTCATTTGAATAATTTTTCTATCGATTCGTAATTTCCATCCATAATATTCCTAACCTTACCAAAGAATTGGTAAGTACATCTGAAATCTCGGTGTTTAATCTTGAATTTCTATAGAACTCCTATCCATGTTAATCTTGTAATCTGATTACACAATCTTTCTCGATTCTTGTTGAATCCTTCAATAATCTTAACAAATCTTGAAATAACTCATTAACTCATGTATAAATGTCGTTTGAAGAACCTGTTTTAGGTGCATCAGACTAGATTTGATCGCAAGAAACATCGGTTGGGCTTCCGGTGAAAGGTGTGTGTGTTTCTTTACAAGCGAATCAGGACAAATCTTGCCTAGGATTAGGGCTACACGGGTGCCATATGGGTGTGTGGACCACACGGCCCCTCACACAGCTATGTGCCTCTGGAACCCTAGGATAGTTCAAATCTCACACGGCTTACCACACGGCTGTGTCTCCCTTGTAGCTTAATTTTGCAATTTCCACAGCCACAATTTGTTACATAGCCTGGCCGCACAACCGTGTAACACCTCCACACAGCCTATAGCACCTTAAACGGCCTTACCACATGGTTGTGTGTCCCTTAATTTATAGTTTTGCTCAAAATTTTATGATTTATTTAGTTTAGTCCCTAAATAGTCCCCGAACTATTTTTAGAGTTTTATTTCTCTCAATTAAACCCTGGTGATATAATGCATGATTTGAATGTCTAAATTATTATTGTATATGCATGTTATGTGAATAAATTATGCCTGTTGCATTTGTATTACAGATTATGTGATCAGCATGCCTTATGTTACTGTTAAATCAAACACATGATAAATCATGTCTTTTGTTATCGAATTGATTTAAGATAAGCATATTAATTGCTACCACATTGATTTGATATAAGCATATTAAATTCTACCGCTTTAATCTGTTATAAGTATGCCACATCGTATTGCATGGGTGGGACGATGTGAACGGAGGAAGATTGGCAGTTTATCTGCAAATTTGCTATGTATCCACGCTAGAGGCAGATTTCATCTGCGGGTTATTTGCTGTACAACCCACAGCCAAAGGCAGATTTTATCTACGAGATTTTTTTGTGTACCCACAGCTAGAGGCAGATTCCATCTGCAGGATTTTTCTATGTGTCCATAGCCATTGGCAGTTTATTTACAAACCATTGGTGGTTAAACCACAACTCAGTGTGTAGGTGGTTGGAGTTCAAGGGAACTCCTATTGTGGTCTATAGCGGTAAGATAGGATCTTTCCTATTAAACTGAAAATGTATGGCACTCAAAAAGCATGTGCATACAAAACTAGGATTTCTGATATGACATATGTAAATATATACATCTACTGTTGAGTGATTTGAAATATCGATTTTTGAAATTTCTATTGTGAATTATTTCTATGTGTCGTATTTCCATATGCCTGATCATTTGCACTGATTTTCTTATGATTAAACTCACACTGAACTTCATAGCTTACTCCCCCTTTTTATTTTCATTTCTATAGATAACCCACCAGGTTGGAACGTGGACACGATATTCGGAGGGTTTCGGCTTGGAACATTTTTATTCTTATTATTCATCTTAAAGTATTTTAAGTTTATTATCCGCATTTACTATTATTCAAGACTGTATTGTTTGTTTATTAAATTGTGGCATAGGACTTAGGTTTTGGTTTTATATAACAGCATGATATTATTTTTTTTAAATGTTTAAGGGTTTTAATTACTTATGCACGAAACATAGATTTTATAAGATCTAAGTAAATATCATTTTTCCGCTACTAAGTTATAGATAAATTTTGGGTAATCAATAAATTAGAAATTAACTAAGGTAATTACTCTTAAAAGGAAAATGTTAAACTTAATCCGTTTTTGATGACTCATGAGTTTTTCTGAAAATAGACTAAATTTTCTTCTAAAGTTAAACAAATGTTATAAAATGACAGTTTTGTATAAGTCTAATTGTACTAGGCCAATTTGGTGGCCGATGTAATATCATGAATTCAAATCTGACGTTTAAGCCGGGTTGGAAAGGTTATAAAAAAACATCGGTTTTTTTAATCTTAATCAATGGTGTCATTGTTTCATAAGAAGGTGGCTTGAGAAACACCAATTAAAGCTCAACATTTTCATTGAATTTCTTTCTGGCGAATCTTCATATGTGATCTTCCGTTTTGAGCTATTGTCTATATCTTTGTTGGCAATAATTGAAACTTGCAGAAACCATTTCTCTCCCTTACCACATTAAACAATTTGGTTGGTTGCGTGTAATTTGTGTTTATATGATGAATGTGAAAAAGAATGAAAAAAAAGTGTACAAGTAGAAAAGTGTTTATTTTGCACTTTCTTAATTACATATAAAAAAATTCCAACTTATAAATTTAATAAATAATAACAAATAATTATTGGAATCATATATATAATAAAACAAGGTACATACCTTGTATTTGAGCCAAGTGCGTCATTATATTTTTTTATAATTTTTGTATATATTTAAAAGATAATTTATAGAATTTTTTTATTATCCATTAAATTATAAATTTTTATGTTTAAAATAAAAATTTAATTAGATAAACAAGAATTTGAAAAAAAAATTTAGTTACTTAGTTAACTTAAATAATTTCTTATTTAATTATATATTATCTATAATTTTTTTAAGTTAATTTTTTGTGTAAAATATTTAATTAGATAAACATAAATTTTAAATTTTAGATAAATATAAAATTAAAAAATTATTCCATTTAATTTAAATTAAATAATTTTTTTATTAAATTGTATACTATTTATATTATATATTAGTATTTATTTTAATTAATAGCCTATAATAAAATTTAAATAATAAACATATTTTTAATTTATTATTTATTATTTAAATATCTAAAACTATTTATTAATTAATTGTAATGCTTTGAATGTTTTATTGTGGGATTTTGTAGAAATTAAATTTTTGTATTTGTGGCTATGTGCTTTATCTATATGTTCAAGGTCAAGAGTTTGAGTCATATTTTAAGAAAAGTTTTTGCTACTTTATTCTAAACGAACCTCTATCCGTGACTTGTTGGCTTAAGTTCAATTTTGTGTAAATTTATGTCAAGAATGAGCTTGTTGGTTTATTGGTTAAATATCTATCTACTTTTTGATCATGTATTCGAGTCTCTACGTAAGCGAAGCAATGTATTTTGCTCAACTCCATAGAATTAGTTGGTTGTTGTTTTTAAACTTAATATTTTTTCCTTTTTTATTTTTTTATTTTTTTGTTCTTTTTTCTTTTCTATCGTTCTTTCTTTTTCCCTCTTCTCCTTTAATTCCTTTCTTTCGTCCTTCCTCTTTCGGTTGTCATTAAATCCTCTACGGTACATTTAATTCCTTTCTTTCGTCCTTCCTCTTTCGGTTGTCATTAAATCCTCTACGGTACATTTGGGTAAGTACGTTTTTCGTGTTGTTGATTGAAAGTTAATTGTGTAAGTTTTGTTGTGAATTTCTTATAATCAACGGTTTCATTTTTTTGAAATGGTTTCTTCTTAGTTGGGTTGAATTCTCTCGGTTAAATGATCTTTAACTTCTTTACTTCAGGCTTAGGCGATCTGCCGGGCTATGTGGTAGGCAGTGTGATAGGCCGTGTAACCCACTATTTATCAAGTAAGAGCCACACAGGTAAGTGACACAGGCATGTGGCTAGACTATGTGTGGCCATGTTAGTGTAGAGTTCACACGGGCCAAGGGCACATTGGAAACACAAAAATTTATATACTTTTTCATACCCTTTTTAACTTAAAACCAAGTTATTCCGGTTAAATTCTTGTTGAAAAATAATTAAATATTATAAAATAATTAAATTATGTTAAAAATATGAACATTATGAATTTTAACTAATTTTATAGTTAATTTTGATTAAATTTGGTTATTTTTTACAGAATTACACAATTGGAGAAAAAGGGCCCGGTGAACACTGTGAGAAGAACAAAACCGAGAGTAATTTGAAGTATCGAGGCCAATTAATTTCCAGCCCAAGACGGTCCAGAAACGTGTATTAATTCATAATTAAATTAATTTTAATTTATTTCCTATTTAATTTAGGTTAAATGAATTAATTTTAATTAATTATGAAGAAAGGGCCTAGTGAACCGCACTGGTTGAACCGGATGAAGTGAGCCGAACCAGCCACTAATTGGGCTGACCAGAACCGTCCATTGGCTGACCCAAATCAGCAAATTAGCTGATGAAATATGCTTGCTAAAAGGCCCTTGAAAAACTTCCAAATTACATTCAAACCCCACCTATATTTTAGGCTTTGAAGATTTGCCCCAGCCTATTTTTAGCAAGGTTGAAAGCTTCAACCTTGCCATGTGTGTGGCCGGCCATGGGAGGGCTCTCTTGGCTGCTGAATTTGCTATTTTTAGCAGCCCTCTTCAGCTATAAAAGCCACCCTAGGCTGCTCATTTCAAAACATCCCTCAACATCTCTCATTCCAGAACATTCTCTCATCCTCTCTTCACTTCTCTTAAAGTTTCCTCTCCATTTTTCCATCCCATTTTCCCTTCCTCTTGTGCTGATTTCCTCTCTTGAGAAAGAGGTGTTCTTCAGCGATCTTGGGCAGCAATCAAGGATTCATAGAAGCCTTGCTCGGCGAAGACAACGGAGACAAATGAACGGAGCAACAGTCAAGCCGCGGAGAAACACTGGATTTGCTTTCTATTCCCTTTCTTTTAAATTTTTGTTGTTTTTATGATGAACATATCTATGAATAATATTGTTGTTGAAATGGTTATTTTAATCAATTTAGCTTGAATTTAATTCGTGTTGGGTTCATTATATTTTGCCTACTTGAATTTTTAAAATAGTGTTTATGCTGTTATAGGCCTCAGTGAAATACTTGATTAAGTAAAATCATGCTTAGGTTATCTGGCATTATAATTGTTTAGATAACTAAAGAACTAATTGTTTAAGCGGATTGAAATTGCAATTAATGGACTCAGTACTTAATCAGTGCATGTTTAATTCTTCTAAGGTAACTGAAAATTAAATTAGCATTGTATTTGGCGATACATATGCCTTGCATAACTTGCAAGATTGTTGTGATTAAATTGTTTCAAGGTATGGCTACTTTGTTACTTCACATAATCTTTTACGTGTTTATTAAGTTGAATTAATTGGTTGAATTGGCATATGGATATGTCCAAGAGATAAATGGAATTTTTTTAGTAAATGTGTTCATAAGTTAGCAAATTACTGGGTTGCCGTGAATCTATTCATAACAGCATAAGCATGAATTTAATATTTCTAAGTTAAAAAGGTATAACTAATCCAACACAATTATATCATCTTGATTAAATCTTAATTGAAATCGTGCACGCGAACTCTTTTATTTTTTTTTTAAATTGTTTGCTTAGTTTTAAAATCTTAGTTTATAAATCACTCTTTTCAAACCAAAATTATTTTTACCTCACCAAAGTGTTTTAATTAATTTCATAAATATTGCTTTTTACAGTCCCTGTGGGTACGATAACTCGACATTTACTTGTCACTTTATTACTTGTTACGATTGTGTACACTTGCACATTTCCACCATTCCAAGTTTTTGGCGCCGTTGCCAGGGACTGTATTTTTTTTAAATATTATTTGTGAATTTATTTTTACATTTTGGTTCTTTTATTTTCCTGTTCAATTTTATTTACTTAATTAATTCTCCTCTGATTATTTCAGGTGTTTATGAGTATTGACCAAATTATCAACTTACTCCCAGTGGACCCTGAAATAGAACGAACCTTTTGCCAACGAAGAAGACAAGCGAACCAGAGAAGGGCCGAAGAGATGAATTTCGAGAATATCAATCAAGGAAACGGAGCAAACCTTGCTCGAAATCCTATCCTTATTGCTGATGATAGGGATAGAGCTTTACGACAATATGCCGTGCCAGTTTTTAATGACCTTAATCCAGGTATTAGAAGACCCGAGATCGAGGCACAACAATTCGAGCTGAAGCCAGTCATGTTCCAGATGCTTTAGACAGTGGGCCAGTTTAGTGGAATGCCTACTGAAGATCCTCACCTTCATTTAAGACTGTTTATGGAGGTAAGTGACTCTTTCAAGCTAGCCGTAGTACCCGAAGATGCATTACAATTAAAATTGTTCCCGTACTCGCTGAGGGACAGAGCTCGAGCCTGGTTAAACTCACTGCCACCAAACTCGATTTCTACATGGCAAGAGTTAGCAGAGAGATTTCTTGTGAAGTATTTCCCACCTAGCAAGATTCCTAAGCTAAGAAATGAGATTACTGCTTTCCAACAAATGGATGATGAGTCCTTGTATGAGGCATGGGAAATATTCAAAGAGTTATTATGAAAATGTCCTCATTACGGAATTCCACATTGCATCCAACTTGAGACATTTTACAATGGTCTCAACGCTCACACACGGATGGTAGTAGATGCTTCTGCTAGCGTTGCTATCTTATCTAAGTCTTACAATGAGGCTTATGAAATCATCGAGAGGATCGCTAGTAACAATTATCAGTGGCCAACCAATCGAGCAACGTCAGGAAGACGAGTTGTTGGAATTCATGAAGTGGATGCTTTCACTTCACTTGCATCTCAGGTATCTTCGATATCTTCAATGTTAAAGAATCTTACCACTAATGGGTCTAACAGTTTTGCAACTCAACCACCTAACCAATATGAGAATATAGCCTGTATCTATTGTGGGGAAGGACATGTGTTTTAAAAATTTCCGTCAAATCCAAAATCCATGTACTACATGGGTAATCAGAACCAGAACCGAGGAAGGCAGGGGCTGCAATCCAACTTTTACAACCCATCGTGGAGAAATCACCCCAATCTTTCCTAGAGCAACCAAGGGGCTGGAGGCAGTAACAACTATGCCCGACCTAGACCAACCCAGCCGCTTAGTTTTTCATAGCAAGTTCAGAAACCAGTTCAGGTTGAATCATCCAATAGCTTAGAGAAGTTATTGAAGGCATACATGGCGAAGAATGATGCCACTCTAAGGAATTTGGAGAACCAAGTGGGCCAACTTGCTACTGAACTTAGGAACCGTCCACAGGGTGCTCTACCTAGTGATACGGAAAATCTGAAAAATCCAAGAAAGGAGCATTGTAAAGCACTAACATTGAGGAGCGGAAAAACGGTAGAGCCCAACATCATTGAAGCTGAAAAGGAGCATGCTGAAGCTCAAGATTCGGAAGAAATTCAACCGAGTGTTGAAGTTCCAGTTCCACTAGAACCAGAACCTACAAAACCTGAAAAGGTAACCTCAGAACTAGCCAATTCTGATCAGCCAACCAATCCGTTAGCAGCAGAATTGCCGCCAAAGACAAATCAACCAGTACCAACTTCAATATATAAACCTCCACCACCTTACCCTCAAAGACTCCAGAAGCAAAAACACGAGGTCTAATTCGAGAAGTTCCTTGACGTACTCAAGCAACTTCATATCAACATTCCGTTGGTTGAAGCACTTGAACAAATGCCAAATTACATAAAATTCATGAAAGATATCCTGTCCAAGAAGCGACGACTTGGAGAATTTGAGACGGTAGCTTTGACGAAGGAATGCAGTGCATATCTTCAAGACAAATTACCCCCTGAGCTGAAGGATCCTGGGTGTTTTACCATACCATGCAACATTGGAGCAGCTTATTGTGGTAAGGCACTATGTGACTTGGGCACAAGTATCAACTTGATGCCTATGTCGATATTTAAAAAGTTGGGGATAGGTGAAGTTAGACCTACTACGGTTACACTTCAGCTAGCAGATCGATCCTTAGCACATCCATAAGGAAAAATCGAGGAGGTATTGGCACGTGTAGATAAGTTTATATTTCCTGCTGATTTTGTAATTTTAGATTTTGAAACAGACAAAGAAGTACAATAATCCTGGGAAGACCGTTCTTAGCAGCCAGAAGGACACTTACTGATGTGCAGAAGGGCGAACTTACTATGCGCGTTCAGGACGATCAGGTAACATTTAACGTTTTTAAGTCAATGCAATTTCCTGACGCAATAGATGATTGTTCTACAGTATCTGACTTAGAGGATTTAATAGTGGAGAAGGAACTCAACTCTGTTGAGGATCCTCTGGAAAGAATTTTGACATCAGACCCTCCAAGTGATAAAGAGAAGGATGAAAACTTAGCTTTGCTAGAAGCTAATCAAAAGGGATTTAAGCCACAATTCCATTTTGAATCTTTAGATTTAGAGGAGAGAGATTACACACAGCCAAAAGCGTCAATCGAGGAACCACCTAAACTAGAACTCAAGGTATTCTCTTCTCATTTAAAATATGTTTATTTAAGTGACACTTCTACTCTGCCTGTGATTGTTCCAGCAGAGTTAACTATTGAGCAAGAATAGAAACTTATCTTAGTTCTAAAACAATTTAAGAAGGCTATCGAATGGACCATAGCCGATATTCACGGTATTAGTCCATCTGTATGCATGCACCAGATCATCCTGTAAGATGGTGAAAAAGGGATGATCGATGGACAATGAAGGCTGAACCCCATCATGAAGGACGTAGTGAAAAAAGAGATTATCAAGTGGTTAGATACGGGTATCATTTACCCTATTTCAGACAGTCTATGGGTAAGTCCGGTCCAGTGCGTACCAAAGAAAGGAGGTATCACAGTCATAGAAAACGAGAATTAAGAGTTGATACCAACTAGACGATGAAGCACGGATGGAGAATCGTGATCGATTCGGAAGTGAACAAGGCAACTAGGAAGGATCACTTCCCTTTGCCATTCTCAGACCAGATACTGGATAGACTCACGAGGCAAGATTACTACTATTTTCTCGATGGATATTCGAGGTACAACCAGATTACGGTAGCACCGAAAGATTAACACAAGACCACATTCACCTGCCCGTACGGTACATTTGCATTCAGACGCATGCCATTTGCTTTATGTAATGCACCTGCTACATTTCAAAGATGTATGATGTCTATTTTCACTGACATGGTGGAGAAATTTTTGAAAGTTTTCATGGATGACTTTTCAGTGTTTGGAGATACGTACGATGACTGCCTAGCCAATTTAGCTAAGGTACTAAAACGATGCGAAGAGACAAACCTAGTCCTTAACTAGGAAAAGTGCCATTTTATGGTACGAGAAGGTATCGTTCTGGGGCATCGGATAACAAGACATGGGATCGAGTAGACAGAGCAAAAGTAGATGTTATTGAGAAACTCCCACCTCCAACATCTGTAAAGGGTGTTAAGAGCTTTTTGGGCCACGCCAGTTTCTATCGAAGATTTATCAAGGACTTCTCCAAAGTTGCTAAACCTTTATGCAAATTATTGGAGAAGGATACGATATTCAAATTTAATGAGGAATGCTTAAAAGCTTTCAATGACTTGAAGAATCGATTAGTCACAGCACCCATAACTGTCACACCAGACTGGGACTTGCCATTTGAATTGATGTGTGGCGCAAGTGACTTCGCAATAGGAGCTGTCATGGGTCAGCGAAGGAGCAAAGTTTTTCATCCCATCTACTATGCAAGTCGAACTCTAACAGGAGCTCAGTTAAACTATACGGTAACAGAAAAAGAGTTACTTGCTATCGTATTTACTTTCGATAAGTTTCGATCTTATTTTATAGGTACCAAGGTAACTGTCTATATAGACCACTCGGCAATTAAATATTTACTTGCCAAGAAGGACGCTAAGCCGAGGTTGATCCGATGGGTACTTCTACTTCAAGAGTTAGATTTGGAAATTCAAGATCGAAAGGGAGTAGAAAACCAAGTAGCAGATCACTTGTCCAGATTGGAGCCGCAAGAAGGGAATTCTCCACTTGTACCGATTCAAGAAACATTTCCAGATGAACATATACTGAAGGTAAGTCATGTCCATAATACCCCTTGGTTTGCTGATATTGTTAACTTTTTAGCTTGTGGTTTAATGCCGTATGATAAGACATATCAACAAAGGAGAAAGTTTCTTCATGATGTAAAGTACTACTTCTGGGAGAAACCATATCTGTTTAAAAAGTGTGCAGATCAGATGATTAGGATATGCGTGGCAGAAGAAGAGATACCGCAGATTCTATACCACTGTCATTCAGCCCCAAGTGAGGGTCATTTTAGAGGAACTCATACTGCAGCCAAAGTATTGCAAGCTGGATTCTTTTGGCCAACACTATTCAAAGATGCATATGTATACGTAAAGAGTTGTGACTGATGTCAAAGAGTTGGAAATGTCACCAACAGAAATGAGATGCCTAGAACAAACATCATTGGGGTCGAATTATTCGATGTTTGGGGTATTGATTTTCTTGGGCCTTTCCCTTCGTCTTTTGGTCCTAAGTATATACTGATAGCAGTAGATTATGTGTCCAAGTGGGTCGAGGCAGAGGCATATCTGACAAACGATGCTAGGGTTGTGATGAAGTTTTTGCAGAAACACGTATTCACGAGGTTTGGAACCCGAGGCCATCATTAGTGATGAAGGGTCCCACTTTGTGAACAAGTGGTTAAAATGGTTACTAGACAAGCACGGGGTGAAACACAAGGTTGCAATGACTTACCACTGTGCAGACGAATGGACAACCTGAATCTGGCAAATAAAGAAATCAAGGGCATATTGGAGAAGGTAGTTTGCCGAACCTCATTTAGAGGCTGGTCCAAAAGACTAGATAACACTTTATGGGCTTACCGAACAAAGCATACAAGACACCTTTAGGGATGTCACCCTATAGGTCTGGTTTTCTGCAAAGCATGTCATCTACCTTTGGAGTTAGAGCACAAAGCTTCTTGGGCTCTTCGACAACTCAACTTGGATCCTAAGCTTGCTAAAGAGAAACGGATGCTCCAACTCAATGAGCTAGAGGAATTAGGCTATTCTCCTACGAAAATGCCAAATTACTTAAGGAGAGACTTAAGAAATAGCATGACAAGCACATTCGAGTTCGAATTTGAAAGCAGTCGAGAGTTTTGTTATTTAATTCCGGACTCAAAGTTCTTTCGGGTAAGCTAAAATCACGTTGGTCCGGTCCATTTACAATTCACACAGAGTCTATCCATACGAAGTTGTTGATGCTCAAGTTAATTTGAAACACTATTGGGGGAATAAAACCGAACAGGATAACGTCTCGTTCATTTTATCAGATATTTAATAATCTTCGTGTTTTGTTTAATAAATAATTTAGGGTTTATTTTTTAGGTTTAGTATGTTTAAATAAATTCTGTCTAGGAGGTTGGAACTTAAGCGGGACCATTTGTGACCCCTCCAATCTTTCCTGGGAATTTATTTTAACATAATTCTCCAAGAAATTTTTCCCTAATCAACAAAATAAATTTTTGTTTTTCAAATAAAAGGGTCAATTTGATCCAATTTTTAATTTGCAACTCAATTTTTAATTTTCATTGAGTCTAGGGACTTAAATTGAATTATTTTTAAAATTTGATTGCTCTTTTCGCAAATAATCAAAACTAGATTCCTCTTTTTGTAAATATTTTTAAAAGGCTTCTAGAATAAATGTTTTTAGTTAAAAAAACAAAAAAACAAAAATGATAATTATTAATATATATTTATACCCATTATAAAATATATTAATTATTATCAATTTTTGGATTTTGTTTGATAAGTTTTTATACTAAAATGATAATCTTTAATATATAATTATATTTATTTATATATTAATCTTTATCAATTTAGCATGAAATTAGGATTTTATCTTTGTTTTAATAAATTAAATAGCAATTAATAGTTTAATATATGCATATATCTAATTATTAATTGTTGTTATCTTTATATAGGATTAGAATTTAGAATTTTTTATTAATTAAATTGTTTTAAGAATTCTACTCTAATTCCTATTTCTCCCCTTATAAATACTACCAATCTTCCCATTCACCTAACACTTAAAACCCAAAGCACCAAAATACCAAAGTGCCGAAACCCCAAGCAACAGCAGCTCCATGCAGTCGGCCAGCACACGCCTAGCTCTATCGCACGCACGTCCCGCGCACAACGCGCACATTACCTCGAGCGGCCCCAGCCTCAGCTCGCGCCAGGCCTTCACCCTGCATGCGGTACCTGCCCTTGGCACCATCCTGCGCGCGCTCGAGTCCCACCTACTGCTGAACACCTGTGTTGCTACCAGCTCTGCTGCACATCGCTGCTCCCACACGCACCACGCCCGCACGCCCTAACTGTTTGTGCGGCATTCCTCTTCCATTCATCCTTAGCCACAAACCTCCAACCCTTATTTTAAATTCCCATCTTTTTTGCCTTTATTATTATTAATTCTTAGAGTTCTTATATTTTTACAAAAAAAGGTGGTAAGACCTAGCTTTTCTTAATTTTAATTTTAATTAATTAATTTTTCAAATCATTGAATTATTTTTATTAAAATTTATTGAAAAACTAATTTTTTTTCCATCTTATGATCAGGTTAAACATGCCTCGCAAGAGAACTCGTGCTTCTGCGCAAATTGATGAAACACAAAACAAATTTCACTGCGAAAAAGCCAAAGTGTGATACGAAAGTATCTTCAAAAATCAACAGATGCATCCAGAAAAAGGTTTCACTTTAAAGGAGAACAACTACCGAGACTTATGGCACGTATTCTTCAAGTTGCTGAAACCCTAAATTGGGAGTTATTTTTTGAAAAGAGACCAAGTGTGGATGAGGAACTAGTTCGTGAGTTCTATGCAAATTTAACTTCAAGCGAGATGATAGAAGTTCCAGTTCGCAGAATCAAGGTACCGATAAATTCAAATGCTATTACTGAGTTCTTTGAATTACCAGATTTTGAAAACGATGAATATTCCACATTGATGAGCAATATCAAGCCTAAAAATTTGCAAGAAATTCTCGAGGAACTGACAGTTCTAGGTTCTACATGGATTGTGTCAAAACAAGGAATCCACACTTGTCGAAGAGAATATCTGACGCCACTCGCAAAGGTATGGTTTTACTTCATCCGATTCAGCCTTATGCTTAGCGCACATGGGACTACTATCTCATTAGAGCGAATGGTCTTATTGTACTCGATCCTAACTGGTAAGACCATTGATGTGGGGAAGATCATCTTGAGGGAGATACGTAACTGTGCTATTAAACGCTTTGGCCCTGCTCATTTCCCCTTTATGATAACAATTCTATGCTTGAAGGCTGAAATTCTTGCGAATGTAAGGAAGACAGGGTATAGCCAGGGCATATTCACGGATTGGGACCTTTATCGAGTAGCCGGAGACTCAGTTCTACAGCAACGAGATGAAGTAAGTGAGGAACCGGAGGACCCTGATGAAGAAGAAGATCCCGCGATGCAATCATTGGAAGTCCGTGATAAAGTAGAATCAATGGAGCCAAAAGCTGAACCTGATGCGAAAATTTCAATGTTTCGAGCTAAATCGTCGAGCCCAGACCTTTGAGATGAGCTATCAAAACTGATGGACTTAATGCAACATATGCAATAGCAACAACAAGCCTACTGGAGATACTCAAAAATAAGGGATGACTCGATGAGAAGTGCTTTTAAGGAAATATACAATGATCCATTTATTTTTGTGCCTGAATTTCCAGATTTCATATTCGAGCCATGGACTCCACTCTTGAAAAAGGAGTGAAGTGATTCATGCAAAGGTAATAGTGATGGAGCAAAAGATGAGTCAAACTCGGAAGGGTCTGCAAATAAACAAATGGAGGATCTTGACTTTATTTTATTTCTGTTCTTAAGTCATTTTAGGATTAAGTTTAATTAGGAATTTATTTTTGTTTTTGGCATAATAAAACAAGAGAGGAAAATCATTAATAAAATATAAGCAAGTCACAAAATTTAAAGTGTGGCAATAGATATATACATGTCTAGGATTGGATTTAGAAAGAACTTGGTACTTAAGCAGTCAAATTGACTCACCTCCTCTTTTCTAAAATCCTACCTTGTGTATAGTATCTATTCACTTTAAACAATGAAGACATTGTTCATTTTAAGTTGGGGGGACCGAGAAATTGAATTATTTCCACTCAGAATAAAATTTTTCTTTTAATTATGATTAAGAGATATATTTTGTTTGAAATTTGAATTCATTAAGTATGCTCAATTTGAGTATGAATAAAGTTCTATTATTTCAATAAGTTATTATGTTAGCTTAATAATGACATGAATGTGTTTTTAATAAAGCATGCAAATTCATACCATAAAATTTTTTAGTTATTTAGGAAAGTAAGGTATGCATGAAAGTTTAAGTCTTTAGAATTGACTTAGTAAGTTTCTTGAGGCGAAATCCTAGGGAGCATGGAACGTTGAAATGATTTAGGCAACTATTGTTTGGATCGTTTGAGCCTTTCAAGCCCACCATGGTATATTTTATCCGTTGAAACCCAACTTTGAGACTATATGGCCTGATTTTATTTTGACCCTTATAATAATTAGCCATTACTTTTCGCTTAATAATCTTAAAATTGTCCCAAACACTAGACTCAGTAATATTCTAGATGTTTTTCAAAAATAAGTTTGGGGGAGCTGAAAAGAAGTATCAATTGCTCGAGAATTGCAGTACACAAAGTAAGTGCTCGTGTGAATCAAAAAAAAAAAAGAAAAGAAAAAAGAGCACATGTATTTGAAAGATGTACAAAAGAGCATATGAAAGTCAAGTTGGTGTATCGAAGGTAAAAACTCCGAAGGTTCAATCGTGCTTTGAGTCTAGGGTTTTTTTAAACCAAAATTTATCCATCTTTCACTTACCCCTAGCCTAGCCACGTTACAACCTTGATAAAGACCTATTGATTCAAAGTCCTCATGCTACCTACATTAGTGGAGAGAAATTGCTACGATCAATATATGAATACATAAGTTAAGCTTAATGATTGCATCTTAGTCTTTAATAAAGGAATAAAAATCAAATTGGTAAGGGTTAACATGTCTTTATTACAAAAGCATTTATTCTAAATTTTGCTATTATAATAAGTTGTTGAATTTAATTTGAACAATATGCATACTTAAGTAGCATAACTTAACAGATTTCTTGTCTTTGAGCATAAGTATTTTAAGTTCATAATTTCGGGAAAAATGTTGTTCTGAAGGAATTTTTCAAAGGTGTTTCCGAGGAATTCTTCTCAAAATTTGTGCATTACTCGGGACGAGCAATGAATTAAGTTTGGGGGTGTGGAAACACAAAAATTTATATACTTTTTCATACCCTTTTTAACTTAAAACTAAGCTATTCCGGTTAAATTCTTGTCGAAAAATAATTAAATATTATAAAATAATTATATTATGTTAAAAATATGAACATTATGAATTTTAATTAATTTTATAGTTAATTTTGATTAAATTTGGTTATTTTTTATAGAATTACACAATTGGAGAAAATGGCCCGATGAACACTGCGAGAAGAACAAAATCGAGAGTAATTTGAAGTATCGAGGACAATTAATTTCCAGCCCAAGACGGTCCAGAAATGTGTATTAATTCATAATTAAATTAATTTTAATTTATTTCCTATTTAATTTAGGTTAAATGAATTAATTTTAATTAATTATGAAGAAAGGGCCTAGTGAACCGCACTGGTTGAACCGAATGAAGTGAGCCGAACCAGCCACTAATTGGGCTGACCAGAACCGTCCATTGGCTGACGCAAATCAGAAAATTAGCTGATAAAATATGCTTTCAAAAAGGCCCTTGAAAAACTTCCAAATTACGCTCAAACCCCACCTTTATTTTAGGCTTTGAAGATTTGCCCCAGCCTATTTTTAGCAAGGTTGAAAGCTTCAACCTTGCCATGTGTGTGGCCGGCCATGGGAGGGCTCTCTTGGCTGCTGACTTTGCTATTTTTAGCAGCCCTCTTCAGCTATAAAAGCCTCCCTAGGCTGCTCATTTCAAAACATCCCTCAACATCTCTCATTCCACAACATTCTCTCTTCACTTCTCTTAAAGTTTCCTCTCCATTTTTCCATCCCATTTTCCATTCCTCTTGTGCCGATTTCCTCTCTTGAGAAAGAGGTGTTCTTCAGCCATCTTGGGCAGCAATCAAGGATTCATAGAAGCCTTGCTCGGCAAAGACAACGGAGACAAATGAACGGAGCAACAGTCAAGCCGCGGAGAAACACTGGATTTGCTTTTTGTTCCCTTTCTTTTAAATTTTTGTTGTTTTTATGATGAACATATCTATGAATAATATTGTTGTTGAAATGGTTATTTTAATCAATTTAGCTTGAATTTAATTCGTGTTGGGTTGATTATATTTTGCCTACTTGAATTGTTAAAATAGTGTTTATGCTGTTATAGGCCTCAGTGAAATGCTTGATTAAGTAAAATCATGCTTAGGTTATCTGGCATTATAATTATTTAGATAACTAAAGAATTAATTGTTTAAGCGGATTGAAATTGCAATTAATGGACTCACTACTTAATCAGTGCATGTTTAATTCTTCTAAGGTAACTGAAAATTAAATTAGCATTGTATTTGGCGATACATATGCCTTGCATAACTTGCAAGATTGTTGTGATTAAATTGTTTCAAGGTATGGCTACTTTGCTACTTCACATAATCTTTTACATGTTTATTAAGTTGAATTAATCGGTTGAATTGGCATAGGGATATATCCAAGAGATAAATGGAATTTTTTTAGTAAATGTGTTCATAAGTTAGCAAATTACTGGGTTGTCGTGAATCTATTCATAACAGCATAAGCACGAATTTAATATTTCTAAGTTAAAAAGGTATAATTAATCCAACACAATTATACCATCTTGATTAAATCTTAATTGAAATCGTGCACTCGAACTCTTTTATTTTTTTTTAAATTGTTTGCTTAGTTTTAAAATCTTAGTTTATAAATCACTCTTTTCAAACCAAAATTATTTTTACCTCACCAAAGTGTTTTAATTAATTTCATAAATATTGCTTTTTACAGTCCCTGTGGGTACGATAACTCGACATTTACTTGTCACTTTATTACTTGTTACGATTGTGTACACTTACACATTTCCACCGTTCCACACATGCGTATGTCCAGGCCGTGTAACTCTCTAATGACCGAATAAAGCCACATAGGTGGAGGATATGGTAGTGTGTCACACCAGCGAGCACACTGGCTTTTGCCAGCCGTGTAGAGCCACATGGGTAAGCTACCCAGGCCGTGTAAGATCACACGGGCGTGTAAGCCAGTTTACAAAATTTTGCCATATTCTGAGCATCGCTCGAACTAAATACAAGCCTTCTGTAAGGCCGTTAAACTGAATGTAATTGCATAAATTGATATTCTGTTATCTGGAACTTGAATACTGATTGTCAATGTGTGTATTGTGCTTAACTAATATTGCTAGAATTGATCTACTGCATACGAGTATGTATAGAGCTCTATGATAACTGTTATGTGAAACATGCATATGCATGGGATGGGAATTGAATCAGGAGGAAGTATTCTGCACCGAACAGGTGGTTAAATCCCTGGTATTCATGTACTAATCTTGCAGCTAGTCTGCAATCTCTGAAATGTGTCAGACTGAGACCGAGTGGTGTATAGGGTTAGATAGGTAATGAATTGGTATGTTGGATTGGTTGGAGATAGTGTTTAGTGTTGGCATTAAGTAATTGCATCTGTTTTATTCTATTCTGCATCTAATTATAAATTGATCTATTATCCATCTGTATAACTCTGATCTATAACTGAATGAACTATTCTTGATTCTGGATCAACATTTGTACTTGGATACTTTGGTTTACCGATAATCTATTGAATATGTAAATAGTTGGGTCCTTTCTAGTATACTATTGTTGAATGAATCTCAAGTAAATCACAGACTTGATCGGGTCAGCAGGTGGGGAGCTCGGTTATGTGCTTATATCGTTTAGTATTATGAACCATGTTAGTTAATTTCATAATTTTAGATAATTGGATGATAATTTCAGGATAATGGTTTGTCTTTGTTAAAATTTTATTATATTTTAAAGGCGTGTTATTATAAATTGTAGAGTGTGGCTGATTATCACTCAGTGTAACCCTCCAGGCTTGGCCTTGTCGTCTAGACCAGTTATGGGGTGTTACATTTAGTGGTATCAGAGTCAGGATAGTTAACACTTAGAATGTGTTTTGGGCTCCTAATGTGTGTCAAAAGATAGTTAAAGGAAAACAAGTTATCTGAGTTATTCTGAAAACTGATTTGTATAAATGATCGAGCCTTCGACACTAAACCTTTAAGTATTTCTGTTCTGTTATCGTGATTAGTGGAAACATTGTAGTGACTAAATTGTTATATGGTTAAATACTCCGATATGAACTAGCAGGAACACTACACTAAAACCTCTAAACCTGATCTGTGCACTTCTGACTTTGTAGATAAATTGATAATTTGAGTTTGCATGGTAGTCGTGGATATAGGTCTCGTGGGTGTCATAAATGCCGAGGAAGAGCTCGAGCGGAGTCATCCTCTATGGGTAGTATGCCCAATCTAGAGACCAGCAAGATAGCTGGTACCCCTACTGCTGAGACGAGGTCTCAGACTTCGACGACTGGGGACGACGCAATGTCTTAAGCCATGATTCGGGGCATCGGATAGAGTCATTGCGACCCATTCTCGACCTGGAGGTCAAGGGTTGGTTACTGAGTGACTCCGATCGAATGGTGCTGAGTTGTTTAGAGGCTTCATTGGAGTCACCCTATAACTATCGAGTATTGGTTAGAGGCTACTGAGCGTATTATGATTGATATTGATTGCACTCCAGCTTAAAAGGTAAGGGGTATTGTGTCTCTACTCCGGGACAAAGCTTATCAGTGGCGGTTGATGGTTAAGTAAGGTGCTCAGCCTGAAAAGGTTACTTGGGTTTATTTCAAGAGTGTCTTCTAGAGCAAATATTTGGGGACGAGTTACGTGAAGGCTAGCCGATGTGAGTTTATGAGTCTGGTTCAGGGCGATCAATCTGTGGTTGAGCATGAGGCTGAGTTTTTAAAATTAAACAGGTATGATCATGCGTTGGTAGCATCTGAAGACAATAAGTGTGCTACGTTTGAGAAAGAACCGTGTTATGATCTACGGGTTCTGATAGCTCCTCAGAGGAAGCGGGTTTTTGCAGTTTTTGTTGATATGGCTAAGATAGCAGAAGAGATGAATTGCAATGAGCATCAGAGGCAAGACCAAGAGAGAGTTCAATGCAAAGCCAAGAGCGATTCAGGTCCCTCTAGTTCTGGGTAGCGCCCAAAGAAATGGGCGAGGTTTAACAGGCCTCCGAGAACCAAGGCATCAGCTATCGTGACTGATATTCAGCTTTGTAGCAACTGCAGGAAGCGCCATCAGGGCAAGTGCTAGAGAAAGTCCGGCATTCGTGTCTGTTGTGGGTCGATGGAGCACCGAATTAGAGATTATCCTCGTCGACCAGATCAGGTGCCATTTGTGGCACAAACTCTAGCTCCGTGTTCTGTTCAACCTCCAAGAGTGGTTCAACAACCATCTATGGGTTATGGTACTGTTAGAGGGGGTAATGGTTCTAGCAGAGGTCAGAAAGCACTGGGTAGAAGTGTGGGTCAGACTGAGCTACGACAATCAGCATGACATTCGGCACCGGTCTATGCGGTGAGATGTTAGGAGGATAGTGATGACACTGACGTCATAGCGAGTATGTTCCTTATTCACTTTATTCCGTATTTTGCTCTCACTGATATTGGATCAACCCATTCGTACGTAGCTAGTACTGTATCTACTAATTTTGGTGCATTTGTTGAAAATATTGTTAGGGAGTTTTCTATGATTAGTCCTTTGGGCCCATCAGTTCGAGTTGATAAAGTATATAGATGAGTACCCCTAGAGATTTAGAGGATTGTGTTTCCGGCTGATTTGGTAGAATTGCCTTTTGGTGAATTTGATTTGATTTTGTGAATGGATTGTCTTATAGATCATCGAGTCAGTGTAGACTGTGCAGCTAAAAGGGTTACTCTGAGGACGGATGAGAATGGCAAGGTTATAATGGTTGGTGAACATCGAGGTACCTTTCCAATGTAATCTCTACTCTTATAGCTGATAAGCTGGTCCAGAAAGGTTACGAGACATACATTACCTTCGTATCTGATTTTATTCCTGCAAAACTTTCCATAAGATATATTCGCACTGTGAGGGACTTCCCGGATGTCTTTCCCAAAGAACTGCCCGGAATAAATCCAGATAGAGAGGTTGAGTTCGGTATTGATCTGTTACTAGGTACTGCTCTAGTGTCCATTGCACCTTATCGCATGGCACCGAAAGAGTTTGTAGAGCTAAAAGCTCAACTCTAGGAACTTTTCGATAGAGGGTTCATTAGACAAAGTATGTCTCCATGGGGGCATCGGTATTGCTTGTTAAGAAAAATGACGAATCGATGAGGATGTGAGTAGATTACCAATAGTTGAACAGGTTGAAAATCAATAATAAATATCCGCTACCGAGGATTGATGACTTGTTCGATCAGTTCCATGGGGCCTCTGTTTTCTCCAAAATTGACCTCCGCTCTGGTTACCATCAGCTCAAGGTTAAAGAGAATGATGTGTACAAGATTGCCTTCAGGACTTGTTATGGATATTACGAATTCCTGGTGATGCCTTTTAGGTTGATGAATGCCCTAACTGCATTTATGGATTTAATGAATCGAGTGTTCCAACCGTATTTGGATCAATTTATGGTAGTTTTTATCGACGACATATCGATTTATTCCAAGATCGAGTCTGAGCATGATGAGCACCTTCGTATTGTTCTTCATACACTCCGAGAAAAGTAATTGTATGCTAAGTTTAATAAGTGTGAGTTTTGCAGAAGGTTTCCTTTCTAGGGTATGTTGTAACTATGAAGGAGATCCGAGTCTATCCCAAGAAAATAGAAGTTTTAGTCGAGTGGAAATAGCTAAAAAATGTGCCTAAGCTTCAAAGTTTCCTGGGTTTAGCAGGTTACTACTGAAGGTTTGTCAAGGGATTTTCTCTGATAGCGTCACCTCTGATGAAGCTACTGCGTAAGAATACTCTGTTTGTGTGATCTGAGAAACAACAATCTAGCTTCCAAAAGTTCAAGTTTGTTCTGACACAAGCTTCTATTCTAGTTTAGCCCGAATCAAGCTGGGAGTTTGTAGTCTTCAGTGATGTATCGCACGTCAGTCTAGGATGTGTGTTAATGCAATATGGTAAAGTGGTAGCTTATGTGTCGCAACAGCTTAAAGCACATAAGGGTAACTACCCTATGCACAAACTTGAGCTGGCTGCAGTCATGTTTGCTATGAAAATTTGGAGGCATTACTTGTATGGTGAAAGGTGTATCATTTACACTGATCAAAAAAGCCTCAAATACCTATTAATTCAAAATAAGTTAGATCTTAGGCAACGTAGATGAGTTGAATTGCTTAAAGACTATGACTACATTATAGAGTATCATCCTAGTAAGGCTAATGTGGTAGCCGATGCTCTTAGCCGTAGAGCGATAACTAAACTAAGAGCGATGTTCGCTCGTTTGAGGTTGTTCGAAGATGAGATTTTGCTGGTTGAACTGTAAGTTAAGCCATCTCGGGTCAATCAAATTTGAACTAAATAGCTAAGTGATGAGTATCTAGTACAGCTTCTGCGTCAGCTTGATTTGGGCCAATCGTCAGATTTCAATTTGAATAGTGATATGGTTTTGTGTTTTCGGGGTCAAATTTGTGTGCCTAACGACCAAGATTTGAGATGATTGATTCTATAGGAGGCACATAGCAGTGTCATGCATACTAGTTGGAATAAAATGTATCAAGATCTTCGAGCACTGTACTGGCGGTCCGGTCTAAAACGAGAGGTAAGTACCTTTGTGTCACACTGTTTGACATGTCAAGAGATTAAGGCTAAACATCAATTGCCTTCGAGGTTACTTCAGCCGATTAAAATTCATTTGTGGAAATAGGAACGGGTGACAATGAATTTTGTTAGTGGGTTGCCCTTAACATCCACTAAGAAAGATTCGGTGTGGGTCATCGTTGATCGATTGACCAAGTCCGCTCATTCCTTGCTGTCAGGATAGATTACTCGCTGCAGAAACTCGCCAAGTTGTATGTTTCTGATATTGTAAGACAACATGAAGTTCTAGTGTCGATTATCTCGTATAGGGATCCGCATTTTACTTCTCAATTCTGGAAGAAGCTTCATGAGACGTTAGGCACCTGCCTCGATTTCAGTACTGCATATCACCCTCTGATCAATAGACACTCTGAAAGGGTTATTTAGATTCTAGAGGATATGCTTTGGGGTTGTGTAATTGATTTTTGGGTTAGCTGGGAGGGCTACTTACCATTGACAGAATTTGCATACAATAATAGTTTCAAATCTGGTATTCAGATGGCTCCCTACGAGGCTCTGTATGGTCGTAAGTGTCATACACCTCTGTGTTAGACTGAGTTAGGTGAGCATTGAGCTTTGGGTCCTGACTACTTTTTGAGATCGAGAATACTATTAAGTTGGCCCGAGATCGACTTAAGACTACTTCTGATCGACGAAAGTCTTACGCAGATCTAAAGTGAAAAGATATTGAGTTTTATGTTAGCGATCAGGTGTTCTTGAAAGTGTCTCCGTTGAATAAGGTTCTCTGGTTTGGTTGTAATGGCAAATTGAGCCCGAGATTTATTGGACCTTACCGTAGTTTAAAACGTGTTGGATTTATTGCATATTAGTTAGAATTACCTCCTAAGTTGGATCGAATTCACAATGTGTTTCACGTCTTAATATTGAGGCGGTATCGATCTAATCCGTCGCACATTGTTCCTATTGAAGAGATTGAAATACGACCAGATCTAACTTTTGAGGAGGAACCTATTAAGATTTTGGATTGAGACGTTAAGGTATTGAGGAAAAAAACTATTCTTTTGGTTAAGGTCATTTGGCGAAAACATGGCACTGAGGAAACCACTTGGGAACCTGAACATTCGATTCATCAGCAATATTCATATCTATTTAAGTCAGGTAAATTTCGAGGCCAAAATTTCTTTTAGAGGAGAGAGAATTGTAGTGCCCTAAAAATTTGAATGTTTTATTGTGGGATTCTGTAGTAATTAAATTTCTATAGTTGTAGTTATGTGCTCTATGTGTTCGAGTTTAGGAATTCGAGTCGCGTCTTAAGAAATTTTTTGCTACTTTATTCTACACTAACCTCTATCCTTGACTTGTTGGCTTAAGCTTAATTTTGTGTAAATATGTGTCAAGAATGAGCTAGTTGGTTCACTGGTTAAGCATTTGTCTATTTTCTGAGCATTTGTCTATTTTCTGGTCCTATATTCTAGTCTTTGTGTAAGCGAAGTAGAGAGGTATTTTGCTGCTTTGTAGAATTAGTTGGTTCTTATTTTTAAACTTAATATTTCTTTTTTTTTCTTCTTTTTTTTTCTTTCTATCATTATTTCTTTTTCCCCTTTTTTTCCTTTTCTTCCTTTCTTTTGTCTTTCCACTTTTGGTTGTCGTTAGATCCTCTGCAGCACATTCGGGTAAGTACGTTTTTTTGCTGTCGATTGAAAGTTGATTGTGAATTTCCGTGATAAGTTTTATAAATTTATAATTAATCGTTCTTGAAACTAACTATTATCACGATGTAGGAAAATGTACCTATCGAACAGTAGTATAGCTTTAGCAAGACCGGATTGTCGAACCCAAATGACTAAAAGTACTAGTAATGACCGTCTTTTTATTATCTAGCCTAAGAATAAAGGGGTTTGTTTTAACTAACTAATTATCTAAACTAAGAAGTTGCAGAAAATAGAATTAGGGAATTACTTTTGGGAAAAATGATTGATTTAGGACAATACCTAAGGAAAAATCCACCTAGACTTTACTTGTTATTTTGGCTCCGAACCAGACGATTTATTCATTTAACTTGTTCTGTAAAAATCCCTAAGTTATGTTATTATCCCAATTCAAGGCTAATAACGTCTAATCCCTAGGTTGAATAATCGAGACTTTTCTCTAATTAACACCCTAGGGTTTCATTAACTTGATCTATAGATCCTCTTATTAGGTTCCACCCTAATCCGGCAAAATCTTGTCACCCTATCTCTAAGCGCGCAATCAACTTTGCTTAATTATGACAAAGTCACTCTTAGCCAGGGACTATTCATCCTCCAACTAAGAGCATTAACTTGAATCGATATCCTGAAATACCAAAACAAGAATTAAGAACACATAATTAAGAACAAGTGAAATATTTATCATACGATTCAGCAAATAATAACAAGATTCATCTTAGGTTTCATCCCCTTTAGGTATTTAAGGGTTTTAGTTCATAACTAAATAAGAAAACATCTCAGAAGAATAAAAAAATACAAAACATAAAGAAAACTCAAAACTTCTGAAGGGAAATTGAGGAGAGATCTTCAGTCTTGATGATGAATCTGGCTTTTGATATGGATCAATCGGCTTTCTTGGAGTAATTCCTTACTCCCTATTCTCTGTCCCCCTTTAGTCCTCCTCTAGGGTGCTTAAATAGGCTTTAGAAGGCCTCCAAACCCTAAAAATCACCTTTTTCTGAATAGAACTTAACTAGGGCTCGACAGGGACCCGCCCGTGTGCGATTACTTCAGGCCGTGGTTGAGGCTGAGATATTAACACGCCCGTGCTGAGGTTGATTTGGGCTGTGGTCGAGCCTGTTAGAATGGTGCGGGTGTGTGTTCTGCTCGTGTGAGGAAGTCCAGGCCGTGTTGTTTTCCCCTGTCGGCCCGTTTTCTCCGTTTTTGGCCCGTTTCTCGTTCTTTTCGATCTCTTATGCTCACCTAAGTATAAAACATGAAATTAAACGATTAGGAGCACCAAATTCACCAAATCTAAGGAGAAATCATTCATAAACGTGTTAAGCGAGGGATAAAAATATGTATAAATTACGGTTTATCAAATACCCCCACACTTAAGCGTTTGCTTGTCCTCAAGCAAAATCCTCTATTCATAATTAAGAATTTCTTTTTCTTAACTTGTAACTCCTATCAATAATATCTCCAACTAACTCATAAGTAATCATACATTGAGAATCCAACTAAAAAAACATTAAAGCTTCAAACATTCCAAGTTGAGTATTTAATCACGAAAAACTTAGACATCTCCCTTCATCTAAGTAGTTAACATCGATTCAAAATCTCACAAAGTTTAACATCCTCACTTAAAGATTGACTCAAATCACTCGAAGTACTTTAAAGAGAACGAAATCAGCATTCATCAATCAATATGAAAAGTTATTACCATAGGCTTGCATGAAAATCAAATCTCCACCACTATAATTTGAGATGATACATCAATCAAAAGGTCTTTAGAGGGTTGTAACAGGGCTTGGTTAGGGGGTGTGGTCACAAGCTGAAAGAAAATGTTAGAATTGAGATTGAGTTGAACAATTACTTAACTAGAAAAATAAGTAATCATCAATTGCGTACAACAGAGCTTCTTCTCAAAATAAGGAATTTAAACACTTGAACTTAAAGATAGAAGGCTTCTACTACTAATATGTATAATAATATTTTTTTTAATAACAAGTCAAATAACATAAAATAACTATTAGGAACAAGACATAGCTAAGCAATTTATTCAAATCAAATCTCAACAAAAATAGGGATCAAATTAATTGAGGGGATTTCAACAATAATGGGTTAAGGGTTAATATCAAGGGTAGTACAAGGAATGGCTTGTTAAACTCAAAGGGGTTTACTAAGGGTTAATCGTGGAGGTAGGCTTTTCATGGCATGAGTGGGTTAATCCTAAGTGCCTTTATCATCTTGACATATCAAATCAAATGGTGTGGTCTTGACATGCATAATCAAGCAAGTTCTAGAATAACAATTCGATATTGACACACTCAAAGCAATAATAAAAGTGAGCATGTTGAACGCCCATGTTGTTTTGGAAGGTTCTTCCACGGCCATGTCGCACGGCCGTGGCGTTTTATCGTAGCCCGTGTTTTACGAAAATCTTTGTCCTGTTTCCACACGGTCCTAAGCACGCTCGTGTGCTTGCCCGTGTGAGTGTGGTAAACCTGTATTCAAGAGCTCCGTTAGTAGGTTAGGTGGTAAACACTAAAATTTAAAGAAGTTAATACAGTTAGTGCTCAGGTTGCTTCCCGAAAAGTGCTTATTTATAGTCTAAGCTCGACTTACCTCTCTGTTGAATGGTCATGGTAGTTCGAGGAGTTTACACTCCTCATTCCTATTATCAATCTCATCAAAATAAGGTTTTAGATGAGTGTTGCTTACCTTAAAAGTGTCGAACTTGGGATGACTTACCTCGACTGTACTGAATAGGAAAACACTAAGTACCATAAGAGGGATTTCTTCATTCGATTTTGCAGTGACAATGTGAGGATCTGCGGCATCTAATAAGACTTTATCTCCAACCTTAAGTTGATTTTGAGAGGTATCGAGCTCGTTCTGGCGTAGTTTTGGTTTATCGTGTGTTCTCAGTTTATGTGTTCGCCATTCATCTAGCTCTTCTATTTGCAGCCTTCGTTCTTCATGAATAGGTCCCATATTGCTGCTGGAATATGGCTCATGTACTACCTTCAAACTCATTTTCTGCAAAGTAGGTTGCACCATATTATCAGTTTTAGTAGACTGGTTTAGACAATTACCTTCAATTTTTGATGTGTTGCCAGAATTACGAGCTTGAAGGGTGATTGTTTCGTCTCCTACACGAAGTGTGAGCTCACTTGTGCCAACATCAATAATTGTTCTAGCAGTTGCTAAAAAGGGCCTTCCTAAAATTAAAGAAGTGTTGCTATCCTCCTCTATGTCTAGAACAACGAAATCAACGGGCAATATAAATTTATTGATTTTAATTAGCACATCTTCAATAATGCCCCTAGGAAATCTTATAGTTTTACCAACTAATTGAATTCTCATTATCGTCTATTTGGGTTTCCCAAGACCTAATTGCTTAAACATTTTGTAAGGCATGACATTAATGCTTGCCCCTAAATAAGCTAATGCATTGTTAACATCTAAGCTACCAATTAAGCAAGGAATTGTAAAACTCCCTGGATCTTTTAATTTGTTGGGTAGCCTATTCTGTAGAATAGCTTAGCAAACTGCGTTTAGCTCCACATGCGACGCCTCGTCCAACTTTTGCTTGTTTGCTAAAAGCTTCCTTAAAAATTTCATTGCATTCGGCATCTGCGATAGAGCTTCAATAAATGGTAAGTTAATATGTAATTTTTTCAAAAGTTTAAGAGATTTACCAAATTGTTCGTCTGAGCGGTCTTTCCTTGTCGCGTTAGGGTATGACATACTAGGTTTATATTCTACACTCATCGTTTTATTTTCATTATGACTTACCTCACCTTTACCTTTTCTCACCACAGTTTCTTGCCTCGGTTCAGGCTCAGGCTCAACGAATCCTTCTTTATCTTGAACATTAATTGTGTTGAGCTGTTCCCTTAGGTTAAGTTCAGTATTACTTGGCAAGCTACCTTATGGTCGTTCGGAGATTAGTTTGGACAGCTGGCCTATCTGAGTTTCGTGTAACACCCCATACCCATATTCTAGACCGAAATAAGGTACAGAGCATTACCGTTCACGAAAACATAAATTCACACATTAACCTGACCTTACTCAATTTACTTACTTTAGCTTAGACTAAAGTTGATAGCATTAACAGATATACATAGATACATGTAGATTTTAAAATTTAGAAAAGTGATACTTTAAAACAAATTAATTATGACATATAACAAAATGATTCGTCTCTCTCTATACATGCCATAATTCCAAAGTAGTGATTACAAAATACCAAAAAGTATTGATAGTGTAGATGAGTCTCCGACGATCTCCAAAATCCCGAGCTAGCTTAATAATTCTATAAAACAAGAAAAAGAAAAGATGGTAAGCATATAGCTTAGTAAGTAAGTACTAAATTGATATATAATTTATCAAAGTAAAACAATCATACTAGTATATGGTTACATATATTGATGAAAGGCTATTTTCTAGAGTCCCGGTTAAAAGAAAAATCATATCTTGAGCTACATATCTCAAAATTAAATTCCGTAAATTTTCCTTAAAACTAGACTCATAATTCTATTTACTAATTTTTTTATAGAATTTTTTGGTCGGGCCAATTAGTACAGTTTATTAGTTAAAATCTCCCCTGTTTTAGGGTATGACTACTCTGACACCTTTGCATTATGAACAAAATTTCTCCCTGTACAAGATTCCAATGACCATTCTGTTTATTTCCCTTAAAAATAGACTCAATAAGGAATCCATGCATGTATGGTATGACTATTAATAATTTTTGTACAATTTATGGTGAATTTCTAAAATCAGAACAGGGGATCTTAAATTCATTCAGAACCTGTTTCACAAGAATTCAATTATCACATAATATAGAAGTCTTTTGTTTCCCTTGTTTCTTTTATATGAAAGTAGACCCATTAATCTTTAATTCCATAATTTATTTGAGATTTAATTCTACTTCCATGATTTTTGGTGAATTTTCAAAATTATGCAACTGCTGCTGTCCAACATTGTTTTACTACAAAAATTCACTCTTACATAATTCCCTCAATCCTTTCCATTTTACCGAGGTTCGCTCACATATCGAGCATATTGCTCATAAATTCAAATAAACATATACTTGCACTTATTCATCACATAATCACTTTCACATGTATCTTCATTTAATCGATTGTTCGTTGAACTAATCGAATAACAATGATACACAACTACCCGAACATTTTCCCATTTCCACACTTGTAGCCGAAGCTATATGATACGCATAGTAGCTTTGCACTTAGTACTACACACTACACATGCGACCAATAATCGGTACACGTAGTAGCCTCGCACTTAGTACTGTACACACACGTGACCACGTTTTCGTGCACGCATAGTAGCTCGCACTTAGTACTACACATGCGACCAATAACTGGTACACGTAGTAGCTTTGCACTTAGTACTACACACGTGACCACACAATAGTTCATTTGTATCGTTTTTATTAGAAGGTTCAACAGAAATTTCTCACTTTTCCAACATTTTACTAAATTGTCCAAATCAATTTAAATTCATAACTTACATCAAATAACCATTTGATAGGCAGCCATATTCCACATGTTATCAAAATACAATAACATAAAAGAAATCGATGATTTATTTACGTACAAACTTACTCGGTGCAAATATAGAAATTTTTGCAGTTTAGTCCAAAGCTTTTTCTTTCCCCGCTCGAGGTCGATTCCACGCCTTTCTTGATCTATAACAACACATTTAGTTCATTTAACACTCGAACTATTTGTTTCAATCCAAAAATCACATTATGCAAAAATTACATTTTGCCCCCTAACTTTTACAAAATTACGATTTTGCCCCAAGGCTCGGAAATTTAATTTCAGCCCTTATTCTTATGTTTAATGATATGCTGATCATTTTTCTATTCTATGGTATCATGAAATTCTCATTCTAACACATAATTATGAACAATAAGTATTTTTATTGATTATGCCGTTTTACTCGTTTTTGCTAAAAATCGCTTAGAAAAGATCGTTCTCCTAACTTCAAACATTCATATTCTACCATCAAACATCAAAATACATGCCTATCATTCATGGGAAAATTTTTAAACATAAACCCTAACTCAAAATAATAGTAGAAATAGGTAAACTGAGCTACGAGGATTTCAAAAATGTAAAGAACATTAAAAACGGGGCTTGAAATCACTTACTATGAAGCTTGAAAGTTGAAGAAACCCTAGCTATGGAGGAGAGCAAATTTTGGCAGCAACTAGTGATGAAGATGACCAAATTTTGTGTTATTTTTCCCATTTTATTTCATTTAATATACAAATGACCAAAATGCCCTTACTACTAAACTTTCTAAAAATTCCCTCCATGTCCAACTTTTGTCCATAACTTAGGAATTGGTCAAATTGCTATTTAAGACCTCCTAATTAATATTCCAAAGCAATTTCATACTAAAAACTTTTAGAACACAAGTTTTGCAATTTATTCGGTTTAGTCCCTAATCTCAACTTAAGCGCTTAATGCATAGAATTTCATTACGGAATTTTCACGAAATCATGAAATCATATCATAAACCCCAAAATAAATATAAAATAAATATAAAATAATTATTTCTATCTCAGATTTGTGGTCACGAAACCACTATTCCGATTAGGCCCCAATTCGGGTTGTCACATTTCGAGCCCTTGGATTGATGCTTGTTGATTTTTAAGTGCCGTCTCGATATTCTAGAAACAGGTTTCTGACACCGAGATGAATTTGGATAGCATCTCCTCAAGGTTTAGTTTTTTTTCCTGTTGATAAGGTGGCTGTTGAAAACCCGGAGGATTTTTTGGCCTTTGATTCCTTTGACCACCCCAAGAGAAATTTGGGTGGTTCCTCCAACCTACATTATAAGTGTTACTGTATGGGTTATTTTCAGATCTAAAGTTATTGTTACCCATATAGTTGACTTGTTCCTCTTCGGTTGTAGGATTGAATGGTTGATATTCTGTATGCACACCTCCTCCACTTGAATCACACTTCATCATTGGATGTACCTGCGTAGAACCAAGTAAACCATCAATCTTTTTGTTCAGAAGTTCTACCTGATTTGACAACATAGTAATCGAATTGACGTTATAAATGCCTGGTATTTTAGTCAACTTAGTCCTCATGACTTGCCACTGATAGTTATTCAGTGACATCTCCTCAATAAATTCGTAAGCCTCTTCATGTGTTTTGTTGTTGATGGTTCCACCAGCAGCTGCGTCAATCATCTGTCTTGTCGAGGGATCCACACCATTGTAGAACGTTTGAACTTGCAGCCATAGAGGTAACCCATGGTGAGGGCACCTTCGCAGTAGGTCCTTGTATCTCTCTCATGCATCGTAAAGTGTTTTTAAATCCATCTGTACAAAAGAAGAGATATCATTACGTAATTTAGCTGTCTTAGCTGGCGGAAAATACTTTAATAAAATTTTTTTAGTCATTTGTTCCCAAGTAGTGATAGACCCTCGTGGTAACGACTTCAATCATTATTTATCCTTGTTCCTCAGTGAAAAAGGGAATAATCGAAGATGAACGGCTTCATCAGAAATGCCATTAATTTTAAAAGTGTCACAGATTTCTAGAAAATTCGCCAAGTGAGTGTTGGGGTTCTCATCCTGCAAACCATCAAACTGAACAAATTGCTGTATCATTTGAATCGTGTTATGTTTTAGTTCAAAATTATTTACAGCAATAGCAGGCCTAACTATACTTGACTCAGTTCCTGTTAAATTGGGTTAAGCGTAATCATGCATAGTACGAGGAGCAGGATTCTGGTTTGCTAATTCAGCGGGTATCGCAGGAGGTAGCTGATTGTCTTGATTTTCAGCCATCTCCTGGGTTGTAGTTGAGATATCGTCTTTTTGCTCTTCCTCTATATATCTTAGGCTTCGCCTTATTTCTCGTCGGTTTCTACGAGTTATGCGATCAATTTCTTAGTCAAAAAGTAGTAGTCCCGACGGGTTTCTTCTAGTCATAAACTATAAGACCTTGCCAGAAGAAAGAAAAAGAAAATTAGTAAAAAAAATTAAAATAAAATTAATTTGCAAGAAAAATAAATGGCTAAAGTAATAAAAATTGAGTGTTCCTAATATTTTAGTCCCCGGCAACGGTGCCAAAAACTTGATCGTGATTTTCTGTGATAAGTTTTATAAATTTATAATTAATCGTTCTTGAAACTAACTATTATCACGATGTAGGCAAGTGTACCTATCGAACAGTAGTATAGCTTTAGCAAGACCAGATTGTCGAACCCAAAGGACTAAAAGTATTAGTAATGACCGTCTTTTTATTATCTAGCCTAAGAATAAAGGGGTTTGTTTTAACTAACTAGTTATTTAAACTGAGAAGTTGCAGAAAATAGAATTAGGGAATTACTTTTGGGAAAAACGACTGATTTAGGACAATACCTAAGAAAAAATCCACCTAGACTTTACTTGTTATTTTGGCTCCAAACCGGACGATTTATTCATTTAACTTGTTCCGTAGAAATCCCTAAGTTATGTTATTATCCCTATTCAAGACTAATAACGTCTAATCCTTAGGTTGAATAATCGAGAATTTTCTCTAATTAACACCCTAGGGTTGCATTAACTCGATCTATGGATCCCCTTATTAGGTTTCACACTAATCCGGTAAAATCTTGTCACCCTATCTCTAGGCACGCAATCAACTCCACTTAATTATGACAAAGTCACTCTTAGCCAAGGACTATACATTCTCCAACTAAAAGCATTAACTTGAATTGATATCCTAAAATACCAAAACAAGAATTAAGAACACATAATTAAGAACAAGTCAAATATTTATCATACGATTCAGAAAATAATAACAAGATTTATCTTAGGTTTCATCCCCCTTAGGTATTTAGGGGTTTTAGTTCATAACTAAAAAAAAAACATCTTAGAAGAATAAAGAATACAAAACATAAAGGAAACCCAAAACTCTTGAAGGGAAATTGAGGAGAGATCTTCAGTCTTGATGACGAATCTGACTTTTGAGATGGATCAATCGGCTTTCTTGGAGTAATTCCTTACTCCCTATTCTCCGTCCCCCTTTAGTCCTCCTCTAGGGTGTTTAAATAGGCTTTAGAAGGCCTCAAAACCCTAAAAATCACCTTTTTTCGAATAGAACTTAACTAGGGCTCGGCAGGGACACGCCCGTGTGATAGGCCATGTGCGATTACTTTAGGCCGTGGTCGAGGCTGAGATATTAACACACCCGTGCTGATGTTGATTTGGGCCGTGGTTGAGCCTGTTAGAATGGCACGGGCATGTATTCTGCCCATGTGAGGAAGTCCAGGCCGTGTTGTTTTCCCCTGTCAGCCCATTTTCTCCGTTTTTGGCCTGTTTCTCATTCTTTTCGATCTCCTATGCTCACTTAAGTATAAAACATGAAATTAAACGATTAGGAGTACCAAATTCACCAAATCTAAGGAGAAATCATTCATAAACGTGTTAAACGAGGGATAAAATATGTATAAATTACAGTTTATCAAAAGTTAATTGTGTAAGTTTTGTTGTGAATTCCTTATAATCAACGGTTTCGTTCTGTCAAAACGGTTTTGTCTTAGTTGGGTTGAATTCTCTCAGTTAAACAATCTTTGACTTCTTTATTTTAGGCGTAGGTGTTAGAAGTAACGTTTCGTAACAGGCTATTTCGAGTAGTTGCCACTGATTCGTTGGTAAACATTGGTTTTGTTGGGAGTTTTATGTCGAAGTTTTTGACATAGTTCAATAAGTGTGAAATTGTGCAAATTTCGGCGTTTTAATCATTTAATTGGTTTTTGGTTGGTTAACTTAGGCTTTGGGATTTCTCTGTGTTGTTCCTACATCAAAACTACTTCAGGTGCGTATCGAAAACCTAAGTTTTTATGAATTTTAGATGCCGAAAAACATGATTTTCGACGCCACATGGCGATGTGATAGGTTGTGCGGTAGGCCGTGTAACCTACTGTCTATCAAGTAAGAGCAACACGGGTAAAAGACACAAGCGTATGGCCAGACCGTGTGTGGCCATGTTAGTGTAGAGTTCACACGATCTAAAGATACGGACGTGTGTCCTAGCCATGTAACTCACTGATTGCAAGATAAGGATCACACAGGCCAAGGACACGAGCGTGTGTCCAGGTCATGTAACTCTTTAATGACCAGATAAAGCCACACAGGTGGAGGACACAGTAGTTTGTTAAGCCGTGTAAGACACAAGGGCGAGCACACGGGCGTGTGCCAAGCCGTGTAGAGCCACACAGACAAGTTACCTAGGCCGTGTGAGACCACATGGGTGTGTAAGCCAATTTACGAAATTTCACCATATTCCAAGCACCACTCGAACTGAATACAAGCCTTCTGTGAGGCCGTTAAACTGAATGTAACTACATAAACTGATATTCTGTGATCTGAAACTTGAATACTGATTGTCAATGTGTGTATTGTGCTTAACTAATATTGCTAGAATTGATCTACTGTATAAGAATACGTATAGAACTTTGTGATAACTGTTATGTGAAACATGCATATGCGTAGGATAGGAATTGAATTAGCAGGAAGTATTCTGTACCGAGCTGGTGGTTAAATCCCTGGTATCTGTGTACTAATCTGGTAGCTAGTTTGCAATCTCTGAAATGTGTCAGACTGAAATCGGGTGGTGTGTAGGGTTGTATGGGTGATGAATATCATATTTGGTGTGTTGGGTTGGTAGGAGATGGTGTGTAGCAGTTGGTATTAAGTAACTGCATCTGTTTTGTTCTGTTTTGGATCTGCTTATAGCTTGATCTATTATCTATCTGTATAACTCTTATCTGTAACTGAATGAACTATTCCTGATTCTGGATCAACATCTACAGTTGGATATTTTGGTTTACCAATAATCTATTGAATATGTAAATAGTTGGGTCCTTTCTAGTATACTAATTCAATTATTGTTGAATGAATCTCAGGTAAATAACAGATTTGATCAGGTTGGTGGGTAGGGAGCTCGATTATGTGCTTATATCGTTTAGTATTATAAACCATGTTAGTTAATTGCGTAGTTTCAGATAATTGGATGATAATTTCAGGATAATGGTTTGTCTTTGTTAAAACTTTATTATACTTTAAAGGTGTATTATTCTAAGATGCAGAGTGTTGTTGATTATCGTTCATTGCAACCCTCCAGGTCCAGGTCGGGAATAGGGTGTTACATTAATATTTTTAAAATTTAATGATATAAAAAAAGGTTTGAGCACTACGATAAATAAAGTTACATACTTCATTCTTCTGCTTTTTCTTCTTCTTCTTCTTCTTTTTCTTTAAGGAACAGAATAAGAACAATCAAATCTCAGAATGGTCAATTAAAGGTATAATATATTTCTTTTATATTCATTCTATTAAAAATAATTATTTAATTTCAATTTTTCTCTAAATTATTATTTGTTCTAATTTTCTAAAGACATTACGAATAAATAAAATATGGTGGTCAAAAACCACTTATAAAAAGAAGCAAACAAAAATGAAGTCATTTTTTTGTGACATTAAAAATATTACGTAACTAATTATATAGAAATATTCTGAAGAGATAAAACACCTTTTAACTTGTCCAAATAGAGAAAAGCTAGAACCATAGTAATGGGAAGATCAAAAACATGCAAATCTTCTTTTTTGATCAAAGCTTGTTTGGCTAAACAATCCGCAACTTGATTTTGTTCTCTAGGGATGTAATGCAAGAGCCACTGGTTTTCTTGTGACAAAATACTTTGAATTCATCTAATCAAGGCTAAGTTTGATGTGGTAGAAGCACTTCCTTGAATGGATTTAACAACCTCCAAGCTGTTTAATTGGATTATTACTTTGTCATGACCTCTATGTTGGATAAGCTTAAGGCCCTCCAAAATGCCCCAAAGTTCTACATCAAAAATCGCAAACTTCCCTAGATATCGGTTATATCCAAAGATCCAATCTCCATTTTGTGTAAATATGTGTCAAGAATGAGCTTGCTGGTTCACTGGTTAAGCATTTGTCTACTTTCTGGTCCTGTGTTTGAATATCTGCGTAAGCAAAGTAGAGAAGTATTTTGTTGCTCCGTAGAATTAGTTGGTTATTATTTTTAAACTTAATATTTTTTTTATTTTTTTCTTTTCTTCTTCTTTTTTCCGTTCTATCGTTCTTTTTTTTTCCTTCTTTTCGTTTTTTTCCTTTCTTTCGTCTTTCCTCTTTTGGTTGTCGTTAGATCCTCTATGGTACATTCAGGTAAATACATTTTTCGTGTTGTCGATTGAAAGTTAATTGTGTAAGTTTTGTTGTGAATTTCTTATAATCAACGGTTTCGTTCTGTCAAAATGATTTCGTCTTAGTTGGTTTGAATTCTCTTAGTTAAACGATCTTTGACTTCTTTATTTTAGGCATAGGTGTCAGAAGTAATGTTTCCTAGTAGGCTATTTCGAGTGGTTGCCACTGATTCACAGGTAAATGTTGGTTCCGTTGGGGGTTTTATGTCGAAGTTTTCAACATAGTTCAGTAAGTGTAAAATTGTGTAAATTTCGGCGTTTTAGTCGTTTAATTGGTTTTTGGTTGGTTAATTTAGGTTCTGGGATTTCTCTGTGTTGTTCTTACGTCAAAACTACTTCAAGTGCGTATCAAAAACCCGAGTTTTTATGAATTTCAGATGCCAAAAAATATGGTTGTCGACGCCACACGACCATGTGATAGGCCGTGCTGTAGGCCATGTAACCCACTGTCTATCAAGCAAGAGCAACACGGGTAAGGGACACAGGCGTGTGGCCAGACCGTGTATAGCCATGTTAGTGTAGAGTTCACACGAGCCAAAGACACGGACGTGTGTCCAGGCCATGTAACTTACTGATTGCAAGATAAGGATCACACAGGCCAAGGACACGAGCATGTGTCTAGGTCATGTAACTCTTTGATGACCAGATAAGGCCACACGAGTGGAGGACACAATCGTGTGTTAAGCCGTCTAAGACACATGGGCGAGCACACGGGCATGTGCCAGGTCGTGTGGAGCCATATTGACGAGTTACCCAGGCCGTATGAGGCCACATGGATGTGTAAGCCAGTTTACAAAATTTTTCCATATTCCAAACACCACTCGAACTGAATACAAGCCTTCTATGAAGCTGTTAAACTGAATGTAACTGCATAAACTGATAACTATTATGTGAAATATGCATATGCATGAGATGGGAATTGAATCATGACGAAGTATTCTGTACCGATCCGATGGTTAAATCCCTGGTATCCATGTACGAATCTGGCAGTTAGTTTGTAATCTCTGAAACATGTCAGACTGAGACCGAGTGATGTGTAGGGTTGGATGGGTAATGAATACTCTATTTGGTGTGTTGGGTTGGTCGGAGATGGTGTGTAGCGGTTGGTATTAAGTAACTGCATATGTTTTGTTCTGTTCTACATCTGATTATAGGTTGATCTGTTATCTCTCTGTATAACTCTGATCTGTAACTGAATGAACTGTTCCTGATTCTGGATCAACATCTACACTTGAATATTTTGGTTTACTAATAATCTATTAAATGTATAAATAGTTGTGTCCTTTCTAGTATACTAATTCAATTATTGTTGAATAAATCTCAGGTAAATCACAAACTTGATTGGGTTGATCATCTTTATTCAACATATTATTTTTAAACCAAAGAAATTTTCAATTCTACGATAATTTATGAAATATACATTATGTGGATTTTTATATTTTTATAATAAATTTTTTATTTAAAAACCATTGAATTTGAAGTTGCGATCAATTTTAAATTCATCACTCAACAAGGTAATTTTAAATTTTATTTTAGAAATTATTGATTTTAAAGTTGCAATCAATTTGAGATTGGCCGTAATTTTAAATTTAATACTATAAACTTTTAAAATATTTTTTTCATGATTGTAATTTTAAATTTTAAAATAAAATTATTCATTTTAAAGGTGCAATCAATTTCAGGTCATGTATGAGAAATTTTTTTTAAGGTGTACGGGATAAAGAAAAATTAGTATTATATATTATAAGGTGGAAAATTATAACATAAACTCCTCCTATTTTTTATATAAATTTTAATGGTATTTTTTAAATTATATTTCATAGTAATTTTTTTTATTTTACTTATATTTAATAATTCAACTTACAAATTTGGTTACTTTTTAATTTTATTTTATAACAAGTCCTCCAACATGTTTATAACAAGTCTTTCGGCTTTGTCACTTCTTTACAATAAATTGTACTGATTTTTAAATTTTATCTTAGTTTGTTCTAATACCTTCGGTTACTTATTTTAGTCTCCTATCCATGAATAAAAAAGGATTTCAAATGAATTGAAATTTATGACATTTTCATTATTCATCATTTTTTTTAATTTAATCACAGGTTAATAAAGAATACTAAAGTTTAGATTTGATATTAACATAATAATTTTATTGTAAAATAAATTTATGAAAGTTGCTTTTATATTTTACTTTAATATGACTCAATTTCATAATATCTATTTGCTGACAGCCAATTTATCATTCTATAGAATGTTTGCCAATACATCTTATTATTATCTACAATTTCAATTGTTCAGTATCATACCACCAATTCAAGTAATAAACTTAATATTAACAAATTTTCTATAATTAAGTATTTACCAGACAACGTCACGACGAGGATTATTAGGGGTGAGCGTTCAATCAAATCGAATCGAATCGAATGAAAAAATTTCGAATTAATCGAGTTGACGAATCATATTTTATCATCCTAATTTGATTTGAAATTTTCTCGAATCGAGTCGAGTGAGATGGAATTTGAATCGAATATATTTGTTCGAGTTAAATTTTATAAAATAATTTTAGGTCCTTGTAACCACTGTCACCCATCGTAATAAAATTTGTCAACCTTAATCAAAATTTTTATTAACTTTCATCACCTCATAATTTATTTATTAATCTTTTATATACGGGTTAGCTTCTTTGTTTGCTTAGTTGTTTCAATTATCTTCATATTCTTGTCACTATGTATTTTGGAATTAAAAATATATATTAAATGTAAAAATGTGATTTTTTAATAAAAGTTATTTTAAAGATAAAATGTGAAATTGATACCAATATAAAATTTTAACATGAATATTTAATGGCATAATTAATAATTCAATTTTAATATAAATATTCAATATGACTAAACAATTCAATAATATAAATAATATAAATGTGAAATTTAATTTAATAATATAAATAGTAGATATAAATAAAATTATTACTATTTATGTATAGTGATTTTTTTTTGGATAATTTTGATTTTTTGTTTAAGATTAAAAGGTGAAAAGTAAAAGTTTAGAGGGAAAATAAAAAGTTTTGGGGAATAAAAGTTTGACGGGAAGTAAGTAGTGGGAGTAAAATTTTGGAGGGAAAATATTAAAAAAATTGGGGGGGTGGATTTGGGGTAGATGGGAGGTAGGATGGGAAGGAAGTAAAAATTTTAGGGGGAAAGTGGGAAGGAGTAAAAATTTTAGGGGAAAATAAAAAGTTTTGAGGGTTTTTAGGAGTAAATTTTGAAAAAAAGTAAATGGGAGAGTAAAATTTTGGTGGGAAATAGATTTTGGGTAGATTAGGGGATTGGGATGGAAGGGGAGTAAAAGTTTTGAGGGAAAAGTAAAAAGGTTTGGGAGTTTGGGGTAAAAATGTAAAATATTATAGTTTGATATTCGAATTATTCAAGTTATTCGAATTCGAAAACTTAACTCGATTCGAACTCGAAATTCAAAAAAAAGAATTCGAGTTGACTCGAATAACTCGATTTGTTTAAATCGAAATTCGAATTTTTTTTTATTTTTTCGAGTCGAATCGAGTTTTGCTCACCCCTAAGGATTATGATATTGTGACGAACGACATCCCGACGAGAAGAAAACAACGTGGCAACATGGAGACATATTCCCAAATTCAACCGGATTTTCTTCTCCTAGTTAAACTCTTCTATTTATTCCTTAATTAGACTTTGATTATTCTAGGAATACTATAGTCATATTAGAACTCTAGTTTTAGCCTATATAAAGGGGTCATTGTATCCCTAATTCGAGATGTCAATTAAGAGACAATTAAAGATGTAATACTTAGGGCTTTTTTGTTAGGGGAGTCGAAATGTAGTCGCAAATGAGTTTTGGTGAGAGTTCTCGTGGTAACTATGGAGAGAATTTTATACCTCTTTTGAGAGAACTCTATGAGAATTAGGGTTTTATTTTCGGGGTTTGAATTTGTATGTTTAGTATATTTAGATTTATTTTATCTATATTGTACTTTTGTTTGTTTACTCATTGGTGAAAAGCTGAAGCCTTTGCCCATGGTTTTTAATCCTTTTCGAAGGGTTTCCACATAAAATATTTGTGTCCGTTCTTCTTCATTTTTATTATCTCGCTGTTTATACGAGTCGATCCCCAAGATTAACATTACACTTAATTCTAAAAATACTTTAATTTTTATAAAGAAAATACCTTGACAATTTTAATTTAGGCTAATTACTTTTTTCCATTTACTACACATGCACAATGTTTATATCTTACGGAAAAAGAATAACGGTAACCTAGTTTTCCAAATAAAAAAATATATATTTTAATAAAAAAACATTGTACATATATATATTCACAATAATTACTTAAAATTTTTAATGTTTAATTAAATTATCTTTTTAAATTAATATCGTCAATTAATAAATTATTTAATCATTATTTTAAAATATATATACAATACTTTTAACCGATATTATAGATTCAATACATATAATCATATAATGTATAAGATTTTTAAATAAATTTGTTTAAAATTTTAATATTAAATTAAATTAAAAATATCAACATATTTTTTTATAAAAATAAAAATATATTTTAAAAAAATTAAAACAATTTAACAAGCATGTTTTAAAACAATTATTTTTCAAATTTTATAAAACTTTACATAAATGCTTTAAAAGTGTTTAAAATATGTTATAATTTGTTAATTAAACATGTATACATATTAAATATATTTTTATTGATCTTTATTTAAATAAAAAATTTCATTTAAAACTTCATTTAGGTAAAAATTTGAAATTTGTTTTAGGAATTTTTAAAAATTCATTTAAAATTTTCAAAATTATTAAATATATTTTAAATTAAACACACACAATCAACCTGTGCATCGCACGAGATAAAAACTAGTTTTTCTTTGAGGCACAATGGGAAGCCAAAAAACATAACTCATATATATGTGGTTATTGTAACATCTCAAAAATCTCAGTGTCAGTGATAGTAGTATTCAAAAGATAAATATCAAATTATTCCAAAAAGTAAGAGTTTATCAATTGAACAATAATAGTAAAGTCAAAATTTGACATTGGAAAGTAAAGTATGAATAGTGGAGTTCTAGTAAAGATTAAATTGAGAATTTGCGAAAGATGAACTAGAACTGTAAATTTACTATTTTGAAAAAAGGGGCAAAATTTTAATAAATAATTTTTTTATGAAGGTGACATGGATATGAATTGATAGGTGGAGTCAGAAAATTGAGATATGGACTAGATTAAAAGGTGATAAAAAAGTATAGGGACTAAAGTGTAATTTTACCATTTTTACGAGAATAGGGCTTAATTGCAATTATACTATGAATAAATAATATCAACATAAGTAATAATTACTTAATGAGTGATAGAAAAGAGTTAAATGACTATTTTACCCTTATGTTTTAAATATGACAGTATATTTTAAAGGGCAATTTGATAATTTTGTCATTAAATAGAGAAAGAGGAGAAGTTTTCTATTTATTTCAATTTGGTCGTTTTTTTATTCAAGCATATTCCTAACCTAAAGTTCTTTGAAATTAAAGTGAGATTTCATACTTAACTCTAATTCAAGAGTATCCGTTCATATGAAACCGACCATGGAGGCTTGAAGATGAAGATGGAAGCGGGAGAAAGCTTGGGTAAGTTGTTCCACTTATCATGTTATGTTTATTTGATTGTATAATTTGATGTGAAATTGTAAGAATTAAATGTGTATAATTATTTTCTATGTTCTAAGTAATGAAAATATTATGTTAATGCATGATGTGAATGTTGAATGATTTTATGAATAATTTGATGGATGATTTTAAGTGATTAATTTGATAAAAATTGAAATAAAGGCTAAATTGCAAATTATGAAAATTTAAAAATCAAGGAATTAAATAGAGAAATTAAAGTTTGAATTTTTATGATAAGAATATGATAGTTAAAGTATTGTAAAATTGTACTTAAATTAGCATATTTTAAATTAAATGGACTAAATTGAGAAGTTTTTAAAAGTTCAATTTTTGGTGTTGAAATGTGGAAACTTGAAATTTTAATTTTTAAATTATTATGTATAGTTTTTTTATTTGAAAACTTAGAAAGGAGACATTATGTGATAAGATTGGAGTTAATAGGGACCAAATTGTAAAAATTTTGAAATCTATAAATTTTGATAAAAGAGGGATTGTTTTGAAAATAATGTGCAAAATGGGATTTAGGACTGAACTGTAAAATAATAAAATTTGATTTTTAGGGTGTGAATTTTAAAACTATATAAATTTTGGATTTTAAGGGCTAAATCATAAAAAATGCAAAATTTGAAGTATAGGGATTGTTTTGTAAATTTTGAAACATTTAAGTACAAATATGGACATAATAATGAAATATTTGATAAATAAATATGTATGAAATTAAATAATAGAAATTCAAAATTGGTAAGTTAGAATAGTTCTGATTTGTATGTGATTTGGAATATTTGTTTGAGTTGTGTTGTAACAGCCCGTTTTTTAGTGGTGTTGGAAACAGTGGTTTTGGCGCCACAAAACCGACAAGTAAGTTCGTAAATATTTAATATTTACGAGTCAATTATGGTTTTAAAAAGGATTTTGATATGATAATTTATGTTATATAAATGATTAATTAAGTTCAAGTGTTAAGTCAAGTGGTTTTTAGAAAATGAGGTATCGGGACCTCGTTTCTATAAATAGAGTTGTAAATATTTTTTATAAATATTTACGGAGTTTTATTAAGGTTGTATAAAAGTTTCGTTAAGAAATTTTAATGTTTCAATAGTTAATTAATTAAAAAGGACTAAATTGTAAAGGATGTAAAATTTGATCACTATTTGATCTAAGTGATTAAATGGTTTTATGAATAAAGGTTAAGGGACTTAAATGGTAATTAAACCATTTAAGAAATTAGTGGACAAATATGGACATAGATTTGGTGTTTTAATTAATTATTAACTAAGGGCAAAATAGTAATTTGATAAATTAAATAAAATTAAATAAAACAAAGTTTTCATAATCTTTTCAATTCCTTCATTCACCGAATTTGAAAATAAGAAAGCCATTGTTAGACCTTGAAGCTTCGGCCAAGCTTCCATGTATGCATGTAAGTACGTTTTAGCCCCGTTTTAAATAATTTTTATGTTTTTGAGATCGTTGTAACTAGGTCCAGCTAGCCCGTACCTTCGATTTTGAAACTGTTAAAGATATTGAATATTTCCATTGATGAATCTATGTGATTTTAGATGTTAAATGATGAAATTAAGGTATTAATTATTATTTATAAGTATTTTGTTAAGTAATTTTGATGAATTTACCGATTAAGGACTAAATTGTTGAAATAGTAAAAATATAAGGATTTGATGTGAAATTATTACAAATTTGGGTTGTATTGGATGTCATGAATATTCGTTTGGCATGGGTTTGCATTAAAAATGGTTAATTTGCATGTTTTAGGCCCAGGGACTAAATTGAATAAAAGTAAAATATTAGGGGTAATTTTGTAAAAATTTCAAAAAGACTAAATTGCGTAAAATAAATTGTTTTACTATATAAATTAATAAATTGAATAAAATTATTAATTTAGATCAAGATCGAGTGGAAAATCGAGGAGAATGAAAATTTTCCAAAAAACTCATTTACTTTGACATTTTTACAATTTAGCAAGGTAAGTTTGTATGAACTATAATCACTTAAATGTTGATTAAATTGAATGTTTAATGTGTGATTCTATTGTAAATGAATCAATATATATATATATATGCGCGTGTGTGTGTGTGTTATTATACAATTTATCAAGTAAAGAGACGATAGAAATCTAACGACGTTCGACGACTATCAAGCCCCGTTTGAACCTTAGGAATGTATAGGATATAAACGACATGTCATTTTTGGGTGTTGGTCTTGAATGTCCTACTGATGGCTGAGTTCCAGCATTTGTTGCGGATACTCATCAGCTTGTGTGAGCATACCCAGGTTACTATGTTTCGGGTGTTGGTCCTGAATGTCCCACCGATGGCTGAGGTTCGGCATTAGTTGCAGATACTCATCAGCTTATGTGAGCAGCATCGTGTAGCTTACATTTCTACCGTGAGCTTGTGTGAGCAGGTCCATTTTACCGCTTGTATGAGCTATGACTATATGTTTAGCACACTTTGTGTGAGCTTTCCCGCGTATCCAATGTTATTCTAAGTGGTTCAACGGGCATGAAAAAGGAAGAAACGGTAAGCATTCAAATGACTTATATCATGAAAACTATGAAAATGAATGAAAAGGAAATGTTGAACAAAAATATGTCTATGTTCATGAAATTGATGATTTCAAGTGAGGTTATTCATGTTTAATGACTTATCTTATGTTATTTAAGTGAATTATGAATTGATGCATTAACATGTGTTGTTGATGATGCTTAGGCTTGTGCCAAGCTATGGTTTGGATTGTATTATGTTAGTTTTAAAGAAATGCATTGAAATGGTAAGTGACCAAATGGAAAGATGCTTATGTGCATGAAACAGTGGTAAGAATCAAAGTATGTAATTTCTCATGAAATGGTTTATTATGTAGTTGATTTTAAAAGAGTTATGCTTAAATGCATTACTTGCAGCTATGGTTAATGTCATGTTTATGTCTTGTATGTTATGCAAATGAAATAGGTGAGAATAGGTAATGAAATGATAAGTTCATAGTTGAGATGTAATATGAAGAAATGAAATGATTGTTGAGTTATGTGAGTTTACTTATGTCATGAATAAATACACTAATTCATGAGTTAATAATTATGCTAAGTAAATGGAACGATAAGTAAGTAGATGAAATGGCTTATCGTTTTAATGAAAGGTTGATAATTATGTAATTCAACCTATGATACCTTATTATTTTATTAATGAAAGGTGTATGTGATGTTTATAAATATACTCAATTGTGAGTTGAATGGTATTCAATAGGTTTATACTAAGTTTAAAATATTGGTGTTGAATCATGTGTTAATCTATGTATGATAGTATTGAAGTGATAAGTTATGTTTCAATTTTATAGGAATTTACTAAGCATTCATTGCTTACGTAGTCATCTTCCTCTTACTTTGCAGATTATCAGAAGCTTGATCTGTTTGAAAACTCGTCGGAGATCTATCACACTATCCAACGATTATATCGGTAATTTTTTATCTCTTGATCAAGGTTATATTGGCATGTATATGTGGACTTGTGGTTTGTGTTAATTCATGAGTTTGGCATATATATATCATTGTGGATGGTGTAACCTTGGTACTTTTGATGCCTTATTGTTGTGTGTTATTTTGACAATGTATTAATGCATGTTTGAATGGTAAAAATGGTGGGTGATGAATTGACCACAACATGGTCAAGTTATGGTATGCTTTGGAAAGGCTTTTGAATAGTTGTGCATGATTGGAATATGGTATGTTTATATGTTGGTTATTGGAACCATTTGGTAATGGCTAGATTGGTGTCATTTAGATGGTTTTGATACATATAAAAAGTGGACCAAATAGTAAAGTTATTTTGATATGGCATGAATCCAATATGGTAAGGTTGGTATGTGTCAATTGTGATATGTTTAGGCATGGAAATAAGTTAGTTGATAAATTGTTAAATATGTACATGTTTAGGTATGTTTAATGTATGTGTTTGAGGTGCCTATATGGCATATTGGTTGAATGGAAATTGGACATTAGAAATTGGTCATTCTATGCATGTTTGAACATGTTTTGATACCCTGGTCATCTGTGTAAATGGCTTGTAAGGGTGTGCTTGAATTGGGTGAAAAAAATGGCTTCAATTTGGCCTATTTCTAGTCCACACGGTCTAAGACACGGGCGTGTGTCTCAACCATGTGTGACACACGGCCATGCGACATGGCTGTGTGTCCCCTATAGGTTTTAATGTTTGCTTTTCGAAAGATACACGACCTAGCACATGGCCTGGCATACGGGCGTGTGGTTTGGCTGTGTGACCCAAGTCAAAGAATTACACGAGCTGGGACACGACCGTGTGTCCCTACTTCGAATGTCCACAAGGCCTAGTACACGAGCGTGTGTCTTAGCAGTGTGAGTCACACGACCTGACCACACGGTCGTGTGACCCCTGCAGCGTGAAATTTTTTATCCTTTTCCATGAAGTACTAAATGTTTTTGATTTAGTTCGAGGGCTCGAATAAGGGACAATAAGCATGTGATTGAATGGATTATGCTATGGTTTATGAAATGTTTGGAAATGAATGATTTGAGTTATGTTTTTACATTAACGCTCCGTAACCCTATTTCAGCGACGGATACGGATTAAGGGTGTTACGTGGTGTATACAAATTTGTAATGAATTAATGATAATAGTTTAAATTAAATCTTAAGGCTAAGAAATAGCTTGAATGCTGGATATATGTATAAATTTTGATATCAAAGACAAAATTTAATTTTAAAGGTTGAAATTGAATCCCAAAAAATAATAATAATTAAGTGTTTGAATGTTATGAAAAGTTTTGTGAGCACTTGAAATTTTCGGTTTTGGTTGCTATAGAGAAAATTAATTTTCCTCACTGAAAAATTGAAGTTTTCATTTTGTAATCAGTTTAGGATTAAAAGCCAACTCCCTTAACATCTAAGGATACGAGATTAGCAGAGAAGATTGTTTGATAGAAAGTCAAGAAATCAACAAACCCCACTAGACCAAAACACATATATTAAATTTGATATATGGGTAGTTTAGCCTTACTTTTGAAAAGTGTTGTGGAAAAGTACTTTGAAATACTTTTGAAAAGTTTAGTTTAAGATTTGAGTGTTAAAAAGTATTTTTGAGAAATAAAATATCTATTTTAGACATGTATTATAAAGTAACAAATATGCGTTTAATAATATTCAAATTGGTTAATATTATTATATTTTAGTAAGAGTATAAAAAATAATTTATTATAACTTGTTGTTAATATTTTAATATATGAAATATAAATTTTAAATATTAGTAAACAATAAATATTAATTATTTATAAAATTTAATTAGAATATATAAATTGTATTTTAAATATTTAAATATAACAATTAAATATTTGTAATTAGATATTAACACATTTTTATTATTTAAAAAAATACTTTTTTAGGATTAAATTATAAATTATTCAAAATTTAGGGATAATCTTATAAATTTTTAAGAGTTAGAATTTTAAAGTTTGGAAATTTAAAAGGCAATTTGACAAAGGATTCAATAGAAATTGGACCCTTAGTAGCTTTTGAAAAGAGTGGATAGTTGGTTACTCGAACAAAATTTTCTCTACAATTAATAACCCACTACTTATTCTGATTCTAATTTTTGAAAACTTGGTTTAACTTCTCAGAATAATTCAGTTTAATAAATCCAATCCAAAATTAAACTTGTAAAACTTAGAGCATTAGAGTAAACAAAAACATTTTTTAGTAAATATAACAAAATATTATTAATACAATGTTTAATCTAAAAATATAGTTATAACTATCTTATTAATAAAAGTAATTAAAAACAACATATTAATAATTACTTTAATATAATTATACCAAAACAAAATTATTATTAAGCCACTTATGAATTAATATTAGAATAAACAAAAAGATTTTTTTTTCATGGAATAAAAAATTTATCTTATATAGATAATAGGTTTATAGAATAAATATTTTTTTTTATAAATACCCTCATATGTTGTTGCATATGATTGACAAGAAAATGTTAAGTTGACAAATTTTGACAGAAACTACAAACAACAATAATGATTGGGCTAAAACTTTTAAATTGAAAAAGTAGGAGATTGGATTTTCAACTTTTAAAGTATAGGAACTGAATCTCAAAATTGATAAGTACAGGGACTAATAGCATATTTTAACCAAAATAATAATAGGAAATGTTAAGGTAAATGAACAAGTGGGAGAAATAAACGGTGCCGTGGAGGAAGAAAAATAGTGTTTTGGTTATTTTAGAGATCTCTCAACTCCTGAAAGAAAAGAAAGCCCAAAAGGTGAGAGAACATGCATACAGTAAAGAGATTAACATAACATAATTAAGTATAAATAAAATTGTTACTCATAAAAACAAAAGAGGAGAGCAGAAAAAAGAAACCTAAACACAGGCAGCGCCTTGCTTGGTTTCCTCCTTGCTGTGTGTTCGACGGTTCTCTCGTGCGTTTCACGTGTTAGATCCGTCTCCCTTCCTCTGATCAAATCCCTACCTTCTTCTCAAACCAACCCTAATTCTATTTATTTATTGAAAGAAGAAAAGGGAGTTTCATTAACCAATTTCATTATTAGAGTCTTGTGTTATAAACATTGGTTTTTCCTTCTTCCATGCGATGATTTTGGCTTAAAGTTCAAAAACGTTAAATTTGGATGGCTATGACGGCTGATCCGTTCCACCACCAGAATTTGTCTCGTTGGGCCCAAGTTGTTCAGGGTGAGTCTAAAGCCTCCCACCACTCCCCTTCTTCACAGCCATCGTCAATCTCACGCCCCGTGGCTTCCGTACCGGAGCGAAACATTTCTTCCGAGTGCTCTCCTTCGCAAGCACCTTGCTTCTCTTCCTCGTCGTCTCCACCGCTGGATATTTCCTTGTCCGCTGAAGGTGGTTCTGATTCCGATAACAACAACTTTGCTGCTTCGAGCTTCAAGAAGCCGGCTTGGAACAAGCCTTCAAATGGCATCATCGGAGTGGGCCCTGTAATGGGAGCTGCTTCTTGGCCTGCTTTATCTGAATCCGCTAGAGGTTCCCAAAAATCATTAGCAGACTCTTCCAAAGACGGATTGCTTTCTACTTCTCAGGTTTCTTCTATCTCGTTTTCTTTTCCTCTATTAATTTACATACTGAATTACTGAATTAGCATAGAAAATAGGAATCTGGGAAAGGGAATAGGATACTGAATTAGCGTAATGGAAGATAGGAATCTGAAAAATAGAGAAGGGAATGCTTTCTTTTCATAATCTGGAAAATAAAATAGGTAAGTGAATTTTTTTAAAAAAAAAAATTATATTTCAGGTTAAGCAACTCAGAATAGCTTCTTATTTTATCTATTCATAAATAAAATAAATAAAAACCAGTTGACCCTATTTTGTGGTAATAATAGGGTCCAATAATACCCCAATCAACTCAGAAGCAAGTTACTAGTAATGCTAACCCCAATTCAACACCAAACTGTACAATGTTAAATCGACAAAAGTCTTCTAAGCGTGGTGGCAATAGCTCTGGTAGTGGGCTTCCAGAGGGTGCTTCTTCACACCAACACCCACCGCCATTTGCTGTGCCCGAAATGCCTCCAAGCAGTTTTGGCAATTTTGTTCCAGCAATGCCATATCCTTCTACGAGAGACCCTCAATACAGGGGCAATAGTTGGGAAACTAGACCTATTGGAGGGTTTGCGTCACAATCACACAAGGATCACCGGCATTCTTCTCGGAGGGGAGGTAACTATGGACCACGTGGGGATGGTGGCTATAATAACAATTTTTGGGGTAGGCATGAACAGGACCGTGGAAATTATGGGAATGCAAGAGATGGTCATATGCAGCCTCCAAGAGCTCCCCCAAGGGGCTTCCCAAGGCCTTCGCCTCCTGCAGTTCATTCTTTTGTTCCTCCACAGCCCGTTAGGCCGTTTATGAATCCCATAGGATATCCTGGTACATTCAAACTTAAGATTTTGGTTCTTTATGTTATGTTGGTTTGGTAGTAATTTTTCTCTGCTCTCAGAGTATATGTATTTCACCATGGAGCCGTTTAGGTGCATGCCATCATTTACCCCTGCCATGCCTCCAATGTTCATGCCTGTTCCAGAGCCTCCTCTCTCTGCATTGTTATTACATCAAATTGATTATTATTTCAGGTACATCCACGTTGTCAACTAACTTTTGTTGACAATTTGTATATCCCAACAGTTTATTTTTAAAATAAACTGTGTGATAGTTGCTTTGCATTTAATGATCTCTTCTTTTTTGTGTAGTGATGATAATTTGGTTAAAGATGACTTTTTGAAGTCTAATATGGATGACCAGGGTTGGGTAGCCATTTCTTTAATAGCAGGGTTTCCTCGGGTAAGTCATTTGCAGTTGATTGAGTAGTTTCTTATTTTCTTCACAGTCTTTGTGTGCTCTTTTCCCTCTTACTGCAACTAGGTCAAAGGCCATTGCAAAGAGCACAACCATGCTAAAAGTATCTTAATTATTTTCTCCGCTATCCAGCCTTTATGTATTTAAAGCTGTTTAAAACCTTGTTAGAGTGATGTTGTTTCTATACCTGCAATTTTATGTCTAATGTCCTTATTGGTCACTAGTTCTGCTAATTGTTGCTACGAAGTGTATGTTCTTTAATTTCCTTTATGGGCCAAGAACTCTTCCGAAACCGGTGTCTTCTTTAATTTCCTTTATGGGCCGAGAACTCTGCCTTTCTGTTCATATCAAACTATGAGATTCTCCTTTAGTTCTTTAATCTGATGACACTTTGTTGAGTATGATTTGGCTTATTTCTTGGAACCGAGCTTAATTTGTCACTGTTATTGGAGTAATGTAAGGGCTTAGCAGGGTTCAAAGTTGTTCTGGTGTCCGGACTTTGTAAATTAAAATACGTTGGTTGTTAGTAGTGAAAGAGTCTTTATGTTACAAGGCACTTTTCAATCAGCTGAAGTTGGTGAGATGGTTATAATTTGTAGTAGGTTTTAAGCTGAAAAATGAGGTCAGGACCGTCAGGTAAAGCTTTAGGTTGAAAAGTTTGGGCATTGAGATGGACCATAGAAGTGTTTTGGCAATCAGCTGAAGTTGGAGAGATTGTTATAATTTGTAGTAGGTTTTAAGCTGAAAAATGAGGTCAGGACTGTCAGGTAAAGCTTTAGGTTGAAAAGTTTGGGCATTGAGATGGACCATAGAAGTGTTTTGGCCTCATACATAACAGTGGCAATACACTGATGATAGTTCCATTCACCTTTTTCTTAGACAAGCTTTGAGCACTTTATTTTTGCCCTATTCTAACTCTTTCAATGTAACTTTTTCCTTCTTCCATTAGTAGTTAAATTTCCTGTTTGGAAATGGAGGAGTATCTAATGTGATTCCCCTACTGCAGCTTGTCCTCTTTTTATCCTTAGCAAATTATAACCCCATTTGCTGCTGATATGTGGCATCTATTAGATATCAACTCTTTTATTGGGCATTGGATTTTTAAGAACTAGCTATCTCTCTTGGAGTCCAACTTGCATTGATGCATATATGGAGAGATATTGTTGTGGTAATGATACGGAGAAGTAATTCCATGCCAGCTTGAAATTGCACATAATATATTCTAGACAAAACTTTAAATTGTGTGTAATTAAATGGGGATTCTTTATGATCCATACCAAGATCTTTTCTGTGAACTTTGCAGTGCCAGTTGTTCATATTTCTAAATAACCATATACGTTCACAATCTGTATGTAAACATATTGAAACATTTTCTAATTCAAATTTGTTCTATGATGAAAATGTGGCAGGTTAAGAGTTTGACAAGCAACATTCAGCTGATAGTTGATTCCTTACGAAGTTCCACTGTTGTAGAAGTACAAGTAAATTCAGCTTCATAGATTATCATTAAGAAGAAAAATGCCTTATTAATTCCAATTTGTTTTATCTGGAAATTCTTGTTTCCATTTTTTTTTTCCCATGTTAGTTTGACTATTACTGAAATATCTATAGGATGACAAAGTGAGGAGGCGTAATGACTGGAAGAAATGGGTACCTTATCAGGTTTCCATGGTGCCGGGATCACTGTCTCCAGGTAGATCAAGTTCTGAAATGCTGGCAAGTTCTTTTCAGCAGATTACAGTAAGGGAAGAGTCTCCTAACCAAAGTGGAGCAGGTAATGTGAAACCTCATGCTGAGGATGCTTTAGGAAGACATCCATCTGATGGCCACTCTCATCTCTCAAATGGGAACGGTTCTGACTGCATGTGTCTGAACCAAAACTGATCAATCTTGCTGCCACGAAAGCACGATCTGGTAAGGAAGTTGTGCTTTATTTTTTTATGTGAGTGAAGTGAATGATGCACCAAAAAGAATGGGACACCTTTTTCTTTAATTTTCGCCATCACCTTATGTGGTTTTGAGGGTTGATTGGTGAGGCGATTGGAGGCAAACAATAAGAAAGATACATAATTATCTTTGAAAGATAGAGAAAGAGAAGAAACATTGGGGTAAAAAAAGAGGAAAAAAAGTAAAGGGTTAGTTTTGACAGTGGAGGAATAATGAGGCCTTTTGGTTGTATAGTTTTGCTATTATTATCCATGGACAATTCTTTCTTTTCTTTTATAATTTGAGTAGGAAGGTCCCTTAATTAGGTTTTTGTTTTTTTAGTTCTTTTAGTTTTTTAATCATTATTGGTTTTGTTGTGGCCTGCCTCACTCTAAAAAAAAAAACTGGACATATTTTTTCAGAGGTATATTTTCTTATGTTTTCTTGGATGCATGTTAGGTTTCCAATCAGTAACCCATGAATTTTTAACTTTAAAAAAAGTAAAGTTTATACCATCAAACTCTTTCTATAACAATCTCAATTATTTATAAAAATTTTTGATGTGATTTATATCATATTTGATTTTCTCTTCAAGTTGAAAATTATAATATATTAACAGTATTAATTAATGGGATTTAGATCATATCTTTAACCAGATCTGCAAATGTAATTTCATTTATAATAGAATATTTTTATTTAACAAAATATGATTAACCTTTTATTTAATAATATTTGAAATTAAAATTTAAGGTAAATTATTAAAATAGTCACTTTTGTTTATCTTAGATTATATTTTAGTCATTTATGTTTGAAATGTTACGTTTATATTCACGTTAAAGTGTTGTAATATTTTAATTATTGAACTATAAATTGTCGTTAACAGTGTAATGGTAAGCTGATGTGGCATGTTAAATAATTATTTTAAACAAAAATTTTTGGTTAAATTATACAATTGGCCTTCATATTTTTTTTTGTTTTGAGTAATTTAATTTTTTTTCTTTTATGTTGTTTTAATTTTTTTTTCTTTATTTTCTATTAAATTTTGTTTCTCCTTTTGTTTTCTTCCCTTCTCATCTTTTTTAATGTAGGTTTTTTTTTTTATGTTTTATATTTATTAAAACTTTTTTGTGTTTATGAAAAAGGAAAAGACAGAAAATTAAAACCAAAACAAAACTTGAATTGCATATTCTCATCTCTCGATTACAAACTCAACGAATCAATTTGGATACCTCAATGACCTAGTTCACAAATTTGCCTCACTCGAAAACTTCGTCAGCCGTGATTTATGGTAGTCCACTTTCAATAAAGTTTTTTGAGCTCGTTCCTTTAATCTCATAATCAACCTCTATGACCATCTTATTTATTTTGACATACAACATTCTTGCCCTCTTGAAATTATATTGTTTTACGTATTCTTCAGATGAGCTTTACACTTTTAATAACTAAAATGACCACCATACGAAACTTATTATCGACTTTACCTAAACTAGTTTGGTTCCATGTTTCTTTCTCTTTTCAATTCATATATGTTCGGCTTCTAATCAAGCTTATTTGAGAATGTTCAAAAAGGTTTAGATTAATTTTACCGTTTGTTTAATTTTTTTCGTCAGGAAATAAAAGAAAACGAAAGAAATAATCTACATGATTCTGTAAAAGTTTGGAAACGGAAAAAAAAATTGTTTTGAATATAAAAAATTCAATTTATGGTTAGATTTATTTAAGGATATGGTTTTTATATTGATTCGTTAGATCCAATTTTAGTTTCAAAATTAGGTTATATTTAAATCGATATTTGATTAAGAATAATTAATATTCGGTTTTGAGTAAAATTTAATTTAGGATTTATGTGAAAGAAATAATGACTTGGTATATTTGGTAAGTAAATATTATGTTTCTACAATGAATAATATGAGGAGAGAAAAATAAAAGGGAAGCAGAAAAGAAAAAAAAAATAAAAAATCAAATTGTTTAAAAAAAATAAAAGTATAGGGATTAGTTTTAACAAATGAAAAATATAGAAAAACTATGTTAAAGGAAATTGAGAAGAGAAGAAAACTGAGGGAGAAGGAGAAGAGAAGAGAAAATAAAGAAAAAAAATTCAAAGAACATAAAAAGAAAAAAAAATTAAATTACTCAAAATGAAAAAAATATAGAGATTATTTGTATAATTTAACCTAAAATTTTTTTTTTGAAATGATTATTTAATGTTTCACGTTAGTTTGTTGTTATACCGTTGACGATAATTAACGCTACGTAATTAAAGTGTTATAACATGATAACGTAAATGATTAAAACGTAACATTTTAAACATAAGTGACTAAAATGTAACATGAGACAAATAAAAGTGACTATTTTAATAATTTATCCTAAAATTTATTATTTTTATTTTACTTGAGAATAAAGCTAATTTTGTTAAAATTTGATATAAAACACTTTATGAATAACTAATTTAGTAAAGAGTACAATTCATAGTTTAAGGGTAAGACTGTTCTTATAAATTGAAATATTGTTCTAGGGCTGTTCTTATAGATTGAATGTTATAGTGGATGAAAATAAAATATAAAAAAATTATGTTTTGTTTGCTTAGAAAACATTTAAGAAAATGTGTTTGTTGAAAATTTTAAAAATGAATTTTTAAAAAATGGAAATAAAAATAGATTTAATTTGCATGTTTTGTCAACATAGTCTTAATTATATTTTTGAGCCTTTTTTTCCATCAACTTTTGTTTTTTTTTTTAAATTGCTTTTTCAATAGATTCAATGAAATTACCGTTAAAAAAAAATTAACGAGGATAATGTGAAATTTCATATGTAGAATATTTTTAATGAGATGTAATTTATTACTTAAATAAAATCGAAGGTTGATGGCCAAAAAAAGTTTAAAAATACAATTAGGGTTATTTTGACAAAACATGCAAACGTTAGTGACCAAATTCATCATTAAACCATAAAAGTAAGCAAATATGAAAAAAAATGAAGCTATTTTATTGTTTTCATTAAAAATATTTTGTAAAATTAAAAATGACAGAAGAATTTTTAACTTTAAACTCATAAATGTAAAAATATTTTTCTTCAATCAATTTTCAAATATTAAATCTAATACTTTAATATAAATTCATATATTTATTTTATAAAAAAATAACACGTTTTACTTGTTGAATATAAGTTTTTAATTTTATTTATCAAACATAAGATTTTGTTGTTATAATGAAATCTTATTATAGAAGATGGTTGTTATTGAAAGGACTTTGAATGTGCTGGGAGTATTTTCTTGATTAATTAATATATTATTTAGGTCTTTATATTTTGTGGATTTAATTTTTATATTTTAATTTAGTTGTTTTTAGTGTTTCTACTTTTTAAAATTTAAAATTTTAGTTTTCACCAAACAATAAAATTCTTTTTGAAACATAATTGTATTAAAAACCAAAGTAACAAAACAAGAGCAATAAAACAAGCCAACCGAAGCAAAGGCAAGAGCAAAACTAACCCAAGCACACAGGCCGATCCTACACTTTACACTATCATTAGCCTCGGCATTCATAGCATCAAATGATAAAACAATAGAGAGACCATCAGACGGTTTACTCCATTCTGTGGTTCGCATACAATGAAACTACCCGAGCAAGCGAATGAGTAGCTTTATTATGTTGAAAATAAGCAACATTTCGGCAGTCCTGAACAAACAAACCAAACTCAGAGACATCAATATCTTGAGCATGCAAAGAGTTCACTACTCGTAAACAATCTATCTCAATGATAGTCCGATCAAGCCGCAAACCTTTGAGCCATGATAAAACCTTCGGAATGGCCAACGCTTCACCAAAATGGGGCTCCATAGTCGTGGTCACATAAATGGAATAGGCCATAACAAACTGACTAGTATCATTTCTAAGAACAGCAGCTAAAGACATCGAATCTGAATCCAAAAACGATGTAGCACCTACATTACACTTCAGTCAGCCTCGCTGGGGTTTAGACCATCGAACAACCTCGAGAATGGTCAGACTTCTCGGTACTCAAGTATTACCAAAAATCTGACGAGTCTCGTACCAATTCTGCAAAAATGTTGCAGGCTTGCAGCTGAGTACACAATATGAGCAACTGAGACATCTTTCTGTTGCCACGCACAAAGGTTGCGACAGAACCAAATGAATCAGATTAGAGTGAGTGACCGATCCCTCCTCGCCTCGTCCTGTAAATTGACACAAGCCGTGATAAAATCCCTACACAAAAAAGGAGCCTGTAGGCCAGGAAGCTGTCACACTTCTCGGGCTTTAGTACAATAAAAAGGAATGTGCTCTATACTTCCCGATGACCCACATCTATAACAGTTTGGGATAACATTTAAATCTTTAGCAGGAAGTCGTTCCCTGTATGTAACAAACTGTCTCATGCATCGCCATGCAAACTCACGTACTTTCGGGGGTATGGAATTGTTCCAAATTCTTAAGCAAGACCCCTTAATCATATTAAGTTGGACATCAAAAAAATCTTGAAGCGCAACTCTATAGCCAGTCTTGATACTATACTTCCCATCGGTGTTGAAATGCCACACCATACAATTCGGCGACTTCACAAGGTTGACAGGAAACTTCATAATTCGAGCTGAATCAGGTGTAAGGATACCAATGATAAACTCCTCCTCCCAAGTCGGTCCACCACTGTTAAATAGCTCCTTCACTTTCAAGTCCTCCATGTCAGGCAGTGGCATCAATTGCACAAAGAAACCGCCATTCTCACATAGTCAAGGATCATTAAAAACTTCAATAGTCACTCCGTCCCCACTCTCCATCGTGATCCCCCGTTAACAAGTCCCCTTACTGCACAAATACTTCGCCAAACATTTGACGGGTTTCTGCCCTCCAACTCTTCAAGAAAAGAACAGTGAGGGAAATACTTAGCTTTGAAATAATGGCTTGACAAAGAATTCGGATTCGAAAGAAGGCAGCACGCCTGCTTCCCAAGTAAAGCAAGATTAAAACAACGCAAATTATGAAAGCCCATACCACCACCCTTTTTCGGCACACACAACTTATCCCATGAAGCCCAATGAAGTTTCCTATTGTCTGACCCATCCGCTCCCCACCAAAAAGAATCATAATTCTTTGTGAAGTGTCACTCGTGGTAACCGGAGTAAAAAAAAGGCCCAATGCTTGGGCCACATTCTTGATAACCACCTCCTTGCCTAGCTTAGACAGAACACTGTTCTTTCAGCTAAAAATACACTTGCAAAGCTTCTCCTTAATAAACGTGAAAACTTGACTCGTATTTCTCCCCACAAAAGAAGGATGTCCAAGGTATCGTCCATGGTTCAAAGGCACCAAAACCCCCAAAATCGAACAAAGCAAAGCCCGAACACTAGATACAACATTAGAGCTGAACATGATCACAGACTTATGAAAATTAACTGCTTGCCCCGATGCTTCCTTGTACTAACCCAGAATATCCTTAATATTACAGGCCTCCGACTCTGTCGCCTGAAAAAAAAAATGAAAATTATCATCCGCGAGAAGCATATGAGATATGCTCGGACCCTTTCGGCAAACAGAAACACCATGAATATCACCCCTCGCTTTGACCCTTAGAAGAAGATAACTAAGACCCTCTGTACAAATAATATAAAGATAAGGGGAAAGAGGATCACCTTGTCCCGGTCCTCTATGCGGTAGAATTGGACCAACCTCGCTACCATTGAAAGAAATCGAGTATTGGACTGTTGTGAGACAGAGCATAATCCATTTAACCCATGCCACACTGAAATCCAAATTAAGTAGAATATATTTTAAGAAGCCCCAATAGACCCTATCATAGGCCTTGCTAACATCGAGCTTAAGCGCAAACTCGCCTTTATTACCTCTGCTCTTGTTCCTCATATGATGGATCAACTCAAAAGCCACCATGACATTGTCAGTGATTAAACGACCTGGAACAAAGTCGATTGCATCTCAGAGATGACTCCCGGTAGAATAACCTTCAATCTGTTTGCAAGGACCTTAGCAACTATCTTATACATTACACAGGGAAATTGGGCGTAAATCAATCATAGAGGTCGGTTTGTCTTTCTTAGGAATCATCACCAAAATTTAATTATTTAGAGAATTGGGAAACTCACAATTCTGAAGCCAAGAACAACATTGAGTGAAGATATCATCCCCAATAATCGACCAACACTGTTGAATAAAAGCCAGACTCATACCGTCAGGACCCGACGCCTTATCCGAGTGCATACTAAACACAGCATCTCGAAATTCATGAATGCTGAACGATGCCATAAGCTGAACACTATCCTCATTTGTCACACAAAGCTGCAAAGCATCAAACTTGGCAAAGCCAGAGCCGCTAGAAGTAGAAAAAAGATTAACGAAGCAATGATGAACAATAGAGCATATCCCGTTATGATCAGTACATGGCCTCCCATCAGAATCTAACAACATTGGGATATGATTACCACGTCTCCTCTTTGGAAGCCTGTGCATGGAAAATCTAGTATTTGCTTTCCCATGTTGCTTTCCCACGTCTCCTCAGACAGCCATGAATTCTCAAACCGAAACCTCGGAACTGCGACCATGAAAAGATACATCCGCCACCAACTTAATTGGGGCTATGATTCGAATAAGACATGACAAGATTAAACAATCGGTGCCTAGGAAACAAATCAATCCAGCCAGAATTCAAGAAAGCTCGGTCCAATCTCTCCATTACAAACAAGTCTCTGCCCCTCCCTCTCTCTCAAGAAAACCTAAATCCAGACAGAGGAACCTCGCTAAGTTGACCATCCGAAATACACTAACGAAAACCATCTAACCACTGAGTTGGATAATCCTTTCCACCAAACTTATCATTGATTGACAATAGATTATTGAAATCGCCCATGGAAATTCACCGGTAGTCAGACGCATTTGCTGAAGTTCTCAAAAGATTCCAACTTGCTAACTTGCCAGACGATTCCGAAAGGCCGTAAAATCCAGCGAAGTGCCATTTAGGATGATCAAGTTCTTCAATTAAAACATCTTGAGTAACCAATAATACGAGAACTATCAGAAGAGTGCCAAAGAAACGCCAAACCTCCACTACGACCAACCCTATCTACACAGAAACAATTATCAAAACGAAGATTAGCCCTTATTTCTTCCATTTTCGCTGAACAAAGCAAAGTTTCCATTAGAAACAAAAAACTAGACTTACTAGTAACTACAAGATGACAAAACTGCGCTTGGGATTGATTAAATTTACATTCGCCAAACAAGGTTAAATTTATGATTCAATAATACAATGTTAATTTATTAATTACTTACTAAAAATCGAATAATAATTGTTATTTCTCTCAAAATTAAAATTTTAAAATTCGAAAAATAAAAAAACTTAAAATGATTCAATTGAAGAATATTGATTAAATTTACAACTATAAATATAATACAGTATTACTAATTTATTTTAACCAACTTTTTAAGTTAAAATTAAAATTTAAAAAAATGTCAAATTACAAAAATAGATTTAACCTATAATTTTTACAAATTACTGAACAAATATAAATACTTCAGTTTTTGACCTGGATATTTATTAACATCTTTTTTTGATAAACTGTAACTTCTAACATTTTAGACAAAAAGATCTGGAAAAGGAAATTTTCAGTGAACAGGGATAATAACAACACGATTAACACAACTCAAATCTAAACTATACTTTAAGCGATAAACACCTGACTAGTAGGCTAACACAAAGGATTTAAAAAAAAAACACTTTAAAATACTTGCTACACCTATATTTCATAAATTTTGTTTAAATTTATAATTGTCATTAACGTAATTAAATTGTTATATTTTAACTACTTTCCATTAAAAAGAAAGGCGTTTCACATTAATTCAAAGGATTAATAATTAATTTGAATCTTGAAAGATAGTTAAAATAATATTTTTAACATTTTTTCAATAATAACTCTAAAAAAATAAAAAAAACTTAAATTATAATTAAATTATTTTTAGATATAAAGATAATTAAAATTTAATAAAAATTCTAAAAATTGTTAAAAAAATATAAACAAATTTTTAAATAATAAATTATAAAATCATTATTAAACAATTAAGTTAGCAATCTAAGTAGCTAGTAAACAAAAATGGGCCCAACTCACTAAATCATCCGAATGTATTTTGGCAGTTATCTATATTACAATGATGGAAATTCAGAACTATCATTTCACCAGTTTTCATCCCCACTTTTACTGTTACTGGTAGGGTTGAGAAACATAAGAAAATCGAATACCTACTTTCAATTAAATTTGATTTGGTTTGGTATGATATTAAAGTAAATTTTAAAAAATAAATCATCCAGTTTTTTAGCAAATCGGTTTGGTTTTCTTAAAAATATCAAATCAAATTATTGTACATTAATCACATTTCTTTTTTCAAAGTCAACCATTAATCAAATTATAAATTCACTTATATATTTATGCACCGGGTAAAAATATTATGAAGGTTTCTATATTAAGAATCATATTTTATTTTTATTTTTTTCAAAAAATTGATAAATTAATCTCTTTATATTAGATTAAAGTGCAAACTAATCTTTTATTTTAAATTTTTTATCAATTTTTACTATTAAAAATAGCCAAACAGTTTCATATGACGTGTCATATGTACCACATTTTGATGCAAAGGGATCAATTTTTAATATAAAGACCCGTTTATTTTTTTATATAACGTACATGGATTAATTTACTTATTTTAAGTAGAGAGAACAAAATGCAATCTGACTCCTAAAATGAAAACTTTCATGATACTTTCCTACAAATCTAAATGAGCCAGAATGTTTCAACATTTCCTACTATGTAAATAAAGAACAATCAAGTTAAAAGTTGAACAAAGATCGAAAGCTTTTTCAAAGATTCTTATAAGGTTTGTTTGGATAGTATTAGTAATTGAATAAAAATGTAATTATTAGGGTAATAATTATATTTTTCCTAATAATTACATTTTTATTATTACAAAGAATTGTAATTTCCTAAATGTGTTTAGTTGACATAGTGTAATTACATAGTAATTCTTTATGTCATATTTGATATTACAATTCGTAATTACACAATTATATAATTTATATTTTTAAAAAATATTAATTACCAAAAAACATTAGTACGATGAAAAATAATTTCTAAACAATTAATAAAAATTAAAATCAAATCATCATATATATTATGTTAGTCTAAAAAAATAGATGATAATACGGTTACTAATAAAAATATCAAGAAAAATAAACAGTCATATGTAATTTTATCTAGTTGCATATTTGTTGGGTTATACCATATTTAATATTTAACATATCTTTCTTATCATCATTTATAAGTCCTTAATCGAGTTTATCATCATCTAGATTTGAATTTGCATAATAAAGATTATTAAGATCTCTTTCTTCCATGTACTCTTCAAAGTCTATGGATTATCTCAATTCTACCTATAATTGAAGTTATAAAATATGCAACATGCTAGTATGATCAACATTTTTTTTATGCCATACTAAGGTAATGGTAATATGAGAAATATTTTTTTGACACAATAATAGGGGTGAGGGATGGAAGTAATACAGTTCAAACCCTTGCCAAATAGGTGTTTGACAAGAGCTTTAACATTTTTTATTTGCATTCTCAACCACATTTTGAAGTCTTGAATGTGTCAAATTAAAGAGTTTGCGAGTTGTATGTGGTGCTTATGTCTAGCACTATTCTCTCAAATGATATTGTACACCATGATATGGTGTAAGAAAACATTTTCTATTTGCATAATTAGCATTGATCTTATAATATTTAAGTTCGAAGTTCAAATAATATGTAGCTTTAATTATAAAAAATTATATAAACTTAATTTGGATAAAGACTTATGTTAGGTTATATCCCTTTTTATTATACATAAATTAAGTCAAAATAATATAATATTTATAATATTTAACCTTTATAAAAAAAATTATAAATTGCCCAAAACTTGTAAAACACTTCTAAAAAATAATATAATTTTACCCCAAAATTTGAATGTTTATTTGTGGGATTCTATAGTAATTAAGCTTATGTATTTGTGGTTTTGTGCTCTGCTTATGTGTTCGAGATCAGAAGTTTGAGTTGTGTCTTTAAAAGTTTTTCTAATTCAATTTTAATTAATCTTTGTTCTTGGGCCGCTGACTTAAATTTAATTTCGTGTAAATTTGTGTCAAGAATGAGCCTGCTAGTTTAATAGTTAAGTATGTGTATACTTTTTGGTCCTATGTTCGAGTCTTGACGTATGCATTATGTAATGTTTTTGCTTAATGTTGGAATTTTGAAATGTGGTTACACTACAGCAAAACAGACTTTTAGCGGCGCTTTTTTTAGCCTTTAGCGGCGCTTATAAGCGCCACTAAAAGTTTTTGCGGCGCTTTTGAAAACGCCGCAAAAAACGCCGTTATAGGCGGCGCCGCAAAAATTGGTGGCGTTTATTAAAAAAAAGCGCCGCTAAAAGTCATTGCCTTTAGCGGCGTTTGAAATAAAATAAAAGCATGCCTTTAAAAGTCTTGAAATAAAAGCGCTTTAAAAAAGTAGCGCTTTTGAATAAAAGCGCCGCTAAAAGTCATTGCCTTTAGCGGCGTTTGAAATAAAAGCGCCGCTAAAGTCATGGCCTTTAGCGGCGTTTGAAAAAAAAAGCGCTAAAAGTCATTGCCTTTAGCGGCGTTTTTTAAATAAAAGCGCCGCTAAAAGTCATTGCCTTTAGCGGCGTTTTTCCTAAGCGCCGCTAATTTTGGTGATTTGCATTACATTTTTTACACCTATATTCAGCCCTTCCTGCAATTAAATCCAACCAAATACAACAAATATAGCATAAAATACAGCCAAAATAGCAAATTTAGCATAAGAAAAATACAACCAAAAATATTAACTATAATTAATACTTCAAATTTAACGAAAAATATATGATGTAATTAATAAAGTATGATTTAAAATATTCTTAGAATAATGTTAAACGTGACAAAGTTAAAAATATTCTTACAACGAGAAAACTAATGTCTAAGATGACGGCTTTTGCGACTGTTGAAACATCTGCATCATCTGCTGAAGCTGTAGCTGGAGGTCATCGTACTTTTTCCTATGCTCTGCCTCCTCGCTTCTGCCATTTGCCTCCCTCGCTTCTTTGCTTTGCCTCCTCTCTGCTGCGCTCCGCTCTAAGTTGTTCTTTGGAGTTCTTCATATTTTCGTTGAACCTCGGCAATTTGCTCAAGCTGTGTTCGCTTGCATCGAGCCATCGATCTCTTAACCTCACGAACTTGACTTTAGCTTGACTTCCGGAAGGCATGTATTGCTCGGGCCGGATCAAAATATTGGGTCGGGGTAACACGAGATCCTTGAAATCGAACCCGACTGTACCTTCGGGACCCAAAACTTGGTGATAATTTCTGTTATCAATGTTCTTAAGATTAACAGAACTATCGATCGAGCGATCGCTTCATATTCCGCCTTCTTATCCTTTAGTTTCTCCTAAAAATCAATTAAAAAGTTAGAAACGAAATATATAATAAAAGGAATGCAACATAGCATTATTTAAAACTACTAACAATGAATTGAATTAAAAAATTATAATTAAACATTATAAATATTTAGAATAAATCAAATATTATTAAGTAAACATACCATAATTTCTCCAGCTTCGGATGTCATAGGAGATCCATCTTTCTTCCTATGCGTAATCTCAAAAAAGTGAAGGCGCCCAACTTTTGTCAGATTTGACTTCCTATAATATAGTAGTAAAAATATTATTTAATATTAGAAAGTTATTAATAGTTGAAAGAATTAATAAAATTTTGATACCTCGGCCTCAGCTACAGAAGCAAAACTTCTCGACCTGTAGTGTGCGTGAATTTTTGTTTTTGCTCTTTGCTTATTCCAACTCGCTCACGGTCCTACATAATGAAATTATTATTACGTATATAGTAAACACTATATATAAGAGTTTGGAAATATGTAATACCTCTCCTTTCTTTGAATTCAGAATCTAACCGCATCTCCCATTGGTACCTCGGCATTCCCGTGGGACATTTCTCAATTTTTCCTCGAGACTTATGTCTTTCTTAAAATATTATTTTTTAAAGTGCTTTTATTGTCTCTCCATTTTTACCCAATGTCTTCTTGATATAATCATCGGAGACCTCTAAAGCAAATCTATCCTAAAAAATACAATTTTAGAATGTAAATATGAATGAAACTTAAACCAAAATATTATAAATTACATTCACATTTTGTTACCTTAATATTAGCGAGAGCTGATTTTTGTTGCTATCAGGCATGTGATGCCATGATTAAGTAGTTGATGGGCAACATATTGGCATTTCTTGCTAAAATGCCAATATAGCTTTGCTAAAAGTCGAGCTTGAGATCCAACGGTGGCCATAAGTATTTCTACTTACTTTGACACGGTTGGCGGGATCTAAAGTCGTATAAATCACTAAGCGATTGTCGTCCTCGAACTCTGCGCGTCCCACCATTTTCAGCTGAAAAATGATATACTATTATTATATTAAAATTTACAAATAAATTAATAATAAAAGTCAACACATGTAAAATAAACGTAACATTACTTTGAATTTCTTTGGGCTCGTCAAGTGTCTCGGCACATTCGAAGATCCAACGATGATCTGCATTGTTCACTATTTCCTTCTTCCGAATTTGGAGTATTCTGGACAATACTTAAACCACGTAATCTTCTTCTACGCATTTTTCCTGCAATACACATAAAATAGTTAAAGTTTTAGTAACAAATTACAACAATAATAGTACATATAAAATAGTCAAATTATATAACATGACCAAGATTAAAATTATAATATTACATATAATTAAAAACGTAAAATCTTACTACATCATTATTCGTAAATATCTTCATTCACATCATAATTTCTTATAACTACAAGCTCGTGTTAAGTAATTACACTTTCTTATATAATGGCTAGACACACTTATAATGTTGTGTAAGACAAATTATCCAATTACACAAATTATTACAATTTTTATAATGTTTAATATTAGAGCTTAAGGAAAGGCCATATTTTGGGGTTTTCACTACAATGACCAAGAAATTTGCTTCATGGTTACATATGGTGATGTACAATGGTTAAGATCAAGAATCTCCCATACCAACCAATGCCCTGCCTTTTTCACAATTTCTACCTTTAATGACCTTAGATATGAAAGCTGAAATAAAGATATACTACTAGAATGAAATTTGGATGTACAAAAATAAGAGTATGGAATCAAAACTCGAAAGCCATTGATGCTTAAATGAAGCTTTAGAAGGTAAAATCCAATTCAAATTCCCTATGGCGATTATGAAAATGTCACTTCTCATTTTTGCGATAAAGAAGAAAAAAAAGGAAGGATATACCACATTCAACATAAAAGTCATGCCGCTGTGCACAAGCACTCAAATTCGCAATCACGAACTCCACAACCATGAGAAGATTCATTAAACTGCACCCTTTGATATGTTACTCAGTCTGCAACAAGAAACCATTCATTGGTATGAGATCAAGAAGCACTAAACATCTGGTATTGCAATGAAATAGGTTTGGAGACTCATCATTACATTGAACATGCAAGTCCAACTCGACATCCTATGTTTTACACCAAATTGTTTGGTACCATAATTTTAGACTAAGATCACATCTTATGTACACAATTTTAGTACATACTTTGACTACTCAAATGATCAAACTCGACAAATACACTTTAAATATCGAAGTAAATGTGTCACCATCTTTGTTTTTAAACCCGACAATGATTGAAACCCCACGTTAACGAAGCCATCTAACGTATTAACATACAAGACTATAAGCGAGGTTGCTTTATATCATATGATGAAGTAGGTTTATTTTAGACAATAGCATTAAACATAAAATATCACCCTTATGGGTTACGTTTTTAAAAAAATAATAATCATATTTGAAGAGCGAGTATACGACACTTTAATCATCGTTTCAATCAATAAGATTGTTTTAATCAATTAAATTTAATTAAAAATTGAATGTTAAACCATTAACAAATAAGTAATCAATGAACCAATGCTATTCAACTCCGTAGCAAAATTTTCCATATGACAATGATTAAAACCATGAAAAAGTACAACACACTCCAACCATTACCTCTAAACCCCACCTTTCCGAAGCAATGCCCAAATCTATTATTACGCCTCAACAAGGAGCTAGCGGGATGTCAATAAAACGATGAAATATGTATTTTCAACCTAAAATCATTAATGTAAATAATAAATTATACACAAATGCTTTCACGATCAAGACAGGCCAAGAAAATTTAGATCTCAAAAGAAGCGAGAAGAAAGAATTGCTTGACTTCGCAGAATCTCAAGATAATCCAATTTTTACGGGGCGCAAAGAACTCTTCTTGTAAGGTAACATACAATCTTAATCCCAATCCATTGTTCAAATGTCGAGTTGGTACCATATACCATCTCTTCAAATGGCAAGGTTTTTAAATGCCTCAATTGAGTTAAATTAACTCAATAAAATCAATAGTGATTGAGGTTTGAAACCACCGATTAGTTGCAGCAGATGAGTGCGACGGTGGCGCGCAGAGATGGGCGAGTCGATGGCGATGCAATAGGTGGTTGGGTGCAGCGATGGAGAGATGGGTTGGCTTTGGATTCTTTGAGAATTTAGGGTTAGGGAGAAAATTTTAGGAAAACACTTAAGCTTTTTGGGTATGTCTTAGGGGATAAAAGGGTGGAAAATCGATTTGGCGTTTTGGGGGAAAAGGCTAAGGCTAAAACGACAGCATCTGGTAGAAAAATTAACCTTTTGCGGCGCTTTATAAACGCGCCGCTAAAAGCTATCTATTGCGGCGTTTCTAAGAAAACGCCGCTAATCTATAACAAAAACGACGCCGTTTTCTTTAAGCACTAAGTTTTTTGCGGCGTTTTTTGAAAAAATGCCAAAAAACGCCGCTAATCCCATATATATTCAACTTAAACGCCGTCGTTTCCATAAACTTTATTTCTTTTTGTGGCGTTTTTATAAACGCCACTAATCCCCTATATACTGTGTTTTGTGGCATTTTTTGGAAAAACGCCACTAATCCCTTAATTTTTATATTTTATTTTTATTTGTTATAATTTGGTAGCCAAAATAATTAACTTATGATAGTCAATATTTAATAATATATCTATTTTGCAAGATAACTATTAAATTTTAAGTTTAAATTTCACTTATATAAATTAAGTGTAGAGGAATTAATTTCAATTCTTCATTCAATTAATTCTTTAGATTAATGATTTTAAATATTAATACTAATGACGATAAATGTTAATATGATGATAATTAGTTCTAATTTAATCCTAATATTATGAATTAAAGTTTAAAAGATTTAATTAATTTAACTATTAAATTCATTAAGTTTTGCTATTTCTAAACTGTAATTAAATTCATTAAATAGCTATAATTAGTTTATCTATTATCTCTTAAATAATTTAAACTGTAATTATAATTTCAATATAATATTCAAATTAATATTATCTCTTTTACAATTATATAAGAAATCGTTTAATATATAAATTAATTCATACTTCTTAATCATAATACCCTAAACCTTTAACCCCTATCCCATAAACACTAAATTTTAAAGCGCTCTAAATTATAAAGCCTAAATCCTTAACCCTAAATATAAAATGATGTTATATCAATAATTGTGTTAATAATTTACAATAACTGGATCAAATTAAAGTTCATGTATACAATTGCACACTAAACCGTTGTTCATGTATGCTTTTGGGATTTAACATATCTTGATATATTTATTTTTAAAATAATAATTTATATTTATCTTATTTAGATTTATTATATTATAAAAAATCCAAGATCTGAAGTTATGTTGTTCACCATATTTATCCCCAAACCTTAAAAATTAAATCATAAACCCCACACCTCAAACCCTAAACCCCGGATCATAAACCCTAGATCTTAGACCAACATCTCGTCGAAACTTCCAATTAGGGATCAATTTGAGGAGTTAGATCTTTGCGAGAATAAATCAAGAAAAAAAAGATTTTGGTTTAATTTATTTATATATTTAATATTATATTCAATTTATTTATTATTATATCTATTTTATATATATATTCTAAATATTTTATATATTTTTATATTTATATATTATTTTTATATATTATATATATTTTTATTTGATTTTTTGTATACATTATATACAATACAAAAAGTAAATTAAGTATGGATATTGATCCAATTCATATTTGTAGTACAATCCTTGATCGATTTAGCTTCATTTAGTTCAGATTTTAATTTTGGTTTATGAAATTTCAATAAAATTCAAATTAATAAGGAGTCCTTATGTCACGTTACCGAGGGCCTCGTTTCAAAAAAATACACCATCTGGGGGCTTTACCGGGACTAACTATATATATATTACAAGGGACAAAGATAATTAAAAAGGAATTTTATTGCTTATCTAAACTCTGAACCTCTTAACCCCTATCCCATAAACACTAAACACTAAACCCTTAACCCCAAACCCTTACACCTTAAACTCTAACCTAACCCCTAAACCCTTCAAATACTAGTTAACTCTTAAACCTTAAATCGTAAACCATAATTAACTCATAAACCTTAAATTATAATGATAATTAATTTAATATTTTAAATTCAATACTATTATATAAGAAAATATTTAATATATTGTATAACCTTAAATTACTTTTAGCGGCGTTTTACCAAAGCGCGCGCTAATGCTCGACCTTTAGCGGCGTTTTACCAAAAGCGCCGCTAATTCTCCGACCTTTAGCGGCGTTTACCAAAAAGCGCCGCTAATGCTCCGACAACCTTTAGCGGCGTTTTACCAAAAGCGCGCTAATGCTCGACCTTTAGCGGCGTTTCTGGCGCGCTAATGCTCGACCTTTAGCGGCGTTTTCTGAAAGCGCGCGAATGCTCCGACCTTTAGCGGCGTTTCTGAAAAGCGCGAATGCTCCGACCTTTAGCGGCGTTTCTGCAAAGCGCGCTAATGCTCCGACCTTTAGCGGCGTTTTACCGAAAGCGCGCGAATGCTCGACCTTTAGCGGCGTTTTACAAAAGCGCGCGAATGCTCCGACCTTTAGCGGCGTTTTTCCGAAAGCGCGCGCGAATGCTCCGACCTTTAGCGGTTTTTTCACGAAAAGCGCGCGAATGCTCGACCTTTAGCGGCGTTTTACCAAAAGCGCCGCTAATGCTCCGTTTTTAGCGGCGTTTTAACAAAAAACGCCGCTATTGCTCCGTTTTTAGCGGCGTTTTTCTTAAAACGCCGTTATTGCCCTGTGTTTTACAATTTTTGCGGCGGTTTATGCTAAAACGCCGCTAAAAACGCCGCTAAAGCCCTATTTTCCTGTAGTGTTAGATTAATTAAAATTTCCCTCTTCCTTTTCATTGCCATTTTTTTCCCTTTTCTTCTTTCTTTTTTTTCATCTCTTTCTTTTTGTTCTTTTTCCTTCTTTTCTTCATCCAATTGTTGTTTGGTTTGCACATTTTGTCTGCTAATGTTGTCGAGTAAGTAAATGTGTCCTTATTTCCAATTACGTCAATTGCATGAATTTTGTTAATCGTAGAACTTTTGTTATACAGTAGTTCGTTCTTTTCTGTCGGAGTTGTTTCCTACTCGATTTGTTTAAATCTTCTTTTAAGCGATCGTTTGGTTTCTTTTTAGGCGAGGATATTGAAAGCAACGACCCTCAGCGTAAGAACTCGAGTAATCGTTGTTGATTTTGTTGGTAAGTCTGGAATCGTTGAAGGGTTTGCGTCGAAACTTTTGACATAGTTTTCTACATAAAATTGGGTATTGTTGTCAATTAAATTATTTAATTGTGTTATTGAATGGTCATTCTAGGCTTCGGAAGTATTCTACGTGGCTCCTACTTCAAAACTACTTTAGGTGTATACCGAAAAACCCAAGTTTTTGCGAATTTTAGACATTAGAAAACATGGCTGTCGACTCCACACGGCTGTGTGGCAGGCCGTGTGGTAGGCCGTGTAAGTCACACGACCGTATGACAGGCCGTGTGGTAGGCCATGTAACTCACTGTCTACCAAATACGAGCTAAACAGCCAAGGGACATAGGCATGTGTCCAGGCCGTGTATGGTCAGCTTAGTGTAGGGTTCACCCAAGCCAAGGACACAGACATGTATTTAAGCTATATAACTCACTGATTACAAGATAAGGATCATACGGGTCAGGGACACAAGCGTGTGACTCATTGTTACTATTAGAGATCACATGGGTCAGAGACACGAACGTGTGTCCAGGCTGTGTGACTCACTGTTTGCAATTTAGGACCACATGGGTAGATGATATGAGCGCGTGTCAGGCCGTGTGAGACACACGGGTAGGCACATGAGCATGTGCCATGTCATGTGATGTCATATGAGCCAATTGTTTAGGCCGCATAGAACCACACGGGTATGTAGGTCAGATCCAAAATTTATCTCTGAGGCCTAAACCTTTCCTAACACGAATGTAAACCTTTCGTAGTGTACTTATGATCTGTATTAGACCGTATGAGTTGCTATATGATAATTTAAGACTGAGCTGTGGGTATATAAATGGATACTGATTGTGATGACTACTGATGATATTAATCTGTACCATCTGACTATGAATTGAATTTGAATGATTGTGTGTACGTTCTTGACATTTGTAATTTGCATTTGCATTGGGTGGGAATTATGAAACTGTCATTTTATTGTAATTTGATTTGGCAGCTGATTTACAATCACATTGAATGTGTCGAACTGACACTATATAGTGTGTAGGGCTGGAGGGATATTAAACTCCCTTATCAGTGTATTGGGTTGGTCAGAGATTGTGTGTAGTGGATGGGGGTAGGAATAACTGCATCTGTTTCTGATCTATTCTATATCTGAAGTGGAATTGTTCTGCCATTCAACTGATGTGTAAAACTGTACTAGATAATCTCTGATTCTGGATGAAACTTGAGTTTAGGAATTTATTATTATAATTGTTCCTCTAATTGAATCTATATTGGTTATACACTGAGTTCTTTACTCATTTTGTTGTTAACTGAATTTCAGGTAACTCATAGTCTTGATCGGGTCGGCGTAGTAGAAGCTCGGTCAATCTGCTTTACCACTTATTTATTTATATTTTTAGTAATTTTAGTAATTATTAGTATTATGACTTTCTAAGATTGTTGATTTATCGACTGGGTTTTATGATGGTTATAATCTGTCAGACGAATTTTTAATTATGTTTATATAAGTTGGTTTCCCAGAAACGTTAATGTAACTCTTTGGACTTGGCCTTGATGTCTAGATCGGGTTTAGAGTGTTACATTTAATGGTATCAGAGTCAGGTTCGTCAACACTCGGACTATGTTTTGGGCTTATAATGTGTGTCAAAAGATAGTTAAATAAAAATAGGATATCTAAATCATTCTAAAAACTGATTTTTATAAATGTTCGAGCCTCTGACGCCGAACCTATAAGTATTTCTGTTTCATTATCGTGACTAGTGGGAAAAACTATAGTGATTAAACTGTTATCTAGTTAAATACTATGATATGAACTAGTATGAGCACTATGTTAAAACTCTAAACTGATTTGTGAACTCTGACATTGTAGATAAACTGACATTATGAGTTTGCACGGTAATTATGGATGTGGGTCTCGTGGGGTTGTAAATGCCGTGGAGGAACTCGAGCGGAGTCATCCTCTATGGGCAGTATGGCCAATCTGGAGACTAGCGAGACATTTGGTACTCTTACTATTGAGACGAGGTCCTAGACTCCAACGAATAGTGATGACGCACTGTTGCTATTAAAGACCACATGGGCCAGAGACATGGGCGTGTGTCCAAGTTGTGTGACTCAATGTTTACGATTTAGAACCACACAGGTAGATGACATAGTGTGTGTCAAGCCGTGTGGGGTCATACGAGGCAGTTGTTTAGGCCGTATGGAACCACACGGGTTTGTGGGTCAGATCTAAAATTTATCTCTGAGGCCATAAGCGTTGCCTAACGCGAACGTAGGCCTTCCGTAGTGTACTTATAATCTGTATTAGACCGTATGAGTTGCTATATGATAACTTGAGACTAAGCTGTGAGTATATAAATGGATACTGCTTGTGATGACTGCTGATGATATTAATTTGTACCATCTGACTATGAATTGAATCAGAATGGTTGTGTGTACGTTCTTGACATCTGTAATTTGCATTTGCATTGGGTGGGAATTGTGTAAAGGAGGAAATGATCTGCTCTGATTCAGTGCCTAAGCCGTAATTTATATGTGAATCTGGCGTTTTATTGCAATTTGATCTGGCAACTGGTCTGCAATCACATTGAATGTGTCGAACCGACACTATATAGTGCATAGGGCTGGAAGGGTATTAAACTCCCTGATCGGTAGCGGATGGGGGTAGGAATAACTGCATCTGTTTCTGATCTATTCTGTATCTGAACTGGAATTGTTCTGCCATTCAACTGATGTGTAAAACTGTACTGGATAATCTCTGATTCTGGATAAAACTTGAGTTTAGGAATTTATTATTATAATTGTGCCTCTAATTGAATCTATATTGGTTATACACTGAGTTCTCTACTCATTTTGTTGTTGACTGAATTTCAAGTAACTCACAGTCTTGATTGGGTCGGCGTAGTGGAAGCTAGGTCAATCTGCTTTACCACCCATTTATTTATATTATTAGTAAATTCAGTATTTCTTCGTAATATGACTTTCTAAGATTGTTGATTTATCGACTGGGTTTTATGATGGTTATAATCTGTCAGACGGGTTTTTAATTGTGTTTATATAAGTTGGTTTCCCAGCAACGTTAATGTAACTCTTTAGACTTGACCTTGATACCTAGACCGAGTTTGAGGTGTTACAATAACATTTTTTATGAATATATATTATTTTTATAATATATAATATGGACACATAAATAAGTTATGTACATATCTTGTCATAAAATTTTATAAATAAATATATTATATAACTTTTATATCATGTAACTTATTTTTTATAATAAACTTTTTGACCATAACTTTAGATATGTTTTAGGATTTAAATGTTATAACTTTATAAAATAAAAAATTATTTTTATAATTATTTTTTAGGATTTATACTATAAGAAAATTTTTTGACATACTCATCCTAAACACTAACTTTTATAAAAATAATTTTTTAAAATTAGATTTAAGAGTAAATACACAAATAATTACTCCAATTCTCACTCTATCAAGAATTGAAAAATATATTGAGATGTTCCGATTACACCTAATTTAGTAGAAGTCATCAATTACAATAGAGAGTAAATACACAGATAATTACTCCAGTTCTTGCAACTACCGGCATTCCTCGCGGCGTTGGGTAGGACCTTCCATTGAACTTCCCCATGATATCTGCATCTACCGTGCTTGATTTAGGTTTAGGTCACTAATGTCCTTGTTCACTATCCAACCCATTTGTATTGGATCAATAAATAAATACTATGTTTACTTGGTCAACACCCCTATGAAGAAACTCCAATCACTCTCGTAACTGATTGTTTAATAATATTTTTAGTGTGTTTATTGATTTTAATTATTTTATATTTGAAATATTTGTTTTATTTATTCAGAATTATTGTTGTTAAAAATATTAAAATAATATTTTAGTTATAATTCATGATCAAAGTAGTTACTAATCTTTTGAAATAAGATGTCATGTTGCCACGAGAGTTAACGGACAAATAACTAAAATGTATCAACTCGATAATCTTAATAATTATAATGTAATTTTTAAAAATTAAATAACTAAAATGTACTTTTAAACAATGTTCAAGGACTGTAATAAATTTACCTCTTTTTTTTTAGTTTTTCAAAATGGAAACGTAATCAAATGAGAAGAAATACCGAAAATTGAAGCTAAAATATCCTTGGGTGAAATAAGATTTGGATTCAAATTTTAGTGTTTGTTAGTAGTTGTTATTGTTTTGGAGGAGGTAAAAAGGTTTTCAATCTCAGTATAGAAGAAATCTTCAAGTATGACAAAAAGTAATTTACCTGCTTTGACAAATCTAATACTTAGGAGAGAAAAAAAGGGGTTCATCGAAGAATAAATGGTGGGTGTCAAAGCACCGCCCCTTCTTGTGGTCCATTCGGAGGTTGAGACTTGAGAAAGCAACCAAAAGCAAAGCATCAGAAAAATATGAAAGGAAAGATCTTCTATGATCAGTCCGACCAATTCCATTGCGAAAGCTATGCAAAGGCCTTTGTACAAAGTGGAGAATTGAAGGAAGCTACAGTCATCCCTCACTGCTCCCTACTCCCAATTCAGGTGCTTATTCTTGGGTTTTCTTTTTTTCTTTGTTTTGTTATTTTGGGGGCCCCTTGAACAGAATCAAAGTTGAAGCAGTTGTTGTTCGGCATACGATATTACCAGTAAAATTTATTATATTGCTAATGTGGGCACCTCTATATTTAGTACTAGTCTTCTCTCTCTATTTTTCACCTCTATATTGCTAATGTGGGCACCCGCATGTAGAAACAACAACAAAAACAGCAGCATAGCCTTGAGATCACCATCTTAACCTAAAATATCTATGGAGGAAGTTTGGGGAGATATTAGCCTAGCTTCTCTAAATGATCACCCAGCAGTCACTCCCACTGCCAACCCCCCTTCTTTTCCTAGCGTGACCCTTCAAGACTTTTTGGCTATACCCATCAACAAAGAAATGCCCCCAACGGCAAGATCAGATTGTGGCACATTCCTTGCTGAAGAAACCACCCTTTTTGGGTCTCTACCACCCACTCCTGCCACTTTATTCACCTTGAATGCAAGATCCATCGCAAGTGTGGCAGTCAAAGCTCCTACTCCATCTTTCCCTTCTTCTTGCAGAAAAAAGGGTCAAGAAAATGAAGAAAACTCCGATAATCCACGGCATAAGCGCAAAATTAAGAATAGAGAATCCGCTGCTCGGTCAAGAGCAAGAAAACAGGTCAATGAATCTGTTTCACTCTCAAACAGAACTAGCATATGAATTGTATTAAGCTAGTTCTGTAGAAAAACTGAATATTTCTTATGTCGTTTCCTTCGAGAATTGAGAGTTCCTTTGGATTTGGAGTGCCTCAGGCTTACACAAATGAGTTAGAGCTTGAAGTTGCTTGTTTACTGGAAGAAAATGCTAAGCTTAGAAGGCAACAAGACAAGGTATTAATATATCAATTTTGCCCATGTGTAGTTATAAATATAATCTTATTGTTTCCAAAGGAATAGGTTGATTAACTGGGTTGTTGTTTTTGCAGTTACTGGCATCCCCACGTCAGATTCCAAAAAGGAATACTCTATGTAGAACTTTAACAGCGCCCTTTTGAGAAGTAAGAAGGCAGCCATTTTCTTCTTTAGTCAATATCCTTTTTTCTTCTTTCCCTTCCTCCAGCAGCTGACTTAGTTATAAATTGTCCATTAGTGGAAACGCAGATTCGCTTAAATGGGCTAAAAGTTGGCCACGAAATCTAAGATATTTGGGTGGTTAATATTACACATCCATCACTCTCAACTGCTTGTCAAGACCAGGATTAAAACAACTATAAAGGGGCTGTTTTGGTATCCCAAGCAGATGGTGGATGTTTCTATATCTGTATTTTATATATTATTCGGCCATTTGCTTGAAACAAATCCTTGTCTTTTCTAGGCATTTTGTTTATGTTTGGTTTGTTTTGGTTTGTAAACAACGAGGGAAAGGATGGAATTGCTTAAAGTGGAACTAGGAAAAGAATGGTGGTGGGTATCTTTCAATAATTTTATCTTGCCTAACTCTTATCTCCATTGTCCTTTCCCATTCTTAAATCGGGTTCTTTATAACAAAGAAATTATAATTACACAAAACTAAACTAACCCATATTAGTTTATTATCATTAGTTTATACTAATTAAAGCCTCAACTAGTACAACTAAATGAAGAAGACAATAAGCCCAACATCAGTGGAAAGGAAGGATGCTGGCAGACCACATTTTCAGAACCTCAGCTTGGAACTTCGACCTGTAACAATCCTCCAATCAGCCATATTACAATAACATTTTTAAAATTAATGTTGTTGTTGATTTCACTCAAAATGAATTTATCTAAAATAACTTTTTCTAATTTAGTACATTTTCTAAAAATATTTTATAAAAATTGTTTTTAATGAAACAAACGTATATTCAAGATTTTCTTATCTTTTCATCGTTTAATTGAGTTTATTTTATAACTATAAATTTATAATTTATATTATTTTTTGTAAAATAAATACAACATAAATATATTTGTTATAAAATATTATAGTGCAATTTCCTTTTAACAATCGAAATTTATTTTATAAGAAGAAAATATTTTGTAATAATCAATGTCATACATAAACTTAATAATGAATAATACTTATCTAAAACTTAATTCAAATCACATATATTGCATATATGAGAGTACATATTGACATATTAAAGTTGTAAGGGATAAATGAAGCTAAGCATTATTTAAACAAAAACTCAAATTTATATAATTAAAATATTCATATGTTTATACTAGGCTAAAATATGTCATAAGTCCTTATACTCTTCATAAATTTGAAATTTAGTCTATGTGCTTTTATTTTTAGGTTAATCTACTTTTTAGATATCAAAATTCAGGTTCAGTTGTTAGCATTATGAAAATATTTCGTTAAATTCATGTTCATTATAACGCCATTTTTTAGTTATATGAATACCGAGTATTTTTTTATTTAAAAATGTGACATCAACAAAACTGAATTTTTTTAAAATGTTAATAATTGGACTTGATTTTCAAATTTGAAAAGTAGAGGGACAAAATTCTAAATTTGTGAAGAGTACATAGTCTTGTGGCATATTTTAACCTGTATACTACAAAACATTTGTTATTAATATATTTATAATTGTAATAAATATTTATTATTAAAATATTAATTTTGAATATGTTTCAATAATATATGAAGAATATTATTTAAAATTTTTATTTTTAAAATTTATTATTAAGATAAAATTGAAATATTAAATAATTTAAAATAATAAATTATTATATGATTAGATATAGATAATTAAATATGTAAGTTTAATAATATTGAAAATTATAATATTTTATATTAATATTTTATTAATTTTAAATATTCTTTTTAAAAAGTAAAAATTTATTGTTAATATAATAATATTAAGCTTGATTTAAGTTAATTTTTATATAAAATAAAATTATGCATAAAGGAGCTTATACTTTTCGAAAGGGTAACTCTATAACACCCCACACCCGGCCTAGAGGTTAAGACCCGAGTGTGTAGGTGACATTGATAAATTTGAAACTTTACTCCTTTTTTCCCGTAACACATCTTATTTTGGAAATAAAAAATTTAGAAAACGAATGGTCAGAAAATAATAATTTTTAGCTAAACCTTTTGTGTATTCTTTAGAAAAATCTCATACTTGAAAATATTTACTTATAGTAAAATCTCTTAATCACTTTCTTAATTAGTAGCGAAAAACTTTAGGAGTATTAGTTTTGAAAACCAAACTCTAATTTGTTAGTTTGTATGATTTTGCAATTTTACGTTAAAAACTTCTAAAAACCATCGAACATAACAAAAACCACAAACAAAGTCCAAAACGTATTTACAACCCAAAATAATTAAAAATGCAAACCATTTTATTTAATAATCAGAGAACACAATCTAAGCTCTCACACGCCATTCGATTCTAAACTTGCTGGTTACCTGAGAGGAAAATAAACAAAGAGTGAGCTTACGAGCTCAGTGTGTAACACATCCCTATCAATAAATCAGAAACACATACATAAACAGATACGTTTTCAAATACAAATTCAAACATATTCTCATATATAGAATCAGATGTATATACAGATTCAGATACAAATGCAGACACAGATATAGATGCAGTCATAGATCCTACCCCCATCCACTACAAACCAACTCCGTCTAACCAATCACACCAATTAGGACTACAAGAGTTCATCCATTCAATCACACCGGGTCGTGGTGGTATGCCACATATAAGTGCAGCTGAGCTGCAAAACAGAAATGTTGTGGTAAACCGCTAGAGTTAAATATATGTGGTCGAGCCACTATAACTACAGTCAAACTACCATAATAGATATTGTAGATACACTGCCAGAAGATACAATAATACTGCTAGAATCACACTTCCTCTATCACATATTATATCTCACCCTAATGCATATGCAAATACTAACAGATATTAGGTGCACATATGAGCTACATGTTTTTCAAATCAGAACATGCTAACAAAATTATTGAATTACAGATCATATACGAATTTCACATTTTAAACATGCTTCAAATTGAAACACATACATTATCCATATCACATACAATAGAAAAATACCAAATTTCATATTTCAGAGTCATATTTAAGCCAAACAGACCCTACAGGAGGTCTAATTACAAATTTCAGAGTCAAACGGGTCTAGGTGAAAATTTTTAGAAAATGGGTTCACACCTCCATGTGGCCCACACGACCCAACTCGTATGGTCCACACGGTCTGGAACACGATCTATCACACGCTCGTGTGACCCATATGCCCGTGTGGGCCACACAATCCAAATAATTAGCCCGTGTGACACACACGGTTTGGCACACGGTCGTGTGACGTCGACTGTGCAGTCTTCAACTTCACGTCGTTCTCTTTTTTCTTTTTTAGTTTTTCATTACACATCTAAGTATTTTTTTGATGCTAATGCAACCACAAGATATCAAGAATCTAAAATCAACATCCACTTAACGAATTAGCACACAAAACGTGAATCGACTAAGAGCGCACGAGCCTTATTTCCTAAAATTCAAGCCTAAACAATTAGGCACTAGACCTTCAACAACCAAACGACCTCGTTTGCTTACCTTTGAAGATAATACAACTTCCGTCAGAATTTAGTTTGCCGAAGGAATGTTGGTCTTAAAATTTTCACCTAACCATTCGTACGACAATTCATTAAACTCCAAACCAAATCAAACAATTACCAAAACCCAGGACGAGAGTAAAAACACAGCAATTAAAGAAAGAAAGGACGACTAACATTTTAATTTCCCCCTTACCACAAACGGGTAAAGACCAACCTTCAATGAAGATTGGCACAAACGATACAACAGGAGCAATGAAGCAATCACGAAAGAAGAAAAGAAAGCAACAAAAATTGGTCAAGGAAAGAAACAAATTTTGAGAAAAATAAAATCATGGACAGAAAATTTAAATGAGAAAAGGAGAGATGTGATAGAACATGGGAAGTGGAATGACAAAATGATGGAGTAGAATTAGGGAATAATTTTCCACATATAAAATAAAATAAATATTATTACGTATTTTAAAACAATAACCATCCATATCCCCACTAATTCCCTCTAACTAACCATTATCAAATTTTTCTGAGTTAAAAATAAAAATAATTTTTACTTTGCACACATAAGATTCGAAAGGGTAAGTTAACGTCTTCCCATTGATAAGATAAGGATTGAAACAAAAATAGCAAAATTTCAAAGGAAAATATTCTAACCCAAAACCTCACACACACAAGCACAACATTTAACCACCGAACTAGAACAAATTACTTAAAATAATTTCACAACATTAACTAAAAACAAGGCGTGACCACTCTCTTAATTCACTAACCAAATTTTACTAACCCGGTTTTTTGGGATGTGGCAAAGTCATTTTCCATTGACCAAATTGTTTTCCATGAAATATAACAGGAAAATGCATAAAATATTTTCCAGAAGTCATTTTCAGTGAAACAAACGGAGTCTAAATGAAAGGAATGAAAGTATAAACAATATTTTTATACAATAACCAATGTTTTTTAAATCAAACCAGAAGTTGAACCAATCAAATTATTGGTTTGTTGACCCAATTGGTTTGATTAAAAATTATTATAATTTAAAATAATAATAAAATATTTTAAAAAACCCGGTTCAATTGGTTCAACTGCTGGTTCAATCAGTTTGTATCAATTCTCGGTCTAACCGATTTAAAGCTACTTTTCAAATCGGTCTCCCGACCAATTCTTGATCCAATCGATTCGACTAGTCGATCTGATCTGATTCAAACAACATTGACAATAACACCTTACTATCAAACTAGCAAAAACCCAACTCACCATTGAATAAAAAAGTGAGGCGAGGCCACCTATAAGCTACCTCATCCAATTTAAACAAGGTTGCTTGCACGCACTACAACAAAACATCAATAAGATGACACTTTTGGACCAACACTTAGGAATAGATTTGCCGACATACGTTTTGGCCAACTCTTTGTATAAAGTTTGGGATATGCATGCCTGAAGCAACACTTAAATAAGAGTCAGCTTTGACCAACACTATGTTGACTTTTATTATATTTTTCTTAACTATATAAAAGCGTCGCCATATGAAAAGTTTAAGACAATTCTTTTTGGATTACATCAACCCTTTTTTGTGCCGTTTTAAATTTTTACCTTTCAACAACTTTTTTGGGTGTTGAAAAAATCTAATCATATCCCGACTTTCTAAGAAGAGTTGGGAAAATGTTAACCTATCCCAACTTTTATTTTTCGTTGGCAAATATTTTAAAACAATTTTTTACTTCTTTGAATAAATTATTTTAGAATTGATTAATATTTGTAACAAGTTTATTAATATTCGTTATTATTGTTTTAAATCGATTCTTTGCTTCTTTGAATCGATTGATTATTGTTTTATTTATTAAATTGATTCTTTAATCGATTCTTTACTTCTTTGCTTCTTTAATAAATTAATTAATAAAGTGCATCATTTAAATTAATTAATAATATTATAAAAATAAAAAAGTATCATATCAAATTAAAATATAAATATTAAAATTAAAATTTAATCATAATAGAGGATTAAAATCTTAATTTAATATTTTCAAAAATGCCCTTCCAAAATGACACAATCACCAGGGGTGAGCAAATTTTGATTCGATTCAAAAAAATAAAAAAAAAAGTTCAAATTTTGAGTTGTTCAAATCGAGTTATAGTTATTTGAGTTAATCGAATCAACTCGAATTTTTTTTTGAATTTCGGGTTCAAATATAAATCAAATATATTTTTTTAATAATATAAATTTTAAAGTTATATTATTATTTATTATTTATTATTTTTCATTCCCCCAAAACCTTTTTGGCTTTTACTTTTCCCCTTCTACCCCCCTCTTTTCCCGAAATCAAATCCAATTTCATTTCTTCTCTCAAATCAAACCCGTCCCCCATTCCCAAATCAAAATCCCTAAATCAAAGTATCAAACCCTCCTTCCTTCTTTAGTCTTCTTCTGTTCTTCATCATTTTTAAGTTTATTCATTTCCTTGTGGGTTGTTTCTCACCCGTTTTCTCTGAGTTGTACTTGTTTTATCATGTAAATTCTTTTTTTTTTTTTGTTCTGTTAATCCTTTTAGGGTTTTTTGAACTTTTTTTTGTTCCTTTTTTGCCATTTTTATAGCTTTGATTATTCCCTTCTTTCTTTAAATTGATTTTTTTTTTGTTCTATTGACTATAGTACTTAAGTTGTGAAGTTGTGAATTACATTGAAAAATCCATCTGGTTTTTCTTTAAAATATAATTTCCATTGCATATCTGAGCTCAACTAGAAGAACCATTTGAAGTATTTTTTTCTTCTTAATTTTTGGTGAGTATTTTTTTTTTTGGTTTTTTTAAGCTTTTAGGGTTTGTGTTTACAATCGACTTTGTTAGAGCTCTTTAACATTGAAAAGAAGTGAACTTTTGTTTTCCACCATTAATGGCAGGCGTTGTTGTTATTCTGGATTGTGTTGGAACAACCTACCTCCAAAGTAACATTGATTACTTAAATGTCGATGGTAGACTTTTCATCATTGGCTCCGTAACTAGATTTCTCATAGAACCAAATCGCAAAACAACTTTCAATTCAAGGTTTTAATCATGTACTAAACAACAGCAGGCCAGACCCTTTACTGTATAATGATATGTTGCAAGACAATTAAAAGTGGAAAGCTTTAAATACGAATAAATCCTTTTAGGGCAAGTCACATTCTCTAAGCGACGAAATGGGTTGTTGAAGAAGGCTTATGATGGATGCTCGTGAGAAGAAGTATAAAGCTCTCCTCAATGAGTAGATGGCAAAAGGAACGTCAAGTAAGTGAAATACTTACTAATAGAACTAGATTATCAATAAGTTTGTTGATGTTTCATATAGATTGTTTGTTGTTATTTGGCTATGTGTTTGTGTTGCAACTGAATGTTAGTTTCTTATTTGATGTCTTCATTGTTTTCTCAACCAATAATTAATGGATGTAGTGGTGAAAATTGTTGATTTAGCTTCAATTTATGGTTCTTTAGCTATTACTGAAATATTCTTCCCATATGTTCATGTTGTTTCTTATCTAACTCATTTAAATAGAAAAGTTACATTGATATTTTTGCACTTATTAATGCAGTTGAATTTTAGAATAAAGGACTTGATGATGAGCGCTTCAATTTGAATGATGATGAATGAGGCTTTCTGCATATTTTGTGTGTGTGTGTGTATATATATATATATATGTATGTTATAGCTGTTGATGAATGCAATTGTCCCCGAATTTTTTAATGTCATGGGAAACATGTTGACAACATGTTGGCAATGCATTCACTGAATGCAATTACCAAGTGATGTAATAGACAACAACCTGACAATATGTTGTCAACGTGTTGACTGCTTCTATTAGGATTCTGTATATAAACCAATAAGTGTATTATCCAGTGGTAATTTTGTATTAATATGATCAATTTATGTTAATTAAATATTTAATTAATATCGTCTCAAACTTGTCCAAACCCAACACATACAAATTTGTTATATTTCGCCAAGATAGACTCTTCAAAAGTCGGGAAAAAGTCATAAAAAAATGGGACCTAAGCCAACTATGTAAGGTGTTGGCACAGACAAGGTCTATCCCAACCTTTTTAAGGTTGGCATAGAGTGATCTATCCCAACTCTTTCAAAGTTGGTATATGAATGCTTTATTCCAACCTTTTTTGGGTCACCTATTTCCTCCTATCCCAACCTTTTTTAAAGGCCAACCTTGACTAGGTCTTTCCCAACCCTTCAATAAAGGTTGACCTATGTTGAATTATGTTGGCACTTTTTCCAAGGTATTGTAGTACCTATGCCAATGGTGCTAACAACGACGTTTTCAGAAGCGTTGAGATGGCATATGCCAAATTGTTCCACGTCATCCTAAGTAAAAAAAAAAAAATTGTCGTCGTAGGCCTATTTTGTTGTAATGGCGTGACCTTAATTCTAAGGCCTACGCACTTAAAATAATCACATCATGTCATGCCTAGCCACACTTTAATGATATAGCTCATGACCTTAATGGTATAACTGATTTGACATAAGTAATGGTAATTATCTCACTAGTTTGGAATGCTAGTAATTAGTACATGTGAATTTCGCTTAGTGGTTTAAGTTGATTATTGACTTTCAACGAAAACAATCTTCTTCGTTATTCTTAAACACTCAGTTTGCTTAAAGAGTAGGCTCTAATTCATGAGTTGAACATGCAATGAAAACTATTAACTTTCCAGTGGGGAAAGTTAATTCTCTCTACGAGTAAGAAATCTAACTTAACTTATCATGAAAATAGAATTTATTTGAGAAAATAAATCTCCTTATTTTCCGGCAAAGTAACTACGCTCAATGACATATATATTTAACTTAGCCCATAGTCCCTTTATATAGGAAAAACCACAAGAGTTCTACTTGAACAAGAAGAGACAAAATAATAATATTTTGATAAAAACACTTGAGGCTTTTTGGGATTGCATGTAGCCGGCAACACACAACCTTTGGGAAACCTAGAGTGACACCCAACTCTATGTTAATAGGCTTATTGGGTCTTTCTTATATTTGGCACGATTATATGTTTTATCTAGTCTTTAAACAAATTCATATAATTTATCCAATTCAGCAAGTCTTCTACTCCCGAAATATTATTTATTCAATTAAATAAAATAAATTTAGTTAATTCTCTTCAATTAAATTATTTTTTTTCAACTCAATTCTAATTACTTTAAAATCATGGCAACTTTACAGTACTATAATCTATAAGTAAATAACTTTAATTATCTTGTTCTGTAAAACTATGCTGACTACTTAATTTAATTTTCACAATCAGCTTCAATTATTTAAGGGTAAACTACACCATTAGTTACTAAACTATAGGTAAGTTTCATTTTGGTTACTAAACTAAAAAAAGTTACAATTTGGTCACTAAACTATTCAAAAGTTTTCATTCAAGTCACTAGACTGTTAAAATCAATGCTATATGACTTTCTTTATTCGTATTACCTACACCAATCGAAAGCTCTCTTTCTCCTTCTCTTCTACAGTTTAATTTTTTTTCATGAAACAACTTTGGATGTCAAGAATTTACAAACCAAAATTCAAACAAATTTTTTCTCTAATCTCCAACACATACCATCAGATCAACTTGGATCTAAGGTATGTTCTTCTACTTGTCGATGGTACAGAGCCATCGTACCGATCATCAAACCGTCGCTTGTAGTTCACTGTTAGAACTTATAAAAAAAACAGACCATTGAATTAAATAAAAACTTTTGAATTGTTCAATGATTTAAACAAAAACTTTTGAATAATTCAGTAACCAAATTGTAACTTTTATTAGTTAAGTGACTAAAACAAAAACTTACTCATAGTTTAGTGACTAATGGTGTAGTTTACCTATTATTTAATAGAAATCAATTAAATAATAATTCAAATAAATTAGATTAATCCTTATGTCATCTCTTGTTCTTTGTAAGAAAATGCATTTACTACGAATAGTAATACATGCAATCTATTTCTCTTTTTGTTGTTTTCATTCATTCAACTTATTAGTTCAAAATGCAATTTGTAAAAGGGTTGAGTTGTGTAATGACTCAATCTTCAATGGTGTCGAAAAATTCAGTTTTAAAGTCAAATTTCTTAAATTGAGTTAATCAAGAATTAGAACCGAATAATTACGTGTGAAGTACGAAAATGAAGGGTCAAATTATTAAGTGAAATTAATTGATTGATTGTTGAATTATAAGTACAAGGACTAAATTAAGAAGAATAACAAATGACGTAACAAAATGTGATGGATTTATGAAGCAATTTAGCTTGACCCCCTACTAATTGTGTTCATGAAAATGTTTTAGCCATTGATTTTTTTAATTATTAAAATTTTGTTGTTAGATGCCGATTGGGTCTTACTTTAGTTGGTATTAATATTATTTCTAGTGCAAGAGGACACGAGTTCGAGTGCGCTGAATCACATTATTCTCTTATTTAAGAGCTGGGGAGGGGCAATGGATAGTTTTAGGCATCACTCATATGGAAGGATTTAAACTTAAGTGATAAGAGTAGGATATGTATGTTTGATGTTAGATAGATTCATGGTAGCAACATTGTAAAAATGTGCGTAGAAGTGTTGATTTAATTGTAAGAGATAAAAACTTTGAAGTTTACTATTGAATGATAGTAATGGGAGGTCTCTATACTATATTTATAAAGTCAAATTTAAATTTTTTCAAGTAAATTGTGAGGTATGGGTGTTTTGGGCAATAGGAATTCAAGGGACAAATTTGAAATAAATGCATTCATGTTTATATTGTTGCGACTTATGTTTAAACTATATGACTAATGAGTTTTCCATATTTGGAATCAATTTACGTAGTTAAAGACGATAAAAGACTTTCACAGGACAAAGGGAAATTGAGAGTCGTGACAAATAGCCTCTTTTCTAGTTTTTGCTTTCATAATTCACTTTCAATATATATATATATGAATAATTCAATAATCGAATAACAAAATAAAATAGATTAATGTTGTATGCGACCGAGAGGTACATATATACTTCACTATTCAATATTTTGAGGTATGACGAGTGGATACGTGTAAATATGATTATCGATTTGTTTGAGGTAGGTTAATTGAATATAAATATGTTTGCTATGTGTTATTTGATTGTTATTCTATTGGAAATATGATCTGTGATATTTGATAATGGAAAATGTCCAATTAAAGTTGTCAGATAGAGTTACGAGTATAGTTGGCATGCCATAAAATTTATTTTGATAAGTCGGAGATTCAGCACTATGCGCGTATTATATTGTGATAGTTCTCTAATATCTTGGGGTCGAGAATGTATCATCAACTCAAATACTTTAGGGGTACAAGTGTATTTTGGTGTGGTTGGTGGGATCAATACATTTATGCCTGAATAGCACCTCGATGCCTATATTAATGTAATGGTGGATTGATATGAGTATTCATCCTTAAGCCTAATTCTATTAATAGAGATTAAAATATGAAATATTATGTTATGTATGTTTGTGATTAGAATGTGATTATAACGATGATATGACATATAGCTTCGATATGTTAAAGCATATGCAAATACATTGGGATTGCTTCGAAATTTCGATATGTAAAAGCAAACATTATACTGATACATATATGTTTATTCATATACATCGCCTGTTTATTATAGGCATAACTATTTTTTTACCCTCCAATTTTGTAATATATATATATATATATATATTTTTTTAGTTCTCTATCTAATTTTTTGCTTCTTGTTGTCTTTGAACTTGTATTTTTTGTCAAACCACCCCAAAATGGATGGAAAAGTTGCTAGCTTTGCTGACATTGCATACACATAGATTGCCATGTAGATAACACACTAGCATTTAATTAATTTTTTAAACTTTTAAAAAATATTTTTATAAATTTTAAATTTTAAAAATAGTTTTTATATTTTTTTTGAATTTTTTAAAATTTAAAAAATTAAGTAAATGTTAACATGTAAACCAAGTGGCCATGTCACATGTATGCAACGTCAACAAAGTTAAAAAACGTTAAATATTTCATTTGTTTTGGGGTGATTTGACAAAAAATGCAAGTTTAAGTGTTAAAAAATGCGAAAAATTAAATGGATGGCTAAAATGACTTTTTGTAAAGTTGGAGGGCCAAAAAGTCATTATGCCATTATTATATTCCTATTATATTGTAATTGAATTCAAATTACGTTAGCACCACTGAGTATAAATTATCAACATATGGTTATGTTTGTTTCCGTTTGCAGTCTCGATTGAGTGTTAAAGTAGATTAGAGGTCCGGAAGCAACCAACTCGATAGCTCAGCTCACAAGTCAAGTTTGTGCCTAATATGTATGTATATATTTAGTTAGATAGCATGTACCTAAGTTGGTGTTATGGTTTAATGTATATGTTGATGTTTTGGTATATTTTGATAGTTTGACCTATAATATTTTGGGAGATGAATTTTAACTCTTGATTATAAAATAATCTTGCATGATTATATGTGTTTGATTATGCATTTTACTTTGTTGGATAGTGATGCGTTGAATACTTTGGTTAAATGTTTAAATGTGTTTTCCTATGCTAAATTGATGTGTTTGAGGTAAACTTTAAGTAAATTTAGGTGTGTTTTGGTTAAATAATGAAAGCATTGAACTATACATTTTAGGCCATTTTATCATAGAGTCTTAAGACATGTTCATGTCTTGAGACATCAAGAACAAAAATTACCATTTGAAGTAGTTCATTTATTAAGTTCTCGAGACTTACTAAGCAAGTCTCAAGATAAAATGACCTCTGTCTCGAGACAAGGGCATGCCAAACTAAAATAAATCTGTTGTATTCCAAGGGTTTTTGTCTCGAGACAACCAAACATTGAAGCTTAATTAAAAAAATAGGAGAGGCCCGTCTTGAGACTAGTCTCGAGACAAGAACTCTAAGGTCTCAGAAGGTCTTGAGACATATCCACATTGAAGCAAAAATACCTAAAATTATGAGTGGCCTATCTTGAAACATAAAGTTTCTTGTCTCAAGATCCAATACTAAATTATAGGGGTGAGCAAAATTCGATTCGATTTAAAAAATAAAAAAAATTTAAATTTCAAGTTAATCGAATCGAGTTATTCGAATTATTCGAGTCAACTCGAATAAGAAATTTTGGATTTCGAGTTCGAGTCAAGTTGAATTTTTACAATTCGAATAACTTGAATAATTTCAATAACAGATTAGTATAAATACCGTCAATTTTGAAAATGAGTAAATTGGTCTCTCTTAACAAAAATTACAAAAAAATCAAAGTAATTTTCAAATTTTGAAAATAAATTTTAAAATTCAAAATATTTATAAAATTCTAAAATTATAAATTTAAAAAAAAAATATAAAAAAAATATAAAAAATTTAATAAAATAATAATTTTGGAATCTAAATAAGTGATTAATGATTCAAGTTTATCATACTAAAATATCTTTTTTTATTATTATTTTGCTTTAAAAAAGTTTTCAAATATATATTGTTTCAAATTTTTGTGTTCTAACATAGTTATATTGTACAAGATTTGAATTTAACATTATTAATTTTTCTAATTTAACTCAAATGGTTTCACTCGATTCAATCGAACGCTCACCTCTAATTCGAGTTATCCAAAAATCCAAATAAAAAAGGCAAAACTACGTCGTTTTGATAAATGTTTACCTTTTCTAAAATTAAAAATCAAAACTATCAAGTCAAAAGGTAAAAATACGTTGTTTTGATAAATATTTACCCATTAGTCTTACTTTCCTTCCTAAATCGTCCCACTCTTCTTTTTTTCCTTTACTCAAAATTAATCTAAAAGCTTGTATTTCGTCTACTAGTAAAATAATTAGTCCATGTAAACCGAATAATGAGTATAAATAATAAGATTCGTTAATTCGACTAGACTCAACTCGAAATTTTTTTGACTTGATTCTAAAAAAATCAAATTGAATTCGATTGCTAAAATAGGATTAATCAACTCGACTAACTCAAAATTTTTTGACTCAATTTGACTCTACTCGATCGAATACCCATACTTACTAAATTATGTGTATTAAGATTTTGGACTCTAAGATTATGCTTATCCTATTAATGTCTTGAGGTGTCATGTTGTCCAGACAACGTTTAGATTTTTTGTCGCCTCAAGGCCTTAAATCATCATGCAAAGAATTTGTACCTTTCATCGTGCTAACAAAACACTCCATTACTATCTTTTGATCGATAAAAATGCTTAAATCGTCGTAAACGTGGCTTCCTTTGGATTGGATTTTACCAATGGTGAGATGGAATATTGGGTGAATATTCCTTTTCACTTCAATGGTTTCTTGTTTGGAAGATTTTAGGTGCGGTGCAATTGAGTATTCTCACCACACTGCTGCTCTCAATTTTCATTGGAGCCAAAGTTGCCAGTGGAGAAAAAGCTAAGGTCAGTTTCTTTATTACCTTTGTTCTTTGTTTTTTTTTTTTTGAGTTTTATAGAAAGTAAAATATTATTAGATATTATTATATAATTATTATATAAAAATTTAATAAATATATAAATTTATTGTCATAAATATATAAGTTTAATTATTATTTAATATAAAATAATTTAAATGTATTTTATTATTTATTATGAATATAATTTAAAATATTTAATTTTTATTGCATATGATTTTAATAATTTAATTATCATTTTATAAAAAAATACAATTTTATTTTATGTTATATTATTTAATATTAATATAAATTTAATTATTTATTTTATTATAAATATATTGTAAACTAATGCCTATAATGGTTATTTTTTATTCTCATCTCACCGCTACAGCTGTGTTTGAATCCAAACACACATCCACCGCTATTTCTAATCTCACTGCTACAGTAACTAATCTCACAACCACCACTATTTTTAACCTTACCGAAGGTAAATACACTACTACAGTAACTAATCTCACCACCACCACTATTTTTAACCACTATTTTTGACATTCATTTCATATTATTTTGATAAATAATTTTAAAGATGTTTTATTTTGATAAATAATTTTTTATTATTTTAAATAAAAAACCAATTGCTCTCCTAAGAAAGATTTTTTTATTCCATTAATATAGAAAAATTTATCAAAAAATTCATATTTTATATAATTTACTAATATAGTATAAATTTCGACTACATCAATAGAAAGCTCTTTCTCCTTATTTTTTTATAATTTAGTCTTTTTTTATAAAATAATTTTAAATATTACGAATATACGAATCAAAATTTAAACCGTACTAATAAATTGGATCTAAAAATTTATGATGTTTTATAATATTTTTAAATTAGAGTAAGCAACTGGTCTACCCATAAAAAAAATAAAAACCAAAGAAATTATTAGATATTTAATCTTTGCCACGTGAAGAATTAGGCTAAGTTTAATATTATTTTTTAAAAGTGATTTTTAAACAAAAATTAAAAATTTTAAAATATTTTTTTCTCAATAACACTTTTATAGAACTCAAAATTATTTATTTAATAATACTTTTATTAAAAGTGTTTAAAAGCAATACTAAACTGTGTTGTGTAAAGATGATGTAGGGTTATAGGTTAGTCAAATCGTAATTTTCTATATTTTTAACAGCTTGTCACTTCAATTGATAATTCATTGGATAAAAGAAGAACGAAAAAAACCATTAATGGCGGTGGAAAGTTCCCACACCTTGCTATCAAATCTTTTTTTTTTTCTGCCAGTTAAACAAAAAAAAGGTACACTGTTAAACTTAAAGCGAGCTGTCATTTCTCGTGAACCTAAATCAATATCTCATTAAAGAAATCTAGGCTTTTAAAAGAATTATGTATTTTATATTTTCCTTGTGGGTGCAATCTAAATCAGGAAAAGTGTAATTTGCCCAGAAAAGGTAAAAATTGAAAAAGATACTCACCAAACCATTACCTTTTTCTTTTGTTCGGAGCTCACCAAACCACTACTGTAAGTAAAGTAAATACAAACGAAAACACATGATGAAGGTTCACCTATGAACAAGTGTGCTTCTCCCAGAACCAAAAACTTATCCCTACCATTCATTTCTTCTTCTTTTTTTTTTTTTTTTTTTGTTTGCTTTGTTAAGACTTAAGAGTTAGACCCAAAACACGTTAATGCTTGCCTCCTTCAAGCAACAAATGCTTCACAATAGTTGCAGGAGCAAAGATGTCTGCATGGTAAAAAGAGAACGCATGAACTCCTAGTGTTGCAAGAGTTAAGAGTTAGACCCAATACACCTTAATGCTTGCCTCCTTCACAGATCCACAGACAGGACAAGAAACAAGAAATGCTTCACAAGAGTTGCAGGAGCAAAGGTGTCTGCAAGGTAGAAACAGAACGCATGAGCTCCTAGTGTTGCAGTGCTTACAAGCCATCTTTTTCTTGCTGTCTTCTTGAATGTTATTGTCTCTTTCTTCTTCATCTCTGTCGCACGTACCATAATAAATGGATTCTTCATCTTCAGCTGAACTGCTGACCCAAATTAGGCTCTCTCTCACTTGTTCCAGTCTTTTGTTTAGATCCATAACCTTCGCTTCATTTGCTTTTGCAAGTCTTTGCCATGACTCGCTTTCCATTTCCACTTTTCTTAAGCAGGCTTCAAGCTCCATCTTTTTCTTTGTTGCTCGTGCCAACTCTTCTTCTTTTCGCTTCATCAAATACAAGGCCTTTGATTCCATACTCTTTAGCAGAATAGTTTGTCGTTGCTTCCTTTGCTCTCGTAATACATATCTTAGCCTCTCATTCTGCGTTTTCCAAGCCCACCAGATATATGACACGAAAAATAAGAATTTTCAGTGAAACTGAAACCCTGAATAAAACAGTTAAACACAAAGGATATGATAGATTTCTTACCCGTAACTGAAGAAAGCAATCAATTTCCTGCCTTTGAATCTCCAGTTGAGCATCTAAAGGTTGAGAAACTGCCATGGGAACCAAGTTCTGAGCGTTTTGTTGCGGATGAAAAGAAACGTCTTGAAGACTAGACCCAGCTTGGAATGAAGGAGCAGCAGGTGCAGGGTTTACCATCCAATCCTGAAGGCCACACATGGGAAAAGGCACACCCATATTTTCGCGACACAACTGCGCTTGAACAGCCATAATAACTATCGCCAGGTATTGATCAAAACGAAGCAAAGCATCATTACAAGAAATAAAAATAAAAAGAGTCCCCCTTGGCCCTTTGTAAATTCACTTGGTAACCATGAAGGATATGAAAATGGGGTAGGTTTTAGTGCTAGAAAAGAAAAAGATGAGGCCCTCCTTAAGACTTATTTCTTAATCGGCATAACCTTTGCCTTGTTTGTTGGTTTGGGTTCTCTGGTTTAACTGAAAATAGACAGACCATCGCGGAGGATACTTGTGGATGGTTATAAATAGAGTGGGAAAACCGACAAAAATCTTATGAGAGAGATACAACGACGACGTACACATTCAGATTTTGTGACAGCAAGTCACACAAGTATCGGCTCAAGAGATTTTCACAAAGCGGAAAAAGGAAAAATGTGTGGGTTTTGAAAGGGAAATTCACTGGATTGGGACGTGAAGGAGTCAGACGTTATAGAATAGAGGCGAAGGAATCAGAAATTTGGTGAATTTTGTCAGTTTTTTGGTCATTGGAAAAGGCTGAATAATAGTTCCCATTAATTCTCTCAGTCAGCTGTTGTTTTCATATTCTCTAATGAAACAATAAATAAAACCCACTTCTTTTATCACTAATTTTATCCTTTTTAAAAAAAGAAAATCATCTTCTAACTTAGTTTAATTATGCTCATATTTTACGGTCTTTTTAATGACCTTCCTATAAATATAATCTACGGTTAAAACGACAAAATTTCCATGCAGAGGTCTGCAAATTGCGATTTGTGTTTTGGGGGGGGGGGGTAGAAGAGTTCTGAAATGCAATTTTCAGGTTAGTGTGGTGTCATGTGTCAGCCCTTGGATTAATGGGCTAGAGTGGTCGAGACTGGTGGTCTGGGCCAGAAACGTCACCTCATCTATAGTAAACCCAGCTACCAGTCTCCTAGGGGCATCAGGATCCAGGAAGCATCGGTCGCGTTGCTTAGACCTTTTAGACTCATGGATATCAATTTAATCTTTAAAAATATAATTTAAAATGATAACGCCGAGATGGGCTTTTTTCAACTTTCAACAAATACCTGGGCATCGGCCATTCGCCACCGCATTCAATATGCGAACACTTGGGGGCCTCATGCCTGCGCCTGCCATGATAAACCTATCTTCAGAGGACTGGACGTGATTGTAGCTGGTCGGTTGATGAACAACAAAAACCTTTTCTGGAGAATTTGTGGTGATTTACTGACAAACAATGGCACACAACGTTTTAACCGCGAGTGAAACATGTTACGTCTTTCAAGCAATCACATTGCCCGCTGGTAAACTGCATTTGAGACGGAGGACGCGGTGGCTGCTGCAGATTCGTTTGTGCAATGGCTAAATGAGAGCTACACCAAAATCTCAGAAATGGCAAGGTTCATACTGATATAACGACTTCCCTTGCGAGTAACTTCCCCGAGCGATGGTCCTTCCATTACCACTTGCACAAGGGGAGGTCGGTGAGTTTTTGTGAGAAAATATTAGAATTTGAAGATGAAATTGTTGGACAAAACATGTTAGTGAACAAATATAGATATAAATAATTTATATTAAATACAAGATTTGAACATATAATATAAACAAATATATTTATATTTTTTAAAAAAATGAGTAGATATAAATAAAACAATTAAATAAACAAGATTTTAAAAAATAGAAATCGAATAAGGGAATCGATTTTTACTAAATATTGAGGCATGTTTTCACAATTTGAATAAAAGCCTAAAGAATTCTTCAAAATTTCCATGAAAATAAAGATACAAATCTGTATTAAAGGAGCTTTTAAATCAATTTGAATAAAATCAAATCAAATTGATTGGAATCAAATCAAATCAAGATATATATCCTTTTAAAATAGATTCTGTATAATATCTGCTGAGAAAAATAAATTTCGTGTTGGGTTTAAAATATCCACAAGCCCTCTTTTTTGGGCCCGACCGATCTAGACATTTTATGTTGCCCACGTTGTACGGGTGTGCCCCAACCCCAATGGTTTTGGATCTGCACCCCCTTACGCGCGAGGCAATGTTTCAAGCTTAGTCATTCAATAACCTTTCAATTGAGTTCTCATATATATACATATCTCACACTTAGCATTTAACCAATGTGGGATTTAAGCTTTTCTTTTTCCTCAACAAATATTCACAAGTAGCTTACTTTGAGCATCAATTTCTCATTCATCTCTCAACCATTTTGAACATATGATATACCGTTGTAAAAGTCTCATGGAGTAGAATACAAAACCATAATTTTTTGTTTCAACTTTCAACCTTTACCAATCAAGAATATGCCTCAAAGTTTCCAAAAATTACAATTTTTCCAACAATCCCCTACATGAATGAAAATGGATAGTTTTTTTAACAAAAATTATTCACTCGATGTGGTGATAGAATCTACGATTGATAGTTGTATAGGATAGATAGACATCAACCGTTGAACCTTCCCTTGTGAAAGTATATTTACTTTACTAGCTAACCAGTAGACACGATGTCCTTAAACTGTTCTGTCGTTTGTGTAAACTATGATATACCTAACACAACTACCTCCCTGGTAAGGTTTTTAGTTTTCATGGGTATGTTTTTATGGCCATGAACATCTCCTGGTTCTACAAGAGTTTAAGGGAACTATGCCTTGGTAGTCTCTTCGAAGCGGCCCCGCTTCACAATCACATAGGTGACTTATGTTGCTCGACTTACCGAGACACACAAGGGTCATTAAAAGCATTGCTTAACCTATCCCATTTTTAGTCATAGTTTACATCATAGGAATGGACTTGGGATAATAACCCCACAGTGACCTCACAGGTCTATGCAAGTAGGTTGTCCCTTTAAACCTAGATCTTGAGATATTTAATCAACTAGGTTGGGTTTTCCTTCACATAGCGCATTTAATTTCTATGGGCTTTAGTCTCATTCCTTTTGATGTTTTATCAATATGATCTCGATTTAAGTCTTTAGTTAGCAGATCCGTAATTTTATCTTTTGATTTTACAAAATCAATAGAGATAACTCCATTTGAGATCAATTGTCTAACGGTATTGTGTCGACGACGCACATGTCTCAACTTACCATTACACATTACGTTAGCAAGACACCCCACACTTTCAAGTGGTTTTAGGATGATTTTGTAATACCCCTAACTTGTTCCATCGTCGAAATAGGGTTACAGAGTATTATCGGAGTTTACAGTACAAACGAACAAAATCTCAAACATTCCATAACATATCAATGGACACAATAAAGTCAAGTAAAAAAACATACATATTGTCCCTTATACGAGCCCACAAAGCCTTAAATATGTGTTAAAAACAAGTCAGGACTAAATCGGGAACTCAGAGAATTTTTTGGCAAACATTGAAAAACTTCAAAGCTGTAGAGGTCACACGGCCGTGTGCTTAGGCCGTGTGGCTCACACGGCCAAGAGACACGCCTGTGCCTTAAGCCGTGTGGGAATTCGAAATAAGGACACATGGTCGTGTCCTAGCCCTTATAGCTCACTAACTTAGGCCACACGACCAAGCCACACGCCCGTGTGCTAGGCCGTGTACCCTTCAAAGTAACCTCACACACCCATGTGCCAGGTCGTGTATTAGGCCATGTAACAGCCTGACTTGCAACCCTTTGAAAGCTATAGGGGACACACGGCTGAGATACACGTCCGTGTGGACGAAAATAGGCTATTTTACAAGCCATTTTTCTCACCCAATAGGCATAAACCTGCACCCAACATTGTGCATAACAACAAGCCATAATAAGGCATCCAAAACAAGCATAATCAAGCCTTAAACATATGGTATATTCACATACAACCAATATGCCCTTAGACACCTCAAATGACAATTTATAAACATGTCTAACCATGTGTTCAATATAATCAAATAATCAACTAACATATGTGCATATTTGCATCAAAACTTACCAAGCAACTCACTTACCAAAACACACCAAATGGTACCAATTAATCAGTTAATCACTGGCATCAATATACATATATGCCTTCCACAATAAAGCACAAATTCACAACAAATTATGTGACATATTTAATATGCACATTCAATTACCTTTCTATCTTCCATCATTCAACCATATCAAGTCACATATCAACCATTACAAAGCTATTTATATACACATCAAGATATACCATTTCACCAAAACAAAGCCAAAATGCAAACTAGCCAAATGGTCATTTCTAACAACCAAAACACATATAAGCCAACATTAGCCAAAATAACCTATACATGCCATTATAACAAAAAAATTAAACCAACTGAAGTACCAGAAGAGCCGATGGATAGTGTGATATAGCTCCGATAAGCTTCCAACCTGAACGAGCTTTCGATTCACTATAAACACGAAAAATAACACAGAGTAAGCATTTAAGCTTAGTAAGTTCGTATAACATAGAATTTAACTTACCATTTGATCAAAAAATAGGTAAGTAACAAAGCATATTCCAACACAACTTGGCCAAAAGCCTAAGCACATATACGCCAACCACATTAGTCATATAAATTCATATATGAATCAATAATCATGGATGAACCCAACAATTAATCAAGTTTCCATATACATGTAACATCCATATCATGTATCTATATATCATGTAAAATCATTTCCATGTATTTCATGTAATAGTTCGTATCTAGATCATATCATCCCTTAACAGAACATTGCCCGTTAAACCATTTAGAATATCGATGGATACTCGGGATAGCTCACACATAGTGTGCTAAATTGTAATCCGTTAAATCTTGTACATGTATGCTCATACAAGCTGTGAATCGATATGCTTTCTCGAGCTATAAATTGGTATGCTCTCACGAGCTGTAAATCGGTAAGCTCATATGAGTTGTGGTGTACCCGCAACACATGCAAGACCTCAACCAAATCGGTAACCCTAATGACATGTCATTTGTATCTTACGGATTCCTATGGTTCAAATGGGGCTCAGAAATCGTCGTACATCGTTGGATATGCACTCGGTAATTATATATGACAAATCATAGCATTTATATATTTCAATTAAATACATATAAATACGATTTAATTACACGAACTTATCTCGACGAGTATACGTAGATACGGAGACGATTAATCCGAGATTTTTCTTTTTCCCCGATCTAACTCTGTACGAGGTCTGTCTTGATCTATACAGATAAATTTAACTCAACTTAAAATATTTCTCATTCAATTTAGTCCAACACATTTTTTGGCAAATTTACCATTTTGCCCCTATACTTTTAATTTCTTTACAATTTAGTCCCTAGGCTTGGAAAATGAAATTCATGTAATTTTACCTCTACTCAAGCCTAGCCGATTTTTATACATTCTTATAACAGCTCACATATTTCACAAATTTACAAATTTTACCATGAATTTATCATAATTTTCAATTTAACCCCTAATTGATAATTTCACCAAAAATCCCTTTACAAAAGTTGTTTATCTAACAATAACCATTCATTTTCTATCATCAAACTTCAAAACTCATATATATTCATCAATCGTAAAACCCTAATAGTTTAACAGTTTTACAAATTAGTCCTTGGGCTAGCTAGATTAAGCTACAACGATCTTGGAAACGTAAAAATAATAAAAAAGGGACAAAAATCATACCAATTTAGCAAAGAAGAATATGACTGAACCAAGTTTCGTCCATGGTTAATCTTCTATTTTAGTTTCGATTGAAACAAGTAAAATATGATGACTTTTTCATTTGTTTAATTTATTATTAACTTTATTCTCTAATTACTTAATTAACCTTTAATAACATTAATATTTACACAATTGCCAAGCCATGTACATCCACTATCAAGTTAAATGGTCTAATTATCATATAAGAACTTCCACTTTAAATTTATATAGTTATTTAATACCTTTAGCTATTAGAACTCAATTTTTGCACTTTACGCGATTTAGTCCTTTTTATCAAATTAAACATGTAAACGGTAAAATTTCTTAACGAAATTTTTATACGGTACTTCTATCATGCTGTAGGAAATAAAATAAATTTTTTGACTTCAGATTTGTGGTCCTGAAACTACTATTCTGATTTCACTGAAAACGGGCTATTACAACTCTCCCCCTAAAGGGATTTTCGTCCCCGAAAATTTTACCAGAAAAGAGGTTCGGATATTGCTTTCTTATAGCTTCCTCAGGCTCTCAGGTGGTTTCATCTATTCCGTGTCATTTCCAAAGAGCTTTCACTAAAGCTATGTTTTTGTTTTTCAATTCTTTCACCTCTCGTGCCAGAATTCTGATCGATTCCTCATTGTATGTCATATTAGGCTAAATCTCGACATCCGTCGGGGAAAATATGTGAAGGGTCAGAGCGGTACCATCATAACATAGACACGTGAAAGACATTATTAATCTTTTCTAGTTTTGATGGTAAAGCTAATCGATATGCAACAGGTCCGATTCTTTCAGTAATCTCATACGGCCGAATAAATCACGGACTCAACTTCCTTTTGCGACCGAATCGAAAAACTTTCTTCCAAGGCGATACTTGTAAGAATACTTTGTCGCTGACTTGGAACTCTGTGTCTTTACGTTTAAGATCCACATATGATTTCTGACGATCAGAAGCTGCTTTCAAACTGTCTCGGGTCATTTTTACTTTTTCTTCGATATCACGAATCAAATCAACCCTGTATATCTTTCTCTCACTGAAATCAATCCAGTATAGTGAAGTTTGGCATTTACGACTATACAAAGCCTCATGCGGTGCCATCTTTATGCTCGATGGAAAACTATTATTATATGCAAATTCGACCAATGGTAAATATTTCTCCTAATTGCCTTTGAACTCTAATATGCAACAATGAAGCATATCTTCAAGAATCTGAATCACACGCTCCGATTGACCATCATTCTAAGGATAAAATTGTAACGTCCCTAACCCCATACCGTCAATACTATCAATATTTTCGTCTAACATTTTAACTACAAAACAGAGACAAACAAATATATCAGTAGCCGATCCCGATTCAATTTTGACTCAATTATGGCATGTACCTCTAGACTCAATTCCGAGCTCGATTTAGTTCGAGAATCGGCTAAACCTGAATAGCTCTAATACCACTAAATGTAACGTCCCTAACCCCATACCGTCGCTGAAATGAGGTTATGAGACATTACAGTTAGTAGTGCTGATTACAATCTGAGATATTAATTAAATATAAACGTTCAGGCTCATCATAATTTTAAGATGTCGTCCCTTTAATTGGCCCTCACGGTCCAATATGAACAGTAAAATCAATTCGGGACTAGTTCAGAATTACTATGAATTTTTCTTTCTAATTTCAAATTCATACTAAATACCATTGCAAACCATAATTTATTTATTTTATCAATACTTTCACAACTTAAATGACTCTCATAAGACATCCTAGGTACATGCCATTACCAATACTCAACATACTTTACCTCATTGAATTTAGGATCAGCTTGGGATGCTGATTCCTTAACCTGCGCATGGAAACAAACCGTACGCTGAGTATAGGTATACTCAATGGTATTTCCATAATCTAAACACTTAAACAATTATAAAACATATTAATTTACATATATATATTGAACTTTTCAAACTCAATGAGTATTCAAACATTCACTTTCCAACCAATGTTTTGGTCTACTTTAAATTTAAAATCATTTATTATTTTTCAATAGCAATTAATCAATCAGTAATATTCATTAACAATCAGTCAATCAGTACAATTATTTATTGAGAATGATCGATTATTCGGTAACAATCAATTATTCTATAATAATCAGTTATTCAGTATCAATCAATTGATCGGTTATCCAGTATCAGTCAATTATTCAGTAAAAATCAAATATTCGGTAACAATTAAATTATTCGAAGAATGATCGATCTTTCTAGTTCCTTTATTTACTCCTATTAACATGACTCGGACCTAAACGGATACACGGATCCAACCAACACACCAGTACGGCACATAATGCCTCATCGACTGAAGCCAAAACACTAATGATAATAGTGCGATACTTGATAAGCGATGACGATACGATGAGTACCTCATCGGAACAAATCGAAACAATGGCGATGAATGCTTGAATAAAGAACAATATCCAACACACAAAGTGTCGAATTGGTAACGAGAATAGTGATATGATATGATGAGTCGACACATAAGTGCCTGATCAGTAAGCCTACAAAACCCGTACTCTTCCATATCCTATGGCATGCCAACTATATCCAACTAGCCCGACTAGTTAATAGGGTATTTAATTCACTTTTCAGTTTTCAATTAATTCATATTTTAATTAATTAATTATATATTTTCAATTCAATATAATTCTATTCATTTTTCACTAATAAATATTCAATTTCACAATAATCACATTTTTCTATCAATTTCATCACACTTCCAACTACATATATTTTCCAATATAACAAATATTTATTATTCAATTTCCACATCAATATTCATTTCAATTCAAATCAAATCAATATAATCAATATTCAATCCAATTCAAATAATCATCTCAAAACATCTACTACATATATATATATATATATATATATATATTAAATAATAAATCCAACAATTTAAGTATTAAGTTCGGATTATAGAAATACAAACCGTATTTTCTCGAGCTAACTCCCGCTGTCTTTGCCATTTTTTCTTGCTTAGCTGAGATTTCCCGAGACAACGTTAGCTATGGGAATTAAAATAATTCATATTCGTTAATTCACTACTAATTTATGTCTAATTAATACAATTTCTATTCAATTTCTACTTTAATTTCAATTTAATCTTAACTAAATTCACTTACTTTTTCTATCTCAATTCATACTTCATTTCTATTCAAATTTTGTTCAAACTCATACTTAACTATTAAATTTCCAGCATATTTTCCTAATTTTGAAATTTCATCAATTTAGTCCCTACAACATAAAACTTATGAATTACTTTACAATTCAATCCTTATTTCATTTCTAACTTAAATTTCTATCAATTTAACCATTATTTCATCATTTTACTCAACATGAACATTATCTCGAAATCTAATAACTTTTAAAATATCAACTTAATTTCATCAAAATCTTATTCCAAAGCTTCTAAAACATTAAAATTAAGTAAAAAGGGCTAAATTGACTTACCAATTAAACTTTAAAGCTTCAAACCTTCAATTTTCCCTTTTCTCCCTTTCTCCCTTTCTTTCTTTTCTTCTTTTTCTCCCCTGCTCTCTGTTTCGTTTCATTCTGTTGCTTTTCTATCTTTTTTTTTCTTTATTCTATAATTAAACTTACACACTTTATTCAATTTAATCCTTTTATCCAATTATCCTTAATTAAGCTAAATTCACTTAATTAAACTGTAATTAACCACTCAATTAACTTTTTAAATATTTTTGATAAATATTTACGGATCCGTTTTTTAGTAACGGAGACTCGAAAATACACTTTTCTGTTAACCTTAAAATTCGGGTCGTTACAAAAATGCAGTGCTAAAATGCAATCGCGTACCTAAAGCTTCCTGTAACTTTTTCCAAAATCGTGATATAAACCGCGGATCTCTATCCGAAATAATGGAGACTGGCACTTCGTGTAATCTGACAATATTTAAAACGTATAACACAACTAATCTGTCAAGGGAGTACTCTGTATGTACCGGAATAAAATGTGCAAACTTCGTCAAGCGATCTACGAAAACCTAGATGACATCTTTCTTTCTTGGTGATAAGGGTAAACCCGATACGAAATCCATAGTAACTCTATCCCATTTCCACTCCGGTATCATCACTAATGTAACAGTCGTGAGGGTACCTAATGTTCAGCTTTAACTTGCTGACATACCAAACATCTCGATACAAAATTAGAAATTTTATGTTTCATTCCCGGCCACTAGTACATCTGTTTCAAATCACTGTACATTTTATTGCTTCCCAGATGAACAGACAAGCTACCACTATGAGCTTCATGTAAAATTCTTTGAATGAGCTCTGGATTTTTTGGTACACAAACTCTGCCTCTAAACAATAAACAATCATTAGGTCCTATCTGAAATTCTGAATTAGAAGTCGACTCACACTGTGCCCGTTTTGCTAACAATTCGTGATCACATTTTTGAGCTTCACAGATCTGTTGTAAAAACATCGGTTTAGCTTTCAACTCAGCTAAGATCGAACCATCGTCAGATAATGTCAGTTGCATATCATTGCGCGCAGAGCAAACAAGGACTTTCTACTCAAGGCATCAACAACTACGTTTGTTTTTCCCAGATGATAATTATTGATCAACTCATAATCTTTCAACAGTTCGAGCCATTTGCGTTGTCTCAGATTTAAATCTTTCTGTGACATTAAATACTTTAAACTTTTTTGATCGATAAATATGTAACATTTTTCACCGAACAAATGGTGTCGCCAAATTTTCAATGCAAACACAATAGTTGCCAACTCTAGATTATGTGTCGGATAGTTCTTTTCGTGCGACTTTAATTGTCTGGAAGCATTAACTATTACTTTTCCTTCTTGCATCAAAACATAGCCTAAACTATTTAAAGATGCATCATTGAAAATCACAAATTCTTTACCCGATTTAGGCTTAACCAAAACTGGTGCTTTAGTCAACAGTGCTTTCAACTAATTAAAACTTTACTGATAATTTTTAGACTATTCAAACTTTACATCTTTCTGTAATAGTTCCGTAATTGGTGTAGCTATCATTGAGAACTCTTTGACAAATCTTCGATAATATCCAGCTAATCCCAAAAAACTTCTGATACATTTTTCGGTGGTTTCCAGTCAATAGCTACGAAAGTTTTACTCGGATCAACTCTGATGCCTTCAGTCGATACTATGTTTCCCAGAAAACTGACTTCTCGGAGCCAAAACTCACATTTGCTAAATTTAGCAAATAGTTGTTTATCTCGTATAGTTTGGACAAAAATTCTCAAGTGTTCGGTATGCTCTGACTCATCTTAGGAATAGATCAGAATGTCGTCAATAAATACCACCACAAATTTGTCTAAATACGGTCTGAAGATTTTGTTCATCAAATCCATAAATACTACAGATGTGTTAGTTAAACCAAACGGCATCACAAGAAATTCATAGTGTCTGTACCTGATTCTGAATGCAGTTTTTGCTACATCTGAATCTTTCACTCGTAGCTAAATTTAGCAAACAGTTGTTTATCTCGTATAGTTTGGAAAAAAATTCTCAAGTGCTCGGTATGCTCTGACTCATCTTAGGAATAGATCAGGATGTCGTCAATAATACCACCACAAATTTGTCTAAATACGGTCTGAAGATCTTGTTCATCAAATCCATAAATACTACAAATGCGTTAGTTAAACCAAACGGCATCACAAGAAATTCATAGTGTCTGTACCTGATTCTGAATGCAGTTTTTGCTACATCTGAATCTTTCACTCGTAGCTAATAATAACTAGAACGAAGATCAATATTTGAGAATACTGTGGCACCTTTCAACTGATCAAACAAATCTTCAATTCGAGGAAGTGGATATTTATTCTTGATTGTAACCTTATTGAGTCGACGGTAGTCAATACACAATCTCATCGATCCGTCTTTTTTCTTAACAAACAGAACCAGTGCACCCAAGGTGAAAAACTAGGTAGAGTAAAACCCCTATCTGTCAACTCTTACAGTTGTGCTTTCGACTCTTTTAACTCGGTAGGAGCTATTCTGTAAGGTGCTATTGATATCGGTGATGCTCCCGGTACAAGTTCTATATCAAACTCAACCTCCTTGACCGATGGTAATCTAGGTAACTCCTCTGGAAACACATTAGGACACTCGCAAACCACTGGCACTAATTCAAGCTTCGATTCAAACACTTTAATATCCAATACATAAGCAAGGTAAGCATTGCAACCTTTCTCACATATTTCTGTGTTGATATAGCTGATATAACAATAGGCAACCCACTCAAATTATCTGATTCAGTATGAAACGTCTCACCGTTCTGACATTTTAATACGATAAGCTTTCATCTACAGTTTACAATAGTATCATGCAGAGTTAGCCAATCCATACCCAGAATCACATCAAATTCATCAAACGATAATAACATCAAATCAGCCAGGAAACTGTAACCCTGTGTCGTCAAAAGATAGTTCTTGCAAACTTTATCTACTAGCGCATACTAACCTAGGGGGTTCAATACTTCAACCATGAATTCAGTGGACTTAACAGGTAAATTTTTACTAAGTAATAAATTTGTGCAAACATATGAATGGGTTGATCCCGAATAAATCAAAGCAGTGACATTAATATCATAAATAGAGAAAGTACCGATAATAACATTTGGCGCAGAAGCATCCTCGTGTGTGTGAATAACATAAGCCCTAACTGGTGCTCATGCCTCAGATGTCACAGTAGAGTTTTTCGTCACATCACGGCTACCACTCATATTTTTGGGATTACGAGGTGGTCTACCTCTCGCAGCTATGTTGCTCGGTCTCGTAGTTTGAACTTTCTCTTTCTCAAATTTCTCTCGGCAATCTCTAAGATAGTGGTTAAAGGAACCACATCTGAAACACGCTTCGTTCTTCACTCGACACTCACCATAATGTAGTCTGTTATAGTGCTTACACTCGGGTCTAGAATCTCTGGCACTACCCACACTCGCTACAGATTAGCCTGAGGTTTAGACTAGAGCCTCAGGTACCTCTGTCTCTACTAGAATCACCCACAAAAGCTGTAGAATGGTTGTGAGATTCTTTTGATTTCTTTGATACTGACTGATATGACTTCCTAGTCGATCTCTTTCTCTAGTCTCTAGCTTTAAAATCAGCATGTCTTTTCTCTTTACTTAGTTTTTCAGCCTTATGTGCCCGGTCAACCAGTACAACGAACTTTTTCAGTTCAAGAATTCCAATTAGAAGCTTTACGTCTTCGTTTAACCTTTCTTCAAATCTTTTGCACATGGTAGTCTCAGTCAGAATACACTCCTAGGCATATTTGCTCAGTTTAACAAATTCCCGCTCATACTCTAACATAGTCAAACAACCCTGTTTAAGCTTTAGAAATTCTTTACGTTTCTGAACCAGAAACCTTTGACTAATTAATTTCTTTCGAAACTCAGTTTGGAAAAATTCTTAGGTGATCCACTCTCTAGGCACAATAGAAATTAACGTGTTCCACTACTGGTAAGCTGAATCTTTCAATAATGATACCGCGCATTTAGTACACTCGGCCAGTGAACAGATAACTCATCAAAATCCCTAATGGTATTCTTTAACTAGAATTCAACTCTCTTCAGATCATTTTCAGCAGTAGCTCAGAATTCTTCAGCCCATACTTGTGAATCTTATCGACAGGTGTCCTACTAATTTGGATTGGTTCTAAACCTTGAGGTATAACATAGAATTTAACTTACCATTTGATCAAATAATAGGTAAGTAACAAAGCATATTCCAACACAACTTGGCCAAAAGCCTAAGCACATATACACCAACCTCATTAGTCATATAAATTCATATATGAATCAATAATCATGGATGAGCTCAATAATTAATCAAGTTTCCATATACATGTAACATCCATATCATGTATCTATAAATCATGTAAAATCATTTCCATGTATTTCATGTAAATATCTGTAATAGTTCATATCAAACTTATATCATCTCGTAACAGAACATTGCCCGTTGAACCATTTAGAATATCATTGGATACTCGGGATAGCTCACACATAGTGCGCTAAACTGTAATCAGTCAAATCCTGTACTTGTATGTTCATACGAGCTGTGAATCGGTATGCTCTCTCGAGCTGTAAATCGGTGTGCTCTCACGATTTATAAATCAGTAAGCTCATACGAGCTGTGGTGTGTCCGCAACACATGTAGGACCTCAACCAAATCGGTAACCCTAATGATATGTCATTTGTATCCTACGGATTCCTATAGTTCAAACGGGGCTCGAAAATCATCGTACGTCATTGGATACGTATTTGATAGTTATATATGACAAATCGTAACACACATATATTTTATTTAAATACATATAAGTACAATTTAATTACACAAACTTACCTCGATGAGTATACGTAGATATAGAGATAATTAATTCGAGATTTTCCCTTTTCCCCGATCTAACTTTGTACGAGGCCTGTCTTGATCTATACAGATAAATTTAACTCAATTTAAAATTTTTCTCATTCAATTTAGTCCAACACATATTTTTGGAAAATTTACCATTTTTCCCCTATACTTTTAATTTCTTTGCAATTTAGTCCCTAGGCTCAGAAAATGAAATTCATGCAATTTTACCCCTACCCAAGCCTATCCAATTTTTATACATGCTTATAACAGCCCACATATTTCATAAATTTTCAAATTTTACCATGAATTTATCACAATTTTCAATTTAACTCTTAATTGATAATTTCACCAGAAATGCATTTACAAAAGTTGTTTATCTAACAATAACCATTCATTTTCTATCATCAAACTTAAAAAATCATATATATTCATCAATGGTAAAACCCTAATAGTTTAATAATTTTACAAATTAGTCCCTGAGCTAGCTAGGTTAAGCTACAACGATCCTAAAAATGTAAAAATAAAAAAAGAGACAAAAATAATACCAATTTAGCAAAGATGAAGATGACCGAACCAAGCTTCTTCCATGGCTAATCTTCCATTTTAACTTCGGTTGAAACAAGTAAAAAATGATGACTTTTTCATTTGTTTCATTTATTATTAACTTTATTTACTAATTACTTAATTAACCTTTAAAAACATTAATATTTACACAATTTCCAAGCCATGTACATCCACTATCAAGTTAAATGGTCTAATTACCATATAAGGACTTTCACTTTAAATTTCTATAGCTATTTAATACCTTTAGCTATTAGAACTCAACTTTTGCACTTTACGCGATTTAGTCTTTTTTATCAAATTAAGCATGTAAACGGTAAATTTCTTAACAAAATTTTTATATGGTACTTATACCATGCTATAGGAAATAAAATAATGATAAAATAAATTTTCTAACTTCAGTTTTGTGGTCCCGAAACCACTATTCCGGTTTCACTAAAAAGGGGCTGTAATAGATTTTCTACGTTTCTATAACTCATATGGTGTATTATCACTTTTCTTATGGGGCACATTATTTAAAAGGTAATTAGTTAATAGAGAAGCTTCCCCCCAAATTTTCTACGATAAACCAGAGCTTTCTAGCAAGACATTCATCATTTCCTTTAGAGTTCATTTTGTTCCGTTTGACTATACATTTAATTGAAGAGAGTATGGTGGTGTTACTTCATGAATAATGTCATGTTATGTACAATATTTATCAAATGGTTTAACATATTCACAACCACGACCTCTTCTTACAATCTTAATCTTTTTATTAAGTTGGTTTTCAACTTCCTACTTATAGAGAATAAATTTTAGCGTCTTTGCTCTTAAGCAAATATAATGTAACGCCCCAAAAATCCTTTATAATTTATTTTTGTATGTTTGTGACACAAATACATGTTTGCTTTAGTGGTTAAGTGACCTGAGAAGTGTCTAAGAGGTTCCAAGTTCAAGCCTTAGCTTGGGAAAAAAAATTGTTTTCAATTGAATAAACCCCTATTTCTAATCAGTAGGCTTATAAATTATGCTGGTGAAATATGTCAAAATGGGCTTGCTGGTCTAGTGGTTAAGTGGAGTGTTAAGTGGCTGGAGGTTTGGGGTTTGAATCTTTGCGCATTCAAGGGGATTTATTTTTACTGCTTGACCGTGGAAGAGTTATGTTTGACCGAAATTCTACAGAGTTTGGGTGGGATTTGAATTCGGTGGTTGAGGGGATTGTGTTGGAGTGATATGGAGAGAAAAATGTGGAGAGAAGAGTTGTGATAGAACCAAAATTGGTAATGGCAATTCGACCACTCTTCTTCATTCTCCAAAATTATCTTTCCTGATAGTTTTTCTTTCTCTGCCTATAGTTTCATTGCCGAATTTGTTTGCTGCCCCAAACTCTTCCCTTCACTGCTGATTTTCTGCTTTCTATCACTACCTATTTATTTTTTCTTTTTGTTATTTTATTCACCGCAGTTTCTTTTTTTTTTTCTCCTTGTAAACCTCTGTGGAATCTTCCCCATTATTATTTTTTGGTCTCCTTTTTATGATTGTTGCTGAATTCTTGTTCTTCCCCACTCCAAGTTTTTAGTTTCTCTCTAAAAAGGGGAAATCGACGTTGGTTTCTTCTTTGTTCCCCTTGGCCGAATTTCTGTTGATTTGTAATAGCCCGATTTCGAGGCTAATTAAAACAGTGGTTTCGGGACCACAAATCTGAGGCCAAGAAATTATTTTATTATTTTTATTAATATTATTTTGGTGTCATAATATGATTATATGAGAATATGAAAATTTTGGTGAATTAATTTTTAGCGATTGTGGGCTTAATTGCGAAAAAAGATTAAATCGCATAAAGGGTAAAAGTTCTATTTTACTTGATAGATAGACCAAATAGCTAGAGAACCATAATTGGGGGTTTTTAAAGGGCAAATAAACGCTTTCTAGGAGGGTGGCCGGCCATAGGGGGACAAGAGAGGTCAAATGGTCAAAATTAGGTATGTTTGGTGACTTAATTGATTAAAATAAAAATAAAAATAAAAATAAAAGAAAAAGAAAAAGATATCATCTTCTTCTCATTCCCTTCCCCACAGAAAATATCAGCTAATTGAGGGTTTTGGAAGCTTGAAATTGCTGCCACTCTCCATCTTTGAAAGTAAGTGATTTAGGTAACCTTGTTTGATAATTTTTGTGTTTTTGGAGCCCCTAAAGCTTAAGCTAGCTATTAAGGGGACTATTTTGAAAAAATATTGAAAGTATAGGGTTTTTCCATGAAATATTTGAGATAATTGCTGAATTTTTATGGTAGAAAATGAGTTATGTGATTAAATGAACAATTTTTGTGAAGTAGTTTTCATGAAAACACCTAAAGGGGCCATTTTGTAAAGTTTATAAAATAGGTTGTAAATGTGTGAAATAATTGGAATTGGGAGTGTTCCTAGTATAAAAACAATTCGGCTAGGCTTAATTAGTGAGAAAATTTGATAAAAATCCATTTACGAGCCTAGGGGTAAAATTATAATTTTGTAAAAGCCTAGGGGCAAAATGGTTATTTTTCCAAAATGTGGTCTATATAATGTCCTAATCAATGTGATGATTGAACTAGTAAATTTTTATCATTTTAGATCAAGAAAAACAATGAACGAACCTTGACCAGGGAAAAGACAAGATGTACGAGAACTAGACTCGTTTTTACACATTTTGTACTGAGGTAAGTTCACACGTAAATAATGTAATGTGAATCATCTTTAAATGCTTAAATGATGTATTAATTGTAATTTTTAAGCTTGAAGGTGAGTTATAATATTTCCTTTATTATTATGCGGGATTATGTGGTAATCCTTTATCATGAAATTATGTAAATGCCTATGTGACCGAGTTTGTTGAAGGTAAGTCTACGAGAAAAATCCCGTTCGAAATTTAGGAATAAATTAGGATACAATGTGGCATGTCACTAGGAACTATGTGGTTATGAGCTCATTTGCATATGTGATGTGTGATTTTATAAATTCGGATGCTAGTCATGTACGTTCTACCGGTGGCTAGGTAACCCGACATGTGTTGCGGGTACCTGTCAGCTTTTATGAGTAGCCTGTGTAGTTATGTCTTGACTGTCAGCTTGTGTGAGCAGACCTGTGATTAGCTCGTGAACGAGCAACATGCGGTGTGTTAAATAAGGTAGCATGTGGCTACTTATAATGCGTTATGTGTAAGATTTTCCGAGTATCCAATAACATTCCTAGTGTTCAACGGATAAGTTAGTAGTTATTCAGCGGCTAAGTTAATGTTGGGAATTATGCAAAGGTAATACGAGTTGTTGTAGGTATGTACTTAAAACTCTCGAGTAGAGGATCTGATATGTTAAATACTTACAGTAAAAGTGTGTATAAGAGAGTCAAGCTTATAAAACTTTGATTTATTTTAATTGATGAGTTATGTTGTTTATTATTTGCATGTGAGCTTACTAAGATTTATGCTTACTCCTTTCTTTTCCATTTCTTATAGTGTCGTGTCGAGGCTGAGACACAGGCGTGTCGAGGCTGTGTGAGGGACACGGGGGTGTGTCAGGCCGTGTGAAAACCTCTGTAGGTTTGAATTGAAAAATAAATCTTCATGGGTAAAGGACATGGGCGTGTCCCTATCAGCACGACCATGTTCAAGCGACACACGGGCGTGTTGCCCATCCACAGGGGCGTGTGCCCTATTTCAAAGCTTATTTTTCTAGCGTTGGTTAAAGGACCTGAATTGATCTTGAGTGGTTTCCAAAAGATGTTTTGGACCTTATAGGCCAATGGTAAGAAGTTTTAGATAAGTTTGAAAAAGTTTTTAATTTAATCGAGTCTTGATGTCATCAAAATGTTTGTGTGCATGTGATTAAGTATGGTAACGCCTCGTATCCCGTCCCAGCGTAAGGCTCGAGTGTGGGGTGTTACATGATCTTTTCCCCTTTCTACTGTACTTTATCTTTTACTTGCTACCCAATTTGGTATTTGACTCGTCATCAAATTCTCAGTCACCGTGACTCATTATATCGGTGCCTTTGTGCATTTTAGGTAAGGTTGGTAAGAGTAGACACTATTTTAGATTGATGAATCTTTTTCTAATGGAAGCTTAAATCATGTTTAGGTAACCGATAATTGACTGTGGAGGTTCATTCGGTGCTAAAGAAGTGAGAAATCACTATCGTTCAATCAAGGTAATGTATCTGTAAGTTGGCATTTAGTCATCGTGTGCGACTTCGTTGAAGTTATCGGCAAATAACTTAATTGATGTGTTAATGATCAATAATAGGTGCTAGAGTACTCGTGGTTGCGCTATCTTCGAACCAATACCAGGTGTGTAAACACAACTCTGGGAATGGAAATCGACAAAAAGCCAAAAAACGTGAAAGTCGACGCCATACGAGTGTGCGGCCGCCCATGTGGTAGGCCGTGTGATTAGACACGGGCGTGTGATCGACTAGGCAGGTCATGTGCGGTTCATGGGCTGGGCTAAATTGGGCTGTATGGGCCCCACGAGCGTGTGAGATTATTAGGCCAGGCCATGTGATCCACACGGCTAAGGCCATTTTGGGCCTTGTGGGCCGCACAAGCGTGTGGACCCATATAGGCAAATTACATGGGCTTATGGGCCCATTTTCACTATTTAACTGCTTAAGTTGCACGGGTTGCCCGAGTTGACTGTGGACCTACTGTAGGGTCGGTAAGATTACCCAGATCCCTAGTTGACTGAATGACTGCTATATCCATGTACTTTATGTATATACATATACGACTGTATTTTGAGCATGCTGTTAAAACTGTACTGAATACATATATGATACCATGATTTGGCATGACATGATTGTATGATGCATTGCATAGGGATGGGTTTATATGGATCAAAGAAAGTGTACTGAAAGGCTTGGAGCCTAACTTACTGGCAGCTCAGCTGCAAACTACTGTTTAGTGCCACATTCGGTACTTTTTGGAGTGTAGAGATGGGTAGGTTGATTATATCCCCACATGGAGTGTAGGGTTGGATAGAGATGGAGTTTAGAAGCTGGTTGGGTAGGACTTGTATACTGCATAATTTGATACTGTACTGATTACTGGTAATATAATAGGCCAAGGCCCAAATGCATGACTGCCTCTGTACTGAGATGGGTTAAACCCAAACCGATCATCATCATCGATTACGAAAAGGGCTTAGGCCCGGACTATGATTTGCTTACATGCATGCATTTTGCTTTATATGGGATTACACACTGAGTTTTCATCAACTCACACTTTTATTTTAACTGTACAGGTAATCCCTAGACATAGACAGATCGGTGCGGCGGAGGACTCAACGGTGGCCACACGACTCATTTCATTCTGTATTAGTAATTAGTTATAAATATAATTTTATTTTGGGGTATTTACTATAATAATGGTCTCTTTGTATTTTTCATGCATTATTTGGGATTTTTATTATTTTGATTTATAACTGCTAGTAGTAGAGGCAATCTAGTTTTTAAAAATCAGACCTTTTAAACAAATTACACATGAATACGCAAACTACTTTTAAAGCTTCCGCGATAAGTGACATTTTGAAAATAAATAACGTTCTAAAAGTAAATAACCTTTTGATAATGATTCACATTTTGAAAATGAACGACACATCTTAGAATCAATGAAAGGTAATAAAAAAAAAGGACTAATAGAAAAGAGGGTTTTTCTTTAGTAACAACTTATTTTATGAAAAACACTCCAATGTGACATTGCCAGATTCGGCCATAACGTCTAGGCCGGGTTTGGGGTGTTACATTTACGTAGTAATATTTTGTGCTATCATCAATGAAGGTAATAAAATGTTTATTCCCTCCTTTCTTTTGAACAAAATTTAAGTTACAAACATCACTATGTATTAGATTATGTGGTTCTGTGCTTCTTTCAACAGTTTGAAATGAAGACCTTGTTAATTTTGCCTTAACACATGTTTCACATTTATGTTTATAATTAATGTGAAATGAAGGAATGTGCTCTAAATTAATTAAGCTACTTAAAGCATCATAATTAACATGTCCGAGCCAACCATGGCATAAATTAAATGACTCAAACATATAAACAGAAGAAGAAGCAATATTCTTATTCATAGTTTTTGCTTTTACATATCCCCTCTAGACAAAATTAGCTTTTGGGATTCAAACATCATCCTAAAACTGTGTACACTTATGAGTGTTTCAGAAACACGGTTCTTGCGTATGTTAGGCACATAAGTCTATATCAGACACTTCCTTGGAAATTTTTTCCACAGCATTGACCTCGTTAGTTCTAACTTTATTTGAAATCCTACAGTTAGATGACTTGTGCCCTATCTTGTTGCAATTGAAACATTTCCCTTAAAATTTTTGCTTCTTGGAAATGCCACCTTTTGGTCCCAGTTTAGACCCATTCTGAGGTTGCTTTCCCTTTTGGAGTCTTTCTTGACTTCTACGAAGTTTGCCCAAGCACCATTAACATTTGTTGCTTTGTTGAGCCTTTTTTTCGTACCTCTATTGTCTTCTTCAATCCGAAGTCTGACAATTAAATCTTCCACTAACATTTCCTTTCTTTTGTGCTTTAGGTAATTCTTGAAGTCACTCCAAGTAGGAGGCAGCTTCTCAATAATGGATGCCACTTGGAAGGATTCACTTATCACCATCCCTTCAGCAAGAATTCCATGAATGATCAATTGAAGTTCTTGCACTTGATTCACAACTAGTTTAGAATCAATCATTACAAAATTCAAGAATTTAACAACTAAAAGCTTTTTAGCTCCAGCATATTCCGTTTTGTATTTATGGTCCAATGACATCCATAATTCCTTAGTTGTTTTCTTAACACTATACACTTCATACAGTGCATTCGAAAATCCATTCAAGACGTAGTTTCGGCACAGGAAATTAGAATGTTTCCAAGCTTCAACAGCAGTAAAAGCGGTAACATCATCTACCTCGCCCTCTTTGACAATAGGAGGGTCATCTTTCAAAAAATTTGGTGAAGTTCAACATGGTCAAATTAAATAGCATTTTCTTTTACCAAGTCTTGAAATTTTATCCCGAGAATTTTGTAGGTTTCTCATTGTGGCTTACAGCAGCCGCCACCGGCAACACTTAGTTTTGAATCGAAGATTGTGTTTGAACCAAAACTTCAGATTGAGAATTGATTGAATTGGTGGGAGTTTCCATTTTCTATTAAGATTTTAAAAACAAAATCAGAATTAGAAAAATTATTAACTTTTATTAGACGGCAGGAATCTAATAAAACCCAAAACAAAAGTTTATACGGTCTAATCAAAACTAAAATAAAATAATGTACCAGGTAGATAACCCTAAAAGAGAGGTGGTGCACTTGGCACGCTTAAATACCAAGTCTTTCAAAAAACCAATCCCAGACATACACTCTCATATTGTCTTTTTAATTCACCGTTGATAAATTTCTTTTTCTTTGATGTCACAATTTTAAAACTACAATTTAAGCTTTTACAATTTAAAGCCACAATAAACAAAAATTTAATTTCCAGTTTATATTACCCTTTGATTTTATTAAATGACAGAATTAAAATCTAAAACAAAATCAAAATCAATTATGTTGAATGACAGGATTAAATCCCGAAACAAAATTATTTAATTAAATCTTGTTTGGAAACAAAATCAAAATCGAATAAAATCTGTTAAATGGTAGAAATAAATCCCAAAACAGAATTATTCAATTAATTCTCGTTAGGAAACAAAGTCAAAATCAAATAAAATCTGTGAAACGATGGGAATAAATCCTGAAACAGAATTATTCAATTAATTCTCATTTGGAAACAAAATTAAAATGGAATAAAATCTATTAAATAGAGGGAATAAATCCCAAAACAGACTTTATTCAATTTCAATTTTTATTCTAAAAAAAAATACAATTTTTTTCTTCTTTCACCTTGGTGTCTTGTTCGTCTCGGATTAGAGAATTGTAAAATAATAAAAAAATTCTGTCTTAAGATTGTTGGACAAAACACATTAGCTAAAAAATATAAATATAAATAATTTATATTAAATACGAGATTTGAACATATAATATAAACAAATATATTTATATTTAAAAAAATGAGCAGATCAAGTAAAATAATTAAATAAACAAGATTTTGAAAAACTGAAATCGAATAAGGGAATAGATTTTTACTAAATGTTGAAGCCTGTTTTCATAGTTTTCTTAAGACAGATTTGGTCACTCCTATGGTACTTGGAGAAACGTTGGTCAACTGTCTCCCAAGATACAACAAAATGATCGAAGCAGTAGCACCTCTACAGTGATCAACGAACAAACCTTATCTTCTTCTATCACCGAAATGTTTGAAAAATTAGAGAGAAAAAGAGAAGAATTTTGGAGAGCAAAACAAACTCGTTGTGTCTGTGTGTAAATTTTTTTGAAGAATTCTTTAGGCTTTTATAGGCATTCTGTGACACCCCAAACCTGACCGAGACGGACCAGCTTGAATTCGAAGCGTTACATTAGCCACTTAAGTGACTCTCCGACTAACGACCTCCCAAGACTTACCCTGACCTTATAACAACTCAATCTTATCCATTTATTAGTTATTTATTAATATAGAAGCAATTTGTGAACCAATTTTAAACTTTTTATAAGTAATTTAACCTAATGACATTTTTATCATTGTACCACCTACGATTAATCTAACCCAAATTTAGATCTATACATATACCAACCCTCTTTTTTATGTAAGCCCTAAAAATTTTAGCTTAATCCGAGTTTATATTTTATGTCTAATTCAAGTTTTATCATTAAGGACTAAATCGTAACAGTTTCAAACTATCGGTACTATACCCGAATATTAAATTTAGTGTGTTTCTAACAAATTTTATCAATTACAAGTCTAATCCTAAAATTTCATCAAGTTTCCTTATCATTTAAGGCTCTAATTAGACTTATCTAGTTAAATGACTAATTTGTAATTTAAACGAACTAGAGCACCAATTTAAAAGGACCAGAATTCAAACCCCTAGCAGTCCACTACAATTTTTTTGTGTGAAAAATTTTATTTTAAGCCTAATTTTGAGTTTTTTAATGACCAATTAAACCCGATTTAGCTACAATTAAATATCATACATATTCATACACCTTTAATTGAATTTATTAACACCAATTAAGCTTCAATTAAATTGAATTAAACATTCAATTTCATGTATATCCCCCACTGGTTAATTCAAACAAGTGGCGTACCTTAGTCACTAGTAAACCACTCCATGAAAGCTTCATTTAAACAATGGTTAGTGTAAACATCATGCCTCACACACCGTGTTATCAATCACCGTGTTATCAAGCAACAATATATCGTAAATTATTTAATAATCAAACTAAAACATGCATATATGATATTATAAAACCATCCAAAATTAAAAATATCCAATGTCCAAGTCCAATTATAACCAAAATTAAACTAAGTCCTGGAAGTTCCACAATGCCCGATTAATATTTCTAAAACGTGTAACTAAATCTCTACCGAGCCTTAATCTCTTGGAACTCTCTTGCTCGGCTCTTCAGCTCCTCAATCCTATCGGTTAACTGTACGAATGCGAGGGTGTGAGCTTAAAAAGCCTAGTGAATGTTAATAAAACGATGAGTAAATTAGCACCCAAATCATGCTTAAATCGAAACCAATCAAATACAAATTTTTAGTCACAATATCAATCCAGAATAGTTCAATGTCATATGGTCAACCATGTATCAAAAATCATAATTAATCATGGCATATAATCATCAATTTAGCATATAACAATTCATACATTTATATTGACATATACAATCATGTCTTAATCGGGTGATCGTACATCGGATAAACGGATCTCCTTACTCCCAATCAAAATCAAAATCAGTCCCGGATTAAGTGGGCCGAGGCCACACGCTCCCTTATATCACCTCAAATCAATCTCGTTGAATAGAGATACAAGCTAGACACTCCCATATCCACTCCAAATCAATCCACCTAGAGCCTTATTCCTCACAAATAACATATCAATATGGTAAGTAATCACAAATCCTATAGCATGTAAACTATATCCAATGGATCCACTATGCTATAATGTCAATATAATCAATCAATCATAACATAATTTTAGTTAATAATGTGCTCAATTTAAAGTGCCAAAATGCATATGTGAATCATGTAATATAGCCATTTTAATATCAAATTAAATCTAGCATACCAATTACCTATTATCAATGATCATTTATCAATTGAAATATCAACATACCATGAACCAAAAACTCTAGCATACTTGCTTAATTCACCATTATAATCAATCAAATCAAGCACATAAAATCACTAGATGCTCACTTACCAACACTTAACAAAAATTTCATCACCTAAACATATATCAATAATCTTGCAAAATTAACCAACCAAAACTCAATTAAATATTTGCAATCAGTAATTAATCATCCAATTAAGCATAAGTGAGGGCCAATTTACCAAATCGCCTTTTAATAACACTTACCACACAACTAACTCAACCACAACCAAGTGATCAACCAAGCAAATCCAAGCTTCAATTTCGATTGGCTCGATCCTCTTCAAGATTCGGAGCTTCAATAGAGATAAAATAGATATTACCACCTTTCAAAAGATATAATAAACACAAATTTTCATCAATTAGGCTACATGAAATTCTCACTCAAAGTTACCTTACCAGATTTGTATCATCAAGTCGAAAACTCGATTCCTCACAAATCGACCACTCCAGCCCTCCTAATCTCTTCCAAACATCAATACTAGACCAAATAAACATATACTAAGCATCAATTTCACATTTAAATCAATTTCACAAAAATCCAAAAAATCGATGAAGATGATGAAATTCGAATTTCTTTAAATTACCTTACAAAAATGTTTAATCTTAATAAATAAGATCAAAAACCTTCTAATAGATCCATTTTGAGTTGGAACATCAATTGATTTGTGGATTTCCTTTCAAAATTCAAGATCCACCATTAAAGCCCCTTAAGCTTTTGAAGAAGATGACATTGATAAAAAAAATTATGTAATTACCACTCAAATAATGTAAATATGCTTCTAATCATCATAAAAATAAGTTTAGAAATAATAATTACCTTTTATTTGTTCTAAATCATTTGATTGAAAATATTGATTCAAGAATCTTGAGAAATTTCAGAATATTTTTGGCTACTTTTGTGAATAATTTCGGGTGAAAAGAGATAAGAAGGAAATTTGTTGAATCTATTCTTTGATAATAGATCTTTAAAACCATGCAAAGAAAATAAATTTTATAGCTCTCTAATCTTATGTAAATGGTGGGAAAAGTAGGCTAGATACATTGTGTTTAAAGCTAAAACAACCCATCAAAAATTCAAAAATTGGGAAATTTGCCCAATGGCCACTCTCACATTTCCCTTACTTTACAAATTTATCGTTTCCCTCTAAAATTTCGAATTTAAAGGTTTATTTGCCAAATATATACTCCAAAATTTCCCTTATTTTTCAATGAAATCCAATTTAATTTAAATAAATTATTTTATAATTCTTTTTTGACCCAAATTAATTATTTTCACTAATAATTATTTAATTACTTTAAAATTAATTTTCCAAAAAAAATATTTTTTAAGGATTATTGTTTAATCGATTTTAGATGAAATTGACCACCTAAATTAAATTAAAAATTACTATTAACCCGATAAATTCCTAAATTCAAGCTCGAAACCTGAAAAATATACCCAAAACTACTAAACCCAGTTTAGGGATATTATACATTCAATATGGAGGAATCTTAGAAATTTCCAAGAATAAAGATATAAATATGTATTAAAGGAACCTTTAAATCAATTTGAATAAAATCAAATCAAATTGATTGGAATCAAATTAAATCAAGATATATGTCCTTTTAAAACAGATTTTGTATAATATCTGCTGAGAAAAATAAATTTCGTGTTGGGATTAAAATATCCATAGCCCCTTTTTGGGCCCGACCGATCCGAACATTTCGTGTCGCCCACGTCGTACGGGTGCGCCCCAACCCCGATGGGTTTGGATTTACACCCTCTACGCATGAGGCAAGATTTCAAGCCTAGTTATTCAATAATCTTTCAAGTGTGTTCTCATATACATACATATCTCACACTTGGTATTTAACCATTGTAGGATCTAAGCTTTCTTTTCCTCAACAAATATTCACAAGTAGCTTATTTTGAGCATCAATTTCTTATTCATCACTCAATCATTTTGAGGATATGATATACCGTTATAAAGGACTCATAGAGTAGAATATAAAACTATAATTTTATAATTCAACTTTCCACGTTTACCAGTTAAGAATATGCCTCAAAGTTTTCAAAAATTACAATTTTCCAACAAAGATGAGCATATACACATCAACGTAGCTTGAGCAGACTGTTGCACGGTGGTGTCGTCGCTGCCGAATATGGCTTTTCTCAAGCTAACGAGTTATTTGACCCGTCTCATAGATGCCAATCATTTTATCTATACTTTTTGTTATACATAAATATCAATGTGCATCCTAGTTTTTGGGCTTAAAGTAAATGGAGTTCTTTTGGGTTCTTCCCCTCTTCAACTAACATACAAATTTCTTACTTTTTCATGCAATTTTTTCTTCAATTAGAGTTTAATGTGCTGTTTGTATCTCACCAGCGAGGTGACATTGATAAAACGTATTGGAGAATTTTTACATTTGCAAATTTTATTATTTATTGATTCTTATTCTTTTTTACTATTTTGCATATTTAAAATTCATAAACATTGATATAACTTTCATATATATGAAATATATATATATATATAATTTTAATATTTTTAACATTAATATAACATTAATATATAATTTCAATAATTTTAACTATTATTTAAAGTTAATATTATTTTATTTTATATTTTATTATTTAATATAAATTTGGTGATAATCATTTTTTTACTTTTATTATATCTATTCATTCATTTTAATCTAATGTACTTTAGAGTCATTTTTCTATATTCATTTCATCACCATTGTCGTGATTGAATCTAAACACATATCCCACCATAGGTTTTAAACTCACTGCTGCAATAACTAATATCACCATCAATGTTACTTTTATCTCATCGTCTATCAAAGTGAGCCTTAACCTCTTCCACGAGCTCTCCATTACTTTAGATTCATTTTTCTATATTCATTTCATCACCATTGTCGTGATTGAATCTAAACACATATCCCACAATAGGTTTTAAACTCACTGCTACAATAACTAATATCACCATCAACGTTATTTTTATCTCATCGTCCATCAAAGTAAGCCTTAACCTCTTCCACAAGCTCTCCATTACTTCTCTCCTTTCTTTTAACCATTAACATCTTGCTGCCTTATAAGGGTGAACTGTTCTAAACCCTTCTTCTCCTCACTGATTTCTTATATCAACAATTGGTTTGGTGAGCATGAATCTAACACGACACCTCTTCCTAATAAAAGCACTCCCAAAGAATGTCAAAATCACTTGTCTTACTCATAGTAAATTTAAATCTGAAACAAGTCAATTTTTTCTCCCCTCTTTTATTTAATATTGACATCTAATACCTTAAGCCAAATCATAATTTTCGGTTCACATAAATTTTCTAATTTTATAAAAATAAAAAATAAAAAATAAAATTATCTATGGAAATGATAGTCTACAATCTAATTACAAATCTAGAAAATTTATAAGACCTAAATACAAATGATCTAATGCTAAAAACCACAATTTTTGGTAAAATTGCTTTATAATATAATATAAGATAAAATCCATATGTTCATACACAAACACAATATCCAAAACATGCATATAATTAACAACATCACTTCTTATAATTTTAATCAAACAAACAAGAATAGTGATTCAATAAACCGGTTTACACTATAAATGTAACGGCTTGATTGTTAGTGGTGCCGAAAATGGTGGTTTAGAAACCCTATTTTTCGATGATTAAGTCAACAAATATTATTTAATAATATTTATTGGTCTATTATTGTGTTATATTGAATTTTGGTTCAGAAATTTTAGTGATTGGATAGTTAGTTATAATACAAGTGTTTCGACCCTAAAGTCAATGGTTTTGAAAAATGAGGCATAGGGACCTCGTTTCCATAAACCGAGCCCGTAAATTTTTTATTAAATATTTAAGAATTTTTTATATAGGTGAATTGAATTTTGGATAAGTAATTTTGCCGAATTAGTGACTAATTATGGTATAAGGACTAAATAGTAAAAACTACAAAAGTTAATCGCCATTGAATTTTATTAGTTAAAAGGTTTAATTAGTAAAGGTGCAAGGGCATATATGATAATTAGACCATAATGAATTGGCTTGGACGGTTAGTGCTTATAATTAAGTGATTTTAAGTTAAATTTATAACTTAAATTATGTTATATGTTATAATTAAAATAAACAAAAGACATCACGTATTTTTCTTCCAAGTTGAATTCTTCCAAGTTCATTCGGCCCTTCGCATGATAAGCTAAATCAAGTATGTTTTTCATAAATTTTATGTTTCTGAGATCGTTGTAACTCGATCTAACTATCCTAGGTATTAAATTGTAAAACTGTCAAAGTTTTGAAATGTTGCCATTGATGTTTTATGATGTTTTTGTTATTAAATGGCTTGGTTGTAAGCTTATAATTGATTAATGACTAATTTGTAAAGTGAAATTTGTTAGTTTTGAGTTTAGGGACTAAAACAAAAATATTTCAAATTTGACATGAAATTTCTATAATTACTGAAATTAGAGGTCGGATTGTAAAATGCGGCTTAAAATTGAAAAATATGATAGTTTTGGCTTTAGGGAATAAATTGAATAAAATGCAAAATTTTAGAGAATTTGTGTAAAATAAAATTAGGTTGTCATATGCCTTAAATAACATGTTATAAGGTAAATGACATTGATATTTTGAAATGAATTACCATATAGATCAAGAATTGAATCAATCGGTAGATAATCGAGAAAAAAGAAAAATTACAAATTAGTCCATGACATTTTTATGGTTGCTATTTGTACCTTATAAGTTCATATAGTGTAGTAATGTTTATAAATGTATTGAATGTACTTAAATCATGAGTTTTTGTTATAAAAATTGTATTTTTAAATGTATTCAAAATGGTATAAAAAAGGTGAGAGAGGACTGAATTGTAAAGAGATGTTTTGATATGTGCATTGAGCCCGAATAAACATAGGATAGGATACAATTGACATCCCAATAAGGTTAATTGTGTGCTTGTACGGGATTTGCACTATGGTGCCTACTAATTCGCATTACAATGCCTACTGATTCGTATTATGATGCCTATTGATTCGTATTTCGATGCACACTAATTAGCACAATGGTGCCTATTGCTCAATACTTCGGTGCCTACTAGTATGGTATAGTTACTCGCGTATCCATATTTATTACTATAGTTCATAGGGCTAATAATATTAAAAAGGAAATGTATTGTCTGATTTCATATAGTGATTGAAAATGAATGTGTTCATACGATTATACGTGTTTGTAACGCCCCCAAAGTTCTTATTTCTGCTTTTGTGAAATGTGACACAAATATTTGTCTGCTTTAGTGGTTAAGTGATCTGGGAGTGTCTAAGAAGTCCTAAGTTCTAGCCTTAGCTTTGGCAAATTTTGTTATTTTTGGAATTAAGCCCTATCACTGTTTGGTGGGTTTATATTTAATTGTCTGTAATTTTATATTAGAATGAGCCTGCTGGTTCGAGTGGTAAGGGTATCAGTGTGTTGAAGGTCTTGTGTTTGAATCTTTGTGTAAGCGTAGCAGTTTATCTTTTTGTCTGCCGTGTCTGCTAGAGTTTTTGTTGAGCAGGTTTCTGAGTGGGTTAGTGGTGAGAGAAAATTTACGGATTTGGGAGCATAATCTTAATTTTGGTTGTTATATTTTCTCTCTCCTCCTAAATTCCCAAAAACTTTTGACGTAAAAATTTCTTCTCTTCTTCTTCCTTTCGATTTTCCTTTTCTTTTTTGGTAATTTTTTTTCAATTCTTTAATTCGGATCGTGAATCATACGTTCAATTATTGTTCTGTGGTTTCCTATTCTTTAACCGGCTGGCAAGTGGAGTTATATTTCCTTTTCATGGGATTAAAATTTTTCTCTGCTTAGCAGCGAATAGTGAAGGAGGGGATCTACCTCTCATGGAATCTTAGTTGGAGGCATTCAAGAATTTGGGTAAGGTTTGAGTATTCGAATTGTGACTTGATTAGCTCAAGGGAGTTCGGTTTAATTTATCATTCTAGGCGATTAATTTGGGATAATTGGTGAATTGTAGGTTCTGGTGATCTCGGGTGTGTTATTGCATCAAAATCGAAGTAGGTGTGTACCCAAAACGCAAAAAAAGAGGTTCAGCGAAAGCCAAAAAATCCCATTGTCGACGCCACACAACCGTGTGGTAGGCCGTGTGCGATGACACGGCTGTGTGATCGACAAAGGCCAGGCCGTGCGTAAGACATGGTCGTGTGGGCCACACAGGCTATTCCAAATTGGGCGTGTGGGCCACACAGGCGTGTGATATCTGGGCCAGGCCATCTGATCCACAAGGGCAAGGCCAATCTGGGCATGTGGGCCCATACGGGCATATGGGCCTATTGTACTGAAATTTTTCGTAGGGTCGCACGGGTCATACTAAACGACTGTGGGCCTACTGTGGGGTCAGTAAAAGCTTACTAAACCCTAAAACTATGTGTTCTGTTAGACTGATGAACTTTTATGAGTATGTGTAACACCCCTAACCCTAAATGTAACATCCCGAAATAGGGCCTAAACGGAACAATGGTTACGAAACCACAAATATGAGGTAGAAAAAATTATTTTATTATTATTTTGAGGTCTATGATATGTTTGCATGATTGTGTGAAAAGTTCGTGAAGAAATTCTATGCATAAAGTACTTAATTTGAAATTAGGGACTAAAATGAATAAATTGCAAAACTTGTGTTCTAGAAGTATTTTGCATAAAATTGAATTATAATATTAATTAGGAGGTATTAAATAGCAATTTGACCAATTTTAAGTTCATGGACAAAATTAGGACATGGAAGGAATTTTTGAAAGTTTAGTAGTAAGGGCATTTTGGTCATTTAGTTATTAAAATGAATTAAAAACAAAATTAAAAGCCAATTTTTGTCCATCTTCTTCATTAGGATGAAATTTCAAGGGTTCTCCATAGCTAGGGTTTGTTTCAAGCTTTCAAGCTCAATAGTAAGTGATTCCAAGCCCCGTTTTTAATGTTCTTTACGTTTTTGGAATCCCGGTAGCTCGATTAAGCTTATGCTAGTAATAATTCAACCTAGGGTTCATATTTGGAAAAATACCCATAGGTGAAATGTGTTTATTTTGATGTTTTATGATAGAATATGAGGTTTTAAGTTATGTTAGACAACTTGTACTACTCGGTTTTAAGCAAAAACGAGTAAAAGGACTTAATTGGTAAAAATACCTAATAGTCATAAGTGCTTGTTAGAGTATGAATTTGATGCTGCCATAGAAGGGAAAAATGACCAGCATGTCATGAAACATAAGAAAATAGGCTGAAGTTTAATTTACGAGCTTTGAGATAAAAGTGTAAATATGCAAAAGTTTAGGGGCAAAATTGTAATTTTGCAAAAATATGATTTTGAGTCAATTTGAATAATGTGAGTCCTAATTAGACTATATTTTAAATGATAGAGCAAGGAAAACTGAAATTCGGGCTAAAATGGAGAAAATACCAAGTTGTGGGACGAAATGGTAAAAGTAGCTATTTTTGCATACGAGGTAAGTTTCTGATAAATAAATGCAATGTTCTTTTATTTTACATTATTATTGTTAATTTCCAGAATTTATATACTTATTTTATGAGGATATTTAAAGTCGAATTAAAGGCGAAGTGACAGAGAAAAAGCATTAGGAAGCCCCATTTGAACCTTAGGAATGTTAGGATATTGGGTTGTTGACAGACAGACAGACAGAGACAGAAATGAGCCATGTAAGTCCATATCAGATATATGGCTTTGGAGACAGGAATGAGCCATGTAAGCCCATATTAGATATATATATATATATGGCATTGGAGACAGGAATAATTCATGTAAGTCCATGTCGAAGACATGGCATTGGCAGGATATTGATAGACAGGAACGACCCCAGTATCCTTAGTATTCCGAGTGGTTCAATGGGTCATTGTACACGTTAAATTACAGTGAATTATCAGCAAAAGGAAAGGTAGATTATATTTATGAATAGTGAAAGGTCAGGTAAGAAAGAAGGTAAGTAAGTAAAGAAGAAGGTAGAAAATGAGAAGTAAAGAAAGTTTATGAGGCTAGGTGACATTATGTATAATCATTCATTATCTTTGAATGTTGTAATTTATTTGCTTGTAAGCTTACTAAGCCTAGTGCTTACTCTCTTTATTTTCTTTTTATTATAGTTTTTATCAAGCCACTCGGGGATCGAAGGAAACGTCGGAGACCCGATCACACTATCGAAGAAATCACATTGGTATAGTTAGACGTTTAGTTTTGTGTATGGCATGTATAGGAACTTGGTTTCTTTTGATATGATATGATCAATGAATGATGTGTAAATACTTGCTAGTGATTAGCTAATAGAATGGCTGATGATATACATGTTTAATTGTATGTATGAATAAGTAGTAACTATCACATGAAAACTAAGAAAAATGTGAAAGTAACTTAAAAACAGATTTAAGTATCAGAAATAATGTGACTTTGAAAAATCACTAAAAATCGTAGAGACATGTTTTGATGGTGAATAATATATGAAATTAAAGCTTATTATGTCTATTTTCTTATGGAATAAGCAAAACAGGTAAAGGTATTATATTTTATGAGATATCTGAGTTTTAGTGAAACAGGGTCAGAGAAAATTCTAGATCCCCTGTTTCAACTTTGGAAATTCACCATAAATTGTACAAAAATAATTAGGTGGTTTAATTTATATGGTTAGAATCCTTATTGAATCTAGTTTTAATAGAAGCAAACGGTATAGTTATATTAATTTTTTATAGGGAGAAAAGTGGTTTGTAGTAAGTAGAGGTCAGTGCAATCGAATTCTGAAACAGGGGTAACTTTAACTAATAAACTGTACTAATTGGCTAAGTCAAAAATTCTAAAAAAAAAATTAGTAGATAGATATATGAGTCTAGTTTCAGGAAAAATTTACGGATCTTAATTTCGAGTTTTGAAACTCGAGAAATGAATTTTTAAGCAGCTATGATGCAGAAAAACAGTTTATTCTGAAAATTAAAATAAGTGGTTTAGAGTTGTTTAAAAGGTAAGATAAGTTTAGTAACACCTCAAGCTTGACTCCGGTGACGGTTTCGGGCGTGGGGGCGTTACACTAAATCGTCACAGGAATAGGGTTACGGAGCATTACCGAACATTACAGACAACTTACGAATATTATACAATTAATTAACATTTATAATATAATGCATTAATTAAGACCTTTTCATGGACCCTCGAGGCCCAGAATACGAATTAGAAGTGAATCGAGACTTGATCGGGTACTCCGAAAATTTCTCGTAAAATTTTTTTTTGAACTAAATATAACCCCCTTTATAAGCATCTAACCTTCCCTGCAATTTCAAATCACAACCAATCCAAAACCAATGGCACAACCAAAACAATTTATACTCAAATACACCTAAATCATAACCAATTCATTAACACAATAATTTAATAATTAAACATTCATAATATCATTCAAAGTTTACTAATAACTTCATTCATTTTCTATTCAAACTTAACACCAAATTTTATAGTATACTCTTTACCATTTTACTTAAACTAAATTCAAAACATTACAAACCATCCATACTTTATAACCAAAATCATATGACCCATGTATATAACCTAGGTACATGTCACATTTACCAAAAGGAAAAGTACATCACCAAAGTTGTGCTGAAGTTGGATTGATCGGATCTTTGAACGGGACATTCGATTTCTCTTGACTGCTGCCGAGAAACAACCGTCTGTGACTGATTATGTCTATACTCAGTGATATTATCATAATTCAAATTATATAACATTAATAAGTTATAACATCAACTTGGAATATAGAAAATCATAAGAACAAATTTTACAATCAATTTAATATCTCATTTACAATAGTCTATCAACAGATATCATATATCAACAATTTGAATTTTTTATCAATTCATGAACCTTAAGTTCATGCTTTCAAATCTCATATCTCATTCTCACTTCACATTTCGATTCATAATTTCACTATCTCATTTCTTCCATCAACTCATTCAAATCAAGATTTATTCATTTTCTTTTTCATTTAATTACCCCTATTAACAAGACTCGGACTTTGACGGATACACGGATTCCAACCAAACACACCAGAATAAATAATCCTCCCAAACACACCAGAAAGGCATTAAATGCCTCTTCGGATAATCCAAAGAAAAATAGTAACATCAGTATCCCCTCGACCAAACCGAAAAGTCTCTTGAACTCTTCCAAATCCTATGGCATGCTAACTATATCCGACTCAGCCCAACTAGTTAATAGGGTATTCAAATCATTTCTCAATTCAATCTCATTTCAATTCAAAACACACCTTTCAATTTAATCACAATTCAATTTAATACATTTTTTTCCACTTTCCAATCAATAAACAATTTAAATACTCAAACATACTCATACTTCATCTAAATTTCATTCATGTCAATTGTAATACTTACCTTATAATTTACTTACCATACATACAAATTTAACTAGTAGTTTGAATTATAGTAATACAAACCCAAAATTCGCGATTACTCCTCAATGATCTTCTCTTTTTCTTTCTGTGCTGATGCCTCGAGTTCTTTATTAGCTATGAAAAATTAAGATAATTTTTTCACTATTAATACAGCACCAATCTATATTAAATAATTGAATTTCTATTCAATTTCTATCTTAATTTCAATTTGCTCCTAACTAAACTCATTTACTTTTCTAACTCAATTCATAGTTCATTTCTACTTAATCTCTTGCCATATTCAACTTGACTATCCAATGTTCATATTAAAACCCCAAATTTAAATTTCTTTCAATTTAGTCCCTCTAACACAAAACTTATAGCTTCTTTTACAATTTAACTCCTCAATAAATTCTAACTAGAAATTCTATCAATTAAACCCCTAATTCATCATTTTGTTCAGCATGAATTATGTTAAAAAACCTAAGAACTTCCAAAACTTCAACTTAACTTCAACAAAACCTTGTTCTAAAGCTTCTAAAACATCAAAATTAAAAGAAAAGGACTTAATTGACTTACCAAAATAAGCTTTAAGCATTAAAACCCTAGTTTTTCCTTTTTCTTTTCTTTCTCCTTTCTTTCGCCCTTTTCGTTTGAGCTTTCTGTTTCTTTTATGCTTTGTTTCTTTTTTTAACCTTTGTTTTGTTTACTTTCTTTATATTATATTTGTTTATTAATTTAATAATAATATAATATATAATTATAACAAATATCTATTACTTAAATAATAAATAAATTAAATGTACATATTTTAATTAACACACTTGTATTTTATCATCACCTTACACTTGTTTTTATTTATTTTATTTCATAATATAATAATAATTAATAAATATATTTTACTTATTATTTAAAAAAATATACAAATATATTACAAGTGTATTTTCATGTATTTTACACATGTTTATTATCACTACCATACATTTGTCACTATTTTAATTTATTTAATAATAATAATTTAATATAAAACCATAATAATTATTATTAATAATTATTATTATTATATATAATATATAATCTAAGAAAAAATCTTAGATTTTTCTTCCCATTTGCCGCCTCACCTAATGAAATAGGCATAATTGCCTATTTAATCCCCTTTATTTTTACTAATTACTCTAAATTAAGCTAAATTCACTTAATAAAGACGGAGGCCCGATATTACGCTTTTCCGATGCCTGTGAATTTTGGGTCATTGATCGTGATTTTCTTGTGTTAAGTTTTATAAATTTATAATGAATCGTTCTTGAAACTAACTATTATCACGAAGTAGGCAAGTGTACCTATTGAACAGTGGTATAGCTTTAGCAAGACCGAATTGTCGAACCCAAAGGACTAGGAGTACTAGTAATGACTTTCTTCTTATTATTTAGTCGAAGAAAAGAGATTTATTTTAACTGACTAATTAATTAAACTAAGAACTTGCAGAAAATAGAAGTTGGGAAATTACTTTTGGAGAAGCGATTGATTGAGACAATACCTAAGGAAAAATCCACCTAGACTTTTACTTGTTATTCTGGCTCCGAACTAGACAATTTATTCATTTAACTTGTTTCGTAGAAATCCCTACTGTATATTATTATCCCTCTCGAGACTAACAACGTCTAATCCCTAGGTTGAGTAACCGAGAGTTATCTCTAATTAACACCCTAAGGTTGCATTAACTCGATATATGGATTCCCTTATTAGGTTTTACCCTAATCTGGCAAAATCTTGTCACCCTATCTCTAGGCGCGCAATCAACTCTGCTTAATTATGACAAATTTACTCCTAGTCAGGGTCTATTCCTCCTCCAACTAAGAGTAGTAACTTGAAGTGATATCCTGAAATACCAAAACAAGAATTAAGAACACATAATTAAGAACAAGTCAAATATTTATCATACGATTGAAATAATAACAAGGTTTAAATCACGAGTTTCATCCCCTTTAGGTATTTAGGGGTTTAGTTCATAACTAAACAAGAAAACATCTCAGAATAATAATAAATACAAAACAATAAGAAAACCCAAAACTCCTGAAAGGGAAGTTGATGAGAGATCTTCAATATTGATAATGGCTTCGGCTTCTGAGATGGATCAATCGGCTTCCTCGGAGTAATTCCTTACTCCCTATTCTTCGTCCCCCTTTTTCTTCCTCTTCTGGGGTGTATTTATAGGCTTTGGAGTGCCTAAGAACCCTCAAAGTGCTTTTTCTGAATTGGACTAAACTTGTGCTCGACAGGGACACGCTCGTGTGATACGCCCGTGTGCGATAACTTTAGGTCGTGTTTGAGGTACACGGGCGTGTGTTATACCCGCGTGAATCATGCTTCAATTCTGCCAAATTGACACGGCCGTGTGATCTGCCCATGTAAGGAGCTTCAGGCTATTTTGATTTCGTGCTTTGGCCTATTTTCTCCGTTTTCGGCCCGTTTCTCGTTCCTTTCGTTCTCCTATGCCTACCTGAGAATAAAACATGAAATTAAGACATTAGGAATATCGAATTCACCAAATCTAAGGAGAAATCATTCATAAAAGGCGTTAAGCATGGGTTATAAATATATATAAATTACGGTTTATCAGTCATTACAGCATGCCTATGATTTTATCTATTATCTGTTTACGAAAGCATGATTTAATTGTTAATTTTGTAAACATGTATTATTACTGTGATTGGGGTGGGATGATATATATATTGGAAGAAGTGTTCTGAAAGGCAGATTATGCCTAATATTTGGTAGCACAGCTGCATTATATCTGATATGTGTCGCATCAGTACAGCATTGTGCGTAGGGCTAGGTAGGCATTTTAAACCCCACATGGTGTGTAGGGATGGTCGGAGATGGTGTGTAGAGGATGGGGGTAGGATTCTGTTATCTGATTTGTATATCTCTAACTGTATCTGCATCTGAAATGGGCTCAAGCCCAAATTTGTATCTATATCTGACATGGGCTCAGGCCCAATTGTGAATCTGTCTGATTTGTGATATTCTATATGTGTACATTCTTAACTCTGCAGGGTTACACACTGAGTTTACGTAAACTCACCCCTTCTCTATTTGTCTGTACAGGTAACCCTCAGTCTTAGGCGGATTGGTGCAGTGGAGGACTCGATGGTGACCACTCACCAAAATTGTTTATTTGTTTTAGCTTTTATTTAAGCTTAGCTTAAGATTTGAGGGATTTTATTTTCTGGGACGCTCTGGATTATTTCAAACTATTTGGTTTAGTTTTGGGTTTTGGTTTTATTTACTTATAATTATGAAGGTTTTCTACACACAACGATTTTATTTTCTTAAGCTTCCACTACAAATATATTTTATCTCTAAATGGTTTAAAGAAAGAGACCTTTGAAATTAGTAGTAATGATAAAGGCTAAAGAACCGAAAAGGTTTTATCTTAGCGATAACGTTTTTATTTAACCATTTCATGTGACACTTCCGAATTCGACCATAACATCTAGGCCGGGTTTGGGGTGTTACATTTAGTGGTATCAATGCCAAGTTACAGAACTTGGCTATGAATTTTGGGTTTCAAAATTTGGTTTTAGGAATTGGTTTTCAAATGATTTTAAACCTTTCGATTAAGATTATGGTACACTAAGTCTCTGGCCTCGATGTAGTAAGTATTTCTGATTTTTTATAGAAATTCTGAAAACATGGTTGATAGTTTACTTGAAAATACTATAGTTAGTACAATCTGAAACTATAGTGAAACTGATAGAGACTAAAACTTGCAAAAACAACTCTAAACTTTTTATTCTTGATGCATAAAACATCTGTTAATAAATATCAAAATTGATGACGCGATATTTGAGGTTGAGGTAGAGGCCGTAGGGGGCTCGAACCGAGTCTTTATCTCTAGGCAGCATGTCGAATCTAGACACTAGTAAGACACAGTGTCACCTGCTACTGAGACTGGGTCTCAGAGTTGCTTGGCTAGGGATGACGCACTATCCCAAGCCATGCTAAGGATATTAGCGAGGGTCGCTAGACCTAATTCTAGATTTGGGGGTAGAGGGTCAGTAATTGAGCGACTCTGGTCGAATAGAGCTGAGTTATTAAGGGGTGTCACAGGAGTCACGCCTAATGTGGCTGAGTATTGGCTAGAGGCCACTGAGAGAATTATGGATGATTTAGACTGTACCCCCGAGCAGAAATTGAAGGGTGTAGTCTCCTTGCTTCATGACGAAGCATACCAATGGTGGTTGACAGTTAAAGAGGGCACTTAGCCTTACCATTTGACTTGTGAGTTCTTTAAAACTACATTTCAAAGAAAATATGTGGGAACCAGCTACGTTGATGCTCGTAGGCGTGAGTTCATGAATCTCACGTAAGGGGATAGGTCTGTGGTCGAGCATAAGACGTCATTTAGGACTCGCTATGGACACTACGAGTTCCTAGTTATGCCTTTCAGGTTGACGAATGTACCGGCCATATTTATGGATTTGATGAACTGCATATTTCAGCTGTATCTGGATCAGCTTGTCGTGGTCTTCGTCGACGACATTTTGGTATAAGCCTGAGGATAAACATGATGAGCATCTTAGAGTAGTGCTTCAGATTCTACGTGAGAAGCAGCTCTACGCTAAATTCAGCAAGTGTGAGTTCTGGCTACATGAACTTTTTTGGGGCATGTAGTTTCTGCTGAAGGGATTCAGATCGATCCGAAGAAGATTAAGGCTGTGTTGGATTGGAAATAGCCCAAAAATGTGTCTGAAAGCTGTAATTTTATGGGTTTGGCGGGATATTATCGGTGTTTCATTGAGGGGTTTTCTTTAATTGCAGCTCCTCTTACTAAGCTTCTGCGCAAGGGTACCCCTTTTTGTCTGGACTGATGCACAGCAAGAGAGCTTTGAGAAGCTCAAGTCTGTTCTGACTCAGGCTCTTATTCTGATATAGTTGAATTTGGCAAGGAGTTTGTAGTGTACAGTAATGCGTCGCATATAGGATTGGGTTACGTTATGATGCAGGATGGTAGGGTTGTGGCTTATTCATCCCATCAGCTTAAGTCACATGAAGGAAAATATCCGATGCATGACCTCAAGTTGGCTGCTGTGGTCTTTGCACTAAAAATTTAGAGGCACTATCTGTATAGTGAGAGGTGTATCATTTACACCGGTCACAAAAGCCTCAAGTATGTCCGTACTTAGAAGGAGTTGAGTCTTAAGCAGCGTCAATGGATTGAGTTGCTCAAAGATTATGATTTCACCATTTAGTATTATCCTGGTAAGGCCAATGTGGTGGCCGATGCCCTAAGCTGAAGAACGATATCTGATTTGAGGGCGATGTTTGCTCGCCTTAGTCTGTTTGATGATGAGAGTCTGTTGGTCGAGCTATAGGTTAAGCCGATTTGGATTGAGCAGATTCGAGATAAGTAGTTAGTGGATGAGAATATGGGTGTTCGGTTCCGTCAGGTTGAGAGTGGTACTACTGCAAGCTTTGGGATGAACAATAATGGTTTTTTATGTTTTCGAGGATGGATATGTATGCCGAACGATTCTGATATGAGGTAGTCTATTCTGAGGAGGTGCATAGTAGCCATTATGCTATGCATCCTGGCAGTAATAAGATGTATCGCGACCTCCATGAGTTGTACTGGTGGCTGGGTTTGAAGCGTGAAGTTACCGATTTTGTTACTCGTTGTTTGACATGCCAACAAGTTAAGGCTGAGCATTAGTTGTCTTCGGGTTTGTTGCAGCCAATCAAGATTCCCTTATGGTAATGGGAATGAGTGACTATGGATTTTGTTAGCGGGTTGCCCTTAACACCCACTATGAAGAATTCTGTTTGGGTCATCGTGGATCGATTGACCAAGTCTGCTCACTTCATTCCGGTTTGAACTAATTACTCTCTACAAAAGCTAGCTGAGTTATACATTTCTGAGATTGTAAGACTACATGGGGTCCTTGTGTCGATCATTTTTTGTAAAGATCCTCGCTTCACTTCTCAGTTCTGGAAGAAATTGCACGAGGCTCTGGGTTCAAGGTTGGACTTTAGTATTGTGTTCCATCCTCAGACAGATGGTGAATCTGAGAGGGTGATTCAGATACCAGAAGATATACTTCAGAGCTATGTGATTGATTTCTAAGGTACTTATAAAGATTATTTACCATTGGCTGAGTTTGCCTATAATAACAGTTTCTAGGCTAGCATTCAGATGGCACCTTACAAAGCTCTGTACGGTCGTAAGTGTGTACACCTATATGTTGGACTGAGTTAGGTAAACATCGAGTTTTGGGTCCTGAGTTGGTTTCTGAGACTAAGGATAAAGTTTGACTAAATCGGGATCGTCTAAAAGTAGCTTCGGATAGATAGAAGTCTTATGCAGATCTGAAGAGGCATGAGATTGAGTACTCTGTTGGGGACTTTGTATTTCTTAAGGTTTTCCATGGAAGAAAGTTCTGAGGTTCGGTCATAAGGGCAAGTTGAGCCCTAGGTTCATTGGGCTGTATCAGGCTCTAAAACATGTGGGATCGGTTGCTTACCAGTTGGAGTTACCTCTAAACCAGATCGTATTCATGATGTGTTTCAGGTCTCGATATTGAGGCAGTACCGTTCCGATCCATCCCATGTTGTCTCGGTTGAGGAGATCGAGGTTAGGCTGGACTTGACCTTTGAGGAGGAGCCAGTTCAGATCCTGGATCGGGATGTTAAGGTTCTGAGGAAAAAGTTTATTCCTTTAGTGAAGGTGCTGTGATAGAATCATAGCACTGAGGAGGCTACGTAGAAGCCTGAGGACTCGATGCGTCAGTAGTATCCTCATCTATTTTGATCAGGTAAATTTTAAAGTCGAAATTTTTTTAGGGGGTAAAGTTATAACGCCCCAAAATTATTATTTATACTTTTGTGAAAATGGGACACAAATATCTGTCTGCTTCAGTGGTTAAGTATTCTGGGAGTGTCTGAGAGGTCCTAAGTTCTAGCCTTAGCTTTGGCAAATCTTGTTATTTTTGGAATTAAGCCCTATCACTATTTGGTGGGCTTATATTTAATTATCTGTAATTCTATATTAGAATGAGCCTGCTGGTTTGAGTGGTAAGGGTGTCAGTATGTTGGAGGTCTTGTGTTCGAATCTCTGTGTAAGCGTAACAGTTTATCTTTTTGTCTGCATGTCTACTAGAGTTTCTATTAAGCAGGTTTCTGAGTGGGTTAGTGGGGGGAGAAAATTTAGGGATTTGGGAGCATAATTTTAATTTTGGTTGTTATATTTTCTCTCTCTTCCTAAATTCCCAAAAACTTTTGATGTAAAAATTTCTTCTCTTCTTTTTCCCTTCGATTTTCTTTTTCTTTTTCGGTAAACTTTCTTTCAATTCTTTAATTTGGATTTTGAATCTTACGTTCAATCGTTATTCTGCGGTTTCCTGTTCTTTAATTGGCTGGTAAATGGAGTTATATTTCCTTTAACTATGGTTTGGGTTTAATAGTGTTAGTTTGTGAGAGTAAAATGTTAAAATCTATGTTTTTATTCTCGAATCTTTTCGTGGGATTAAAATTTTGCTCTGCTCAACAGCGAATCATGAATGAGGGTATCTACCTCTCGTGGAATCTTAGTTGGAGGCGTTCAAGAATCCGGATAAGCTTTGAGTATTCCAATTGTGACTTGATTACCTCGAGGGAGTTCAATTTAATTTATCATTTTAGGCGATTAATTTGGGATAATTGGTGAATTGTAGGCTTTCTAGATCTCGGATGTGTTACTGCGTCAAAACTGAAGTAGGTGTGTACCCGAAACGCAAAAAAATAAGGTTTAGCGAAAGTCGAAAACCCAACTGTCGACGCCACACGGTCGTTTGGTAGGCCGTGTGATCGACAAAGGCTAGGCGGTGCGCAAGACACGACCGTGTGAGCCATACGGGCTACTCCAAATTGGGCGTGTGGGCCTACACAGACACGCCACATTGGTGTGTGATATCTGGGCCAGTTTGTGTGATCCACATGGGCAAGGCTAATCTGGGCATGTGGGCTACACCAGCATGTGGGCCCATTGTACTAAAATTTTTCGTGGGGTCGCACGGGTCGTACTAAACTACTGTGGGCCCACCGTGGGGTCGGCAAAGGCTTACTAAACCCTAAAACTATGTATTCTATTAGACTGATGAACTATTATGAGCATGCCTATGATTTTATCTATTATCTGTTTACGAAAGCATGATTTAATTATTAATTTTGTAAGCATGTACTGTTACTGTGATTGGGGTGGGATGATATATATATTAGAGGAAGTGTTCTAAAAGGCAAAATATGCCTAATATCTGGCAGCATAGCTGCATTATATCTTATATGTGCTGCATCGATACAGCGTGATGTGTAGGGCTGGGTGGGTGTTTTAAACCCCACATGGTGTGTAAGGATGGTCGGAGATGGTGTGTAGAGGATAGGGGTAGGATTCTATTATTTGATTTGCATATCTGTAACTGTATCTGTATCTGAAATGGGCTTAAGCCTGAATTTTTATTTATATCAGACATGCGCTCAGGCCCGATTGTGAACCTATCAGATTTGTGATATTTTGTATGTGTACATGCTTAAATTTGCCTGGTTACGTACTGAGTTTATGTAAACTCGCCCCTTCTCTATTTGTCTGTACAAGTAACCCTCAGTCTTAGGCGGATTGGTGCAGCGGAGGACTCGACGGTGACCACTCACCAAAATTGTTTATTTGTTTTATTTTTTATTTAAGTTTGGCTTAAGATTTGAGGGTTTGTATTTTCTGGGACTCGCTGGACTGTTTTAAACTATTTGGCTTGGTTTTGGGTTTTAGTTTTATTTACTTATAACTATGACGGTTTTCCACACACAACGATTTTATTTTCTTAAGCTTTCGCTACAAATATATTTGATCTCTAAATGGTTTAAAGAAAGAGATCTTTGAGATTAATAGTAACAATAAAGGCTAAAGAACTGAAAAGGTTTTATCTTAACGACAACAATTATTTTTACTTATTTCATGTGACATTTCCGGATTCAGTCATAACGTCTAGGTCGGGTTTGGGGTGTTACAGTGTTCCTATGTTTTGATTGTGAAAATGATGTATTCGTTTGATAGTTCTGATGAAATGATACTAAAATGAATTGTAAGAATGAATTGATGGATTATATGGCTTTATATGAAATATTCACCTTACGGTTGTGATATGTTTGACAGGAACCATAGTTAAACTTGTTATTTTGATATGTTTAATTATGAAATGAGGTAAGTTTACTATTTTAACACCTATAAGCTTACATTGTTATGTTTTCCTATCTTGTAGTTGTCTTTTGCGGAATGTGAAGATCGGATCAACTCGGAGCTTACACTATCCAGTCTTCGATTCGATAGTCTTTTATTCATTCTAGACTCAGTTATGTGGCATGTATATAGGAAATGTTATGCACATATGTGAATCCTTATCACATGGAGTATTGAATCATGAATTTGGTTTGGACTTTTGGAATGGCTAATTGTGTAACAGCTCGTTTTTAGTGAAATCAGAATAGTATTTCGGGACCACAAATTCAAACTCAAAAAAAATCATTTTTATTAATATTACATGGTCTACAGTATAATAGAAATACCATATAAGAGTTTCGTTATGAAATTTTACCGTTTACATGCCTAATTTGATGTAAAGGACTAAATTGCATTAAGTGCAAAAGTTGAGTTCTAATAGCTAAAGGTATTAAATAGCTATATAATTTTAAATTTGAGGTCCTTATATGGTAAATAGACCATTAAAATGCTTAATGGTTAAGCATGAATAGTCATAATTGGAAATCTAATGAATTATTAAGGGTAATTTTAGAAATTAATGAATTAAGTTATATTAAATTAAAAAAATCTATTATCATCATCTACCACCAAATAAAAAAAGAAAGAAAGAAACCCTAGCCATGGAAGCTTGGGATATTAGCAAACTTATTTTGCTCAATTAAGTATGTATTTTTATCCCGTTTTTAATTATTGCTATGTTTCCGAGATCGTAATAGCTTAATCTAGCTAGCTTGGGGATTAATTTGCAAAATTGTTAAAGTCTTAGGGTTTTGTCATTGATGAGTATGCTTAAATTATGAAGTTTTATGATAGAAAATAAAAAGTTGTTGTTAGATAAAAAAACTTTTGTAAAAAGAATTTTGATGAAATTATTAATTAGGGATTAAATTAAAAAAGATGATAAATTTATGGTAAAATTGTGATTTTTATGAAAAATATAGGTTGCTATTAATATGTATAAAAATCAGCTAGGCTTGAGTAAGGATTAAATTGCATAAAAGTTATTTTCTGAGCCTAGAGACTAAATTGTAATGAATTAAAAGTATAGGGGCAAAATAGTATTTTTGCCAAAAATATGTGTTGAACTAAATTAAATATGAATTATATTGAATTGAGTAAATTCATCCTTAAATTTCGATTAGACTTAGTACAGAGGTAGATTGAGGCAAAGGAAAAATATCGAATTAGTCGCCTTCATATCTACGTATACTTGTCGAGGTAAGTTCGTGTAATTAATTTGTACATTTATATATGTTAAATTGAATTATTGTTTGTGAATTGTATAATTTCCATGAATAAATGCCGGTTGTATATCTAAAAATTATCGAGTCCTGTTTGAACCGTAGGAATTCGTAGGATACAAATGATATGTCATTAGGGTTACCGATTTGGTTGGGGTCCTGCATGTGTTGCGGACACACCATATGTAACACCCCTAACCCACATCCATCACCGGAATAGGGTTACAGAGCATTACTGAAGTTTACAAAACAAATATAATTAATTCATGTCATTTACTATTCATATCCAAATCCATTATATTTAATCATATTGTCCCTTAAATGGATCCTCGAAGCCCAATTTATGCATTAGAAACAAGCCGGGACTAAATCAGAAACTCAGAGAATTTTTCGCGAAATTTCAAAATATTTCTTAGATATAGGGGACACACGCCTATGTGGGTAGACAGTGTGGCTCACACAGCGAATGACACACCCGTGTTTCAAGCCATGTGGGAAATCGATGTAAGGCACATGGTCATGTCCTAACACATGTCCTTACCCATGTAACTCTCTAACTTGGGTCACACGGCCAACCATAGGCCCATGTACTAGGCTGTGTGGTAAATTTAATTTTCAAAAATTAAATGTAGGTTTTACATGGCCAAGACACACACCCGTGTCTCTGTCCGTGTGACCAATTCTGAGATTTATGTTTCTCAATTTTTAATATGCAAGGGACACACGACAAACTACACGCCCGTGCACATGGCCATGTGTCATACATGGTTGAGACACACGCCCGTATGTTTGTCCATGTGGACGAAAATAGGCCCTTTCCATGACCACTTTTCTCACCCAATTTGTCTTCAACCTATATCAATACTCGCATATAAATACCAATCAATTCAAGACATTAAAACCAAGCCAACATTAACATTATGCATAATATCATCACATGTATTTATGTATTCAAAAATACCTTTTGTAAAACATATATGTTTACCATATTTCAATCTAACCATACCAAGCACACATATATTAATCATTATATAACCTCATCTATATATATATACACTAAACATATCTTTACTAGCCATTCCAATGGCTAGATTACAAACAACCATTTATATGCCAATATTGGCAAAGTTAGCCTATACATGCCATTATACCAAAATAAGTTTGCTATTTATACCAAAATGAGCTGAAGGATAGTGTGTTGATACTCCGACCGATTTTCAACCTTTATGAGCTTCCGAACACTATAAAACAAAAGAAAATAAATAGAGTAAACATATAATGCTTAGTAAGTTCACATAACTGGAAATTTAACTTACCATTCATTTTTATTAAAGTAAACATACAAAATAACATCCAAGCAAATTTTTGGCTTAAAGCCTAAAACACACAATGTCACCAATCATGTTAGTCAAGTATTTCACATAAATACCAAAAACATGGATGAGCTCATCATATAATAACTTACTTATACATATGTTTTCCATATCATACTTCCATATCACATGTATATTTCCATGATAAATCATTTCAAGTTCAGTTTAATTATGTCAAAACGTTATCCGTTGAATTTATTTGAAATATCAATGGATACGCTCATGTAGTACACTTAAAGTGTACAAAATTAAAAATCTGTCAATTCGTATCCAGGGGTACCCATTAGGGCACATAATTAGAAAGCACTCTCTCAAGCCATATAACAGGATGCTCATGTGAGCCATGTAACAGGAAGCTTATCCGGGCTATAACAGGAAACTCATAAGAGTTTAAAACAGGAAGCTCATTGAGCTTAACAGGTAACTCCGAAGAGTTATTATCAGGAAGCTCCAGATAGCCATATAACGAGAAGTTCAAGCGAGCTATATTAGGATGCTCATAAAGAGCTACGTTTGTGTCCGCAATATATGCAGGATCACAACCGATCATATAACAGGACGCTTACAAAGAGCTGCGGTAGTCCGCAACACATGTAAGACCACTACCAAATCTGGATGCTTATAGGAACTATATAACAGAAAGCTTGAGAGGGCTTATAATAGGATGCTTGTATGAACTTTGGTGTGTCCGTAACACATGCATGACCACAACCAATACGAGAAATCTTGTATCCATCGAATTTCCTTAATTCAAACTGAATATATGTGATTTATATTTATACATGGCAATCATGCATTTCATAATCATAACATTCAATTTAAACATATAAACATACATTTTAGTTACACGAACTTACCTCGACACTTGTTCATATTCGGGAATCTACTAATCCGATACTTTTTCTTTTCCTCGATCTAACTCCTTATTTGATCTTTTTAGATCTATATAAATGAATTTAACATATATTTAATACATTTCATATTCAATTCAATTCAACTTACATTTTAGGCAAAAGTACCATTTTGCCCCTATACTTTTAATTAATTTCAATTTCGTCCCTAGGCTTAGAAAATGAAATTCATAAAATTTAAACCTTATTCCAAGCCTAACTAATTTTTACATATAACATTTACAGTCCATATATTTCACAAAAATAAAAAATTTTCCATGAATTTACATCTTTTCAATTTAGTGCCTAAATCACAATTTCATGAAAATTCACTTTACAAAAGTTGTTTATTTATCAACAACCTTTCAATTTCTGCCATAAATTTGAAAATTTCAGCATATACATCCATGGTAAAATTTTAATACCCTGATAACTTTGCAAATTGATCCCCAAAATAGATAGATTAGGTTGTTACGATATCAGAAATGTAAAAATTACTAAAAACGGGACATGATTACTTACCCAATTAGGCTTGCTTGAAGTTATTTCTCTTAGCTAGGGTTTCCATAAAAGTAATTTGGGGAAGATGATGAAATAAGATGATATTAGGCTATTATTATCTTTATTTATTTTAAATTTCAATTTAGTCCTTTTCTTTTTCTAATTTTCCATGGATGAATCATCATAAATATCTACTAACTTTTATTAATGGTCTAATTACCATATAAGGACCTCAAGTTTTGAATTCCATAGCTATTTGATACTTATAGCTACTAGAACTCAACTTTTACATTTTATGCAATTTGGTCCTTTCCATAATTAAACATGTAATTGATAAAATTTTCTTATCAAAATTTTCATATAACATTCCTATCATAATTCAGACCATGCAATCATATTAATTTTTTTTTCTAACTCAGATTTGTGGTCCCAAAACTACTGTTTCGATTTTATTAAAAACGGGCTGTTGCACCACAACGCTTATGAGCTTCCCGATACTAAGCTCGCATGAGCTTTCCGATACTAAGGTTGCATGAGCTTCTTGATACTTAGCTCACATGAGCTTCTCGTTATTCAACTTGGAGGAGCTTACCATTTACAGCTCGTATGAGCATATATGAATATGAATTGACAGATTACAATTCAATACACCTCGTATGTACCACCCGTGTATCCAAAAATATTTTAAATGGTTCAACGGGCACAGTTCTTTTATGAAATTATATGAGTTTAATATGAACTATTACCGGTGTTTGCATAAAATACTGAAATATGATTATTTGATGAATTCAACCATGTGTATTGGATCTTATATGTGATTTTCTTGGCTAATATGTTGTGATCATGTGTTTAGGCTTTTGGCCAAATGGATTAAGATATGCTATATTTATTTACCTATTTTATGGAAATATGGTAAGTTAAATTCTATATTATACAAACTTACTAAGCTGAAATGCTTACTCTGTGTTATTTTCCATGTTTTATAGTAATTCGGAAGCTCTTACGGGTTGGAAACTGGTCGGAGCTATTTCACACTATCCATCGGCTCTTTTGGTACTTTTAGTAAATTAATCCTGATTATAATAGCATGTATAGGTTAATTTGGCCAATTTTGGTATATTTTGATGTATCTATATATGTGTCCTCACCATATTTAATGTGTGTTTGATATGGTTAAATGATGGAAAATTGATAGGTACATTGATGATTGATTTTGAAATAGTATAATTGGTACAATTATGCATATATACATTTGGTTATGTAGGTAAATTTGGATATTTGGTTGACATGAATTTGGATATTTGGTTGACATGTTATTAAGTTGTCATTTGAGGTGCCTAAGGGCATATTGGTTGTATTTGATGATAATTCATGTTTAAGACTTGATTTTAGCTTGATTTGTATGCTTTGTTATGGCTTATTGATATGAAAATTCTTGTGTTTAGGTTGATGTTAATTTGGGTAAGAAATGTGGCTTAGAAAATGACCTATTTTTTGTCCATACGGGCAAAGACACGGGCGTTTGTCTTAGCCATGTGTGACACATGGCCAGGTGACACGGCTGTGTGTCCCTTGTATTTTTAAAATTGCTCAAGTTAGTATGCTAAACACGACCTAGCACACGAGCGTGTGACTTAGCCGCGTGACCCAAGTTAGAGAGTTATAGGGGCATGGGCATGGGCACGGGCTGGGACACGACTGTGTGTCCCTATTTTGAATGCTCGCATGGCCTGAGACACGAGCGTGTCTCCTGGCCGTGTGAATCACACGGCTTAGCCACACGGTCATGTGTCCCCTGCTTCTTTGAAAAATTTTCATGTTTTCAGAAAAATTCTTTGAGAGCCCGATTTAGTCCCGACTTGTTTCTAACTTGTATTTTGGGCCCTGAGAGCTCGTATAAAGGACAATATGTTTAAATTTGATGGATTTCTGACATGAATGTTATATGATATGAAATGTCTATTTATTTGATCTGTAAACTCCGATAATACTTCGTAACCTTGTTCTGACGACGGATTTGGGTTAGGGGTGTTACATTTATTGGTATCAGAGCTACGGTTTAGTCAATTCTCAAGCAAATGTAGCATATACGAGTTTAGTTATACATGCCATTATATAACATGTGATAGTGTAATATCTCCTGACCATTTTAAAACATGTTTTCTTATAGCAATATCATCTAACTAAGCTAATTCTGGTGAAGTAGAGAGTAACGCCTAAGCCTTTATTCAAGGAGTAACTTTGAGTGGTATGAGGCCAGATCTGAGGGCCAGGAAGAAGAGGATAAAAAAGCCTTTTTCTAGATAATAAATGAATGGTTCATTGAGTTTGTACGAGCGAACCCCATCGCTCAACAACCTCCACCCCTCCTGTTCCTCAATCAGCTTTCGTTATTTCTCAAAACATAGAGCCTATCAGAGTTGGTAAGCCTTCTGTTGATAAGATCCATAAGTACGGTGTTGAAGAATTCTGAGCTACAGTTGAGGATGATCCCAAAAGAGCTGAGTTTTGGTTAAAAAATACTATCAAAGTTCTTGATGAATTATCTTGTTCTTCGGTTGAATGTCTTAAGTGTGCAGTATCTCTATTAAAAGATTCAGCTTACCTATGGTGGAATACATTGATTTCTGTCGTGCCGAAAGATCGGGTCACTTGGGAATTCTTTCAAACCAAGTTCTGAAAGAAATACATCAATCAGAGGCTCTTGACCAGAAACGAAAAAAATTTTTAGAGCTTAAACAGGGTCATATGATAATGTCCGAATATGAATGGAAATTTGTTTGATTGAGCAAATATGCTCGAGAATGTATTCTGACTGAGACTGCAATGTGTAAGTGGTGTGAAGATGGTTTAAATGAAGATATAAATCTATTATTAGGGATCCTCGAATTGAAAGAATTTGTTGTACGAGTTGATCAGGCATATAAAGCTGAAAAGCTGAGCAAAGAGAAAAAACAAACTGAGACTGAGGCTAGAGATTCAAGTAAGAGATTGACGGGAAAGTCATACCAGTCTGCATCGAAGAAATCAAAGAAATGTCATGATTGTTCTAGATGTTGTTCCTTTGACCACTGTCTTAGAGATTGCCCGAAGAAATCTGAAAAAGATAATATTCAAACTTTGAGGTCGAGCAATATAGTTACGAGAGGTAGACCACCTCGTAATCCTTGAAATGTGAGCGGTAGCCGTGATAAAGACTCTATTGTAAGGTCTAAAGCATAAACACCAGCTAGGTCTTATGCTATTTGTGTGCGTGAAGATGCTTCTGCGCCAGATGTTTTTACCGGTACTTTCTCTCTTATTGATACTACTGTAACTACTTTAATTAATCCCAGATCAACTCATTCATATGTTTGCACAAAATTAGTGTCTAGTAAAAATTTACCTGTTAAGTCCACTGAATTTGTGGTTAAAGTATCGAACCCTTTAGGTTAGTATGTGTTAGTTGATAAAGTTTGCAAGAATTGTCCGTTAATGATTCAGGATTACTATTTTTCGGTTGATTTGATGCTATTACCGTTTGATGAATTTGATGTGATATTGGGGATGGATTGGCTAACTCTACATGATACTGTAGTAAATTGTAGACAAAAGCATATCATATTGAAATGTTAGAATGGTGAAATGTTTCATATTGAATCAGATAAATTGAATGGGTTGCCTAATGTGATATCAGCTATGTCAACATAGAAATATGTGAGAAAAGGTTGTAATGCTTACCCTGCTTATGTATTGGATAATAAAGTGTCTGAATAGAATATTGAGATAGTGTCAGTGGTTTGTGAATATCCTGATGTGTTTCCAAAAGAGTTACCTGGATTACCACCAGTCAAAAAAGTTGAATTTGCTATAGAACTTGTACCGGGAACAACACCAATATCGATAGCACCATATAGAACGGCTCCTACTAAGTTAAAAGATTTAAAAGCACAGTTGCAAGAGTTGATTGATAGGGGTTTTGCTTGACATAGTTTTTCACCTTGGGGTGCACTGGTCCTATTTGTTAAGAAAAAGGACAGATCAATAAGATTATGCATTGACTACCGTCAGCTCAACAAAATTACAATCAAGAATAAATATCCATGATGTTCGCTAAACTAACTAAAAATTCAACTAAGGCAAGCGCACCTATCGAACAGTAGTATAGTTCTGGTGAGACCAGAAATATCGTATCCATGAGGACTAAAAGTACTAGTAATTACTATCTTTTTATTATCTAGCCTAAGAATTAAATGGTGTTTTTAAACTAAAACTAATTATCTAACTAACTAAGATTATGACAGAGATGAAAATTGGAAAATACTTTAGGAAAACCGATTGAGAAGACAATACCCAAGAAAGAATCTACCTAGACTTTACTTATTACCTTTGAATTAGACGATTTATTCACTTGACTTATTCCATAGAAATCCTTGATTTATGTTAATATCTCTCTTGAGACTAAAAACAACTGACTCTAGGTTGATTAATTAAAATTTCTTTCTAATTAAAACCCCTATTATCGTATTAACTCGGTCTATAGATTCCCTTATTAGATTTGACTCTAATCCGGCAGATTTATGTCGTCCTATCTCTAGGATTGCATGCAACTCCGCTTAATTATGAATGATTTACTCTTAAACAGGGACTTTTGCTCTACTGAATAAGCACATCAAAGCCTGAATTAATACCCTAGAATATTAAAACAAGAATTTAGAACTCATAATTAAGAATAAGAATAAGTATTTATCATATAACTCAAATAGTAATAAGATCCGTCTTAGGTTTCATCTCCCTTAGGTATTTAGGGAATTTAGTTCATAATAATGGAAAACATCTCAAAATAAGGATAACAATAAACATAAAGAAACTCAAAGAACTTCTAGGAAATTGGATGGAAATCTTCAGTCTTGATGTAGTTCCTTGCTTCTGAGATGATTTTGCTGGTTGTCCTTAGGTATATTCTGCTTTCTACTCTGCATGTCCCCATTAATCTTCTTCTATGGTGTTTAAATAGCCTTTGGAAAGCCTAAAATAGCCCAAAATTAGCCTTTTTTGAATCGAATTAGGCCTAGATTTAATAGGGACACGGCCGTGTGCCACGCCCGTGTGAAAGTGCTCAGATCGTGTGCAATTCTGACTTGATTTGATGTCGAAATGGGTATGTGGTCTACCCGTGTGTCACACAAGGGCGTGTGGAACACCCATGTGAAAGTGCCTAGACTGTGTGAAACACTGATTTAGGCCCAATTTGTCCATTTTTGGCCCGTTTCTCACTCTTTTTGCTATCCTAAGCTTTCCTGAGTATAAAACACGAAATTAAAGGATTAGGAGCATCAAATTCAATGAAACCAAGGGAAAATCATCCATAAATATGCCAAGCATGAGGTAAAAATATGTATATATTATGGTTTATCAATCCACTGCCTCGTATTGATGATTTGTTTGATCAGTTGAAAGGTGCCACAGTGTTCTCAAAGATTGATCTTTGTTCTGGCTATTATCAGTTACGAGTGAAAGATTCGAATGTACCGAATGCACATTTAGAACCAAGTATAGACATTATAAATTTCTTACGATGTCGTTTGGTTTAACTAATGCACCTGCAGTGTTTATGGACTTGATGAATAGAATTTTTAGACCATATTTGGATAAATTTGTTATGGTATTTATTGATGATATTCTGATATATCCCAATAAGAGACTGAACATGCTGAGCATAGAAAAATTGTTCTGCAAACTTTGCGAGATAAATAATTGTTTGATAAATTTAGAAAATGTGAGTTTTGGCTTCGGAAAGTTGGTTTTTTGGAACACATAGTATCGGTTGAAGGCATCAAAGTTGATCCGAATAAAATTTCAACAATTGTTAACTAAAAACCACCGAGAAATGCATCTGAAGTCAGAACTTTTCTGAGATTAGCTGGTTATTATCAGAGATATGTAAAAGGGTTTTTGATGATAGCTACACCGATGACACGACTATTACAGAAAGATGTGAAATTTGAATGGTCTGATAAATGTCAGCAAAGTTTTAACTAGTTAAAAACCCTGTTGACCGAAGCACCAGTTTTGGTTCAGCCTGAATCGGGTAAGGAATTTGTGATTTTTAGTGATGCGTCATTGAACGGATTAGGTTGTGTTTTGATTCAAGAAGGTAAAGTAATAGCTTATGCTTCCAGATAGTTAAAGCCACACGAAAAGAACTATCCGACACATGACTTAGAACTGACAGCTATTGTGTTTGCGTTGAAAATTTGTGACACCATTTGTTCGGTGAAAAATGTCATGTATTTACCGATTACAAGAGTTTAAAATATTTAATGTCACAGAAAGATCTGAATTTGAGACAACGTAGATGGCTTGAACTATTAAAAGATTATGAATTAATCATTCATCCGGGAAAAGCAAATGTAGTTGTTGATGCTTTGAGTGGAAAATCCTTATTTGTTCTGCGAGTAATGAATATCTGACTGTCACTATTGAATGATGGCTCAATTTTAGCTGAGTTAAAAGCTAAACCAACATTTTTTACAATAGATCTGTGAAGCTCAGAAATGTCATAGTGAGATGATAGCTAAATGGGTACAATGTGAGTTGACTTTTGATTCAAAATTTCATATAGGACCCGATGATTGTTTGTTATTCAAAGGTATAATTTGTGTACCGAAGAATCTATAGCTTATACAAAAAATTTTGCATGAAGCTTATAGTGGCAGCATGTCTCTTAATCCGGGGAGTAATAAAATGTACAATGATTTGAGACAGATGTACTGGTGGTCGGGAATAAAATGTGATATTTCTGAGTTTGAATCTAGATCTTTGATATGTCAACAAGTTAAAGTTGAACATCAGGTGCCTTCAGGACTGTTACAGCCAGTAATGATACCGGAGTGGAAATGGGTTAAAGTTACTATGGATTTTGTATCGTGGTTACCCCTATCTCTGAAAAAGAAAGATGCTAATTGGGTTACCGTCGATCGTTTGACGAAGTCTGCACATTTTATTACGGTACGTACAGATTTGTCACTTGACAAATTAGAAAAATTATATGTTTCGAAGATTGTCAGGTTGCACGGAGTGCTAGTCTCCATTATTTCGGATAGAGATCTACAGTTTACATCGCGATTCTGGAAAAAATTTACAGGAAGCTCTGGGTACACGACTGCATTTTAGCACTGCATTTCATCCTCAGACTGATGGTCAACCCGAGCGTGTGATTCAGATTCTTGAAGATATGTTTCGGTGTTGTGTTTTAGAGTTTGAAGGCAATTGGGAGAAATATTTGTCATTAGTCAAATTCGCGTATAATAATAGTTTTCAGTCAAGCATAAAGATGGCACCTTATGAGGTTCTATATGGTCACAAATGCCGAACTCCGTTATATTGGACTGAGCTTAGTAAAAAAAAGGTACATGGAGTTGATTTGATTTGTGAGACTGAGGAAAAAGTAAAAGTGATCCGAGATAACTTAAAAGCAGCTTCAGATCGTCAGAAATCTTATGCCTATCTTAAACGTAAAGAAATAGAATTTCAGGTTGGTGACAGGGTATTTTTGAAAGTTTCACCCTGGAAGAAAGTTATTCGATTCGGTCATAAAAGAAAGCTGAGTCCACGATTTATCGGGCTGTTTGAGATTACTGAAAGAATTGGACCTGTTGCATATCGATTAGCTTTATCGTCAGAACTAGAAAAGATTTACAATGTCTTTCACCTGTTTATGTTACGACGGTACCGATCTGACCCTTCACATGTTATCTCCCCGATGGATGTCGAGATTCAGCCTGACATGACATAAAATGAAGAACCGATTAGAATTCTGGCATGAAAGGCAAAAGAATTGAGAAATAAAAATGTAGCATTGGTAAAAGTTCTTTGGCAGCGACATGGAATAGAAAAAGTTACCTGGGAACTCGAGGAAACTATGAGAAAGCAATATCTGAACCTTTTTACTGATAAGATTTTCGAGGACAAAAATTCTTTTAGGGGGAGAGTTGTAATAGCCCATTTTTAGTGAAATCGGAATAGTAGTTTTGGGACCATAAATCTGAAGTCGGGAAAATTCATTTTTATTAATATTATATAGCCTACAGTATGATAGAAATATCGTATAAAAGTTTCGTTAAGAAATTTTACCATTTACGTACCTAATTTGATGTGAAGGACTAATTTGCATTAAATGCAAAAGTTGAGTTCTAATAGCTAAATGTATTAAATAGCTATAGAATTTTAAATTGGAGGTCCTTATATGGTAAATAGACCATTAAAATGCTTAGTGGTTAAGCATGAATAATCATCTTTGGAAATTTAATGAATTATTAAGGGTAATTTTGGAAATTAATGAATTAAGTGATATTAAATAAAAAAAATCTATTATCACCATCTAACACCAAATAAAAAAAGAAGAAGAAGAAGAAACCCTAGCCATGGAAGCTTGAGATATTAGCAAACTTATTTTGCTCAATTAGGTATGTATTTTTATCCCGTTTTTAATTATTTCTATGTTTTTGAGATAGTAATAGCTTAGTCTAGCTAGCTCGGGGATTAATTTGCAAAACTGTTAAAGTATTAGGGTTTTGTCATTGATGAGTATGCTTTAATTATGAAGTTTTATGACAGAAAATGAAAGGTTGTTGTTAGATAAACAACTTTTGTAAAGAGAATTTTGATGAAATTATCAATTAGGGATTAAATTGAAAAAGATGATAAATTTATGGTAAATTGGTGAAATTTATGAAAAATATGGGCTGCTATTAATATGTATAAAAATCGGCTAGGCTTGAGTAAGGATTAAATTGCATGAAGGTTATTTTCCGAACCTGAGGACTAAATTGCAATGAATTAAAAGAATAGGGGTAAAATAGTAATTTTACCAAAAATATGTGTTGAACTAAATTGAATATGAATTATATTGAATTGAGTAAATTCATTTGTATAGATTTGGTTAGACCTAGTACGGAGTTAGATCGAGGTAAAGGAAAAATATCGGACTAGTTGCCTTTGTATTTACGTACATTTATCGAGGTAAGTTTGTAAAGACCCAAAATTCACGAGCATAAAAAAAGTACATTATCGGGCCTCTGTCTTAACAAAATGAGTTCGTAAATAATTATTAGAAATATTTATGAGTCTAGTGGTGTGTTTAATTAGGTTTTAATTAAGTGAATTTAGCTTAATTTAGAGTAATTAGAAAAAAAAAACTAAATTGAATAAGGGGTAAAAGTTTAATTATGGATAAAAAAAGTAATGAGGACCAAAATGGCAATTAAGCCATTAAAGAGGAATGAGGCGGCATATAAGTAATAAAAATCCAAGATTTTATGTATTAGCATATCTTATTATATTATTGTTATTAAATTGAATTATATTATTATTAATATTATTATTAAATAAAATATGATTTTGACAAATGGATGGTGATAAAAATATACAAATGTAATAATAATATATATATATACAATTGTAACATATTTATTTAATTACTTTTTATTAAAGTAAATAGATATTTATTATTATTTATAATTATTTAAATAGATATTTATTATATTATATAATATTATAATATTTTTTATATGAAAAATAAATTAAATGGTGACAAGTGTGAGGTGATGATGAATCCAAGTGTATTAAATAAAATATATACATTTGTAATTTATATATGTATTTACTTAATATCAAAGTAAATAGATATTTATTATTTTTATTAAATTTAAAAGATAGTTACTAATTAAATAATTATTTATAAGATTTTTATGAAATAATTAGATAAAATCATGACAAATGTATGGTATTAATCATGTACAAATGTAGAAAAGTAAATGTATACATTTGTATTATATTATTAATTATATGATAGATATTTATAATAATTAAATTATAATATATTAAGTTAATAAAATAAATAAAACAAATGAAATAATAAAAGAATAAAAAGAAAAACAAAAGAAACAAAAGGGTAAAGGAACAGAGAAGCTTTCGAAATAAAGCAGGGAAAGAAGAAAGAAAGAAGAAAAAGAAAGAAAGGGAAATAGGAAATTTGGAGCTTGGAGTTTAATTAGTAAGCTTAATTAAGTCATTTTCTCTTAATTTTGATGTTTTAGAAGTCTTAAAACAAGGTTTTGATAAAATTGAGTTGATAGTTTAGAAGTTTATAGGTTTTCAAGTATAATTTATGTTGGACAAAAAGATGAATTACGGATTTAATTGAAAGAATTTCAAGTTAGAATTAATAAAGGGATTAAATTGTGAATTAAGCTATAAGTTTTATGTTGTAGGGACTAAATTGAGGAAAATTCAAAATTAGTGAAATATGCTGAAAATTTAGTAGTTAAATTTGAGTTTGGATGAAATTTGAATAGAAATAGAGTGTGAATTAAATTAGAAAAGTAGATAAATCTAGTTAGGACTAAATTGGAACTAAAATGTAAATTGGATAGAAATTCAATTATTATTATAAATTAATGCTATAATTAATGGTATAATTATTTTAATTTTCATAGCTAACGTAATACCGAAGACCTCGACAAAGAAAGGAAAGGAGAAGGTTGAAGAAGAGTAATTTGAGAATTATGGTTTGTATTTCTATAAACCGAACTTAATATTTAAATTGTTGTTTTTATTATTATATGTGTTTTTATTATTATATGTGTGTGGAAAGATATTAAGGTAAGTATTAGTGTTTTGATATTGAATTGAATGTATATGAATATGTAATTACTGTGAAATGGATATTGAAATAATTAATTACTGTGAATTGAGAAATGAATTGAAATACCCTATTAATTGTATCGGGCTGAGTCGGATATAGTTGGCATGCTATAGGATTGGAAGTGTTCAGGGATACTTTGACCTTGATTCGATGAGGCACTATAAGTGTCATACTGTTACTTTGAGTTCGAGTCGATGAGGTACCTTGTGTGTTGTACTGTTACTGTTACTTCGGTTTAATCCGATGAGGTACTAAGTACTGTACTACTACTGTTTACTTCGGCAAAGTCGATGAGGCACTGAGTGTCGTGCTGGTGTGTTGGTTGGATCCGTGTATCCGTCTAAGTCCTAGTTATGTTAATAGGGGTAAACTATTGCTTTGAATGATCAGTATTCATCGGGTGAATAATCGATTGTTATTGATTGTTTGATCTTGAATAATCGATTGTTATTGAATAACAATAAACAAATAATTGTTATTGAAAAATAATGATTGATACTGAGTTTGAAATAAAATAGAGCACTGGATTGAAAGGTGAATATTTGAATAGTTATTGAATTTGAGTAGTGTTATATATGTATTTTATAATTATTTAAGTGTTGGTTTATAGAAATACCACTGAGTGCATACTCAGTGTATGGTTTGTTTCCGTGCGCAGGTTAGGTACAAAAGTGACTAACGACTCAGCATCCAAGTCAATCCCGAACTCAAATACGTGGTGATGTATTTTCTCTTTTGAAAATGGCATGTACCTAAGTTGTAATTTGTTGTTATTTTGATATATAAACATTAATGATAAATGATGGTAATGGTTGTTCCATACAATTACATATGTCTTAAACATAGTCTATATCATAGCTTTGGGCAACTTTGTTGAATGATAATTTAAATGAATCAATTAGACATTTTATGTTAGATTGGCATAAACATAAAAATGTTAGAACTTTATATTATTAGTTTGTTATAATTAGAGATATATAAATTCATGAATTGATTTGTTTGGATTGGTTTCGATTTAAATTTGCAGGGAATGTTAGATATTTATAAAGGGGTTATATTGAGTTAAAAAAAAAACCGAACAAGTCCCGATTCGATTCTAACACGTGATTTGGACCTCGAGGGTCTATTATAGGGACTTTATAATTAAATCAATATATGTATGTCATTTATTTTGAATTAATTGTAAATTGTCCGATAGGTCCGGTAATGCTCTGTAACCCTATATTGGCAACAGTTTGGGGTTAAGGGGTGTTACAAAGTTCGTGTAATTAATTTGTACATTTATATGTGTTAAATTGAATTATTGTTTGTGAATTGTATAATTTCCATGAATAAATACCGGTTGTATATCTAAAAATTACCGAGTCCCATTTGATCCGTAGGAATTCATAGGATACAAATAAAATGTCATTAGGGTTACCGATTTGGTTGGGGTCCTGCATGTGTTGCGGACACACCACAGCTCTTATGAGCTTCTGATACTCAGCTTGCATGAGCTTCCCGATACTTAGCTCACATGAGCTTCCCGTTATTCAACTCACATGAGCTTCCCGTTATTCAGCTCAAAGGAGCTTCCCGTTTACAGCTCGTATAAGCATTTATGAATATGAATTGACTGATTACAGTTCAGTACACCTCATGTGTACCACTCGTGCATCCAACGATGTTTTAAATGGTTCAACGGGCAGAGTTCTGTTATGAAATTATATGAGTTTAATATGAAATATTACCGGTATTTACATGAAATAGTGAAATATTATTATTTGATGAATTCAACCATGTGTGTGGGATATTATATGTGATTTTCATGGCTAATATGTTGTGATCATGTGTTTAGGCTTTTGGCCAAATGGATTGAGATATGTTATATTTATTTACCTATTTTATAGAAATATGGTAAGTTAAATTCTATATTATACGAACTTATTAAGCTTAAATGCTTACTCTGTGTCATTTTCCATGTTTTATAGTAATTCGGAAGCTTGTACGGGTCGAAAACTGGTCGGAGCTATTTCACATTGTCCATCGATTCTTTTGGTGCTTTTAGTAAATTAATTTCTGTTATAATTGCATGTATAGGTTAATTTGGCCAATGTTGGTATATAAATGTTTTGTTGAGACTAGTCATTTGAATGGCTTGTGTTTGGTATATTTTGATGTATTTATATATGTGGCCTTATCATATTTAATACGTGTTTGAAATGGTTAAATGATGGAAAACTTATAGGTATATTGATGATTGATTTTGAAATAGTATAATTGGTACAATTATGCATATATGCATTTGGTTATCTAAGTAAATTTGGATATTTGGTTGACATGTTATTAAGTTGTCATTTGAGGTGCCTAACGGCATATTGGTTGTATGTGATGATATTTCAAGTTTAAAACTTGATTTTGGCTTGATTTGTATGTCTCGTTATGGCTTGTTGATATGCAAATTGTTGTGTTTAGGTTGTTATTAATTTGGGTGAGAAATGTGGCTTGGAAAACGACCTATTTTTGTCCACATGGGCGTGTGACACACGGCCAAGTGACACGACCTTGTGTCCCCTGTATCTTTAAAATTGCGCAAGTCAGTATGCTCAACACGGCCTAGTATACGGGCATGTGACTTGGCTGTGTGACCAAAGTCAGAGAGTTACATGGGCATGGACACAGGCTGAGACAAGGTCGTGTGTTCCTATTTCAAATGCCCACACGGCCTGAGACACAAGCGTGTCTCTTGACTGTGTGAGTCACACGGCCTGGCTACATGGTCGTGTGTCCCCTGCATTTTTGAAAAAAATTCATGTTTTCAGAAAAATTCTTTGAGTAACCGATTTAGTCTCGACTTGTTTTTAACTCGAATTTTGGGCCCAAAGGGACAATATGTTTGAATTTGATGGGTTTCTGACATGAATGTTATATGATATGAAATGTATGTCTATTTGATCTGTAAACTCCGGTAATACTCTGTAAACCCTGTTTCAGTGACAAATTCGGTTTAGAGGTTTTACAAGATGTTTCATACTTTTATGAGATAGTTGATAATGTTTCAAGTTATGAATGAAGCATATGTGTAACAAAGTTGATATTAGAATGCTTGAAAATGTGATGCTTGTATATATGCCTTATTATGTTTGGATGTCATCTTGAATGGTTCTAGTTTTGGACCTTATATGGTGCTTAAGTTTTATGGTAAATGTGTTGTGTATTAAGATGTACACTTGGGCATGTTGTTAGGCAATAGATAAAGCATAAATGACATATTTGATTATTATTTGATTAAGATTGGAATGTGAAAGATTAATGGTAAGTTATACTTAAGTACTTGATGAATACATAGATTGATAAGCTTAGCAAAATGTTCATTTCATATAGGATAGCTTGACTAATCTTGTGGTTAGTTAAATGGATATGTTGGTATGCATTTAAGTTGGTTTTTTGCAGGTTTGAATGGCCAAATAGGCATCATTTGAACATATGGTTTGGCTTGGCACGTAACATGTACCAAATGGTCTTATTTTACGAAAAATAGAGTCCTCGTCATGTAACGACTCGATAGTAAGGGGTGTCAAAAAGTGAAGCTAGCAACTCTATTCCCGTAAATTGAACCCATAAATATGTTATTAAATATTTACGAAGTTAGTTTAGTAGTGAATTAAATTTTGGATAGGTAAATTGCATATGAAAAGTAACCTCATAAGTGAATGGTGTAATTTAACTTAGCCTATGAAGGTAACACATATGAAAAGGTCAGTAAACTTCTTCTTTCTTTCTTTTTTGTATGAATTAACTAATTGGAAAAGTCCTATTGTAATTTAGTTTTCACAACTTTTCAACTTTCGTTAACTTTTCAATAATTGATCATAACTCAAGCTACAAAACTTTTATCAATGTAATTTAAGATGTATCGTTAAGCTAATAAAAAGATCTACAATTCATAAAAGATCACTTGACTTTAAATTATATTTCACAAATGTTAGGTTACAAGTTGATAATAAGCACAAATGTGACCATCTTGTAGATGCATCTATCAAAACCATAAAATATATAAATGGTTCACATGGTGGATGAATGGGCCATCATATATCACCTTGAATATGTTCCAGAAATGCAGGGGATTCTATCCTAATCTTAGCTGGTGATGCTATTGTAGTGAATATTTCTTCAGAACAAGTAGCATGTGAGAATTCCTTAAATTGAAGAATCTTCTGGTTCTTAAATGGATAAACCATGTGAATGCTCAATTATTTTTCACATCACTGATGATTCGGGATGGCCTAATCAGTCATGCCAAATAGTAAATGGATTTAACCTATAAACTTTTGGTTTACTACAACATGTGTTTTTATTCTATTAGTAATTTTATGGTATAAGCCTAAAGACAAGACAAGTAATTTTTCCAAAAACACATTTCTTTCCAGATACCATTTTTGTGATTTGCATGTACTCATTATTTTTCTCATTTGTAGTCTTAATATGATAACCATTTCGGTGAATATCTTTAAAGCTTAATAAATTTCTTTAAGACTCTGACGAACAAGTGCATCATCTATAATAAATTTTGTCCATTGGGGTAATAGTACCGTAGCTCTTTCTAAGCCTTAGATTAATTTTTTAATGCCAGATATGGCGTTGCCATTTTCATCATTTTCAATCAAATGAGAAAATATTTTTGATCTTTAAATATACTATGTGTGGTAGTATTTTCTGTAAGACATGTGTCTTCATTCTTGATCTTTGATTCAACCAAAGAATTAGGAAAATTCACATTCTTCATTCAAAGAAAATATATAAAAAGAGATATTTTAAGCACTCAATAAAATAAAATAAAAACATACTAAAAGCATACTAAAGTCACACAAACATAAATAAAAAGAACTATAAAATCACTAGAGAATTATGAAATATTATTATATATTTAACAGTTCTTGATTTCTAACCTCAAAGAAATCTTCTACATCAAGATAAATCATCTAAGCAAGGTCGTTAAAATCATCATCATTGTGAGTAAAATTACCCTTTTACATTATCACAATTTCGATAAGCCAAATTTGTTTCAATATTATTTCTTTTGTTTTTTTATGGAGGCTTGATAAAGCTTTATAAGATGTTCAGGTGTACGATAGATATGTAACCAATGCCCACTCATACCTCATAAGTGGCACAAATTTTCAATTCCTTTTGAAAGATTACTTAGACCATCATCTTTCTATTTCTTTTCTCTTTTATTTTTCTTTTGGTGGTTATGATAATTGTTACCACCATGATAACAATAATTATAGAACCCTCAACCACATCCGTGACCACAACTACAACTAGGACCATGATTTCTTTCAATTCTATTATTATTATTATGTATTGCTGCATTCACTTCTGGGAATGGATCATAATCAATAGGAAGAATTTCATGATTTTTCATTAATATCTTATTATTTTGCACAACCACCAAAAGGCATGAGATTAATTTAGAGTATTTCTTAAGACCCTTTTTACAATATTGTTATTGTAGGAGCACATTAGATGCATGAAAAGTTGAGAAAGTTTTCTTCAATAAGTTCCCATCGGTTATTTTTTCTCCATATAATTTTAGTCAACAACTTATTTTACACTCACTATTTTATAATCTTGCAATCTCAAGTGCATCCAATTATAACGAGTTTTTGGTAGAATTATCGTTTTGTGATTGTTGTATCTTTCTTTTAGACTATTCCACAATTTAAGTGGAACTTTTTTAGTAAAATATTTTGTTTTCAATCCTTCATGAAGACGCTAATAGAGGAAAATCATAGCTTGGGCTTTATCTTGTTTAGATGCATCAAGATCTTGCAAATTTGTATTCCCAAGACCTTTTAGCGTCTAGGTGGACTTCAGTAGCTAACACTCATGACAAATAATCCTTATCTAATATTTCAAGGGCCTCAAATTCAAATTTTACAAGGTTCGACATAATGATGTCTAATATAAAAAAATAATGACCATTAGGTTATAAAATGAATCAATAAAAAAATCGAAAGTAGTAGATATATATTTATTTGTATAAGATTCCATAAATACGTACTATCTAATAAACTTTTATTATTCATTAGAAGATACAAATGTAATGAATTGATTATCTAATGGTATAAAAGTTGTTAGGTTACTTGCATTCTATTAGTATATATTTGATTAATTATTCTAATAGTAGATAATGCTTTAATTACAACATTGTTAATATCATATTAATGATGTGCATGTTCCATGAAATTAAGACATAAAGATTAATTATTAAGCATGTATTTCAATTATATTTATGATACATAAAAAAACAATAACAACATTTAATTAATCATTCATAAATAATGAAAACATGAAGAATAAAGACAAGTAACAATATATTAATTTTACGTATTTACAAGAAACATGTATTTTACTTTATAGTTACTTATACGACAAAGATGTTGCACGATTAAACTATTCTACCTTCAACAAGAAGAATAATTATTGAGTAAATCATGCTGATAACATTGTAATTGTAACACCCCAAACCCGGCCTAGACGTTATGACCGAATCTGACGTGCCACATCGAAGCGTTTAAAATATTTTTATATTTTTAATCCAGAAAACTTTCTTGGTGTTTGAAGAATACTTTATTATAGGCTAAAGTGAATGGAAGCTATGCACTAGGTAGGATGTCGGAAAAGAGGAGGTGAGTCCATTAGGCTGCTTAAGTACCAAGCTCCCTTCGGATCCAATCCTAGACATGCACACCACCATTGCCACACCTTAACTTAGTGAATGTTCTTTGAAAACCAATTTATTTAAGCCACTTAAAAGGTTATTAATTTTGGAAAATGTTTTCGTTGCAGAAGCTTTGCTTTGTTATCGATATTTTGAAATCAAGTAACTATTTTTAAAAACGTGCCCTAAGCTATTCAAATTTAACGATTTAAAATAATATCATATCTACTCTAATCAAAACATAATAAGACAATTAAAAATAATTAAAGCGACCTTATTACAACTTAAAACCCAAAACGTTAAACTAAATGATAAGATGTCTGAATCATCAGAAGAAAACCGAATTTGCAGAAACGTGTGGCCACTCTGAATCCCTCGCAGCACCAAGCCTACTATGGTTGGGGATTACCTGCATGAATGAAAATAAGGGGTGAGTTTGGGAAAAATCAGTGTGTAAAATAAACCCAACTAGAGCCTATATCAGTTCAAGCTTTACTGGGCCTGAGCCCTATCCAGAAATCAGTGTTAACTAGGCCTTAGCCCATATCAATATTAATCTGGACCATAGCCCCTTACAGTATCAGAGTAAACTAGGCCTAGCCCATATCAGTATCAATTTGGGCCGTAGCCCTATTACAAGTCGAGATATATTGGGCCTTGCCCATATCAACACAGTTGGGTCCATTTCAATACAGTTGGCCCATAACAAAATAGTCTTATATGATTAATGTATGATAACCCCATCCAACCCTGCACTTGCCTCCGTCCATCCCTACACTTCCTGTGGGGAATAAATCACCCACGCCATCCCTACGATTCTGATGTTAGCACCGGTTGTGGCACTAACTATAATCCACAGCAAAGCTGCTTATATCAGAATATGTGGCACAGCCACCAGAACGAGTCCTTCCTCCATACAAAACCCAACCCCCATGCAGTATGACATGTATGCAGAATATACATAATTAGAAAGGCATGCTTCAGAAAGGCAGTCACATTATAGCGTAAGAACAGTTATTTACCCTCGAGGGGCGTAATCGAAAACTTAGCCCTTCAGTCAGAATATCATGCCCATATTTGAATCAAACAACCACAGTCAAGTCATCCATATCACCAACATATATTCACAATCAAACCCGTCAACCACACAGTCCAAGTCAGTCACTTGCCCACAAGGGCAAAACAGTCATTTAACATCCTAGGGGCAAAATGGTCATTTTACCCCACAAGGGTATCTCGGTAATTCTACCCTACAGGGATATTTCGATAATTCTACCCTACAGGGGTATTTCGGTAATTCTACCCTACAAGGGTATTTCGATAATTTTACCCTATAGGGGTATTTCGGTAATTCTACAAACTAGGGGTATTTTGGTAATTTTACAAACCAGGGGTATTTTGGTAGTTTTACAAACCAGAGGTATTTTGGTAATTTTATAAATCGAGGGTATTTTGGTAATTTGGTAACTAAAGTATTCTAAACAGGGATAACAATACGAATGTGCCTAAAGCCCTTTCTCGGCCCAAATGGGCCCACACGCTCGTGTGGCCCTTTTAGCCCAATTCTAACCACAGATATGAGATTCACCTAGCCTAATCCAATATTTACTACACAATCAAACAACTTATCCAATTGGGCCCGTAGGTCCATTGGGCCCACATGGCCCCTTTCGGCCCATCGCGGCCTGAAGTAGCCATCCTACAGCTAGAGTAGTGAGAAATACACACCTGATAGGAGACTGGAGTTAATTCGCGCTCCGAGCACTCTTAGCCGACACCCAACCCAAACGAGCACGCCATAAAGTGAAATGGATCAGCCAAGAAAGGTACATTTACTCTCCTCATGGTTCTCTCTATTTAAAGCCAGCTTTACATCCACTCTTATGTTAGCTTCCCGATGTGGGATCCCCCCATCATTAGAGTTTAAATTCAACACCAACTCTTGTCGCCCCCCTATTAGCAAAATAAATGCTCTTTGATTGCCATGAGTTTCAAACCCTGGACCTCCTTGTCAACTCTATGACGCCACCTTCCTGCCTCTTATGTGGCGCTGCTTTGCCACTAGACCACAAGGCTTTTTGTGGCACAATTTCTCCAACAATATTCTTAAGGCCTACCTACTACACCCAGGGTTTGATTCACCTTAAACCAAAATTTTTGCTAGAGTCCAGGTTTGAACCCAGGACTTCTCCAACACTTCTCAGCACACTTAACCACTAAAACAAGCCTTCATTAATGAAATTTACATGCACAACAAAATATTAAAAGCTACCTTCAACCGCTCCCATGCTCAAGGCCTAAAACTTCTAGACCCAAATTTAGGGTGTTACAGTAATAGCCCAATTTTGCACGGGCCCAGATTAAAAACAAATAAAACAAAAAAAGAGTTAAACCAAAAAATAATAAAGTCTAATAAAAACAGTCCATTTACAAAATATGTCAGGCTAAAATTTACAAGCCCAAACGGCCCAAAAACCTAAACTAGTTTCAGAATAGCCAAAAACCCTAGGGTTTCTGGCGCTGCTCCTCGATCACGTCACCTGAGGCTCCTCGTCCTGAGGCCTGACAGGCCTCTGCACCATTTCACCAAAATGGCAAGGGCACCCTTCTCTCGTCGCCGTTGACTCCACCGCCCTACAAAAATAGAAAGAAAGATGACAGAACATTAGAAGGAAACAGTGACTAAACAGTAGATGGCAAAAATAGAGAAAGAAAAACGAAAATAAAATGTAATGTTAAAAGACCAATTCTAAATGTAATTTTTTTTTACAGAACAAAAAAGAAGCAATAAAAATAAAAAGAAAAAACTTCAAATGTGATTTTTTTTTTTTTTTGTATCTACTATATTTTTTTAAAAAAATGTATATAATAAATAGAATTTTTTTACTTGAACACCGCTTCGTATTCCACTGTGGGGGTGGCTGAGGATATCGTCTCCGATGAAAGACAATTTCTTTCGGCGCAGGGCCTCCGAATCGGATTAGATTCGCCTGAAGACAATGTCAGAAAGGAATGTGTAGAGAGCCCGCCAAAATACGGAGAAACCGAAAAGGTTTTTTGATTTTTTTTATTTTCAAGGGGCTTTAAGTGATATTAACCCCAGATTTGGGCTCAAGGAGCCGAAACGGCCAAAAGGGGGTGTTTTGTATTTTTCAGCTCGTCGGACCTGTTGGCCGGCCTAATGAGGCTATTGAGAGAAAAAAAAAAGGTTTTCAATTTTTTTTAGAAAGGGGTCTGATTTTTTTTTTTTTTTTGTATTTATAGGGTTCTTACATGACGTCGTTTGGGGTTGGGCTCAGAAGCCCCGAAACGGCATTGTTTTGAAGCATAACCCGAGACCCGACCCGGATACCAACAAGATCCGCATGTTTTCTTGAAAAAAGGGCTAATTGCTACTTCAATCCTTCCACTTTTTTGATATCTTTCAATTTCGTCCCATAACTTAGTATTTTTGCTTCAATTTTTACCCTTTTGTTTTGTCTTTTTGTGATTTAATCCCTCATCCACTGTGGATCCAAATTGGGAAGGACATGTGTGATGTGGATGGTATGCCCTTTTTGGTCCCTTTTCATTTCGCATTTTAATTTAAGTCATTTATTTCTTTTTTTTAGACATCAAATTTTGTCGAACTTTTAATCTGGTCCTTTATGCCCTATTTTTTAATTATTTCACGATTTATGATTTAAATTTTGCTTAAATTTCAATTTAATCCCTAATTTGGTTAACTTAGCCTTTTATTTATTATGCCATTTATGTCAGCGTTTAAATTTGCATTATTTACGTTTCCTTTAGTTTATACATTTTATTCTTATTTTACCTTCATTATTATTACCATCATTATTTTATTTATTTATATTATTAATAATTATGCTAAGATTAGTTCTATTGTTATAAACTTATATTCTCATTACTATTATAGTCGCACTATTATCATCATTTATCAACATGTTTTTATTTATTTTATTTTATTTATCCTTTTGTTTATTAACCCAATGTCGTCCTTCCTTTTTTACCTACATGGATATTTCGTTTTATTTTACTATCATCATTTCATGTATTATATTACAACATATTCATTTTTTTTGTTAAAAATACACATCGTTTTAAAAAAAAAGGTCATCTTTATTTTATATAACGTGTAAAATATTCAAAACTGAGGCAATGTTCATTATTTTGGGGTTTGAAGAAGTCGTGCTCCTAACTTACGAAGTATGGCATCTTTCTAAAACTGATATAGTTGAATATCTATTCTAAAATGAATAAAAAATGAGGTTTAAGTAACGATCAAGTGGCATTTATTCTCGTTTTTGAGGATTTAGGGCATTGTGCCCAAACTTACAGGACATGGTCCTTTCTTCTCGATTAACCTGAAATAAGCCCTTTTCGTGAAAAATAATTTAGTTGAGTAATGTCTTAATACACAAAAGGATCGTGTTTTAAACTCTCTTCAAATTTTCAATTCTCGATACTAAGACATTGAGTAATCTACTAGGTACCAATTTTAGGCGTCACAAGGGTGCTAATCCTTCCTAGTGCTTAACCGACTCCCGAACTCATCTCCTGGATTTTGTAGACCAAAAAGTTTCGTTTTAGTAAGTCTAACATTTTATTAAAATGAGTTTTGAGGTGATCCAATCACACCTAAATAAAAAGGATTGGTGGCGACTCTTATTTTAGTTCTTTCTAAAATAAAAAGTCGATTTCCAAAAAAGGTTTCGACAACTTGGTGACTCTACTGTGGATACCAAGAGAGTCAAGCCGTGAATTGATTACTTTTTAGTATTTTTATCGAAAGTTGATGATTTGGTTTAAATTAACGATCCATTTATTGCATTTCATCCTTCATGTTTTGTCTTAGATATCTCGAATTATCTAGCGAGCTAATATATTTGTTTTATTGGTTTGAAAGTTTCTCTTTGTATGTTTTCACGTATATTGGATAGCACAATAGTTCCATTTTTCCTTTCTTAAATGGGAGTGAGAAATTATTCCTTCGTGAGTTCTTCACATTCGTATAGGATAGTGGATCATTTTTGGGATGCATCCGTACCTATGTCTTCGTGAGATCTTCATCTCCTTACAGCCATAGGGAAATATATTCCCCTGAACTGAACTCAGTCGGTATGAGCCTATAATGGGTGAGGATTGAGGAATCTTCTAGTTCCAGTACCCTTACTTTATATCCGTGCCGCATATAATGAGCCCTAAGAACCTACCCTAGGTAGAACCATACCAAACCTCTAGTAGTCATCTGAATAGGTGTTCTATTTATTATTTCTTGCTTCGAATTCTAGCTTTGTATGAATTGTACTGACTTGTTTCATTTTATTTTGACTATGATTGCATTGCATTTTATCATAGAAAAAGGTGTTGATTCACATTCAGTTGCTAAATGAAGAGCTTGTCATGGAAAAGAGATTTCTTGATAAAGTGGAAAACAATACGGCTGTCTGGATATAGTTCGAAAGACACTACAAGAGAAGAGCGATAGCCTGATGGTGGGATATGCATCAGAACTATGGGATTTCACTCGCATCAGTGTAACTCAGAATAATCTCCAGGAGTTAAAAGAAATATGGGACCAATGGGATGACAAAACCAAGCAGTTATTCTACCAAGACTATGGTTATTTACTCGATGTCAAAGTAGATAAGCACTTATTCCGAGCTTTTTCCCAATATTGGAATCCCGCCTATAGTTGCTTTACTTTTGGGAAAATAGATTTCGTGCCCACTATAGAAGAGTGCACAACTTTGCTCCGTTACCTGAGGATCCAAGCCGACAAAGCTTATTCTAGAGCCGCCAACGTCCCGAATTTCTTAAAGAGGCTAATGAGTATAACTAGGATAAGCGAGCAATGGGTCACGGCCTAGATTAAACAAAAAGGCGATAATAAATGCATCCCTTAGAAAAGTTTGCGGGATTTGGTCTTGGCACATCCAGATACGAAGAAAAGAGTCAACATCTTCGCCTTGAGTATTTATTGGTTGGCCATCTTCTCCAAAGCACTGGGGTTCACGCCCGGATACAAAAGGTTTATGCCCGTCCCAGCAATTTTGGCTGAAACTTTCAGATATTTGAGTGCATGTCGGAGAGCAAGTGAATGAAGGTTTATCGAGTGTGTGTAATTCTTGTTAGCATGGTTCCATAGCCACTTTTAGAAGGTAGAAAATGTATCTTATTGAGTATTCTCCGAGAACTACTCTCCATTGAAAGAGTTTGTGGCTACCCCAAAGCGAGATAATATTTCTGAAGAAAAGTGGATGTCGATTCTCTAGAGTCTCCAAGATGAAGACATTGAATGGAGGGCCCTTTGGATAATCTCTGTTAAAATTTTGTATCGATATGGAGACTTCGATTGGGTCCATTTACTCAGGATATATGGAGCTATTGGATATGCCCCTCTACTTGTATTGAGGCAGTATAGGTTTAGGCGGTTTATACTGGCATGCAAAGGTTGGCTTAGTGTGAGTTTGCGTACAAAGGTGATAATTACAAGAATAAGGTTCGTGAAATATCGAATGCTTAGAACCAAACTCACAAAATGAAAAGATTTGCCGCGAATCCCACGACGACCCCCAAATATGATTGGTGGTGGGATAAAAAAGTCAATGACAATGTCCCTGTGTCAAGTCAAGAAAACACTCGACCAATAGAATAACACTTACAAGTGAACCCGTCCGAGCTAGAGACATAAAGCAAGACTTTGAAAAGAGGAGTTCGGAGCTAGGGAAAAAGATAGAACAGTTGGAAGAGGAAAATATGCTGCTAGGATTAAACGTTGATGCCCAGAAGTTAGAACCTGAGAAAATGAGAAAAGGAAAGAACAAGACTAAGAAAGACTTGGATAGTCTAAAAATAGATTATAAAAAGCTGCGTTTGTCGATGAGGATTGTCGAGTTAGGTAAAACATCGAAACAATGGTGGTAAAAAATCATAGAAGAAAAGATTAGAGTTGACCAGTGGGAAAAGAAATTCTAGGATGCTCAAGTTTAAGAAGATGTTCTAAAAAGGGATTTGTTAGAAAGCCGAAATGAAAAGGTTGGATTAAGAGCCCGAGTAGCAGAATTGGAAAGGTCACTATACTGATATCACAGTCGTAACTCCACAATTGAGTTGAAAGCAAGCCTAAATAAGATTGAAGAGTTGAAGGGGAAGATAGAAGAGCTCGAGATCGTACTTGAAAATTGTGAACTTGAGTTGAGCTTCTTGAAACGAACAATGAACACTGGAAAAAGCAACTCCAATGCTCTCAAGGTCAGATTAAGGATAGAGATCACATCATGGGCGAAGCTGTGACTCAAGTACAGAAAGTAGTCGACCACTTGCAAACCCTAAAGGTTCAAGCTGACATGCTAAGCTTAAAATACGGATCAGAATCAGGTCAGGGCCGGGAATTAGCTTGGCTTCTTAGGAAAGTCAAGGCTTTGAGTATTAGGGCTAGGCCGTATATGTAAAATATTCGTTTTATGTAAAGAGATTTATTTTCTAGTAAAGTTGTTCTAATAGAATTGAATCAGAATCAATACCTCTTTTTGTATTCATTTCATTCATCAGCATTACATTTCATCATATGCATTAAATTTCATAAAAAGACCCTAATTAATCAAAATTATGATAGTTACCCTAGAAACCAACAAGAATCTACCAATTGAATATCGTTACGGTACTCACGGCAAAACCAAAGCCATGGATCAAAGATTAGAGAGATTAGAACAAATTCAGAAAGACATGCAAGATCAGTTGTAAGCACAGCTGCAGGAACAATTAGCTAAAGTACAACAGGACATGAGGGATCAAATACAAGAGTCCCAACGGAGCATGATAAGCCAGTTGACACAGTTGCTGGCCAGAGGGACTGAAAAAGGGAAAAATACAGTGATTAATTTTGGGGATGATAATGAAGACCTTACGTACCCCTAGGCTTTACCCCGGTGAATGTCCAAGCCCAACCAGATACATATACACGAAGGGTACCCATTAACATAAGGCCTCAATAATATCAAGCCGGCACCTCAGCACTGGTAAACTACCCAACGAATTCAGGTTCCAATTGTGGAGATAATACGACCAACCCCGTTGTTCTAAATTTGGACGACATGGTAGAAATGGATAGAGTAAGAGTATAATTGCCAAAACAGCTAGAAGATCGGTGTAAGTGGTTGCAGGAGAAATTTAAAGCTGTGGAGAATGCTTCCACCAAAATTCAAAACTCTAGAATTCGAAAAATATAATAGGACTAGTTGTCCTGAAGCCCATATCACAATGTTCTGCCGAAGAATAACGGGATACGTCAGTAACGACCAATTGTTAATCCACTGCTTCCAAGATAGTTTGATCGGGTCAGCTGTCAAGTGGTACAACCAGTTAAACTGTGCTAAAATTAACTAATGGAAAGACTTGGCACAGGCTTTCATGAAACAGTACAGCCATGTGATTGACATGACACCTGAAAAATTACGCTACAAAACATAGAAAAGAAACAAAACGAAAGCTTCAGGCAATACGCTCAGAGATGGAGGGAAGTGGCAATGCAAGTTCAGCCACCTCTTCTAGAGAATGAGACAACAATACTTTTCATAAATACTCTGAAAGCCCCGTTCATTAACCATATGTTGGGAAGTGCTACCAATAGCTTCTCAAATATAGTAATGCCCGAAGAAATGACTGAAAATGCAGTAAGGAGTGGGAAAATAAATGGCAGGGAAAACGCTAAAAGATCAGCCCTGAGAAAGAAGGAAAATGAAGTGAACACCACGGATGTGTATAATAAAAGTTATTCAAATCGGTCACTGTAAGCCAACAAATGACCTTAACAACCAGCCATCAAGACTCATCAAGGCAAAAACCTAACTCAAGGCTGAACACGAAAAAACTTCAATTCACACCCATCACAATGACATATAAGGAGTTATATCAGAATCTGTTCGATGCGCATGTGGTATCCACGTTTTATTTAAAACCTATGCAACATCCGTTCCTAAAATGCGAATGCTCAATGCGAGTACCATGCAGGAATAACGTGACATTCAATTGAGAACTGCACTGCATTTAAAAAGTTGATTGAAAGGTTCATCAAGATGGGGATTGTAAAGTTCAATGATCTATCGAGACCTAATGTGGCAGGAAATCTATTACCCAATCATTCAAATTAAGGGGTAAATGTAATAATTGAAAGTGGAGGGAAGAAGACCAAAATCGATGTAGCAGAAGTAAAAGCCTCACTAAAATAGGTTTAGCAAAATATGATAGACGTAGGATTAATCCTTCAGGATTCAGAGGAGGTACCAAAAGGGGTGAAGAGCTATTGTGAGTTCCATGTTAAAGAAGGTCATGAGATCCAAGAGTGCACTGAATTCAGAGCTTTGGTGCAAAGTTTGATGGATAACAAGGAGTTGAAACTCTTTGAATATGTCAAAGGTTCGAAAGAAGGAGACATCTGCGCCTCGGAAGAAGGATCAATAGAGAAGTTCTACAAGGTTAATCACTCGGTGCTAATTATTTCACGGATGAGGAATAATGAAATAGGAACACAAGCTACACCGAGAGTCATAATTTAGAAACCCGTGGCTTTTCCCTAAAAATGTAGCAAAAGGGTTCCATGGAATTATAACTGCAACGTGATGATCCCAGGAGAGGAGAACTCAGTGGGCACTTCAGAAGAAGGCCAGGATATCGGTTTCTACATGTGCAGTGAGAGGCGCTATGACCCTACAAGTGCAAGAATCAAACCTATTAAAGGAAAAACCCTGGCAGTTGAGCATAAGAAAAAAAAGATGGCTAAGCTTGAATCACCTATTAACGAGCCAGTAACTAAGAACGAGGCTAAGTAATTCTTAAAATTATTAAAGCATAGCGAGTATAGTGTTGTAGAACAACTACCCAAACAACCAGCTAGCATTTCAGTACTAGCCTTGCTCTTAAGCTCAAAGACACATCGTAGCGCATTGATGAAGGTGCTGAATGAAACTTATGTCGCTGATGATATATCTATGAACAAGTTAGATTGTCTAGTTAACAATCTGAGTGCCAAAATTTTCATCTTTCTCAATGATAATGAAATACCTTCGGGAGGCATGGGATCCACGAAGGCTCTACACATCACTACTCGCTGCAAAGGATATACATTGTCAGGAGTGTTAATCGACAATGGATCTACACTGAACGTTTTGCCTTTATCCATACTGAATAGATTGACAGTGGATAGCTCTCATATGAATACGTGTCAAAATATAGTGAGAACATTCGATGGCACGGAAAGGAGGGTGATGGTAAGGATTGAAATACCTCTCTTAATTAGTCCGAACACATATGAGGTAGACTTTTTGGTGATGGATATCAAGCCCTCTTATAATTGCTTGTTGGGTAGGCCTTGGATTCATTCGGCTGAGGCAGTGTCATCAACACTACACTAAAAACTAAAGTTGATAACCGAAGGTCGACTAATGACGATAAACTTTGAAGAAGATACCATTGCATCCGTAACTAGTGGCGCACCATACATAGGAGCTGATGATGAGGTAATATAATGTTCCTTTCGATCACTAGAATTTGTTAATGCAACTTTTATTATAGAAGAAAATAAGATCTCAGTACCAAGAATATCCAAAAGCATGAAGATGGGCCTGCAATTAACGGTTGGAAAATGAGCCTTAATTGGAAAAGGATTCAGAAAATACCTTCAAAGGAGAATCGAGGCACCATTGCTGATGGACAAATGAGACTGCTTTGGCTTAGGATACAAGCCAGATGCAAGGCAAAAGAAGAGGGAGCTAGAGAAGAAGCAAGAAAGAAGAAGAGCACGACTGAGTGGAGGAGAGGTCAAATGGGAACCAATAATCTTTTCACACATGTCTAAAACGTTCGTGTTAGGAGAAATCATTTATCCTGAACGAAAGATGTTAGAAAAAGAAAGCCCAGAATGAATGTTGGGAAACTTGAGTATCAATGTCATATCCGAAGAAGGAATTGGGGATAACCTATTAAGCATTTTTCCTTATATCCCCAGAAGTGTTCTGAACAATTGGAATGCGGAAGAGATCCTTGTAATTTTTAAAACTAATTCAGAGTAATGTTCAAAATACACTTATTGCTCTAAGCTTGCGAGCAATAAGAATCATTTTGTGAAATAGACATATGTATAATATCTTTATTTCAATAAAATGCATCTTTGTGTCTCATTTATGAGTCACTAAACTAACTAAACTCACGACAAAGGCAAGTATGGGATTAAAATATGTTACTTTTATGGTTTATCACTCATCTCTGCAAATATTTTTTTTATTTTTTTCCATTTCATTCATACTCATACCACACAGATAATTATTCTTAGATTAATTTATTCTTTGGGTCTTCCTTTATTCCTACAACAAGTCTTCAGATATCAATGATACAAGCGATGTTACTGCTGACTCAGAGTCTCATTTTGAGCAAAACATATGTCAGAGGAACCTCAAGACTTTAAAGATGATCGAGGTTGTAACCTATCTCCTAATTTGTTAAGGATGGTAAAATAAGATGAGAAACAAATCTTACCTTATAAAGAGTCAGTAGAAGTTGTGAGCCTCAAAGACAAACAAGAAAATAAAGAGGTGAAGATCAGAGCTTTCATAACCGCAGAAACAAAACGAAACCTCATTGAGTTACACCAAGAGTTTAAAGATGTCTTCGTATGGTCGTATCAAGACATGACTGGGCTAAATACTGATATCGTGGTACCCCAGCTCCCTATAAAGGGAGAATGCAAGCCAGATCAAAAGAAACTCCGAAGGATGAGGCCTAGCGTCTGCTAAAAATAAAAGAAGAGGTCAATAAGTAATTCGACGTTGGTTTCCTACAAGTGGTTAAAGACTCAGAATGGGTAGCCAATATAGTCCTCGTCCATAAGAAAGATGGGAAAGTACAAATGTATGTAGTCTACAGAGATTTAAACAAAGCTAGCCTGAAAGATAATTTCCCGTTGCCTCACATCTACACCGTAGTGGACAACACGACAGGTTACTCACTGTTCTCCTTCATAGATGGCATCTTCGGATACAACCAGATAAAGATGCATCCTGAAGACAGGGAAAAGACCACATTCGTAACCATGTGGGGGACATTTTGCTATAAAGTGATGTCATCTGGGCTGAAAAATGTGGGAGCGATGTATCAAAGAGCTATGGTAACTTTGTTTCATGATATGATGCACAAAGAAATCAAGGTTTATGTCGACGATATGATTGCAAAATCCCGAACAGAAAAGGAGCGTGTGCAAGTCCTGAGGAAACTGTTCTTAAAATTGAGAAAGTTCCAGCTAAAGCTCAATCCAGCAAAATATACCTTCGGTGCTAGGTCGGGAAAATTTCTAGGATTCGATATTTACTTAATAATTATTTAATTAAATATTTTACAAAAACCCTATTTTAATCACATTAAAATCATTTATCATATTGAAATGCATCTTTATTTTTAATTTATAATTTGTTTCATTCCAAAATATTAAACAAAATGATTTCAATTCAAATTTCGAATTTAATTATTAAATTCAAAGTAACAAAATTAACATTAGATATTTAACCTAGAGATTTATTTTCTTTATTTAAACGTTTATGATTTTATACAAGTGTTGGTGTTAAATGCAATTGACTTAAACTTTTATAATAATTTTTCAACATTTATCCAAAACCTCAGTTATTGTATAATTTTTATTTTAAAAAATATTTATTTCCTAATTTTATTTTTCATCAGTAGCATAATTTAGTTATCATTCATTCCAGTTTCCACTGATGTTGGCCGCGTGGAATTTGCTACGTCCATGAATCAAAAGGAAATTTCTCAGTCCTCACCAACCAAAATTATTTCCCAAGTGTTAAATTGCAGTTAAATAAAAAGCCGAAATACAGTACTGTATACGGAACTTAAGCCGAAGTTACCAAAGAGCCCAAGAGACCTTTTAATAAATGGCAACAAGTGGAGGGCATTATCGGTAAGAAAAGTGAAACTTAGACGAGCCGACATTACAAAGTCGGTCGTTCCCCAACTTTTCTCACGCTATATGTACCTAGCTCGTCCTCCTTATTTCCAGAGATCTGAGAAATTCTAGCTGTAGCCGCCTCGATTACGCGTTTTGCTTTCTTGAAGAGTAAGATATTAAAAAAGCTTCTAGATCTATAAGTTCTACGGATACTGGGCGATCTTGGCTTTACTGATTCTTAGTTTTCTTGAGGAAGTTCTTGGGATTTCGAAAAGAAAATAGCCGATAATGTCGCGGTGTTTCCCTTATCAACGTCCGGCTGGGTATTTAAGTCAGGGATTGGTCGAATCGATTAAGGTTCGTTGGGCAAACGTATTTGGTTTTCACTTTCGTTGCTCAACTGCATGCGTTTGTGATACTTGATTATGATTTTATATTTGTATATTTGTATATTTGTAGAGTTTGTAAAAACTGAAATATGAAATGAACCACTTTAATTACTGTTGTTAATATAGCTTTGTAATTATGAACAACGAGGATCTGTGCAAAGTACTATGGTAGTTATTCAAATATATTAATGAACCTTTTTGGGTTTAGGGTTTTTTAAAAGAACTTCTGGGTTCCTTTTTAAAGTTTTGGACTTGATTTTGATTTGATTGTGTAAATGAATGAAAAGCTTGGTAATTCGTGTCTGTTTAGAGGAGTGGGAAAGTCTAATTGATCTTGATAGAACCCTAAACCAATGTGAAATTACCCCCTCCCCGCCAAACTTTAATTTTTTGGAAGCAATCGTGATCTTTTGGTCTTCCATTCCCGCCTGTCTAAATTTCATATTGTGTTGTGCAATAAAGCTCGAGAGAGAAAAGGTTTTGCCAAAAACAGAACAGAAATTACATAAGAAGAGGGAGAAGGAGAAAAAGACGGAAAGGAAAGAGAAGGATAAAACTCAAGGTGCCATCAAGAAACTTAAGAAGCTTGAGGATGTTCTAGATGCATATAAAGATGACCAATTGGAGAGAAGTGACCTTACTGAAGAACATGAGCCGCCAGTTTGCTACATATCTGATGGCAGCCAAAACAGTCACAAGAGGAAAAGGGAAACTGCTTCCTATAGTGAATGCAGGGTTGATGGTGAGTTGTGTTCTTTATTGTATTAGATGGGCTAAATTTGCCTATTGCTGTAGTTTCTTGGAGGGATGTAGATTTTGATTGTATGTTGTGTACATGTATAGGAAACATTATAAAGATTAGATTTTCCTTGAAAAAGCCCCGGGCATCTGATGCATCAATCAGCAGCGAAGAACCAGCCTGCTCTAGTTCTGGTAGGACAGATTCAATTCAAGAGCTAAGTTGTACCATTGCTTCTGTGCCTGAACAGAAACTGTGGCATGATGATGGGAGGGAGGAGCAAGGCTCCTCTTCTTCTGGAACATTGCTGAAGGCTGCACTGCAGTATAAAACCTTGATTGAGGATTGGTTGCCACCTCTTCTCGAAGCTGAGCTGAATGATGGTGGTGATGAAGACTGGCTTCTAACTAAGAAGCAGCTAGGGAAACCCGCGGCCAAAAGACCTAATGACAATGATCATACATATGTTGCGAGTGCAAGTTTGCACCCGAGTGCACATTTTCTTCCGGTAGCTGAGATTTATGCACTGCCTTATACAGTTCCATTTTGATTCCGCTTAGTGGAGGGGCTATCTTTTTGTTCTCCCCTGCAAAGAGCGGCTTCGTGGCGGGATTGGGTTTGGGTGGCGAATTCTAACTTGTACAGTCTTGAGAATTTACTAATAGAAACAAGAGAAATTTTTGCAATATATTCTTCGTATATTTGAATTGTCTTATATTCAATATCCATTTCCATTTACTTGAATCGTATCTTAAATAAGTTATAAGTTGTGGATCTTTTGAAAGTGACTTATCACGATTAGCATTGGCCTTTTCTAAGGTATTGCTTCAGCATTAAACGACGCTTCTTTCCAGTTTTACATCTCCTTATGCTATAACTGCATTTGGATGTTGAATTATCATCACCACTAAATGGAACTGAAAGATAGGTATATAGTTTACGAAGGCCATCATCTTCCTGGTTATTTGGCACCTTCATAAATGTGGCATGTAAATTGTAGCCCTCTGTTGGCTCTTGCTCTCCTCGCAATATTTGTAGTATCTGTATACAGGTAGGAATAAGTAAGAATAGGTTTTAAGCACCAAAGAGAGCAAACTGAATCGACCTTAACTAGGACGGTGAAATGATTGATGTAACATATATGTCAAGCTGGCAGGGCTTGGGGTTGGGGGACTGTCAACCACCATAATAAGACCATTGTGAACCTAACTGCTATGAACAAGTTGGTATTAGCTTGGAGAGCAGCTGAGTGATATTCCTATTGTCTAATATCAAGAAGGCTTAGATACAGACTGGAAGAATGTCTACCTGGCTCGCTTTTGGACGGTGTATATCTGACTGATTGACGCAGAGGGTGGCAGCGAGAACCATTCTATGCAGTTGTGCAACATCGAAATCTCCACCTAATGCTGGATCCACTAATGCTGGGAGATCCCTTCTTTCTAATAATTCCTTAGCCTGTGTCAGACCATAATTTTGTCATTTAACCACCAATGGATATGTCTCTCTGAAGTTACATCTTCAGCTGGTGACATATGAGTAAAAGTATAAATTCTCACCCACTGGACCAAGCTCTCTTGTTTTTCCATAGCTTTTGAACTTATGGGTCTTCTTCCTGATAGCAATTCTAAAAGCACGATGCCGAAGGAGTATACGTCAATCTTATCACTGACCCTTCCTTCCATGAAATATTCAGGAGCTATATATCCGAAGGTTCCTACCACATTGCTGTCAATCATGTTGGTTGCATCCATTGGTCCCCAGATGGCTAGCCCAAAATCAGATAACTGCAAGGATAAAATGAAAAAAGAAAAAAAGCGATCACTCTTTGCATTATTACAAGTTACAGCACTGTGTAGTTCACTAACTTCATTTCAAGTTCATCTTTTCTTAATCTTGTGATGGGATCCTGAAATGTAGCTTCAGAAGAGTTTTCAAAAAAAACAATATGTTGAATTCCACTACTAACATTAATAAAGGAAGAAATGAGGGGAAAAAAAGGGTACCTGTGGCTGAAAATCATCAGAGAGAAGAATATTGGAGGATTTTACATCTCTGTGAATAACATGTGGATAGCATTCATTATGCAGGTATTTTAGAGCCTCAGCAACTGCTGTGGCTATTTTAAACCTAACCTCCCACGGCAACACAGATTTCTTGTTTTGACCTGTTGCGGTTAAAAAAAGATAATGAAACTAGTAACTCCGCTGTATTTTTTTATCTTACGAAAAGCATAAGCAAACATTTAGAATCATGGAGGATTAATGACCATGGAGAATCTCCTCTAAACTCCCTGCCGGAAAGAAGTCATAGACTGAGATGAGATGGTCATTTTCAACACAAACTCCAATTAGAGGCGTGATATGCTTATGTGTCAACGAAGAAACAATATCAACTTCCAAGGAGAAGTCACTCCAAGCTTCTTTGTATGATTTTAGAATTTTAACAGCCACTGGCTTGCCACTTGGAAGAAACCCTTTGTATACATTGCTGCATCCTCCCTCTCCAATCAAGTTTTCTTTCAGAATACCGAACCAATAAAAGATTTCAAAAATAAGAACAAAAGCTATGTGTCTCTAAGCCTTTAAAGTTATATATATATATCAAATGGAAAAAGAAGCTTGACTTGAAAGATAACCTGGAGAGAATCCAGAAGTTGCTTGCTTAAGCTCTCTGAGCCTGAACTGCTTGCAACGAAGCTCCAAGTCATTCGGCATCTTTCTTAGTGCTGGTAAAGATTTTTCTATTCCTACATGATTGTCCTCTTCCTTTGATTGAATAGCTGTGTTCATCACCCTCTCAACCATTGGCAATGGCATTTTTGTATCTTCAAATTCTGAACAAGAATCTGAAGTAGTGGAAGCTGTAATGCGGAGAAGAGGCCAACCAGGCTTTGCTTGTGGTTCCAAATCTTTCATGTTCGAAGAAACTGAATCTTCTGCATTGCATTCAGCCTTGTGATTCTCAATACAAGAATCATTAATATTTCTTTTGGCATTGATGCTGGTCTGATTCGAATGCAAAGCAATCAGGTCGACAACAGTGGTACCCCGATTAGGCAGGCCCATTACCCATTCCACAACAGACGTATCCCTATCTTCATGTTTCTTGAACTCTTGGTTTGTAGGAGATTTTCTTCGAAGTAAAGGCCACCCAAGACATGGTTCCGGCAGTTCTCTTCGGATTATAGATAAGGAATTCAAGAGAACAGCCTTGCCATTATGATTGGGAATAGAATTGTCTTCTTGCAGGCCTCCAATATCATCACTTGCTACATCGGAGATGGTCCGACATACAGGAGATTCAGCTTCTTCAGACCCTGGTTCCTGATCTGCATATCTCAAGCTAGCACTGATCTTATTGACATACAATTGAGACGTCAAATTTAACCTGAAACCTACAAAAACTGATCGAAATTAAAGAACTACTCTTAACAATTCAAAGGGTTCTGACATGTCTCTTCGGCTCAAACCTTGTAAATGGTGAACTGCAAGTATTTCCAAGATGATCTTTCGCTTGTCAACTCCCAGAAGAGCAGTAATTGGCAGCAATCGCTTTACACTATAGCTGGCATATGACATCCACCTCCTGAAAAAAAATTGTGCTTTAATATCAAAGGAAAGAAAACCAGGATCGCATATGGTTATAAGTTATTAACTTCAATTAAATAGAAGTCAATTTACCAGAGAGTCTCCTCTGGGTTTCTTCTTAAAAATACAGCCATGGCAGCACAACGCTTAGCTATCTTCTTTATAACCTTTCGCCTTGAACTTGTTTGTGAACTTGTGTAGCTAAGATTGTTCTGGAATTCAATCAATAAAACGATTAATGAATTTGTTTCTTTTGAAGAAAACAATGTTAAAAGGAGAAATTGATGACAAAGGAAATACCCTTTTCACTCTATTGAATTCCCTGCGAGTTTTCCTGCATTCTTTTGTCATCCTGACCCTAAGCAAATTAAGGTCTAAAAAGCCATCAATCAATTAGGAAAAAAAAAAAAGTAGATAATTTTATACGGTTTCTGGGACAAAATAAAAAAGTTGGCAGTACCTGTATCAGAAAATACATAAATTGAGACCAAATCCTTTAGAAACAGTGCTGATTTTACAAGCTCGCCATGATGAACAACCTGCTTGCTGCTTGCTGTAATTTCCTTCTTAATCACCATCGTTGTCCAAACCCAGTGTTCTTAAACGTTCCTTTTTTCCAATTCAAAGAGTTGAACAAATACTAAAATTTATATAAACCCAGCGAAATTTCTCACAGATTTCCTTATTTCATCAAGAAGACAAAGGAACAGTGAAGAGTGAGATGAAAGATGAAGAATATTCATTCGTGAAAAAACAATAAAAAAAGTGAAAGAATTTGGCAATGTGGGTAAATAAGCTGATCAACAAAACAATGTGAAACAAAGATGACCACGACACGTATCTATTCATAGTTTTAACCTTTGACCTATTATTTTTATCGAATAATTCCTATTCAACATATACCGGATTAATATTGGGAAATAATTATGAAATTATTATCTTGTAAAACATATTCGTTCGACGCTAACAAATTAATAATAAAAATGATAACATGTTTTGTTTTTGAAACTTTTAATAATCAAAGGGCAGCCATCTTCACCGGCCGAAGCAATTGCGCCAACTTTATCTGATTAGTCAGAATGCGACTTAAATCAAACGTGGAGTAGAATTTTCTATTTTGGTTGAAAGTCAACAAGCCCTCCACTTTGACCTAAATGAGATATTACCATAGGCTATGGCAGCTTGTAATCACCCTACCTGCTACATATTTTTTAAGTGATTAAAAAAGGGATAATACTTGAATTTGTTGTTTCGTACCTAGTTGGTCTCTGAACTTGTATTTCATTAATTAGGTCGATACTTCTGTACTAACACTATTAATTTTTACTAATGTGATACTGCTAGCCAATCCAGTGGTACCTTGTGTCAGCCTCTTAAAAAATCATATTGCGAACATAATTTAAAATTTATATTTATGTTTTTCACGTGTCATATCGGCACAAATTAATGATCTTAATGTAGAGATGCCAACTTGATTGACAAAATATAAATTTAAAGACCAACTAAATAAAAAAATTTTAATAACCAATTAAATTATAAATGAACAAAGTTACGAACCAAATTATATACTATTCCTAAAAAAGAGGTGAATACTAATACATAGAACCCAGGAAGTTTCTGAATTTGTTATGAATTCACATTTCACTATTGAAGAAAAAAGAGATTATTATTAGTCTAAGAAATTCAACTCTTATGGTTATTGGTTAGTGGTAGTTTTGACCATGTTGAAAGCAAAATAAAATACAGAATATACTTTAGGAAGTGATCATGTGTTTTGTTTATACTTAAAAGGAATTCAACTTTAGGAAGCGATGATGTGTTTTATTTATTTATGAGATAAATATTGAAATTATATTAAAATTATATATGAAGTTTGATCTAATGTGCAATGTTATATATGAATTTTGATTTTATATATTAAATTTTGATTTGATTCAATTTTTAGAAATCACTGCAACATAATCAAATTAGCATCATTTTACATTGATATATTGCATACAAAAATTATTATGTTAGTCCAATATGAAAATAAATGTATATATTTATTTCTTTAACTGTGTACAGCTAAATCAAGATTAAAATTTCATAGATGTATTTGGTAGGAGAGATGGAAAAGTGAAAAGAACATTCTAAAAATTTTAAAAAGGAAATTAACACAAAAAAACTCTCAAACTCAAACTTAAAACTTTAACACTATAATTTTAATTTGATAAATCAAAATTTTAATTAATTGTTTTTACAAAAAGTTTTTTTAAAATTTTTAATTAATTCAGATAATTTAATTTTTGTTAACAATCCAACCATTCATTTCCCAACTCCTACAATTTTAATTTAAAATAATTTTAATATTTCTAAAAGGTATAATAATATATTTGATCCTCCAACTTAAAAAATATTATTTTAACTATTCATTTAATTTTTTATCACTTTTAACTTTTGAACTTATATCATTTGTCAAATCACTTTAAAATGGATGAAAAAATTAACATTTATTAACTTTGTTAATGTGGTATCCATGTGGCAATCTCATGTGTATGCCACATTAGCAATTAATTAATTTTTTTAAAATTTAAAAATATATTTTTGTACTTTTATAAATTTTATTGAATTTTAAAATTAATTAATTACTGAAATCCATGTGGATGTCACATGGGTTAAAAGTTAACGTATCTATTCTTAAGATAATTTAACAAATGATATAAATTTAAGAAGTAAAAAAGTGAAAGATTAAACGAAAAATTAAAATAAATTTTTTTTTTTATAAAGTTGAAGGATATAACAAGTCATTGTGCCTTTCAAACAAGAGTTGTTAATGTTCATAACTCAATGATGGGCTGACCTCTTCCCAAATCCCAATAAAAATATATTGTACAAAAGCGAGGCAATCAACATTTTTTGGGCTGAAAGTTGGGGTAAGCTAAGTATGAAGGCTTAGTTTTGAGGCATTCTAATATGCGTCTCAGCTGGGCATCTTTTTTTGTTTGTTCTCTTGTCCCAGGACTTCAATGAGATCAACATCGGAAAAGTAATTTTTTTGGTAGAAGATCGAACAGTGTCCAGGTCTGGAAGAAAGTGGCGGAGAGAATAATGTTAAACGGAACAGAGGACGAAGAGAAATGGCTGGCGGAAGGGATCGCTGGTATTCAACACAATGCTTTTTATATGCATCGAGCTTTGGTATTTCCAAAAGCTTTCCTATCTCCACTTGAATTTGAACGGAGCATCTCAGATCCTCTTTCATTTGTGCTAATTTTGGATATTTCTTATCTCAGGATTCTAATAATCTTAGAGAAGCTCTCAAGTACTCTGCTCAAATGCTATCGGAGCTCCGGACCTCCAAACTCTCTCCTCACAAATACTATGAACTTTGTAATTCTGTTTGTTCATTTTTTTCTTTTGATTGATTGCTTGAGTCGAGAGTGTTTGAAATTTATTGATTGTGATTGATTATTATTATTTTTTATAATGTGTCTATGACTGGAATTAAGATATGCGAGCTTTTGATGAGTTGAAGAGATTGGAGTTATTCTTCAAAGACGACAGCAAACATGGTGTCTCTGTGGTTGATCTGTACGAGCTTGTTCAACATGCCGGCAATATTTTGCCTAGATTGTAAGTGTCCTTCAACAAATTTAATAATTAATTGCATATTTCTCTAGATTTATTTTCTAAAATATGAAAAGCACTGAATTAAAATTAAATAATCATCCAATACTTGTTGTTTATTGCAATGAGCCTTTATCCAATTAAACCCTTAAATATCTCCTTTTAGCTAATAGAGCCCACTTAGATGGAAGTTGATGACGGTGTTAACCAATTCCAGTCTGATCAACGCTCAACTGAGTGTATATATATATATATATATATATATATATATGAGTATTAAATCCATTGCAATTTGCATTAAAATGACATGACTAATTATTTAATTTAAGTTCAGGGACTTATTTTAATATATTTAAGCCATTCTTTCTTATATCATTTTCGAATTCCAAACATATACGGGTATCCATTCTCATTCTTTTTAGCTGTTGGTTTTTTTCCCTACAGTTTTAGGACCCGTATTGAAATAGAATTCCAGTTTTTTATGAAGAAAAACGATTAGTAAAACTGCAAATGTGCTTTCTTCTGGAAGTTTCTGCTTCATAACTAGATAAGCTCCAAATAGTTAATTTGTATTGTGATTGTGAGTATTCTCAAATATTAGACCGTCATTGTCACTGTATCTGAAATTTTAGTTGATAATCTACCAGGTATCTTCTATGTACAGTAGGATCTATCTATATCAAATCTAAGGAGGCTCCTGCTAAGGAAGTTCTTAAAGACCTTGTGGAAATGTGTCGTGGAGTTCAACATCCCATACGTGGACTCTTTTTAAGGAGTTACCTTGCTCAAATAAGCCGAGATAAGTTACCAGATATTGGTTCCGAGTATGAGGGGTGAGGTCTCTTGATTAGTTCTTCTTTTCCGTACACTTTGAATTGAAGTTTTCATTTCAAAAGCTGACTGATTCAAATTTCAATGGGTTTTGTTAGCGTAGATGGGTGAAGTTTTTATTTTTCTCTCTTCAAATGCTTGAGGAAAATAAATGAGTTTGTTAGCAGTAGCTTTTGCATGGTTCCTGCATATGAGCTCTGTTGACTCTTATGATTCTGTTCTATTTTAATCTGCAGTGGAATATTGTTGAAACTCTATAGGAGCTGATGTGGAATTTGCCTAGAATAGAGTGCATTTAGATCAATGAATTTTATTTTGCATGTCTAAATTAGATCATGCAAAAGGATTTGGAAACATTTGTAATTAACCATTTGTAGGACATGGTTCTGTCTTCCTCTAGTGATGCTGACACTGTGATGGATGCTGTGGACTTTGTGCTACAGAATTTCACCGAGATGAATAAACTTTGGGTGCGAATGCGGCATCAGGTTTGTTGAATATGAGATATCTCTTGTTTTCTTAAGATGTGCAATGCACCACAGTACTTGCATGCCATACAAGTGAATAAATCATGAGAGCATAAATTTTGGCCATGCAGGTGTCATGGTGCTTGTGAATAATTCATACTCTTTGGTCATCCTGAGTTGAAGCCTTCAATTGCGATTTCTGGTCTGCAGGGACCTGGTGGAGTTAGAGAGAAGCGAGAAAAGGAAAGGAGCGAACTTCAAGATCTTGTAATATCAATAATCTAAAATTTCCGATTGGCTAATTTCTGATGCTGTGTATTTGATGCACACTGATGGAAACTAATCCTTCTATTTTGAACTTTCTTATTAGGTAGGGAAAAACCTACATGTTCTCAGTCAGATAGAAGGTGTGGACCTTGAGATGTACAAAGAAACAGTTCTTCCCAGAGTCTTAGAGCAGGTAATTTTACTTCTTTCTTCCGTGTTTATTTTTTCTTCTCTAATGTTACAAGTTGAAGGTCTGTAACATAAAAGACTTTATATGGTTCTTTTACAGGTTGTCAATTGCAAAGATGATCTTGCCCAATATTATCTAATGGATTGCATTATTCAGGTATTCCCTGATGAGTATCACTTGCAGACGCTCGAGACATTGTTGGGTGCTTGTCCTCAGCTCCAGGTGGGTGATGAAAACTGGTCTTCTTATTTTATCTTGTGTCTTCCCCTTCCTCCCTGTGCCACCTGACATAAATACCTCATAGCACAATTGTTAGCCTTAGGCTTTGTTCTAGTCGCCCCATTATGGCATCTTTGCAATGAGTTTCCCACCTCCAGGTTTTGCTATAATGCTTATTGTTTCTCAATATTTAAATAACCATTATGCTAGTATGTGTGACTAGAAAATACGGTGACTGGCTACTATTTTCCTGTTATCAAGGGAACAAAATTGTATTGCCCCTGGTTGACTTATTTCTTACTTGCTAGCTAGTATGATTGTTCCATGGAGTTCCACAACCTGAATTTTCGCAACCAGCCTACATTGATAAACCTGCTCTATATTTCAACAGTGATCATACATCGTGGAATAGCGTAATAAGATTGGATCTTCTTCTGTACGTAATGCTCCCCTAATGTATGGGTGGATCTTGTTGATTGGAACCAATCTTTTGGTTCAATGCTTTTCTGTTCATTTTGTTTTGTTTTATAGTCTTTTAATATTTTAGGGAACTAAGCTCAACAAATGCAGCTTTCCTCTTTTATAACAGCCAACAGTCGACGTCAAGACAGTTTTGTCTCGACTAATGGATAGACTTTCAAATTATGCCGCTTCAAGTGCAGATGTAAGTTATAAGCATAACAACCTCTACTCTTCATGCTTTTGCAAGATGTTGACAGAACTTTTCTATGCCAGGTATTACCTGAATTTCTACAAGTAGAAGCCTTCTCTAAATTGAGCAATGCGATTGGGAAGGTAAATCAGCAAGAACTCCCACACTAGCTGCAAATTACCTTGATGCTTTTTCCAATGTTATAAATGAACTATTCAATTAATGAATGTGAATGATTTTACATGATCAAGTCAGGTGATGGCCCCTGAACTTACTACCAATGATTTTATAGATGATGACCCTATCTTATGCCCCCCCCCCCCCTTTTTATTTTATTTTTTACTTTCCCTACCAGTATAACATATTTCTCTATTTTTTATTTGTTTAATGTGTAATCATGAGTCGTTTTCTGCTTGCTGATTGGGTATGATTCAATGGTAGGTCATAGAAGCACAGGTAGACATGCCTGCTGTTGGAGCTATAACTTTATATGTCTCTCTTCTTACCTTTACTCTTCGTGTCCATCCTGATCGTCTTGATCATGTGGATCAAGTACTGGTATGTTTCATCTTAGGAATCTATTTGCATATATCTCCTAGTACTGCAACTTTGGCCATGCTATTTTATGGCCTTGAGGAACGTATCAGAATGATATTGATTGTTCTTTATTGTTATTCTCTAACAGGGAGCTTGTGTTAAGAAGCTCTCTAACATACCAAAACTTGAAGATAGCCGGGCAATGAAACAAGTGGTTGCACTTTTGAGTGCTCCATTGGAGAAATATAATGATATTGTAACAGCCTTGACTCTTTCTAATTATCCACGTGTAATGGACCATCTTGATATTGGAACAAATAAGCTTATGGCAATGGTTATCATTCAAAGCATTATGAAGAACAACTCTTGCATTTCAACTGCAGACAAGGTATGTCTCTGCAGTCTTCTCTATGTTTCAACTTATTTTGTTGAAGAAACTAATATTGCTTTTTGTAGGTTGAGGTTTTGTTCGAATTAATAAAAGGACTCATTAAGGACATTGATGGTGCTGATGTGGATGAGGTGCATATTGTGACTAGAATTTGTCTGTTATTCTATTCAATTTTGATAGATTTGAGTTATACGAGCACTTATCATTACTCCATTTCTTGATAATCCAAATTAAATATTTCTTTCTCCTGGTGCATAGTTTCCTTATCATGTTCTTGTGTTCTTCATGTTTTATGTATCTTCCAATAGCTGGATGAGGAGGATTTCAAGGAGGAACAAAATTCAGTTGCTCGACTCATACACATGCTTTATAATGATGAACCAGAGGAAATGTTGAAGGTAAGTTTTTCCAATGTTTCTTTTTATGCTAATTTCCCTGATCATTACCAGGACAAGATCTCCCACTATAATATATAAGTGGGATAGTGTTATTTTGAAAGAAAAGTAGGATAGTATTTAAAAAATATAAAAAGGGAACTTTACCATCTTCCGCTTGTGATTAAGATTTAATGCCTCTTCAATTCCCATAAAATGTTGTTGTTGTACTATATTTAAGATAATTTCTTGTTTAATTGCAACGTTTTCTTTTAGTTATGTTGTTAATGGTTGATCCAAAACATTTCCCCTTTAATCTTATATTATGATTAACTTCCCTTCAGATTATATGTATTGTGAGGAAGCATACCATGGTTGGGGGACCAAAACGCCTACCTTTTACAGTTTCTTCACTTGTTTTTTCAGCACTTAGGGTATGTTTTCCTTTTTCATATTATTATGTACTTTCATCTCATCTTATTTCTATCTACAGCGGTGACATATTAAATGCTTATTAGTAAAAATCTACAAGATCATACATGCAGGCACTTGGATTTTGAGGCATAAACATTATTTTCTTATTAGATGCTTTCTCCTCATTCCCCTATCCCCTTTCCTTAAGAACTACCTGGTTTGTTTTATACATACATAGCAATCAAACTCAGATTCTTTGAAACAAGTTGCTAGAAGAAAAAGATGTATAAACACTGGTTATATTGGTAGCATATAGGATTCAGACTTATTGTAGTGCTTGTGTTCAGTTGCTTAGGCAATTGCAAGGTCAGGAGGGGGATCTAGTGGGAGAAGAAGCATCAATGACACCAAATAAAATTTTTCAGCTCTTGACTCAGGTTTCTTTTTTACTTGGACTTGTACACACACATATATCACGTTATGAAAAGACACTCTAATAGCCCTTCTTTCAGGTCATTGAGTCCCTTTCAGCTGTTCCATCCCCTGAACTTGCATTAAGGTTGTACCTGCAATGTGCTGAGGTAATCTTGAGTCTTGACTTAAACCAACTCTGCATAACAGTCATTGGTTAAATGGTCAATTGAACCCTGAAAATTATTTTAGATGATAACAAGTTTTATTGAACTTCAAGAGATGCCATTTTTCTAATTGATAGTTGGGAAAAGGCATACTGAGATAAATAATGTTGCTCACGAGAGTGCAAGGTTTCTGATGGAACAGGTGCTTACAAGAATAAACAGCTTTATTTGTGACATTCTTGGGGCTGTTACCAATCCATTAATTTTTTATGTTGATTCCGGGCATTAGGGATCAATAATTTTGTTTTAGATGATGCGAAGGGGGTGCTATCATCATAAATCTCCCATCATTATGACTTTTAAGTTTAATGAATGGCAAACTATCATTATGATATTAACAATATATGCATAGTGAACAGTATTGCAGGCTTTGTCTTTGGTTATATTCCTTTTTGATGAAGAGAGGCTTGAATTTTATGTTTAACTTTTTAACCTGTATTTTGTCCTTGATCTGTTTCCTGACTATCAGGCAGCTAATGGCTGTGATATTGAGCATGTTTCGTATGAATTTTTCACACAAGCGTTTGTATTATATGAAGAAGAAATTGCGGTAATTGTACTACTCAGATCAGCTATTGTTGAAGTCTGTTATGCCTTTCTAATTTGTGTAGAGTTTCATGAATGTTTATTGATCATAGGACTCTAAAGCCCAAGTGACTGCAATTCATCTGATAATTGGGACTCTCCAGAGGATGAATGTATTTGGTGTTGAGAACAGAGATACTTTGACACACAAAGCCACAGGAGTAATATTGCTTCCTCTTCTCTGATTCATTGTACTTCATTGAACTGTTTATACAAAACTTAAATATGTGTTACTTTGGTCAGTATTCAGCTCGGCTATTGAAGAAGGCTGATCAGTGCAGAGCTGTTTATGCATGTTCCCATCTATTTTGGGTTGATGATCAGGACGGCATAAAGGACGGGGAGAGGTCTGGCCTCAAAACTTGTCCTTTGGTTTAGATTTTTTTTCATGTAAACATTAAATTCATTCTAACAATAAGAAACTGAAAAATTTTGCGGGAGAGGTTGCAGGGTCCTCCTTTGCCTAAAGCGAGCATTGAGAATCGCGAATGCTGCTCAGCAAATGGCAAACGTTGCACGAGGTAGCGGTGGGCCGGTTAGTCTCTTTGTTGAGATATTGAACAAGTCAGTGCTCTGTACCAAATCAAAGCATTACTCGAATGCTACACAACATATTCTTTTTCATTAGAAACAAGTATTTTTGGTGACTTTGATATAGGTACATCTATTTCTTTGAAAAAGGAAATAAGCAAATCACCAGTTCCGCAATCCAAGGGCTGATAGAATTAATTAATACTGAGATGCAAAGTGATTCCACAAACCCTGATAGTGTGGCGGATGCTTTCCTTGCCAGCACCTTGCGTTACATTCGGTTCCAAAAACAAAAAGGCGGTGTAGTGGGTGAGAAATTCGAATCCATTAAACTGTAAATTGTTGAGTCATGTAAAGAAGTAATGCATGGCAGTTAGAGATATGTAAATAGGCGTTTATTCTGGATTTGCATTTCATATTTGCTTGTGACGTTTGTTCTTTTTATGTCTGCGCTGGAAACCGGCCCAAGTTTTTCTAATCTATATAATTTTTTTATTTCAAATCTGAATAAAGTCTAAAAGAAATATTTCGTTAATACAAGCTTTTAAAAGTTTCAACACCTTTTTCTCATTATTTTAAGCGCAATTGTATACATGAATTTTAATTTGGTGCAATTATATATGTGAAATTTTAATTAGGTTCAAATATATATTTAAAATTTTAATTTTGATTTAATTATACACATTTAAAAAAATAAATATATAAATTTATTTTTATATTAGATAAATATAAAATACTATTATATTAATAATTATGTTAATAATTTGTAAGAATTAAATCAAATTAAAATTTTATGTATAAAATTACATAAAATTAAAATTTTTATATATAATTGCACTTTAAATCATTGGTTTATAATTTTAAGATTTATTTTTTTAAAAGGCCAATAATAGATCCAAAAACTTAATGAATGCAGACTTTAGTATCAACTATAAGAAAACCTAAGGTTTCATCATTCACAAATCACAATGGAAATGTCAAGAAAGTAATCATTACAATTGCGATTTTGCAAAATAATTAAACTTGAGAAAGAGAAGAGGGATTCGACCCATTACCAAATCCAATGAGCTCTCCAATATTGGTTTGGACGGGTGTCCACTTACATCAACAATTTAGAATTTGTATAAAACCTAAGTTCGCTAAATTATTATAAACTTTATATTTTAGTCAATCAACTTTAAAAATTATAAAATATCATTAAATTATTTAAAATTTTCATTTAAATTACTAGACTATTAAAATCACTACTATATGACTTCTACTTGCATCATTGACACCAATCAAAAACTCTCATTCTTGCTTTCTTCTCCGATCTCCGATATTAACAGCCAGATTGATTTGGAATTAAGGTGTGTTCTATTTAATGATGGGTATTGATCCACTATATTGATCGTCGCTTGAAGTTCATTAGTCAAACTTTAAAAAAAAAAAAAAAACCTTAACTTAGTGCCCTAAAGAAATTTTTTTAAATAATTCAATGACTTAAATGGAAACTTTGAATAGTTCAGTAATCATTTATAACTTTTTAAAATTAAGTGATCAAAACGTAAATTTACTAAGAGTTTAGTGACCTTGAGTATAATTTACCCTTAAAATTTTGATGTTATCATATCATATTCTTCTGTTTTTTCCATCACTATCATGCTGTCAAATGCAACCATATTTTTGTTCTTCCATATCTTTTACACACGCTATCCACTTTTCAACATTTCATATGAGTAAGAGTAAATCATCAAAGTAGGATTCTTTACATTAGTAGCACGAAACCTTGTATTAATGTTGAAGTGATTAAAATACAAATAAAACAATATTAGAACCCAAAATAAATAGTCTAATTCAAAGCTATGTTGCACTTGCTAGAAAACAAGAATAAATAAGCTCAAAGCACGTTCTTCCACTTTTTAAATTTGTCGACGAAAAAGATAAAAAAGACCTTGCACAACAGTTCATCCACTTTACCTTTCCAGCTAATTTTATCAGTGCAAATAAGCTCATAATCAAAAGGAGTCAAATCTTTACCTCCATATGATAATGAGATTCTATTTGACACTACTCACGTACCAAAAAAACTGAAAATTGAAACCTAAATTAGAAATCACATGTCACCAACTCAATGAAATTCTATAACTCATACCATCAACACCACCTATATATCATTTAAGAGAATGGCTTTAAATTTTAACATATCATACAAGGAATGTTTGTCAACAATTATATAGACCATCATGGCAATAGTAAAACACCAAAAAAGAAAATCTACCTGCGGCCTTTTTCTTTTGCAAGAAACCCCTACAATGTCAGTTGAAGCTTGAGAGACTGTACATGATGGCTTTGCTACTTCCTTGAATTGAAATAATTCCAACAGTGATACAGACAGGAGCAGCAAGAAGCTGGCAAGTCGAGCTATCTTCGTTAGACTTGAATCTTTCACTGATCATAATATTAATCAAACACCATGTGACTTTTTCTTCGGAGGTTGGATTGCATTAGGGTGGTCTACAAAGAATTGCTTATCATCTCGGAGATCTGCGGCAGCAAAAGAGTAAAACATGAGAAATAATTTCAGAAACATCAGTATAATATGATACTCTGTTAATCTGAGAAAAAAATCAGTTGCTTAGAGAACTGAGCAAATCACAATTCACAAACATGGCCATGCCAAGCATATATACTGTATCATTATCTCAGCAGTAAGAATCACAGCAAGCTTAGTTCCAACAAGAATAATTGGAACACCAGGTGCATGATGCTTGATGGAAGTTTTAGGTGGCTTCGTCAATCATATCAGTATAATACAATCAAATTATTTTACGGATTGTTTTCTTTAATGAAAGGAGTTAATTGATTTTTTTAAGTAACAGAAAGTTCAACTGAGTGCAGATTTTTTATAAGAAGTCAATTTTTTTTTTTTTTAATTTTTGATGGAAGATTTCTTTTTTACCTTTTAGATTAAGGGCTCAGTTGATTTTTTTTTGAAATTTTTACCCAAAGTTTTTGTTACCCTTTAACTTTTTTCTATAGCAAGAGACCATGGTTTTTTAAATCAATAAGTTTCAGGGTCACTAGATAAATTTTGCATTCCTCTCATGATATATCTTTAAAATTAATAAAATGAGTTTAAATATTCCAAAAAAATCAGTTTTTAAGCACTTCATATATTCTTTAAAAGAATTTTTAATTAATGTCATTTGAATAATTCTCCTTCTTAATGTTTTAATCCTAATTAATGTTGATTAATTAAATAAAATTAATAAATAATAGGGTTTTTTTTTTGTTTAACTAGATTTATAATTTATGCTGAGGTGGATTAGGATTTGAAATTTTAATATTTATGATTTTAGGTAAAAAGCTAGAATAGGTTTAGGATAGGGTTTAAGATTTTAAAATTTTATACAAATATATATATATATATATATATATATATATGTGCCCAACTTTTTAATTGAAGTTAAAGTTAACATCAATGATGATAGTTTTCAAAAATTCTATGGTTGGAATTTAAAAGTAAAATATGCTTATCCCTGCCTCCAACGTAATAAAAAAAGCTTTTAAAGATAACAAAGTTGAGAGGGTGATTATTTATCATAATTATGCTGTAGAGATATTCAACGTTTCCTTTTCCATTTTGCAGATTTTAGCATGCAGTAGTAGTTGGATCTACTTTCCCTTGGATTACAAGTTACAACATAATAATAAATGTTTTCATGCAAAACCTTCGTCCTCCACTTCATTTATCACTCAGTCCTCTCATTTTCACCAGAAACTTTCATGCAAGATTGACTGACTGTTTTATTGACAGTACTAGCTAGTAATACCTAGCTACCAGGTTTCCTCGAATCAGCTGTTAATGGTTACCATTCCCAAAACGAAGAAAACTTACTTTCTCCTTTATTCAAGGGAGACGTAGGAGCCGTCGGAGGTTGTCTGTGGCTCCACAGTCGATTCCAGCGGCTTCAGGGTTGCAACTATGCTTGGATTTTAGCGAAAACTTAGGCAAAGGCAAGCTGCTAGGTGGTGGAGACAGAGGAAAGATAGAACCTGAAAATTCGTCCAAATCTTTTTTGGCATCGTCACCTGCTGCTGTGTATGATGATGGTAAAGCAATAGGGAGATCATTCGGATTGGATCCTAAAGGGTTAGCGGGTGCCATTGCCATGTCAAAGGACGACTTACTTATGGCTTGAGTTTCAGTTGCCTGTTTTGGCTTTAAATGATTATCTTTCTTCGGCCGATCTTCTACTTTGCCTGCACTGATGATGAGTTGTTCTGATTTTGAGCTTTTTGGTGTTAAGGATTGGTCTCTGATTTTGTTGTTTTTGTTTTTACATGATGAAGAAGAAAGGCTTCGAGTTCGGCAAGGGAGAGACACGTGGAGAGGTTTAGTAGGCGTTGGAAGTGGGAGGAGAGGTGGTTGCAGCCGTGGCGGCAGCTGGTGGTGATTTTGATATAATAATATGGGGTTGAGAATGGAAGGTGAAGGAGGATAAGAGAAGGTGAGAGACGATGGTGGAGCAAACAGAAGGCCTCCACCATGGATGGTGAATGTTGAAGCTAAGTATTCACTTTGTTTTGAAACAAAATTAACTCCAATGTTTCTCTTTGGAATGTTGTTTAATTGGTTGTAAGGAGACATGGAAAAATCATCCATAACATCGCCTTTAATTTGTTTAACTCTGTGTGCCTTATTTTATAGAAGCCCATAACCTATGCACTTAACAATTTCTGTAATATTAGTATTTAATTATATCGTGTTTAAGTTAACATTATTGGTTTACTTTTCAACTATTTTATTATATTCTCTATTTCTTTCCATTTTTCTTTTACTATTTTTCTAATTTACCGACAAAAGATTGCAAACACTGTTGCATGGGCGGCAGCCGCCGATTCGATGTTGACCGATGGATCCTATTATTTGATGTAGCCGTCATCACTTCCTCGGGGAGGTCTGGTTTGAGCGGATAGGGAAATGGATCTTAGCCATACACGTAGTCTCATTTGGTGGGACCACAATTATTTTCTTTTTAGGATTAATTTAACTTTTTGGGTAAAAATACACTTTCAACAATATTAAATTTTAAAAAAATAACAAATTAACCACTTTAATCATTTCTCATTACAGACGTAATGGAATTGTCATTTTCCGTCCTCTTTTCTCACTATCTCCATCTATCTACCACTGCTCTCTTATCCCTCTCTCTTTTCCCCACCATCCCTCCACCCCCCCTTGTCCCTCCCCCCTACTTCGACCCTCTCTCCCTCCCCCACCGTCTCTTTCCCTTGCTTGCATCGACCAAATTGCTTCTAAATTATTTGCTACAAATTGTCGACTGAAATGCTCCCAAAATGGTTGCTGCCCACCGTGTATACCAGTTGCCATTTGATCCAATTTCAACCATCAAATAGTCTCTAAATAGTTTACTAAAAAGCCTTCAATGTGCTTTAAATAAGCTGCTTCGTTGACCTGCTTGCTTGCTCTCTAATTCACTGTCGGTCGAACAAGTATTTGCTACCCATTGCACCGACCATTGCTTCAAAAAGCCTGCTGGTTAGCCAAATTTCTTCCACCGATCAGCCTTGATATAGTGGCTACTAATTACCGTTCCTTCTCACCGATTGCTCCAATTATTTGCTTCAAATTGATGTCGTAATTTCATTCAATGTGCTCCCCCAAATGCTTGAACTTGTTGCTAGATATTTCTTTCTCCTCTAAGAAAAATTTAGGAGAGGGTTAGCAGAGGGAAAGGGACGGTGGGGGAGAGGGAGAGGGTCGAAATAGGGGGAGGGGATGGTGGTAGAGAGTGAGAGAATCGGAGTAGGGGAGGGATGGTGGGGAAGAGGAAGAGGGATGAGAGAGCAGTGGAAGGGGAGGGAGACGAGAGGGAGGGGGAGAGGGACAGAAAATGACAGCTCTATTAGAACTGTAACGGAAAATGGTTATGTGGATTGATTTGTTACTTTTTAAAGTTTAGTAATTGAGTTGAAAGTTTAATAATTATTTTATTATTAAATTAAAGTAAAGTGATTGTTGGTCTAGTTTATCTTAATTTTTTTTATACATTTTTTTTAATTTAGTATTTTATTGGAATTTTTTTTTAATTTAATATTTAAATTTTTTTGGTTTAATTTTGTGTTTAAGTTTTGTTTTGGTCCTATTTGATACTTAAACTTGTCAAATGTTATACAAAATACCCTAAAACACTAATGGTGTTAATTTTTTTTATCGAGGGACTAAAATAGCTAATGTATGACCAACACATGATAGATGACATGGAATTTATTGGCATGGATTATAACAAGCTTAGCATGGTTTGATCTTTGCAAACAAAAATATCATCAGTATCAAAGGAAATTTGTGTTAAAAAATTTTGATTTGAGCTATGTTTAGTGAATAGATATTGAAGAAAAAAAAACAAAAGTTTTAAAAACTCAAAATAAAAAAAATATTTTAAATTAAAAAATTAATTAATTACACTAAAAGTAATTGAACATTAAAAAAGAAAATTGTGTGTATTTGTCACATTTTGGTCATATATCGATTATTTTTGCTACATTATAAAAAAGTAATATTGTTAGTATATCATATTAATTTGTATATTAGAAAAGGTTAGGTACCAAATTGCACAAAAAAAAAAACTTAGGTACCAAATTAAGAAAAAGTGTCAAGTTTAAGTACCAAATTGGATAAAAAAAAAACTTAAATACCAAATTAAGAAAACACATCAAATTTAAATACCAAATTTTTATTTATTTATCTTTTTTCACCATTGAATTACTAAAGTATTTTTCTTTGCTTTGTGTTGTACCAAAAAATATAAAATATAAAATTTGAATGAGGTGAAGCTTGATTAGCATTGGATCTATGTGTTTGTTAATATAATAGCTTGTATGAAAAATAAATATTTAGTTTTTAGGTTATATTATTGGTAGTACGTTTTCAATTATGGATTGGTTTTGAAGAAGTTTTTCAAAGAAGATAAAATGGATTACAAATGTTTCAAGATTCTCATAACACGTAGATGTTCAAGTTCACGTCTTCAAATGCAAATCAATATATGTATTTGAAAACACAATGAAAATAAGATGGAGATAAAAGGAGAGAACCCTCTTGGAGGAGAAACTACCATGAATAAATATCATTGTTCCCAAGGCTTATGGCTATTAGCTTACCAACTTTTTAACATTTATTCTTATACTACAACAAGAATTAAAACTAATTAACAATAATCATGAATGCAAATTATTTTAAATATCTAATTACACAAAGACAAAATGTTGATTTTTTATGCTTCTGTTTGAAGATTGACGCATCGCCCTTTCACATGCACAAAAACAATAGTACATGCAAATAGAGGCTGCCGCTCATTATTTGATAATTATATATTGTAGGGCGGTGATGTGAGATTATGAGTTTAGACTTTCATGCACCGACCATTCTGATAAAAAAGTTTGAATACTTTTATATTCGGAAATGTTAGTCAATGTTAATGGCTATCATTAATAATATAAATCGTTGATACAATTGTTTAACAAAGAAAAAATAAAAGAGGATAAGGTAGTCGGTTCACCTGTGACAGGTGGATGATGATCGTTTTATGAACACTAAATTAGATTACGATCACGACTAAGGCAAGCGTACCTATCGAATGGTAATATAGTTACGGTGACTCCTGAGTATCGTATCCACAAGGACTAAAAGTACTAGTATTAACTATTTTTCTATTATTTAGCCTAAAATATAAAAGATTTGTTTTAATCTAAAATTAACTCACTATTTTATTCATGATCCCAATCTCAATTGAAATAAACATGCCAATAAACAAGATTAAATATTACAAAGAAAAGAGATAAAAAATAATCTTGTTGATGTCAATTGAAGTGCAGAGTGAAAAATCTCTCGATTGGGATAACACGAATCACTGCTTGCAAAGGAAAATAATTGAGTAACTTCGATATTATAAAAGAAATTTTGGATCAAAATCAGTTCCAAGAGAAAAGAACAAAGCCTTTTAAGAAAATAAGAGAAAACCTAATCTAAATCCTACTCCTAAATTACGAAAGTTTTTGGATGTGTTTAAGACGACTTAGTTACATCAAATCTTAATGTTTTATTTATATAGGTGTTAGCAGCCCAAATTAGGTCTTCAACATGTCCTAGGTCTTTGTATAAGTTTGATTATGTGGACGAAAATAGCCTTAGAATGCTTAGGCTCCAAGTCGGTTTTATGTCGCACCAAGCACAAGCTATGGCGCGACACGACATGCATTTTGTGCAATCTTGGGTTTGTGTCATACTTTAGCGGCTCGGGAAGCTTCTGCATCACTCGCCCCATGTTCAGACATCCATTAAGCCCTAAATTAACCATTCTGCACATTCAATTACACAAATTAGAACTACCTAAGGTCGTCGGCCTAATAGGTCACTAACACTCAAAAATGTATAAAAACACTTATTTTACTAACTTTTACTACCTAACTACTAAATACCGAAAATGAAATAATAAATACTAAAATATCTAGAAAACAAGCTCCTTACATGCTGAAACGTCTCTAAACTACCACTACAATTAGTGACAGGTCAAATACTCCCACACTTAAGTCTTTGTTTGCCTTTAAGTAATAAAAATGCAAGAAAACAAGAAATAAACATGCAAGAAAATAAAATGTACTTGAGCTAGCTTGATACAAGGAATTGAGAAGAAATATATTAAAAACATAATGCAAATAAACATATAACTTTAGCATGATACACAATTGACTCGTAACTTCTAAAATTAGATGAGTTAGTTCATTATACAAAGCAAACAAATAAAATAATATTAAGTATAGGTATCCATCAAAACAAATATATAAATATACAATTACGTTTAAATGAATATCAGTGGTAAAAATATCAATATTTGGCACAATTTTATCCATATAAAGTACTACCTAAGTCACATAGGACTTTTCGACTTGTAACGTTTTGCGGCTTAGGTTGGTTCGGAATTCAAGAACAAACTTGACATAATGGCTAAGCACAAAAGTAGTTTGACACATTATATTGTCCCCAATACTCCCCCAATTTTTTATAATAATCTTGCCACTTTATATCCACTTCTCTTATCTTCCTTATTTCTCCATCACTAAGGCCTAGTATAATATTCATGAGTACAATCATCTGAGCTTGATTTTTTTTTATTTCTTTATTTTTTCGAACAAATGTGAGCGTACTTTTTTTTTTCCAACTTATTTTGCTTTTATCTTTTGTTTTTCTTCAAGATTTTCTCGATTAACATTTTGTCTTTTTCATAAGCTCAAAAATCTTATACTCACTATACCATACAATTCCTTGGTTCTCTCATTTTTTTTTTCTCTTTTTTAAACCACCATGATATATCTACCTAATAGCTATCAATGTCTAGACATCTAAATTCGTGCAAGGAACAAGAAATAAAAGATCAAATAAATTAAATAATAGGCCCATGGTTTCATTTCTGGTTCATCAAGAAAATGGATGAAGGCTTCAAAATCGGTATTAGGAAAATATTATTAGGATAGCATTTTGGCTTAAAAAAATTTGTCTACCAAACAATGTCTTAGGTCATCCCTAGGTAATTCCATATATGAATTAAATCAACCAAGTTTATCAATTTCTAAAACCTATAATTCAAGTGAACATGCATGCTATGTATACATCTATTTATCATATGGCATACTTAACATCTTAAATATATTCATAGTGTAATAAATTGAACTAATTGGTCTAAAATTAGATAATCTAAAATCAATTATTATCAAACTAAATTTACAGTTTATTCACAAAATCCTATCAACATGCTCCTAACCAATCACTTGTATTTCTACAAGCTCAAGCACATATAAAACACACAAAATAAAAATTTAGCAGCTACTAAAAACTAGCAAAACAAAATAAAATATAGAAAAATTAAAAAATTTTCTTAAGTTAGCCCCCACACTTTATTCAACGCACTGTCCCTAATATGCAATAAAAGATAAAGGAAAGAGGTTGCCCGGTTGGCGTGATACATGCAACACAATTGATGGGACTATTACTCCTTTCGATTGTGGTTTGAAACTTTAGTTCCTTTAAAATCTAGGGTTCGTACAAAGAAAAACTAAACCCAAAATATATAATAAAATCCTAATTAAGCTAACAAAATAAAAATCATTCCAAAAATAAATTAAGTCTTAAAAATATAAATCCCAAATAAAAATGTTTAGAATCAGTCAGAATTAGGCTCCGACTCCTTTTCAGCTTCACCCGGTTCTTCCTCTGGATCTTTCTCGGGATCTTCCTCCGAATCCACCTTTCTATCCTTCGTTCGCTTGCTTGAGTTGGAAGTTCCTTGGTATTAACTACCGAAAATTGTGGTCTCTTTAACTTGTTTTCCTTACATAATCTTCGAAAATTGGTCCCATTTCTTACATTCATCGGATTACCAATTCTGAGTCGAGTAGCATTGTCTCACTTGGTTGGGGTTTGGTTTTGATTACTCTCTTTCATTTCTGATATCCCACAAAGTGTTTTATTGTTCTCGTATCAGATGTTCTATTGGTTGTAAGTAGCATTCCGATCATCCCATTGGTACCCTTGCTTGCTTACACAAAGCCGTTACTAAATGTGAAAAGAGCAGTTTGACCTTGTTTTTCCTAACACAAAGCAACATACTCCAGTAGATCCATGTCCCAACACAAGTTCTTTCCTTATTTAAAATCACATACAACAACGTTTCTTGGAATGTATTGATATTGGACATGTCTGATGCTGGGCAGATTCGAGTGCTGATGATTTTTAGCTACATTCTGGCTTTCAAAGTTAACTTCTCATAAGAGAACGAGATAGGAAAGTCTGTTCCTAGGTGACATTTCCATCTACCCTTTCCATCTGTTAGGATATTAATTACATCGCCCATATTTTCTCTTAGGAAATACATTAGATCAACTTGTTGTACGAAATCACAGAGATATAATGGAATGTTGTAATACCTCACTACTTCAGGAGGTGAGATAGAAATTTCCTTCCCTCGAACTAGTATCAGCATCCATGGTACATCTATTGGTCTATTTGCATTTGGCTCATTTAACGCGGCATAAAATTCATGCACAATCAGAATGTACATCGAATCAGTCAGGATTGTACAAAACTTCTCCCATTTATGAAATTGAATCATCTCTCATGTTTCACTTTTCAATGTGCTTATGGATTCGAAACCTCGTTCTTGCAAAGGTATTTTTTGTTGAATTGCTTGAAGGTTATTTTCTAGCTCCCTTTCTTGGATGTTGGCATGATTATATGCTATGGATTCACTATCGAGAAGGTTGCTATGCATGATTTTGAGGTTATAGAGCAGGTGAAAGGCAAAGACGTTGTGGAATCTCGAAGAAAAAAGTGGCAAAAGGTTGTTTGACTGATTGTGACTCTTGGAAGGTGCAACTACTGGTAAGGAAAATATATAGAGGCTATCTAGGGCTTGACTTGTTGTGCAAACTTGGGGAATATCTCTGAAGATCATGTCAAACCAAGAACAGAAAGTTTCTAAAAATGGCTTGCATGTCGAGTTATAAAAAAAAGCATGGTGATCTACCACAATTCGTTGTAGTAAATTAAACTAGTTTCATACTTAAAAGAGCTTGAATATAAGTAATTTTATTATGTTTTTATTTAGTTTTTCTATTTCAGTTTCATTTTAATAAAAAGTGTAATTTGAGCCAATTTTATGACCTTAGGGGCCGAAGTAGGCCTAAGGGAAGACTAATGTATTTGGTGAGTGCGCAAGACACCATTTAGAGGCATGAAAACTCGAGGCTAGTTGCTATGTTGCAACATGGTGTGCAGAATGCCAAAATAGCCATATTGCCTTTAGTGTCGTGACACACCCCTAAAGCTGAGCTTGAGTCAAGCAAACTGCCTTCAATGTCACGACATAGGCAGTGGATGTCGTGACATCGGCCCTGTACATAAAGCATTAACAAGCTGAGGGCATTTTGGTTAGGATAATGTACTTTAATGTAAAAACATTAGCCAAACTAGGGCTAAAGACGACGATCAACCCTAATATTATAAATAGGCTCATTAAACACTTCAGAGAGCATATTTTCCATAACTTAGAATTTTCCTTTCAGTTTAGTTTTTATTTTTAGTTTTCTTTTGTACTTAGGATTTATTTTCAGTCTATGTTTCATTAAGTTCTTCGGAGAATCTGACTTGTGGATTCAAAGCAATTCTTTATGGATTTTTGCACTTCATTCAAATGCAATTCATGATTCTTCTTGAACTGTTTACTCTTGATTCGTTCTTTATGTTTATTTTCTTCGTCAAGTTTATATTGTTTATGGGATTTATGAGAAACTAATAATTTTATTGGGGATTAGCAAGTGGACGTATGATTAATTAATTTTCGTATAGGTTTTTTAGCAGATCAGTTGTTTGGGATATAAAGAACTTAATCCCTAGGCCTGACAACCATAGGAGGTTATCTAGGTAAAAATTAACCCAAAATTGATATTGCCTATCGTGAATCCCCTACCCCAATCTAGTTTGGACTATGAGGTTGAAAGATAAATAGTTCTTGCCGACTCTTTAGTTTAGTGGAAGATCGAGAGATCCTTCTAGTTTAGCGACTAGTTGATTGAGTATAACTCAAAATAGACCACCAAAGTGAGCTAATCACCCATATATAGATTTGATTGAGTCAGGATATCAGTTCTCCAGTTTTATTATTTTCTGCATGTTTTTTAAGTTTTCTTATAAAACCAATTCATTTTCCTTTATGTTTCATCATATTATAATTTATCTAAATTACTAATTATATCTATTTATGTTTAGGTTAATATTAATTTAGCACTCGCCTCACTTGGGTATGATCCTCGGAGTACTTACCAACTCCGTTGTAAAATTATATTACAACCTGATCCGTATACTTGTGAATACCGCCTCAATTCCATATTTTTAGTAGCAGTATTCATACTCTCAACCTTAGTACTAAAATGGAAATGTAATGTTCAGAATGAATATATGTATACATATGTTACAAGTTGGATTTGATTTAGTGGATATGTTTTGTGATGGAAATTTATATCATTGTATGAATGTGTTATAAGCTTATGACATGTGATTGAACTAACTTATTTGATATATCAGTTGAATGTACATGAAGCTTAATATGCCAAAGGATTGCTAGGTTTGTACCAATGATTTCAATTGCTAAATTAATTTGCATTAGTATATATATAGATTATGAGATGTTAATGTTTACACTTGTATTAAGGTATGATTTGCTCATGTTTTAGGACCATATGCATAGTGTTTGAATATTTATTAACTGTGCAAATGGTATGAATTGAAGAAAGAACATACTTGAATGTTGATTTGAATAGTTTAAAAACATGAATGAATGATGGTTATTTGGTTAGAAAGTATCCAAGTTGAATTGAAATGATTTGGTGCCAAATGAGGCATGTTGGTTGAATTGATTACAAATTGATTCAATGTTGTGTTTAGACATGTTTGGGATGTTTTGTGCAGGGAAAAGTTGTGCAATAATGCACCAAAAGAGCATTTGAATTGGGTGGATTGAAATAGATACCAAAAGGCCCTTTTTGAACCAAAAACGAGGTTCTCGTTTCGATGATCATATTCCCTCATTGCAACGTTAGCCAACAACTTGTGGCATCCCGACATTGGGTAGCTTGAAATCTTGACATGACACACTGAGTTGGTGACGTCTCAGCATGGAGAAGGTAACGTCACAATCCCGACCTTAGATTTTTAAAATTTTACAGTTTGGTCCTATTTCATACTCGGGCCAATAAAAGAGCTTTCTTAAGCTCGATTAAGAATCAAATTTAATTGTATATCAAAATATCTGAGTGTTTATGACATGATTGAATATTTGAAGGATTTATTTATGATATGCTTAATTTGAAAATTTAAAAATGTTACAAATTAGTCCATACTCAATTCCGGATTAATTCTAGAGCATAAGTAAGCTTGTATAAGGCTTGAGAAAGGTCGTATTTGGTGATTATGAACTGAATTGACTATGATTGTATGATTTATATTTAATTTGAATGTTAATTATCTGTATTTGCTCTAGCAACGATTGTAGCATTCCATAATTTGAACCCGATGATCGAGTCGAGCAAGGGGTGTTACATAACGTGTGTGATACGATATTTTGAAATTGAGGAAATAATTCGAAAAAAAATTTAAAAAATATTAAAGCATTAGAAAAATAAAATTTTTAATTAAAAATAAATCTAAGTACATTGTCTAGAAATAAAGATGAGTGACTTTAAAAACACAATTTTTGCATTAATAATCTAGTATTAAGAAATCAAATGCAACATATCATTTTAATTACACAAATAACAAAAATATTTGAATTTAATCTTATATATATTAAAAACTTCAATATTTATCAACACAAACATAAAGTAAGCACAAATATTATTTTTCATTTCAATAAAATATGATATTTTCTTTGGTTTAAAAGGATAAACCCAAATTATAAAAACTTTAAAATTATCATAAAATGAATATTATTTTATAATCTAAGATTATTTAAAGAAGAGATGATTTTGAAACTATCCATTTAAAATTCGAACGTGAAAAAACAAAAATCTAGAGAAAAACTCTAAACACTTATCTTTTTTTCTCCAAATAGTTTATATATATTTTTTGTTTTACTCAGTAATGATGCCAGCCTCCATGCTGGTTAAAACCCGTCTTTTTTTCCCTGCCACTTACCTTCCCTTTTTTTTTCCTCTCATTCACTTCATGCGCCTTCTCTCTTTTCAATTTGTAAATTTATTTTATAAGATCTTTACTATTTTACAAGTTATGTATACACATGATAGTGCCTGTATTCACTTTTAGAAGTTTTTGTCTACTCTGATAGCACACATTTTTTAGTTTTGCATATGCATGCAGTCTTCATTTTGCAAGTAATTTTAAAGATGATTTTGTCATCGTCCTCTTGAGTTTGATGGATGCTTATTTCTTTTATCAATTTTTACCTGTCGCTTTGAAGTAGAGGTGTACATGGGCCGGGCGGCCCGCCCGAAAAATGGGAGGGTTTGGGTAAAAATATAGGCCCGAAAAATGGGCTTGGGCAAAAAAAGAGGCCGTTTAGAAAGCGGGCGGGCCTCGAGCAAGATTTTTGGCGGGCCCACCTTGACCGGCCGATTTTAATATTAAATTATTTTTAAATTTTTTTATTTTAAATTTTAAGTAACTTTAGTTTTTTTTTATTGTTTTTAATGTTATTTTGATATTGTAAAATTTTTGTTATTAATATAATTTAGTTCTTAATTTAGTTCTAATTTGTTTCAATTTTTTAATTTTAATATAATTATTTTTTATTATATTTTTAATTTATATATTATTTTAAGAATTATTTTAGTCCCATTTTTTTTAATATTTGTTTTTATGTTTTAAATGCATTTGATTTATTATATTTTAAAGTTTTTTATTTAATAAAAAAAAGTAAAAAAAAAATTAATATGGTCGGGCCGGGCCGGGCCTATCATTTTTTTCTCGAGCCGGGCTTGGACAAAATTCTAGGCCCATATTTCGGGCGGGCAGGGCCCGGGCCTTGAAAACGGGCCGGAAAATTTTTTATGGGCCCGGCCCATGCACACCTCTACTTTGAACCATCCAAGATTAGTTTTCTTACTGTATAAGTGCGTACAATCATTACAAATATATCATACTTGAATTGTGATAAAATTAATTATTAACGTATTATAATGTTCATTTTATATTGAGACTGAAACTTTTATTATGTTAATAAAATTTGTATTCCACCACCCACGACAGGTGTTAATAATATTATCCCCCAATCGTAAAAATCCTGACGCATCCTGAACATTCCCGTAGAACTATTTAAAAATCCTAGCACATCCAAACCAAACTAGGGACCAAAACGAAATGAGAATGTGCCACGTTACTGAAAGCAAAACCGTTTGATCATCCACTTCGGCCAAGTAAGCGAAGGAGTTGACGTCTTCTCATGTGGGGCCAACCATAACCTCCAAGCCGAAGAAATTAAGCATTGCTAGTAAAAAATTGCCACTTGTTACAAAAGTAAAATCTTTAACCGTTATAATCGCCATGCTGGCACTCAACCAATTAGAAAAAAATCCTAACGCATCACTCCCTACCTACGAAAAGATCGAAACTCTTAACCAACAATCATTTGAATTGCTAAAACCTCAGCTATTTAAGACCACTCCCAAACCAATTCAACATTCCGATACATAGAACTTGCCTAACAATTCCACTAGGTGAAATCTTAAAGGAGCAGCCAATGGGGAAGTGGACGATCCCTTCCGCTCTTATTCTTCTTTGCCTTCTCAGTCTCCTCTCAGACCAAGGTAAGTTTAGGCCATTTTTCTTTTTTCCTTTAGCGTTTGAATGCTGAATTTGGATCTACTTTGTTTCAGGTAGGAAACTACAAGCAAATGCGAAGGAAGGAGCCGTGGATCCTCCAAAAGTTGAGGATAATATCGGCGCTGTGCCCCACGGCTTACAAACTGATTCTGATGTTGTTAAAAGGTTGGTGTAATTTTGTTTAAGAATGCAGTCTTCATTAATCTTTGATTTGTTTGTTATATTTTGAATCCATTTTTCTTCTTTTGTTTTTAGGGAATCGGATTCGATCTCTTCGAGATCGCTTCGTAACAATGCGGAGAAATTTGAGTTCCAAGCTGAGGTGTCTCGGCTTATGGATATTATTATCAATTCTCTTTATAGCAATAAGGACATTTTCCTCCGAGAGCTGATCTCCAATGCTTCTGATGTAAGTTTTTTGTCATTCTTCCTTGATTGTTTTTAGATATTGTTTCTGAACTCAAATTTTAAAGGAAACTTTTTGAAATTTAGGCGTTGGACAAGATTAGGTTTCTTTCACTCACAGACAAAGAGGTTTTGGGCGAAGGTGACACTTCCAAGCTGGAGATCCAGGTTAGTTCTGCACATTAAAACTTTATTTTATAGAAATATAAATGCATGAAATTCTAGGAATAGAATATCTAGACAAAAATGCTATAAAATGACCATGTAAATGTAGAAATCCGGTTTCTGCATCGATGCATGTAAATCTGTGTTCTCTAAGCCTTAAAATTTATGAAATTGCAGATTAAGTTGGATAAAGAGAAGAAAATGCTTTCGCTTCGCGACAGAGGTATAGGAATGACAAAAGAAGATTTAATTAAGAATTTGGGAACAATTGCAAAATCTGGAACTTCGGGTAAATGAATCCTAGATTTTTTTTCTTCAAGTGATATTGTGTAATTATAATTAAGATTAATTATGCATATTGAATTGATTGATTTTATTTTCTCTATGCAGCATTTGTTGAGAAAATGCAGAGCACTGGAGACCTTAATCTGATTGGGCAGTTTGGAGTTGGGTTTTACTCTGTATATCTGGTAGCTGACTATGTCGAAGTCATTAGTAAACACAATGATGACAAACAGTGAGTCTGCTAACCTTAATTTAGTTTTTATTGAAATGTTTGACTCATTGTTAATAATGGTTTATTGAATGCTTTTTGTTTTTCAGGTATGTATGGGAATCGAAGGCTGATGGGGCATTTGCTATTTCAGAGGACACTTGGAATGAACCACTAGGGCGTGGAACTGAGATTAGACTGCATCTTAGGGATGAAGCTCAGGAGTACTTGGAGGAGAGCAAATTGAAGGTTAGTAAAGCTCAAGTCTTGTTTGTTTACATTACCTTTACTGTAGGTATACTGATTTCATTTGGGATTTTTGTGATCCTTCATGTCACCATCCTTTGTATTGTTATCTTCATGGACTCGTGATTTGTTGTATTTATTTTCGCTTTGGCTTTGAAAATATAACAGAGTATGCTGTGGTTGTAATCTATAGGAATTGGTGAAGAAATATTCTGAATTCATCAATTTCCCCATCTATATCTGGGCAAGTAAAGAGGTTGATGTTGAGGTACCTGCAGATGAAGATGAGTCAAGTGATGAGGAAAGCTGTATGTTTCAATAAAGGAAGCATGTTAATGTTTATTCAAGACTTACTGATGCCATTTTCCATAATACTAAGAGACTGTGCATGTTCTGATCAAAATTTTTGGTTTCATTCTCTGTTATTGCTACAAACAGCTGATAGCACTTCTTCTGAGGAAGGAGAAGATGAAGCTGAAAAAAGCGAGGATGAAGACACTGAAAAGAAACCAAAGAAAAAGATGGTGAAGGAAACTACTTATGAATGGGAACAACTGAACGATGTTAAGGCTATATGGTTGCGTAGTCCAAAGGATGTAACAAATGAAGAATACGTAAAATTCTATCACTCTCTGACGAAGGTAATTTGACATAAATTTCCTAGCTCCAGACTGCCGAAAACCCTTTGGAGAAGTTACTAACCTTTATTGTTATGTATTTGTGTTGCACTGCAGGACTTTAGTGGTGAGAAGCCCATGGCCTGGAGCCACTTCACTGCTGAAGGTGATGTTGAGTTCAAGGCTGTTTTGTTTGTGCCTCCTAAGGCTCCTCATAATCTGTATCAGAGTTACTATAACTCCAATAAATCCAACTTGAAGTTGTACGTTAGACGAGTTTTTATCTCTGACGAATTTGATGAGCTTTTGCCGAAGTTTCTTAGTTTTTTGATGGTAAATGAAGATACGTTATTTTAGTTGACTTAAATCAGCACTAAAGAGGTTTATGGGTCATTTGTTATCTGATTGATTTTTTATTGGATAACCTATTGACAAGGGTCTTGTTGATTCCGATACTCTACCACTCAATGTGTCTCGAGAGATGCTACAAGCTCATAGCAGTCTGAAAACAATCAAGAAGAAACTCGTGAGGAAAGCCCTTGATATGATTCGCAGAATTGCCGACGAGGATCCTGATGAGTTCAGTGGCAAAGATGAGAAGGGTAGGTCATAATTGTTTCTTTGTAGTAATTGTTTCTTTTCAGTCTGGAGTGAAATATTTGTAATTAAATTCAAAGTTTTTTATCCCAAGTTATTTATTGGTTAATGATTGAAACTGAATATTGATGTGGATGCAGATGTTGAAAAATCTGGCGATGAAGATGAGAAAAAGGGTCAATATACGAAGTTCTGGAATGAATATGGAAAGTCCATTAAACTAGGTATCATTGAGGATGCAACCAACAGAAATCGCTTGGCTAAACTCCTTCGGTTTGAGAGGTATTAGTTTTTGAGGCGGTCTATTTCCTGGGAATTGGATTTTACTTTTTCTGCCTCTACTATCATTAATAGTGTATGAATTGCAATGCAGCACCAAGTCAGATGGAAAATTGACTTCACTGGATCAGTACATCTCACGAATGAAATCAGGGCAGAAAGATATCTTCTACATTACAGGAATTAGCAAGGAACAATTGGAAAAATCTCCATTCTTGGAGAGGCTTAAGAAGAAAAATTACGAGGTACTGCAAAAACATTAGCTGTTAACTTCAGACATATACTTTACTTCAAACCATCTTTTTCATATCTTTCCTTTTGCTTGTTTTATTCCTTATGATCTATATTTGTAAATTGTTTTATTTTGTGTCTAATGGCCTTTGTTATTTCCAGGTCATTTTCTTCACGGATCCTGTTGACGAATACCTAATGCAATACCTGATGGATTATGAAGGAAAGCAGTTCCAAAATGTATCCAAGGATGGCCTAAAAATTGGGAAAGACTCTAAGAGTAAGGAACTCAAGGATTCATTTAAGGAACTAACCAAATGGTGGAAGGGTACACTTAAGACTGAGGATGTTGATGAGGTGAAAATAAGCAACCGTTTGGACAACACTCCTTGTGTGGTCGTCACATCGAAGTTTGGATGGAGTGCTAACATGGAGAGACTCATGCAAGCTCAAACCCTAACAGATGCTAGCAAGCAAGCATACATGCGTGGCAAGAGGATCCTTGAGATAAACCCAAGGCACCCAATCATCAAGGAGCTTCGTGAGAGAGTTGTTAAGGACCCCGAGGTATGCACATTTGTAAACCCAAACATCCATGTTCCCTAGCCATTCATAATTTTCATTTCGGACATTTTTTTTATTATTCATTATGCAGATTTAGCTTATTACTATAAAATTATTAGAGTTAATGGCATGTCTCGTTAAGTGATGCTCACTCCATGATATGGTGTCTGCTTCCTGCATGGACTTATTAACTAACTTGTTAGAGTCGATATCTGTTCTGCTAGTTCCTTTTCCGATAAAAAGCATTTGTTGGATCTTCAGGATGAGGGCGTGAAGCAAACGGCTCAGCTTATTTACCAGACAGCTCTAATGGAGAGTGGCTTCATTTTATCCGACCCCAAGGATTTCGCCACACGCATCTACAGCTCAGTTAAATCTAGCCTAAATATCAGTCCTGATGCAACAATTGAAGAGGAAGATGATGTGGAAGAAACTGAGACAGAGCCCGAGACAAAAGCAGGTAAGGATGGTGCAGATGCAGAGTCTTCTGATCTCAAGGATGAATTATAAAATGGGTGAAGCCTTAGGTAATATGGTTTTTTGAGTTTCGGTCTCGAGGGAATCGAAAGAAGTTAAGTCTGAAACTTTGATAAAAGAAAAACATTTGATGGTAGAGTTGATCCTTTTTTTTTCTCTTCTAATGCATCGCAATGCTTTCAGATTTTCTCATAATCATGCCACTTGTTTTTAATGAGCAAAGCAGAATCTGTTATGTTGGTTTGAAAACCCAATAACTGAACTCAATCCACTTCCACCGATTACTACTGTTAGAACCAATCTAATAATTAGCTTGAGTTGGCATATATATTATAGGGTAAATTGTAGAATTAGTCACTCAACTATTAGTGTATTTTTGTTTTAGTCACCCAACAATGAAAATTGTCAATTTAGACACTTACCGTTTTAGATCATTTCTATTTTAGTTACTCACATTTTACCTCTAATTGGTATAATAACATATTTAGCCATCAATACTTATACACATATAATTAAATATAATGTAATTATATTTAAATACATAATTAATATTGATAAACTTGTATGTAAATTTGTGATTTTGATAAACTCAAAAACTCAAACCCTCAAAACTCAGCAAATTTATAATTTTTATAATCTTCATTTGTGATTGTTCTAATAGCATTCTCAACAAAAGAACCCAATTTTTTTCTGGTTGACCAAAGTGTTAACCAATAAAATAAAAAAACAAAAACAAAAAACAAAAAACTTCTTGTAAGCCTTTTTCAATCCCCCGTCTTCTGCATTCTTGTCAATTTGAAGAATCATGTATTAATATGCACCTATCTCTAAGCAAAATATTTATTGTAAAGTTTATCTTCATCTAATTTGTTTGTAATTTTTTTAGAAAAAGATGCAAATTTTCTAGGTTTTCAATTTTTCTAACTTGAAATTTATATTTTTTTTATTTTTGTAATATTTAAAAAAATTAAATACATATTTTATCATTTATAAATTCTTTTATATTTAAAAAAGTATACATTTATATATATATATATATTAAATTTTAAATATTTTTATAAAAAAATAGATTATAACATCATTAGTCCAACATGCCACAACCTAAGAGTGCCATGTGTCTTATATTTAACACTGTTATAAAAAGTATCAAAACCCTTGACGGAATGAAAATTTGGGTTCTAATTTGGGACAAAGAGAATCATAAGTACCAACTTAGGAGAAGGTGCCAAGTTCGAGGGCTAAATGCATATATGAGTCTTATAATTATAATTAAATATAAAAACATATAATAATATTTACATATATATAATCTTATATTTTGTATCTTTTCATGATATATAGTTTATATTTAATTATATGTGTTTGAGAATCAAATTGATAGAATGTGTAAGTATTGAGGACTAAATGTGTTATTATACCAGTTAGAAAAAGAACTCATCAATGTTAAAGACCAAATTAGAAATGATTTAAAACGTTAATGACTGAATTGAAATTTTTTATAGTTGGGAGACCAAAACAAAAACACGCAAATAATTTGGTAACTAATTTTATAACTTATCCATATTATATATATTTATTATTTTTTTTATAGATCCAACACATTAGAAACAAAACTTTGAATAGAAGAGTTTCTTAAATCGGGTATTTAAGTATTCAAATTTAACTCAATTCGGTAACTAATTGGAAGATCAACTGGCTTTTTAGCTAAAGAGATTCGTTAGATATTAGATTACTTAAGTATTGATTTACTTCAATCATTATCCATTTCCTTATATTTATATGTAATTAAAAAGACTGGTTCTGATATGACCAATTTTTATACAATCAAGCAGATAAATGTAATAATATATTTTATTTTTTATTAGGTATTACTTATATATATTTTTTAGTTTTTTGCTTTGTATAAAATATTATGCTATAATATATCAGCAGTCACTCAACTGTAATTTTAATAATAAAATAATCACTTAACTTTTTGTGATACTGACTCATATATGCGATATTGACATTGGTATCCCTGCTAATAACAAGGGAAAGCACAACACTGGTTGCCTTTTCTGGCTGTTAGCTAGGATGGTTCTTCAGATGCGTGGAACGGTTACTCCTGGACAGAAACGGGATGTGATGGTAAAAGAGAACACCACCATTATGTTGTGATTTTGATGTTTCTGAGATTTGCACATTCTTATGTGTGATTTGTATGTATGTAGGTGGATCTATTCTTCTACAGGGAGCCTGAGGAAGCAATCGTTGCTCCTGATTATGGACTTCCTGCTGCAGATTATGGAATGGGTGCTTTAGCAGCTGACCAATGGCTCGTACAAATAGGTGATCAATGGTCTGCTGATATGGTTCAGCCGCCTATCTCCTGTGTCCCTGCTGGTAATTGGGGTGATCAAGGCAAGTTCAAAATTTTTTTATGCATATTATTTAATTTACATGTTGATGATTGTTGCCTTTGCTTAATCAACTTTGGAATTTCAAATGCAGTTGCCATTGGCACTGATGTGTGGGATGCTGCAGCTGCCCCAGCACAAATCCCTATGCTTCCATCGATGTATCGGCCCCTGCTGCTATTGGTTGGGAATGAGAGAGATTTATTATGATTTTGACAAAAAAAATGTTTTGGTTTGCTTTTAAAGTATGAGCTATTTCGAATTGCTATAATGGAATTGTGTGTTTTGACACGATTTAGTTAAATAGCTTTTTTTCTAGAAATCATTCGGAGTATTTGTTATTTTTGCTTTCGGATCAAAAGTGATGAATTTATTGTTACATGCGGAAATGGTTTCTTGATATCAGAAATATGCTTTACTGGTAGTGGTGTGAGAAGAGGAATGGAGCAAAGGCAATTGTGGATGCCACAATCCAGGCTTTGCTTGCTGAAATTGCTCCACTGCTCATTCTTCAAAGATGGGTCTTCAACGGGATTTTGCTTGGATTGAGATTTTTGGTCCTATGGTTTTGGGAGACAAAATCAAGGGCTTGAAGGATGGTGGGGAAGAGGGAGAGAGTCGGAGTAGGGGGAGGGATGGGAGAGCGGTGGTAGGAGAGGGAGACAAGAGTGGAGGGGGAGAGAAGGATGAAAAATGATAGCTCCAAATGGTAGCTCCATTACTTTTGTAACAGAAAATGGTTAGTGATGACTGATTTGTTATTTTTCGAAAGTTTAGTAACTGAGTTGAAAGTTGAGTGACTATTTTGTCATTAAGATCAAAGTTGAATAATTGTTAGTGTACTTTACCCAAATATTATTTTTCTTTTATTAAATATTATTGGTTGGTCAATATTAATGCTAATCAATTTTCTAATCAAGAGAAAAAAGAAAGTGTTTTATACCTACTCCTGCACTCTAAATCAAGTTATCTTATCACATTTTAGTGAAGCACTCTTGTCTTTATAGTCACCATTTGTATAGTAGGACATTTATTTTAATGGGACTTGTAACAGTTTACAATGGATCCAGAAATCAATTGGATGCAAAAGAATTGCATTTATTGCCTAAACAACTCAAAAAAATAATAAAACAAATTCATCAAAACTAAAAATAAGACAAGCAAGGCACTTTCGAATAGTGGATGTTATGAACGATAAAAGCATTTAAATGAACATACGGGCACACATACAACAATTCAGTTTCAAAGGTGGTCAAACACGGAGCAAGGTTATGAATCCCAAGTCAAGCTATCAAAATGCAGGGTTATGTCATGTCTCGAGACATGCCTAACTTATTTTTGAATTTTTAACTTCGAATTTTGAAGTCTCGTTACAATGGAATCATATATCGAAACCTTGACCCTTATGGTTCGAGACAATGTCCCATGTCTCTAAACTTGAGATTGAATTTCCACTAATTTAGCTTGAGTGTTTTATGCCTCGATACAATACGTTCATGCCTTGTCTCGAATTCCAAGTCTCGAGACAATACATACATGTCTTGTATCAAGATATGTACCCAAAAATGCAATAATTTAAAGTGTTTTTTTTTTTTTTTTTTTTTTTTGAGATCTCAAGGCATGTTATTTATGTAATGCCTCTAGACACTGTGCTAGAAATGCAAATTTTAAGCAATGCAAGTCAAGCACTCAGACTTTTAAAAGTACCAAAAATACATACACTATGCAACCAAACCAATTGCAATACATTTGAAATGGTAAAACGAGATTAAAACACACAATCTCAAGACAATTAACACACTAAAACATGATTTTATTAGGCAAGTAAAGTATAAGCTAAAAACTGTTCCTTTAGCATATAGACCTGGAGTTTAAAATTCAATCCAAAAGTATTCCAAGATTCTAAACCATGGCGTAATAAACCATATATGCAAAATATACCAAACTCATAAGAAAGTATACCCAAGACATGAAAATTCATCTAGAGATGTAAGTACATGCCCAAAACTAATACAAAAGAAAAGAATTATAGAAGTTCGATGGATGTAGCTAAGACTTGAGTACTTGGATGCTACAAACACAAGATCCACTATATGTACGTGTTGGAAAAATTGCATTTTTATGAGAACTTTGAGGCATATTCTCAATAGGTAAAGGTAGAGAATTGAATCATAAAATTATGATTTTATATTCTACTCCATGAGAGCTTTACAACGATATATCACATGCTCAAAATGGTTGAGTGATGAATTAGAAATTGAAGCTCAAAGTAAGCTACTTGGAAATATTGTTGAGGAAAAATAAAGGCTTAGATCCCACATTGGTTAAATACCAAAGTGTGAGATGGGTTTATATATATGAACCCTCTTAAAAAATAGTTAAATAACTAAGCTTATAACCTTGCCTCGCGCGCAAGGGGGGTGTAAGTCCAAACTCAACGAGATTGAGGTGCACCTACACAACGTGGGCAACACAAAATGTTTGAACCAAATGGGCATGTGATAATATTTTAAGCTCAGACATAATCTGTTTATATATGGACAGTATCTGATTTGATTTAATTTTTAAATCAATTTGATTTTTGGCTCCTTAATGGCAGATTTTATGTTTATTTTTAAAATTTTCCACTATCCTAAATGCTTATAAAAGGCTATGTATTTTTTAGGATTAAACACACATTCGAATAATTTATTATGCCGAAATTCTGTTCATTTCAAAACTTTTCCTTTTTCCTCTTCGTTTTTCAAACTTTCCGATGATAGAAAAAGGCAAAATTCGTTTGTTTATCGTTGTAGAGGTACTACTACTTTGATCACTATTGCTGCTGTATCCTGGGAGACATTCGACCAACGTTTCTCCAAGTACTGTAGGAGCGGCCGAATCTATCTCAAGGAAACTATATTTCACAGGCCTCAAAGTTTCGTAAAATCTTTATTCTTCTTTATTTCAACTTTTTATTATGGTTTTATTTGATTTTCGTATTTAATAAATTGATTATAAACCATTTTATTTATATTTTATTTCATGTGTGTTTATTTATAATTAATTTATTTTGTTCGCTAACGTGTTTTGTCTAACAATCTTAAGACAGATCCGATTATTTTTGCAATTTTATAACCCAAGACGAACGAGACACAAAGGCGGAGAAAAAATATTTTTTGAAAACCAATTTTCTTTTAAAAATTAAATAAATTTGTTTCGGGATTTTTCCCGCCATTCAACAGATTTTTTTTCCTCTATTTTGTTTTATTTCCAAATGAATATTAAAAACTAATAAAATCTGTTTCAGGATTTTTCCTGACACTTAACAAATTTTATCCGATTTTGTTTCAAAAATTAAAAATAAATAAAATCCGTTTCAGGATTTATTCCTGTCGTTCAACGGATTTTATTCTATTATTTTGATTTTATTTCCAAACGGAAATTAAAGGTAAATAAAATTCGTTTCGGGATTGATTTTCATCGTGTAACGATTTTATTCCAAATTTTATTTATTTTCAAAAATGAGTAAAATAAAATCTGTTTCGAGATTGATTCCCGCCATTCAACGGATTTATTACATTTTGATTTGTTGCCAAAAATGAGAAATTAAATTAAATAAAATCTGTTTCAAGATTTTTTTCAACCGTTTAATAAGATTTATTTGATTTGATTTTGTTGCCAAAAACGAGAAATTAAATTAAATTTGTTTTGGGATTTATTCACGCCGTTTAACAAGATTTTATTTTGTTTCCAAATTAGAATAGGATTAAATAAAATCTGTTTCGGGATTCATTCCCGCGATTTAACAAGATTTTATTTGATTTGATTTTGTTTCCAAATTTGAATTGAATTAAATAAAATCTGTTTCGGGATTTATTCCCACCGTTTAACAAGATTTTATTCGAGTTTTGTTTCCAAACAAATACATAATCAAATAATTCTGTTTCAAGATTTATTCTCACCGTTTAACATATTTTAATTTGATTTAATGATATAATTTTGTTTTGGGATTTAATTCTGTCGTTTAACAAATCAAAGGGAAATTTTTCTGTTTATGGTGGCCTTAATTGTGGCTTTAAATTAAATTAAAAGAAATTTATCAACGGTGAATTAAAAAGGCAATATGAGAATGCATGTCCAAGATTGGTTCTTTGAAAGACTTGGTATTGAAGCGTGCCGAGAGCACCACCTCTTTTTTAGGGTTACCTACCTAGTGCATTATCTTATTGTATTTTTTATTAGACCGTATAAACTTTTGTTTCAAGTTTTATTAGATTCTTGTCGTCTAACAAAAGTTGATAAGTTTTCTAATTCTGATTTTGTTTATAAACAGAAAAATGGAGACTCCCACCAATTCAATCAATTCGCGATCTGAAGCTTTGGTTTAAACGCAATCTTCGATCCAAAACTCAGTATTGCTAGTGGCGGCTGCTATTAGCCATAACGAGAAACTTGAAAAAATCTCGAGACAAAATTTCAACACTTGGCAACAGAAAATGCTATTTTATTTTACCATGTTAAACTTGGCCAAATTTTTGAAAGATGACTTACGATTAATTCACAAATAAATAACATACATATTACAAATTAATGATTAAGTCCCTTTGATGGACCTTCGAGGCCCAAAATATGTATTAGAAGTGGAACGGGACTTGTTCGAGTACTCCAAAAAATTTTCGTAATTTTTTTTTTTGAAACTCAATATAACCCCTTTATAAATATCTAACCTTCCCTGCAAATTTCAAACCGCAACCAATCCAAAACCAATGGCTCAACCAAAAACAATTTATACTCAAATACACTTATATCATAACTAATTCATTAACATAGTAATCTAATAATTAAACATTTATAATATCATTCAAATTGACTAATAACTTCATTTATTTTTCTATTCAAGTTTAATGCCAAATTTTATAATATACTCTTTACAATTTCACTTAAAACTAAGTTCAAAACATTACAAACCATCCATACTTTATAACCAAAATCATATGACCTATATATATGACCTAGGTGCATGCCACGTTTACCAAAAGGAAAAGAAAATACATCACCAAAATTGTGCTGAAGTCGGGATTGATCTGGATCTTTGAATCGGGACTTTTGACTTCTCTTGACCAAGACGGAAAATAACCGTCTGTTGAGTATTTCGTACTTAGTGGTATTACTATAATTCAAACTATATAACTTTAATGAATTATAAATATTAATCATATAACATTAAACATGTAAAATTTATAAATCATAAGAACTAGTTTACATTCAATTTCATATTTCATATATAATAATTCATCAACAATATCATATCTTAATTACTTGAACTTGATCAATTCATGAACCTTAGGTTCATGTTTCCAAATCTCACATACAATTTCAATTCACAAATCGACTAACAATTTCTTTCTCATACTTTTAATCATACGATCAATCAAATTTATTCAATTCTCTCATTTCGAATATTCACCCTATTAACAAACCTGGACCTTGGCGGATACACGGATTTCAACCAAACACACCAGTACGGCACATTGTACCTAAAAGCGTACTCGATGCACGATCAATATATCGAAGCGATATCGGCACATAAAGTGTGCCGAAGCGACACACGTGGTGCCTGATACGACACATATAGTGCCTGATCGGCAAAGCCGATAAATTCCCGTACTCTTCCAATCCTATGGCATGCTAACTATATCCGACTCAGCCCGACTAGTTAATAGGGTATTCGATTCACTTTCTCAATTCAATTATTCAATCACAATTCAATATTAATACATAATTAACACTCAACTCAATTTCTACTTACCTCATAATCCACTTACCAAATACATAATTTAATTTAACATTTAATGAATAAATAAATAATTTGAATTATAGTAATACAAACCGTGAATTTCTCGTTTTAGTACTCGATAGCTTTCTCCTTTCCTTTGTGTGCCGATGCCTCGGGTTCTTTATTAGCTATGAAAATAATAATAATTTTTCATTATTAATACATCACTAATTTATATTAAATAATTGAATTTCTATTCAATTTCTATCTTAATTTCAATTTAGTCCTAACTAAATTCACTTACTTTCCTATCTTAATTCATACCTTATTTTTACTCAATTTCCTACCAAATTCAACTTAACTACTCAATGTTCGTATTAAAACCCTAATTTCAAATTTTTTTCAATTTAATCCCTCTAACACAAAACTTATATCTTTTTTTACAATTTAATCTCTTAATCAATTCTAACTAGAAATTCTATCAATTAAACCCCTAATTCATCATTTTGTTCAACATGAACTATATTCAAAAACCTAAGAACTTTCAAAACTTCAACTTAAATTCAACAAAACCTTGTTCTAAAGCTTCCAAAACATCAAAATTAAGAGAAAATGACTTAATTGACTTACCAATTAAAGCTTAAAGCTTCAAAACCTTAAAGCTTCAAAACCTTAGTTCCCCTTTTTCTTTCTCCCTATTTGAATGCTTCTCTGTTTCTTTTCTCCTTTATTTCTTTCTTTTGTTCTTTTTGTTTCTTTATTCTTTTATATTTATTTACTTTATTAATTTAATAATAATAATAATAATTACTATAATAAATATCTATTTAATAACAAATATTTATATTACATTTGTACACATATATTTTACACTTGTCTATCACCATCACCATCCAATTGTCCTTATTTTATTTATTTTATATAATTTAATATTTTAATATAATAAAAATCTATTTTCTTAAATAAAAAGTAATTAAATAAATATATTACAATTGTATAAATATAATTATTACACATGTATATTTTTATTACCATACATTTGTCTTTATTTTAATTTATTTCATAATATAATAATATAATATCAATTAAATAATAATAACAACAATAATAATAATTAATTAACGTATGAAATCTAAGAAAAATCCTAGATTTTTCAATTCATTTGCAGCCTCAATTAGGAAAAATGGCATAATTATTATTTTGGTCCTTTATATTTTCTTTTAATCTATAATTCAAATTTTACCCCTTATTCAATTTAGTCATTTTTCCTAATTACTCTTAATTAAGCTAAATTCACCTAACTTAAACCTAATTAAATACATCACTAGACTTATAAATATTTCTAATAATTATTTTTTGAACTCGGTTTACTAAGACGGAGGCCCAATATTTACTTTTTCAATGCCCGTGAATTTTGGGCCATTACATATAGTTTTAAGAAAACAGCTAAGGAATTATGGACATCGTTGGACCATAAATACAAAGCCGAAGATGCTAGAACTAAAAAGTTCTTAGTTGCTAAATTCTTGAATTTTGTAATGGTTGATTCTAAATTAGTTGTGAATCAAGTGTAGGAACTTCAACTGATCATTCACGGAATTCTTGCTGAAAGGATGATAATAAGTGAATCTTTCCAAGTGGCAGTTATTATTGAGAAATTGCCTCCTGCTTGGAATGACTTCAAGAATTACCTAAAGCACAAAAGAAAGGAAATGCCAGTGGAAGACGTAAGTGTAAGACTTCAGATTGAAGAAGATAATAGAGGTAGGGAAAAGAGGCTCAACAAAGTAGCAAATGATAATGTTGCTAGCGCAAACGTCGTAGAAGTCAAGAAAGACTTCAAGAAGGGAAAACACCCGCAGAATGGGTCTAAACTGGGACCAAAAGGTGGTGTTTCCAAGAAGTAAAAATTTTAAGGAAAATGCTTCAATTGTAACAAGATGGGGCACAAGTCATCCGACTGTAGGATCCCAAAGAAAGTTAGAGCTAACGAGGCTAATGTTATGGAAAAAATTTCCAAGGAAGTATCCAATATGGAATTATGTGTCTAATATACGCAAGAACAATGAATAAGAATGTTCTTTGAAAAGGAGGAATGCTTATGGGAAAGGGATATGTATTAAACTAAATGCTATCTCTATAAAAGCAAAACTATGAATAAGAAAGCAAAACTATGAATAAGAATGTTGTTCTTTTTCTGTTTATATGCTTAAGTCATTTAATTTATGGCATAGTAGGCTCGGGCATGTTAATTATGATACTTTACGTACATAAATTAACTTAGAGCACATTCCTTTGTTTCACAATAATTATAATTGTAAATGTGAAATATGTGTTGAGGCAAAATTAACAAAGGTTAAAAACCACTTGATCTAATACATAGCAATGCTTGTAAAGCTTGTTTAAACGAGAGGAATGAATAAAAATGTTTATTACCTTCATTGCTACGTATATTTGCTTAAGAGCTAAGATGAAGAGAATTTACTCTCTATAAGTAAGAAGTTGAAGACCAACTTAATAAAATTTACACAACTTAATAACACCACCATATTTTCCTCAAATAGAATAGCTGAGCAGAAAATCGAACTCTAAAGGAAAAGATGAACGCACTACTAAAAAGCTCTGAGTTATCACAGGAAATGTGGGGGGAAGCGTTTCTATGAGTTAATTAACTTTTAAATAAGGTGCCCAACAAGAAAAGGGATAAGGCACCATATGAGTTATAGAAAGGTAGAAAACCATCCTACAACCACTTGAAAGTCTGGGAGGTGTCTTGCTATCGTAACGTATAATGGTAAGTCAAGACATATGCATCGTCGACACAATACCATTAAACAAATGATCTTAAATGGAGTCATCTCTATTAATTTTGAAAAAAAAATCAAAAGATAACATTGCGAATCCACTAACTAAAGGCTTAAAAAGAGATCATGTTGTTAAAACATCGAAAGGAATGTGACTAAAACCCATGAAAATAAAAAGGTGTTATGTGAAGGAAAACCCTACCTAGTTGATTGGAGATCTCAAGATTTAAGTTCAAAAGGACAACCTAATTGCATAGACCTTGTGAGGTCACTGTGGGGGTACTTATCCCAAGTTCGTTCCTATGAAGTAAACGGTGACTAAAATTGGGAGAGGTTAAGCAATGCTTTTAATGACCATTGTGTGTTTCGGTCAGTCGAACAACATAACTCACCTATGTGAGAGTGAAATGGGGCCACTTCAAGGAGACTATTGGAGCATAGTTCTCTCAAACTTTTGCAGAACTAGGAGATGTTCATGGCTATATGGACATACCCATAAGAACTAAAACCTTTCCAGGAAGGTAGTTGTGTGAGGTATATCATCGTTTACACAAAAGGCAGAACAGTTCAAGGACATCACGTCTACTGGTTAGCTAGTAAAGTAAATATACTTTCACAAGGGAAGGTTCAAAGGTAGATAGCTACCTATCCTATGCAACTATCGATTATAGATTCTATCACCACATCGGGTCAATGTTTTTTTTTATAAAACTATCAATTTTCATTCATGTGGGAGATTGTTGGAAAAATTACATTTTTATGGGAAATTTGAGGCATATTCTCAATAAGTAAAGGTGGAGAGTTGGATCATAAAATTATGGTTTCTTATTCTACTCCATGAGACCTTTACAACGATATATCATATGCTCAAAATGGTTGAGTGATGAATGAGAAATTGATGCTCAAAATAAGCTACTTGGGAATATTGTTAAGGAAAAATAAAGGCTTAGATCCCACATTGCTTAAATACCAAAGTGTGAGATGGGTTTATATATGTGAACCCTCTTGAAAGGTAATTGAATGACTATACCTCGCGCACAGGGGAGTGTGGGTCCAAACCCAATGAGGTTGGGACGCACAACGTAGGCGACGCAAAATGTCCAGACCAATTGAGCCCAAATGGGCCAGCGGATATTTTAAGCCCAACACAAATTTATTTTTCCTCAACAGACATAATCTGTTTATATATGGACAGTATCAGATTTGATTTAATTTTTAAATCAAATTGATTTTTGGCTCCTTAATGGCAGATTTTATGTTTATTTCCAAAATTTTCCACTAACCTAAATGCCTATAAAACGCTATGTATTCTAGAGGATTAAACACACATTCGAATAATTTCTTATACTGAAATTCTATTCATTTCAAAAATCTTCCTTTTTCCTCTCCGTTTTTCAAACTTTTCGGTGATAGAAAAAGGCAAAGGTCGTTCGTTGATCGTTGTAGAGGTGCTACTACTTTGATCATTGTTGTTGTTGTATCCTGGGAGACATTCGACCAATGTTCTCCAAGTACCGTAAGAGCGGTCGAATTTGTCTTAAGGAAACTGTGTTTCACAAGCCTCAACGTTTCGTAAAATCTCGATTCTTCTTTATTTCAACTTTTTATTATGGTTTTATTTAGTTTTCGTGTTTAATAAATGGATTATAAATCATTATATTTATATTTTATTTCATATATGTTTATTTATAATTAGTCTATTTTGTTCGCTAGCATGTTTTGTCTAACAATACGCACTCACAATACTTATACGCAACACAAACAAACTGCAAACTAAGCATATAAATCTCAGTGGTGCTAAACATAAACCAATCTCATAATATAAAAAAAAATTAAACAATAAAATATGCTTATATAAAAAAACCAACATTTCAAACATATTTAATAGATTCATGACAACAACGATTAAATTCATATGTCATCAATTCTAAGTCTTGGATTAAACCTCTTAGTATTTCACAAATTATAATAGACATTAACACAATATTGTTCATCCTTTTCCCATGCCTTGTAACCATATCAATTACTAGTTCATATTGAATGTTTCCATATCAATTACAATTTTTAAAAAATGTGCCCATATTGACTAAGTGTGGATTAAGAACAGATACAAGAATTAATCCCTGACACTCCAAGTATGTACACAAGTATCAATTGGGCATGAATACCCCAATGTGTGTGAAAACACGACTTTCCCTAACACTCCAAATTTTGCCCACAAGTGCCCAATATGATCATGCACAAACATCAATAAAAATGCACACGTGTCAAGCCTTCCTTCGTTATAAAGCAAATCGAATAGTATGACAACTATACCCAAACCATTTCCAGCATTGTTTAATAAGGTGTTTATTATTAAGACATATCATCGAAACAATAGTAATCAATTATTATCATATAACAAACAAAATAGTACCTTAATCTCATAAAATGTTATTAATAAGACAACATCAACTTTTTTTTACAAATTCAGCACCAAACAAAACTTAGATATGAATCCATAACCATATACCAAAATTTCCATCATATAACCAGTCATAAAACTCTATTAACACACCTTAAGCTAAATTACTTGATTGATTTAATATTACAAAACTGAAGTGAGATAGCACAAACCAAAATAGTTAAGCGTCAGTAACCTTTTCTTCGCTTTGGCCTTAGAAGATTTGGCCACCTCTTTCACTACAATTAAAAATCAAATAAAAAAGGGAACAAAGTTAGGAAACCTAATCAAGCATTAAAAACACTTAAAACTATCAATGAGATGAAATTCGATATAGCGAGACACTTTTTGCTTTAATCAAAACTTAATAAAACTCTAACATAACTTACTCAAACTTAAAATCTATCCTTAGAACCAAGATTACAATTGTAGCTCAAAACACTTTCTCTCTCAAAAACACTTTAAGCACTCAACAATGGCATCTCACAAGAACCTCAATTTAACTTCATTCTAACTAGATTCTTAGCTATCCCACTCTAACCTAAACTTATTTCTAACTAGATTTGAGCTAAAAAAAATATAACATAAGAATTGAAACTTATTTATAGAGTTTATTTGACCTAAAATTAGGGTTACAATACTTCTTTAGGTTTAAATATTTGAAAAAATAAAAATAGTTTCGTATCTCGAGTTAAAACAAAAATTGGTTCCACATGACACGAACAAAGGCGTTGCAGCTTAGTTGGCATTTAGGGTGCGAGGACACGAAGTGTTAGGGTGCGACATCGTGGGCTAGAACGCGACTAAATAGACTTGACCTGGGTCGTGGCGCTACTGTATAGGGTCGCGACCTACTCGTCTGTATTCATGCCTCCTTTCAATCTATCGTTTCGCCCTCGATGAGTCATGGTATTGTATCTCAAGCTCATACATACTTAATTTAAGTCACGAAAATACTCAAAGTAATCATGTAATTAGCCAACATAAAATCAAAATAAATATAGATAAAAAATAGCAATGTATGCAAAAATGATACTAAATGCATAGACAAAGCTAAAACATGACAATAAAAAGTATAAGTAATAGGAGCATAAAATATATGAATTATGAGTCATAATAAGTCACCCTCAACTTTTGTGTTGTAATAGAAAGTATAATATGAAAAAAAATTATCATTGAGAAATATTGGTAAATTATTTCATTTTATATGTTAATATTTTTCAATGATTTTAATTTTGTAAATTAATTTTATGTTTTATTTATTTTATCAATTATTTAATATTTTACCCTCAAATTTTTTTTACTTTGTAAAAAAAAAAAAAGTATATTACTTTTAAAATGTGATTTTATGCTTTGAATTAATTTCGAAAATTAATAAACTTTTTGCTACAAATTTAATCAATCTTCATTTAATTTAATAAAAATATATATTTATAATCTTAAAAATATATTATTTAATAAATTAAAAAATCACGTAATGTGTGATACAAGTGATACTAAAAACTAGAATAAATAAAATAAAATATTATATTTATACTTAGAAAAAAAAAGATTAGATCAATACCAAATCTTAAATGTTAAAATTCAAATCCATGTTTTAAAGGGATTTTAATCCATTTTTTTTAATTTAAAATTTTATTCATATTTGAGATGAGATGTGGTACTTGGATAACCCTAACCTTTAATGAAAAGCCGCGAATGACCTAGGCAACGTAAATTGGCATATAAGGGAGAATATCTCCCTGCCTTTTGGTAAAATGGGGACATTGGTTTTGGACCACTCCACTCGAGCTTTTTCGAGCAAAAGCATACTTTAGAAACAGAAAAAAGTATTGGGGGAACGCCTGCCCTACCCGATTTTTCCAACTTCTCACCCATCAACCCCACTGAATAAGGAATCTTAAAGGTAACTTTTTCAGGCTTTTTACCAAGTGCCTTAAAAATCTGAGAATCTTTACCTTTCTATCTCAACCTTCAACATGGACAAATATGATGGATTTATGACCGTCCCCATCACAAACTTTAGTGTGGGGAGAATTTGAAATATCACAATAAAATTTAGGGTTTTAAAATTCCATCCTTAATTCATTTACATCTTGAAGGCTTGGAATCTTAGTTTCTTTCTCTAATCTTAAATTGTAATTTATTTATTTTTTGTAGTTTTTGATACTTGGTATCATTAGTAAGGAACTAAGATTAAAGAGATCATTAATAAGGAACTAAGAATCCATGGTATGCACAACATACCAAGGAGCAAGCAGTTTTTCCAAAGCGTTGAGTAATTTACCTAAAAATTCTCAAGTGGTACAAAAGCAATGCTGATATTTATCCACATCTTTACAAGGAGGAGTGTAAGTAAGGTCAATGGATTTGATTTTTCTTTGTTATCCTCACAACTTTTACTATTAAAATAACCCAATCAACACTTTATCCAACTTTACAAATCACATATGTACAATTAAGTTTTAAGCACTATTTATCCTTCTTTTTTTCTAATAATAATAATATACATATCTTACCTTATGATTTTTTTAAAAATATATATGTATTTACACTACAAGAAACCAAATTCTGCAATCATATTTTATGTTATTGAGTAAAAATAGAATATTTGCAACGAGACTAGATTTATCGTTGTGAATTTTTAATTTTATATGTAGCAACAAAATAAATTGCTGCTAAATATTATAATATCAGCAACGATTTAAAGTGCCAATAGATAATTTAATTTTTTATCTATTAATTATAACACCACGATTTTTTATTACAAATTCTTAATAAAATGTGTAATGACGAAACAAATTATTACTAAACATTAAAATATTATAATTTAATCTTATGTTTATTCATTGTAAGGACATGATTTGAGTGAAAGACACATTTATTTTTGGTTGAGGGTTATGAAATTTGAATAAAAAGAAAACACCACATCTCAAAGACATTTTACAATCAGCATTAGCTAAAAGCAAGAGTATAGAGTAGTGAAACAAAAATAATTAAATAAAATATAAGGTAAAAGCAGGAGTAGAATTGCCAAACTAGATACATATTTTCTAAAAAGACTTCAATTACTATATTTCTTAAAATTAGATATCCCAATAAGTATTAAACTCCCTTCCAATTTAACTGACCTGTTGGTTTTATTTTTCTAATTTTTTTACAAATGATGTTATTTAATCAAACAAATTCAATTTTAAAATCATATTTCATAAAAATATGGACCTCATAATAATATTATTAAGTTTAAAGGGATAGAAATGAAAAAATAATGGTGGGGAAATGGTCCATTTATGTAAGGACCGATCTTTATTTTATAGGAATCATTTTTTTTTTCTATGAAGTAATACATGTCGTTATTTCAATTTTTTCTATCTCCATCGTAATTTAATTTTCTTTATCTAAACTTCATCCAAACCAAAATATTTATAAATAAACAAACTTCCAACATTTATGTCTGCACTTTTTTATTTTCTCCAGTATCTTCAATGAAATTTATATTTGGTTAGGTTTTTTTTCTAGCTTTATATATATAGTTTTCTTTTTAAGCAGCCATAAAATTGAATGGTTTTTTTTACTTGTACGATTTTGAAAGTCATATAAACTATTGGGGTTGCTTTTGGTGCTACAATGGGTTAAACAATGACATATTTGACTTACCCTTTTCCATCTTCTTATGATAGATTTAATTATTAGGGTTTAGTAATTGACAAGAATTAATAATTTGTGAAAACAAGAAACATTGTATTGTATTTTATTTTATTAACCCTACTAAATTCCATACATTTTGAAAATTTGACATGGAAATTGGAGGTAAATGCCTACCACTTTGGCATTAAAAAAATTCACGACTATGTTAAAATTTGCAAAGAAGTATGAAAATTGTTTTGCAAGTATTTTCACCTATTTGTCTTCCTTTTCTTTTTCTTTTTTATGTGAAGGAGAAAATTATATTAAAATATAGGTATTTGTTAAGATTATTATTCATATTCTATTTTATAATGAATTTATATATATATATATATGTTATAGGATGGCTAGTCCAAGTAGAAGAAAAGAGAAATTTCAAGGTATTTGTAGCGACGTGAAAATTTTAGCTTTAGCTTGGTCGCTAATTGTGGCGATTTAGTGAAAACTTGAAAACTGAAGTTTAATTTTGAAATAAACAGGGAGTCGCCACCGATCTTTTTTCTAGGTGTGATCGGACACCTATTAGATTTCTTTTTTCTTTAAAATGAGAAAAAGGCCGAGTTTAGGTCTACGTTAAAAGCCAGAGAAAAATTAGGGTTCGGGAGTCGGTTACGCGCGAGGAAGGTATTAGCACCCTCGCGACGCCCAAAAATTGTATCTCATAAACACGTGTTGTCTTGATTTTCAAAAATACGAGTTCAATGTAACATTTAGTCATGATCCGATTAAAAGAAGACGAGAAATTTTCAATTTTTGATTTTTGAGAAGGATATACCGTCTTAACACAAGTAGATTGATGTTCACCCAACATAGCGATGAAATCGACGACTTGGTGTTAAATCGATATGTTGCCTTATGCATTGAAATTAATCGGAAAACAGGAATAAGATTCTTGAAGGAATGCAAAGCAAATTGATATGAAATAGAAATAAATAAAAGTGCCAGGTATATATATTAAAACAAATAATAATTACGATGATAATATTAAAGACAATAATCATGCAGACGATATTAATCTTAAATAATGATAATATTAAACATGAAATAAAAAACAACGAATATGTATACATAATAATAATATTAAAAGCGTATACATAAAATATATATAGTAATAGAATCATAAATATACTATACATAGTATTTGAAATATATATATATAAAATAGGGAAAAAGACTAACTAATATAATAAAACGCATATACATATGTGATATTAAAATGTACATAAAAGAAAATATACGTGTAAATATATGTACATAAGACCGTATAAAAGTATACAACTACGATACTAAAGTATATATATATATATATATATATATATATATATATATATGCATATTAGAATATTTATTGAAACTAAAACTAATACTAATAATAGCAAAACTAATAAAATAATATAGTACAAAAATATGTAACTAAAAACACTATAATATGAATACGTACATATAATATAATATTAAAATATACATAATATATATACATATATAAAACATGAATTACGATTAATAATAATAAAGATGATATAAAGATATCTACACGAAATAATAAAAAACATATAACTAATATTAATATAGTAGGAATAAAATAAATGTAATAATAATATACAATATGGTATTAAAAATATAATATTAAAAACAGAAATGATATACATACATTTAAGAAATAATAACAAAACTAATAATAGTTATAAGGGTAATAGAAAATGATACATTGATGTGAATAACAGAATATGTTAATAAAATAATAATCATATGTACGTGAAAATATATACATGTATGTATATGTATGTGTGTTAATAATGATAGTAATAATACTAGCAAAAATATTAAGATATATAAAAAAAACTAATATAATATAATAATAATGTTAAAAATAGAGTAATAAATATTAATAGAGAAAATAACAAAGATAATAGTAATATAATAGTAAAAATGTAATATTAAAAATAATACTATATATAATAATACTATAAAATAATAATAATAATAGTAATAATATAAAAATGGCAATATATAATAAAAACTAAATCTAATAAAAAAGAAGTGAGAATAAACAAACAAAAACAAAAAAAAAAGGATTAAAAATAGATTAACAACAGAATTCTGGGGCGGATTTGCAAATAAAAAAAAAAGGAAAGGGCTTATTAGAACACGCATGAAAACAGTAGGGGCCATAAGAGCAATTTTCCAAAGCCTTTAAAACGATGCGCATCATAGGGGGATCAACTTAAGAATCATAACAAATTCCAGGGCCAATTTATAAATAAATATAAACTTGATTTAAAACACCAAAAATGCGGAAGGACCGCGCAAGAAATTTCCCCCTTTAATTAAAAACACGCGGATCCTAGGTGGGTTTGGATCGGGTCGGGTCGGGTAACTTCAAAACGATATCGTTTTTCGGTCTGAATTTCAAAGTCAAAACGGCACTGTTTTTAATTAGTATAAATAGCTTTAAAAAATTCCAAAAAAATCATTTGAAACCAGATTAGAAAAAAAAAAAAGGAAGAGAAGAGGAGAGGGAGGGAGAATCTCGGCACTGGGACCTGGTCACACACGACTTATCGCCACCGTCCGTCACGTCACGTTATTTGAAAAGGTAAAATTTTCAGATTTTTGTTGTTTTTTTATTTTTATTTTTTATATGTGTATATATATATATATGCATATTTAAGAGTATGAGCAAAAAAAACAAAACAAAGAAAATCGATTCAAAAAGTCCAAAAAATCACCTTAGTTTCGAAAGTCTAATATTTCGTTTTTGATTCTCTGATGTTGAGTGTTCGAGTCACTGTTTGTACAAGTATTGTATTCTAACTTAAATATTTTTCCTTGAGCATTCGTATAAACATCAAAAACGAAAAAAAGAGAGAAAAAAAACCCCCGTTAAAGTATTTTTTTCCGTTTTTATAACCATTTGCCATTATTAATATATTATTCCTGTCCTTTTGGTGTGTTTCTTGCAAGGCATGGGCAAACGGTGGAGGTGACAGAGGTTGGTATGGTGGTGGCAGAGAATGGGTGAACGGTGGGTGGGGTAGGTTCGGCCGCTGATTAGGGTTTTTTGTTTTGTCTGACTTGGGCTTAGGGTTGGGTTATTTGTTTAGTGGGCTGGTTGGTTTAGGTTAGTGGGTATGGGTTAGTGGGCTAGTTGGTTTAAATAGGTTAAGGGTAATTGGGTTAGTTAGTTGGGTTTGAGTAGTAAATGGGCCAACCGGGTTTGTTGTATTGGGTCTTGGGTTTAGGGGTTTGGGCTTGGTAATTTTGGATTGTAAAAGGGTTTGGGTTTTGTGGACAAATTTTGGGCTTCTACAGCTGCCCCTCTTTGCTTATTGTCGTGCAACGAGAATAAAGCAAAGACTTCAAGGAAGACCAAATTTGTCCAGTCTTGCCGAGTCTTGACTTCTTTGGTGCTCTTCTTGTTCAGGTAGTCTCCTTCCATTCCAACGCGTCTTGTAGCTTTGGTTCAATCCACTGCATCTTCTGACATATGCCTTGTAGCTTTAATCTACTCCAATATAACTTCAAGGATATGAGATTTTGTGGCTTCGATCTGCTTTGCTTGTAACTTTAGAAAAATAAGATCTATGGCTTCAATCTGTTCTTCTATTGCTTCAGTGAGATGAGGTTGGTGATCTTCTCTTCTGTAACTTTAGAAAGGCAAGATTTGATATCCTTGATCAGCTCCACTACAACTTCAGGGAGACAAGCCTTGCAACTTTGACCTGCTTCACTGCAACTTCAGGGAGGCCAAATCTGGTGTCTTTAATCAATTCCAATCTTTATTCTTTACTCAGCATGATCTTGAGCTCAACCCATTTCTCGCAATATGAATTGACTTTTTAAAAACATAAACTAAAAAAACAGAAATTGAAAATAGCTTATCGCGTGAGCCAAGGCTCAACTCACCTCTCGCAATATGAGTTGATTTTTGAAAACAGAAATTAAAAAGCTCAACTCACCTCTCGCAACATGAGTTGGTTTTTGAATCATAATAGCAGATTTTGAAAATAGAATTTGAAAATACCTCAGCGTGCCCCGAGGCTCAACTCGCCTTTCGCAATATGAGTTGATTTTTGAAAAATACAAATTAAAAGCCTCAACTCACTTCTTGCAATATGAGTTGATTCTTTGAAAAACATAAACTGAAAACAGAAATTGAAAATACCTCAGCGTGTCCTGAGGCTCAACCCACCTCTCGCAATATGAGTTGATTTTTGGAAAATAAATTAAAACACAAAAATTGAAAATACCTCAGCGTGCCCCGAGGCTCAACTCACCTCTCGCAATATGAGTTGATTTTTTTGAAAAGCAGAATTTGAAAAGCAGAAATTGAAGATACCTCAGCGTGCCCTGAGGCTCAACTCATCTCTCGCAATATGAGTTGATTTTTGAAAATAGAAATTAAAATTACCTCAACGTCTTGAGGCTCAACTCACCTCTCGCAATATGAGTTGATTTTGGAAAAGTAAAAATTAAAAACAGAATTTGAATAACAGAATTTGAAAATACCTCGGCATGTGACCCGAGGTTCAACTCACCTCTCACAATATGAGTTGATTTTTGAAAAACAAAATTGGAAAACAAAAATTAAAATTACCTCAGCGTGTCCTAAGGCTCAACTCACTTCTCGCAATATGAGTTGATTTCTGAGAACATAAATTAAACATCAAAATACCAAAACCTGTCATTTGGTAGAACTCAGGAGTCTTTTCCTTTGATTCAATACAACTATCATCACGTCCTTTTGCTCTCTTTGGATTACTCAGATATGCCATGCATGATGTTATCATGATATGCACATGTTTGTCTTAAATGCCTTTATGCCTACATGATTATGCAGTGCTCATTAAGCATGTTTGTCGTATGTCCTTTTCGCCACGATTGTTGAGGATCTGCGTTCATTGCTTTGATTCTCGACTTCCTCTTCAGGCCTCGTACCCGTCTTCAAGCTTCACAAGTAATCGACGTTTCGCAGATATCACTCTTTTACCCCTGGTTAAACTTTGTTCTTGCTTTGAGGCTCTTGTGCTTATCAAATTTTCATCTAGGTAATGCTTAACATTTCTTTTGTTTAGAGTATGTCATTTCACTATTTATCATGTAAATAAACACATAATGAGATGTGTGAAAAAGGTCAGGTAGGGACAAAAATGATATCTCATATTCATCTATTTCAAATGTGGCAAACAAAGAAAGTTAACCGATGATAGTAAAAATGTCAAAAAGAAAGAATGGATCGTATTCAACGGATACAAATGCTCTAGATATTCAACACATGAATTCTTCCACGTTCCTCAATCAAGAATCTTTTCAAGCATGGCTTCTTACGTACAAAACTTTGAGCTTTCAGAAATGCTTCAAATACTGTAGTCTCACTGTTTAACCCATCGTTCGACCGCCTTGTTCTTTCAGCCCAGGTTTACTTCATTAGGACGCCCTCTCAGGTTTTCATCCTAATCTTTTATGTTTAATCAAGACGCCCATTTCGGGTTTTCGCCTTGATCCCTTTTTTTTTTTCAGATGCCCTTTTCGGGTTATCATCTTGATTTTCTTTTTTCAGCATAATATTTCTTCACAGCATCTGAGTTCACTAGATTCGGTAACTCCTTCCCATCCATCTCGGTAAGGATCAAAGCTCCACCTGAGAATGCCTTCTTTACAACGTATGGTCCTTCCCAATTTGGTGCCCATTTTCCTCGCAGGTCTTTTTGTATTGGGAGAATCTTTCTCAGCACGAGTTCTCCTTCGTAGAATTCTCTTGGCCGTATTTTCTTGTCATGAGCCGCGATCATTCTCTTCTGGTACATCTGTCTATGACAGATTGCCTTTAAGCGTTTTTCTTCGATAAGGTTTAACTGGTCATATCGAGCTCGAACCCATTCTGCTTCCTATAGTTTTGTCTCCATTAAGACTCGTAGAGAAGGGATCTCAACTTCGATAAGTAACACAGCTTCCATTCCATAAACCAGAGAGAAAGGAGTTGCTCTCGTAGATGTCCGCACAGATGTGCGATACGCATACAAGGCAAATGGTAGCTTCTCGTGCCAATCTTTATATGTCTCAGCCATTTTCCCAATAATCCTCTTAATATTCTTATTGGCCGTTTCAACCGCTCCGTTCATTTTCGGGCGATAGGGTGATGAGTTATGATGCTTTATTTGAAATTGCTCACACACTTCTTTCATCATCTTGTTGTTCAGATTCATGGCGTTATCTGAAATGATTCTTTCAGGCAAACCATATCGACAAATGATTTTCTTCTTCAAAAACCTGCAAACTGCAGTCTTGGTCACATTGGCAAACGAAGCGGCTTCTATCCATTTTGTGAAGTAATCAATGACCACAAAAATGAACCGGTGTCCATTTGAAGCTTTTGGAGAAATTGGCCCTATAACATCCATGCCCCACATAGAAAAAGGCCACGGAGAAGTCATGACATGAAGAGGAGAAGGGGCCACATGAATTTTATAGCCATAAATTTGACATTTGTGGCATTTTCGTGCAAAATTGATGCAGTCACTTTCCATCGTCAGCCAATAATAACCGAGTCTCATAATCTTTTTGGCCATACTGAAACCGTTGGCATGTGTTCCACAGATTCTTTCATGGATATCTTCAAGTATTTTTCTGGCTTCCACATCATCCACACATCTCAAGAGTACTTGATCTTTTCCTCTTTTGTACAGGATGTCCCCATCAAGAATAAATCCAGCTGCCATTTTTCTGATTGTTCTTTTGTCTTTTTCATTCGCTTGTTTGGGATACCTTTGATTCTTGACATATTCTAAGATATCATGGAACCATGGCCGTCCGTCTGCCTCTTTCTCAATGTTACAACAGTGTGCAGGTACCTCGTATATGCTCATTTTGAGGGGCATTATTTCTGTTTCTCTACTTGCTTTGAACATTGAAGCCAAAGTGGCCAGGGCATCGGCCAATTGGTTTTCTTCTCGTGGGAAGTAATGAAAAGTTATTTCTTTGAATTCCTTAATCAATTCAGCCACTAAATCACTGTACTTAATCAATTTTGGGTCCCTCACTTCCCAATCTCCACAGATTTGGTAAACCACTAAGGCTGAGTCTCCGTACACCTCTAAGATTTTGATGTTTCATTCAATAGCTGCACGAAGTCCCATAATATAGGCCTCATATTCCGCTATGTTATTGGCACAGAAGAAGTTCAGTCTTGCAGTGAATGGATAATGATTCCCGTCTGGTGATACTAGTATTGCTCCAATTCCATGCCCCAAAGCATTCGATGCACCATCAAAACTCATCTTCCATGGCTTCTCTTTTGATGACTCGGATTCCTTTTCTGTGATGCACATTAAGTCCTCATCTGGGAAATCAAATCTTAAGGGCTCATATTCCTCTGTCGTTTGAGTCGCTAGGAAATCAGCTATTGTGTTCCCTTTTATCGACTTTTGGCTCACATAGACGATGTCGTACACCAACAGTAGGATTTGCCATCGTGCCATTCTTCCAGAAAGTGCAGGTGACTCCATCATGTACTTTATTGGGTCCAGCTTTGAAATCAACCATGTCGTATGGTACAACATATATTGTCTGAGTCTCCGAGCTACCCAAACCAGAGCGCAACAAAATTTTCCAATGGACGAATACTTTGCCTCATATTCAGTGAACTTTTTGCTGAGGTAGTAGATCACCTTTTCTTTCTTTCCTGACTCATCGTGTTGCCCCAGTACGCAACCCATTGAATTTTCGAACACTGTCAAATACAATATCAAAGGTCTTTTCTGAGTTGGCGGTACTAGCACTAGAGGACTAGACAAATATTGTTTTATCTTATCAAAGGCCACCTGGCATTCCTCGTTCCATTCTCCCGGGTTATGTTTTCGAAGAAGCTGAAAGATTGGGTCGCATTGGTTAGTAAGCTAAGCGATGAATCGGGCGATGTAGTTTAACCTCCCTAAAAATCCTCTGACTTCCTTTTGCGTGCGCGGAGGTGGTAACTCTTGAATGGCTTTTATTTTATCTAGATCAACCTCGATACCTCTTTCACTAACAATGAAGCCTAGCAACTTCCCTAAGGTAGCCCCAAACGTACATTTGGCTAGATTAAGCTTTAGCTGAAACTTTCTCAGCCTTTCGAACAACTTTTTGAGGTTCACTACATGCTCTTCTTCCCCTCGGGATTTAGCAATCATATCGTCGACGTAGACCTCTATTTCTTTATGCATCATGTCATGGAATAACGTCACCATAGCCCTCTGATATGTTGCCCCAGTATTCTTTAACCCAAATGGCATCACCTTGTAGCAGAATGTTCCCCATATTGTTACGAAGGTAGTTTTCTCCATTTCTTCAGGGGCCATCTTGATCTGATTATACCCCAAGAATCCATCCATGAAAGAAAACAATGAATGTTTTGCTGTGTTGTCCATCAACGTATCAATATGTGGTAAGGGAAAATTATCTTTAGGGCTTGCTCAGTTCAGGTCACGGTAATCCATGCACATTCGTACTTTGTCATCTTTCTTTGGCACCGGAACTATGTTAGTCACCCATTCTGGATATTTGGAGGCTTGTAGGAAGCCAACATAGAATTGCTTATTGACTTCCTCTTTTATTTTCAATAGCATTTCGGGTCTCATCCGTCTTAACTTTTGCTGGATTGGTTTGCATTCTGGCTTTAATGGGAGCTTATGGACCACTACATCTTCATCTAATCCTGGCATGTCCTGATATGACCATGCGAATACATCTTTGTACTCACGAAGCAAAGCGATCAAATTATGCCTGGTGCCCCCTAAAATAGAAGTCCCAATCTTCACTTCTTGCTTCCTTTCTTCAGTGCCCAAATTTATTGTTTCAACAGATTCTTCATGTGGCAAAATCTGTTTATCCTCTTGTTCCACCATTCTTAACAAGTCAGGAGACGAGACGTAATCTTCAGCATTTTCTTCGGCTTCGAATTCCCCTAAACAAACAGCCTTCTCAAAATCAATTTCAAGACTCGTAATGGGTTTGTTCATGTCGTCGATATCTGAGCACCTGAAAGTTGGATGGAAAAGGAAACTATAGAGAGGCATCTGAGTATTAGAACCAACAAACGAAATGTTATGTCATGACATGAGGCAAATGTAAGGATAGGCTATGAAATGAGAAAATGGTTATGAAATTAGTGATAATGCAAAAAATCGTGACAAAATGCATCTTCATTGATATTCATTTGAATGATAAAGAGCGAATGCAAGCTCTTACAAAAGAATTCTATTATATCTAAGGACACAATAGAGGGTTAATGTTTGAGCATTACTCTGAAGACTTATAAACTACAAGAAGGTCCTCGGCAGTCCAATTGTTCAACATGAAACTTGGGGGACAAGGGAGTATCCTTGAGACGTCTTTACTTGCACCAGCCCCTTTGTCAATGACATTTATATTGACATTCTGAAAACCCTTCTCGATTAATACTAGCGTGATCCGTGAATTATCATGCCCCGGGTATATCACCCCTGCAGATGTAAATGTTCTTGACAAAGGAGGGTACTCTATGGGTTCCCATTCTGGTTCTCGTCCACAAGTTCTCGCAATCCTTCTTTCCTGATCTTTCTTCCACTGTTTTCTTCTTTAACGTCCGTCTGGTTGGAAACCTAAACCGTATCGAGCTTCATGATGCACTGGCCTCAGAGCCCAGACTATTCCTTGTTGAAAATTTCCAAGACCTTTCCTCGCTCGGGCTCCTCTCCCCACAGTCAGCTTGATACCCATCTTGGTATTTCTCGAAAACTTAAGCACGAGAATTCTGTCTCCCTCAGCGACAAAAGTGGTATTGACAAAATCCAAGGATCAGAAGGAACATTCTATTGCATCTTTGCTCACTTCCAAGTACGGTGCATCGGCAGAGATAGATGCGACAATGTCTTTTTCTCCCTCGACTGTGACCAAACAGCCATCCATGATAAATTTCACTTTTTGGTGGAGGGATGATGGGACTGCTCCGGCGGAATGGATCTAAGGTCTTCCCAAGAGGCAATTGTATGATGGTGTAATATCCATGACTTGAAATTTAACCTCGTATATATAAGGGCCCACTTCCAGAGGGATCTAAATCTTTCCCATGACTTCATGCCTTGTCCCATCAAATGCCCTTACTGTGGAATGGCAAGGCCTTAAATAGGACAGATCCATCAGAATTTTGGAAAGCGTGGCCAATGGCATGACGTTGAGCGCCGACCCATTATCGATGAGCACATTCGGTATTATGTAGCCCTTGCAGCGAGTCGTAATATGCAGCGCTTTCACCGAGCCTCTACCGTTTGGCGGTATCTCATCATCACTAAAAGAGATGAAATTGTCCGCATTCAGATTGTTTACCCACCTATCAAGCTTCTCAACAGATATGTTGTTTGCTACATAAGCTTGATTTAACACCTTCAATAAAGCGTTCCGGTGTGGCTCTGAATTTAATAGTAGAGATAAAACTGAGATTCGTGCTGGCTGCTTACTCAATTGTTCCACCACATTGTATTCACTATGTTTAATAAATTTCAAGAACTCCTGTGCTTCCTCTTCATCCACAGGTTTTTTAGTTTCTTGCACGGATGGAGTCTCCTGCTCGACTTCAGCGTCATACATCACAGTTTTTCCTTTTTGTTTCAAGTCACTATTCTTCTTTGCCGACTCAGTTTCTTTAGAATAACAAAGCCCACTACGGGTAAAATGACCTACTTCCCCAATATCTCCAGTTGTGGCTTCGGGCTTTTCACCTTCAGGTGTGACGATGTTGACATCGTACCTCCATGGTATTGTTTTATTGTCCTTATAAGGGAAAGGAGATGGTACTTCAATTATCACTTTTGGTTTCACCGGCTCCTTCTTCGCGTTGTAATAAATTATTAACAGTCAGTCGGCGCTATACGGGAAACCTGTTGATTGATTGTCAGAGGCGCATATTTCTCCTCTATCGGCCTCTTCGCCTTTATAAAAGATCCCAATCTCTTTATTATCCATCATACTTTGCAGTAAACTTCTGAACTCCTCGCAGGACTGAATGTCATGACCTTCAATACCATAGAACTCGCAAAAACAGTGACCTTTTGCACTTCTTCCTTCAAATACTCCATGACAGAGCAATCCTTTTTCAACTAGTACCTCCTAGATTTTCTGCAGAGGTGTTTTTATTTCATAAACCCGTCTTCTACTTTGTCGTTCGTCCTCTTCTCTTATTGTGCTCACATTCCCTTCGGAGTGGTTTGAGAATAGATTCCCGGCCATACCGCCAGTACCATCAAATCGTAAAATGCCCGCATCGATAAGTCCTTGAACTCTCCTTTTGAAGGCAAGACAGTTCTCCGTAGAATGCCCCTGGTTCCCGGCATGGTATGCACAACTAGCATTTGGATCGTACCATTTCGGGTATGGAGGTTTAAGGGGTGCCATGTAATGGGGAGATATTAATTGCTTCTCCAAGAGTTTCAGGTATAGTTCCCCATATGACACAGGAATAGGAGTAAATTACGGTTTCTTGGGGTTGGGCCTTGTCAATCTTGGTTCGTTTCTGGGTTGGCTTTGAATGGGTACAGTGTTTTGTGGGAATGTGGCAACGGGTCTTTGATTGTTCGTGACATATACAGGGTAGGAAGGAAGTGGTGTTTGGTAGTAAGGGGTTTGAGGAGGATAATAAAAATTTAGAGGTGGATAATTTCGAGCTCGGGGTTGGTTTGGATGCGAATTAGGGGCAAACGGCTTCCCATTCCCACCATGTGGGCTTCTGGCTCTTTCTTCCTTACAGGTGCTGCCTTTCTTAAACTATCAGAACCTTCCATCCTTCCACTGTTGATGGCACTCTCAATAAGTTCTCTGGATATTACGATATCCGAAAAATCCTTCGTAGCACTTCCCACTAGCTTGTCATAGAATGGTGCTCTAAGAGTATTGATGAAAAGAACCGTTATCTCAGTCTTCGTCAGTGGAGGCTCCACTTGGGCCGAGATATCTCTCCATCTTTGAGCGTACTGTCTGAAGGTCTCTGTTGGTTTCTTCTCCATCATTTGCAGAGTCATTCGGTCAGGCACTATATCTGACACATGGTTGTACTGTTCACACAATGCTGACGCTAAGTCCTTCCAGGATCGGATCTTTTCCCTATTAAGTTGGTTGTACCACCGAAGAGCTGATCTTATTAGACTATCTTGAAAACAATGTATGAGCAGCTTATCTTCGTTCACATAACCGGTAATCTTCTGGCAAAACATGATGAGATGCACTTTTGGACATCTTGTCCCATCGTACTTTTCAAAATCTGGTACTTTAAACTTGGGAGGCAAAACTAAATCGAGTACCAAACTGAGCTCTTTAGCGCCCAATGCAGAGAAGGCTTCAGTACCTTCTATCGCTTTGAGTCTTTCTTCCAAAATCCTATACTTATCTTGAACATCATGATCATCCATTTTCAACCTGGCTATCTCTGCTAGATCATCCAAATCTGGAACGAGTGGATCAGCAGGACTAGCCCTTGGGTTTGATGCGAACACTCCTTGCCCCAAATTAGCAGGTGGTGCAGGTCGTTGTTCCAGGCCTGTGGGTTCCCATTGAGCGTACCCTCTTTGTGTTGCGTGGGCGTATGGTGGAGTAAATCCTGGAGGATGGGGCGGATCCTGATCGATGTTAACCCTTGACTGCGGTTCCACAACGTTAGGGTTCATAGGTCCCTTTCCTTTTACTAGAGCTGACATCATTTCCATCATTTTGGCCATTTGGTTTCTTTGTTCGAGCGATTCTTCTCGAGATCTCAGCATTAAGTCTCTTGTCTCTTGCTGCGACTTGGCCGACTGCTCTTGTAATTCCCTTTGAACTCTTTCTATCCTTTCAATTCTTTCATTGAATTCAGCCTTCATTGCCCTAGCTTGTCAACGCGTTCCATACGAATGACGTGATTCCAGTCTTGAAGTGTCACAACTGCGAATTATACGGTTTTGGCCTTGGTGGATGATTATGGTGACATGTATATGCAATGAATGAATGAATGAATACATGACAAATGAATGATAAATAAATGTTAATCGTGAATAAATATGCAAAAATTTTGGTGTTGATTTCAAGATAGCCCCATACTTAGGCATTTCATTTATCAAAAGAGTCTATTACAAAAAGTTTCGCCATTTTTCTTGATTTAACAGTTACACAAATTTCCTAGCCACATCGCCTTGTTTCTTCACTCGCTCTAAGAACTCTGACATGTTCGATCTTCGGCTCAGAGGGAATTGGCAACTGAGAGCTTCAGCTTCTTCCGACAATTGTACCACGTGTATGGCTACCCCAAGAATTTCATTGATTAGATACCTAAGTTGCATTTCTTTTTCTTGGAGACCCTCTTCGTAAGCACGAATGTCTTTACCATACTGATTATTCTTTTCTTCCGAAGCTTCGAAGAGAGTATCTAGCTGATGTTGACGATCTTGCAGCATACCTTCTAAATTTCGTATCCTCTCTTTTAGTTCTTGACGTTTAGATCGATTAGTCATTACCTCGGCAGACATAGCTTCATATTCAGCGTTCTTCTTCCTTAACTCCATCATTGCCCACGCGACCTTTTCTTCTTCTTTCTTTGCTTTTCCTTTCCAGAATTTCATCCCGCCTTTGATGTTGCTTAATTCTTCTTTCCATTTTGCTGATGACTTGCCTAGCCCACTATTCTTGAAAGTGCCTCTTAACTTCTTATTTTCCAGATGAAGGTCCCTTAAGTCATTTCTTACGACTTCAACTTCATTTTGCACTTTTTTGGTTCTGGATCTTTCAATCTGAACGTCAATCTTCAGTTGGTAGTTTTCCTCTTGAAGAGCACTAAGGTCCCGAGACATCTTGGCCTTTTCTCGTTCAAATTCTTGTCTTGCCATTTCTAGCTCAGACGGTACTTCTTCCGAGAAAGGATTTTAGACGGTATGGTTTGTCGACAAAATTTGCTGACTATTCATGTAATATCCCGAATTAGGGCCTAATCGGAATAGTGGTTTCGTGACCACAAATCTCAGATAGAGATAATTATTTTATAATTATTTTGATGTTTATGATATGATTGCATTATTGTGTGAAAATTTCGTGATGAAATCCTATGCCTAAAGTGCTTAGATTGAAATTAGGGACTAAATCGAATAATTTGTAAAACTTGCATTCTAGGAGTTTTTAGTATGAAATTGTTTTGGAATATTAATGAGGAGGTCTTAAATAGCAATTTGACCAATTTCTAAGTCTATGGACAAAAATTGGACATGGATGGAATTTTTGGAAAGTTTAGTAGTAAGGGCATTTTGGTCATTTAGTTATTAAAATGAATTAAAAACAAAATTAAAAGCCAATTTTTGTCCATCTTCTTCATTAGGCCGAAATTTCAAGGGTTCTCCATAGCTAGGGTTTGTTTCAAGCTTCCAAGCTCCATAATCAAGAGAAACGAGATTCAAGTCGCGATCGAGGGAAAAACAAAGTTTACGAAGAATAGGCTCGATTGCTAATAATTTTGTATCGAGGTAAGTTCATGTGTAAATGTAGTAACAAAATTGTCATTTTAATTAACTTAATGATATTTATATGATATGATGATTATTATTATGAAATATTATACTTTGTGGTTATTGTTGAGTAATATGCAAATTATGTTTATTACTTGTTAAATATGAATTGCTACCGAGTATCAGTTTCGATATTCCGTGGAAAACGGCAAAGATGTATGATTGAGGAAAAAGCCCGTTTGAACCTTGGGAATAGATTAGAATACAAGTGACATGTCATTAGGATGGTTGAGTTCCGAACTCGTTGAGTTGAGTCCGAGTTCGTGAGATGTAACTAGGCATCCGAGTTCGTTGAGTTAAGTCCGAGTTCACTTATGGATGCAAACGCCCGAGCTCGTTGAGTTGAGTCTGAGTTCACTTATGGGCGGGTTACATGGTAGCTTGGCTACATAAGTTCCGCAGGCTATTGAGTTTGTCTAGCTGCGGGTATGGCTTTTATGTTCATGAGATCCGCGTATTCGAATTATATTCTGATGTGTTCAACGGGTGAATCTTAAGTGAATATAAAGAAGGCCTAAAATGAAGGTGACATGTTGTAAGTGTGGTAAATGAGAAAATTTGACAGGTATGTGCTTAAACCCTTGGGTTGAGAACTTGGTATGATGAAATCGTAGAAAGATATTAAATACAAATGAAACATGAATGTCTTGGTGTTGTTTATGCAAATAATGTTTTTGTGGGATTGTATGATTATGTTACTTGCTATTTGCATGTGAACTTACTAAGCATTTGTGCTTACTCCCTCCTTTTCTTGTAGTTTTGACAAGCCGGCTTGAGAATCGGGATAGGTCGAAGACTCGTTCACACTATCCGAAGGCCTAAATTGGTAAAATGGCTTGTGTGTTTTGAATGTGGCATGTATGGCAAAATACTCACTTTGTGTAAATGATCTTATGATATGGCTATGGTTTGACAAGAAAAGGGTTTGTAAATGATTAGCCATTGGAATGGCCAATCTAAGTCATATTTGATGTTATGTATGCTTAAAATGATATTTAGTCCATGAAAATCCTTAGTAAAGTGAAATTTGCCATAAAACAGAATCTGGCAGCCACAGTGATGTAAATTTGAAAAATCACTAAAAATAGTAGAAATGGAATTAAATGATGAGTAAGTTATGAAATTGAATATCAATGAGTCTATTTTCATATGGATTGAACAAAACAGGTATATGAATTATATTTTATGAGATATTTTAATTTTTGTGAAATAGGGCCAGAGTGATTTCTGGATCCCCTGTTCTGACTTTAAAAATTCATAATAAATTGTAAAAAAAAATAATTAGAAGTCATGATTTATATTTAAAGATTTCTTATTGAGTCTAGTTTTAATAGAAACAAACTTCATGGACACTAAAATTTTGTACAGAGAGATATTTGATTCGTAATACACAGAGGTCGAGTAAATGAACCTCAAACAGGGAGAATTTAACTAATAAACTGTACTAATTGGCTTGACCAAAAATTATCTAAAAAAATTAGTAAATAGATATATGTGTCTAGTTTCAGGAAAAATTTACGCAATTGGATTTTGAGTTTTGGAACTCGAGATATGAATTTTTAAGCGACTGTGACACAGATTGCTAGCTTGACTGGAAATTTTTAAAAAAATAAATCGTTTGAGCGGTTTAAGTAATGAATTAAGTCTGTTAACACCTCGTGTTTGAATCCGGCGACGATCTCGGGTACGGGGCATTACATTTGGTGGTATCAAAGTAGATTTAGTCGGTTCTTGGACTAATGTGTTGTATGTACGGGTTTTGCTATACGTGCCAAATATATATTGTGATAGTGTGACGACTTCTGACCTTTTAAATGATTTTTTTTATAGTAAATGGATCCCGATCCAGTTGCGGCTGATGATGTAGAGAGTAATGCACTAGCTCCGGCTGAAGGCACGGTGCCAACTGAAAATCCATCCACCTCCTACTGTCGGTCAAGGAGGAGGAGAAGGGGCTCGGGAATCCTTTCTCTAGATGATGAGTGCCTGGTATACTGAGTTCGTTCGTATGAACCCGAATGCACAACCTCCCCCACCTCCCCCGATTCCTCAACCTGTACCCCCGATGCCTCAAGATGTAGATCTGATGAAATTTCACAGAACTCCAGTTGACAAAATCCGTAAACAAGGGGCCGAAGAATTCAGGACAAATATTAATAATGATGTCGAGAAAGCAGAGTTTTGGCTTGAGAATTCTATTCGAGTATTTGATGAATTGTCTTGTACACCTGAAGAATGCTTGAAATGTGCTATATCATTGTTGAGGGATTCAGCTTATCATTGGTGGAAGACATTGACTTCAGTAGTACTGAAAGAGAAAGTAACTTGGGAGTTCTTTCAAGAAGAATTTCGAAAGAAATATATCGATGAAAGATTTATTGATCGAAGCATAAAGAGTTTCTTGAATTAAAGTAGGGAACACATGATTCATTGAATACGAAAGGGAGTTTGTCAAAGTTGAGTAAGTATGCTAGGGAATATATTCCTCTGAAGCTAAAATGTGAGACGATTTGAAGACGGACTCAATAAAGACATCAAAGTATTTGTTGGGATTCTTGAATTAATGAAATGGTAGTCTTGGTTGATCGAGCTTGCAAGGTGAAGAACTACTTAAAGAGAAGAAAAAGGTAGAGGTCGAGACTAGAAATTGGAAGAAAAGACCGACGAAAGCGTTCATTCTCACAAAGAATCCAGAAAATCTAGAAATATGAATCCTCGTTCTGTGTTTCTATTTGGACAATCATATGGAAATTTTAAGAAGCACAATGTGGGTCCTAAATCTCGGACTACTTCTACAACTAGTGTGGGAAATACGAGATTTGTTAAGCCCGAAAGTGCAAATGTGTGGCGTAAATCATTTTGGCCTATGTAGAGCGAATAAATGTTTTGGTGTGGTTCTCCGGATCATTTTATTAGAGATCGCCAGAGAAAGTCGAGAAAGAAAAATTTCAGAATGTAAAAGCTAGTGGTACAGACTCGAGGGGAAGATATTCGAGAAAAGCTGGAAATGAAGTAAGCAGCAAAAATCTAGTCAGAGATTCAGCGGCTAAATCTGAAGCAAGGGCTCCAGCTAGAATTTATGCCATAAAGGCACGTGAAGATGCTTCATCACCCGATGTGATTACTGGTATATTTTCTCTTTATGATGTTAATGTTATTGCTTTGATTGATCCCGGTTCTACTCATTCATATGTGTGCATGAAATTGGTGTCTAGTATGACTATACCTGTTGAGAACACGAAATTTATGATTAGAGTGTCGAATCCATTAGACAAAATAGTTGATAAAGTAAGCAAGAAATGCCCTTTAATGATTCGGGGTCATTACTTTCCGGCCGACTTGATGTTGTTGCCGTTTGATGAATTTGATGTTATTTTGGGTATGGATTGGTTGACATTGCATGATGCTATAATAAATTGCAAAGAAAAGGTTATAGAATTAAAGTATGAAAGTGGTAAAATTTTGCGGGTTGAACCAGACAAATCAGAGGCATTATCTAGTATGATTTCTTCAATGTCGGCTCAGAGATATTTGAGAAAGGGTTATGAAGCTTATTTGGCATATGTAATTAATACAAAAGAAGTTGAAAAGAAAGTTGAATCAGTTCTGGTTGTGTGTGAATTTGCGAACATATTTCCAGAAGAATTGCCGGGTTTGCCTCCAGTCAGGGAAGTAGAATTTGGTATTGATTTGATACCGGAAACAGCTCCGATCTCAATTGCTCCATATAGAATGGCACCAGCAGAGTTGAAAGAATTAAAGTCGCAGTTGCAAGAATTGACTGATAAAGGCTTTGTGAGACCGAGTTTTTCACCTTGGGGTGCTCCTGTGTTATTTGTGAAAAAGAAGGATGGTTGTATGAGGTTGTGTGTTGACTATCGGCAGTTAAACAAGGTGAAATCAAAAACAAATATCCGTTGCCAAGAATTGATGATTTACTTGATCAGCTAAAAGGAGCGACATGGTTTTCAAAGATTGAATTGAGATCTGGGTACTACCAGCTGCGAGTAAAAGAGTCGGATGTGCCTAAAATTGCTTTTAGAACAAGGTACGGTCATTATGAATTTTTAGTTATGCCATTCAAAGTTGACAAATGCTCTCTTTGTGTTTATGGATTTAATGAATCGCATATTTTGGCCATACTTGGACAAATTTGTTGTGGTGTTTATAGATGATATTTTAATTTATTCAAAAGATGAGGCAGAGTAGCATGTTTGAGCATTTGAGGATAGTTTTGCAAACTTTGAGAGATAAGCATTTGTATGCTAAGTTTAGTAAAAGTGAATTTTGGCTCGGGAAGTTGGATTTTTGGGTCATATTGTTTCAGGTGATGGTATATGGGTTGATCCTAGTAAGATTTCAGCCATTGTTGATTGGAAACCACCGAAAAATGTAACCGAGGTTAGAAGTTTCTTGGGGCTAGCTGGGTATTATCGGCGGTTTGTAAATGGATTTTCTATAATTGCTGCTCCTATTACTAGACTACTCCGAAAGAATGTTAAATTTGAATGGACGGAAGAATGTCAATAAAGTTTTGAAGAATTGAAAAAGTTATTAACTGAAGCACCGGTGTTGGTACAACCCGAATCAGGTAAAGAATTTGTAGTGTATAGTGATGCTTCTCGAAATGGCTTAGGATGTGTACTTATGCAAGAAGGAAAAGTGGTGGCTTATACTTCGAGGCAGTTAAAATCTCACGAAAGAAATTATCCGACTCATGATTTGGAATTGGCTGCTATAGTGTTTGCTTTGAAAATTTGGCAACATTATTTGTATGGTGAAAAGTGCCGAGTATATACCGACCACAAGAGTCTTGGGTACTTGATGTCACAAAAAGATTTGAATTTGAGACAGCGAAGATGGTTGGAGTTATTGAAAGATTACGAGCTTATTATTGACTACCATCCAGGAAAAGTGAATGTGGTTGCTGATACTTTGAGCAGAAAGTTACTGTGTGCTTTGAGAGCTATGAACACTCGGTTAAAGGTATCAGATGATGGTTCGATTCTAGCAGAGTTAAGATCAAGACCGATGTTTTTATAAGAGATTTGTAAAGCTCAGAAAAATGACCAAGATTTGCAAACCAAGAGAAAGCGGTTAGAAGTCGATACGGGATCGATTTGAGAATCGATTCGATGGTTGCTTGATGTTTAAAAATCAGATTTGTAAAACCAAAAATGATGAGTTGATTCAAAAGATTTTGCATGATGCACATAATGGTTGTTTGGCGGTTCATCCGGGCAGTATGAAAATGTATAATGACTTGAAGAAAATGTACTGGTGTAGTGGAATGAAAAGAGATATTTCCGAGTTTGTATCAAAATGCTTAGTTTGTCAACAAGTGAAAGCTGAACACCAAGTACCTTCGGGATTACTCCAGCCTATCATGGTTCCTAAATGGAAATGGGATCGGATTACTATGGATTTTATATCAGGGTTGCCGTTAACTCCGGGGAAGAAAAATGCCATCCGGGTAATAGTTGTGATCGACTAAATCGGCTCATTTTATTCCGAAGTGACGTCACGGATTATTCTCTTAATAAGTTGGCTGAATTGTATATCCGTGGGATTGTTAGACTTCATGGAATACCTTTGTCAATCATTTCGGATAGAGATCCGAGATTTACTTCACGGTTTTGGCAAAAGTTGCAAGAGGCATTAGGTACAAAGTTAAATTTCAGCATTGCCTTTCATCCACAAACTGATGGACAATCAGAGAGAGTAATTCAGATTCTTGAAGACATGCTCAAATGTTGCGTATTGGAATTTTAAGGTAGTTGGGAAAGGTACTTACCGTTGGTAGAATTTGCTTATAATAATAGTTATCAGACGAGTTTGAAGATGGCACCTTATGAAGCATTGTATGGTCGTAAATGTCGGACGCCATTGTATTGGACTGAACTCAAGGAAAATCAGATTTATGGAGTTGATCTAATAAAAGAAACCGAAGAAAAGGTGAAAGTGATTCGAGATTGTTTGAAAGTTTCTGAGATAGACAGAAATCTTATGCGGATTTGAAACGGGGAAATCGAGTTTCAAGTTGGTGATAAGGTATTTTTGAAAGTGTCTCCATGGAAGAAAGTCCTTAGATTTGGACGGAAGGGCAAGTTAAGTCTGCGTTTTATTGGATCGTATGAAATAATTGAAAAAGTTGGGTCGGTAGCATATCGGCTAGCATTACCACCTGAATTAGAGAGATTCATGATGTGTTCCACATATCTATGTTACGTCGATATCGTTCAGATCCTTCAAATATAATTTCACCGACAGAAATTGAACTTTGACCGGATATGACTTACGAAGAAGAACCAATTAAGATTTTAGCTGGAGAGGTCAAGCAACTAAGAAATAAAAGTGTCGCTCTCGTGAAAGTATTGTGGCAAAAGCACAGAGTAGAAGAAACTACATGGGAATCTGAGGAATCCATGAGAAATCAATACCCACATCTGTTTACCGGTAAGATTTTCGAGGACGAAAATCCTTAAAGGGGGGAGAGTTGTAATATCCCGAATTAGGGCCTAATCAGAATAGTGGTTTCGTGACCACAAATCTGAGATAAAGATAATTATTTTATAATTATTTTGATGTTTATGATATGATTGCATGATTGTGTGAAAATTTCGTGATGAAATCCTATGCCTAAAGTGCTTAGATTGAAATTAGGAGTTTTTACTATGAAATTGTTTTGGAATATTAATGAGGAGGTCTTAAATAGCAATTTGACCAATTTCTAAGTCTATGGACAAAAATTGGACATGGATGGAATTTTTGGAAAGTTTAGTAGTAAGGGCATTTTGGTCATTTAGTTATTAAAATGAATTAAAAACAAAATTAAAAGCCAATTTTTGTCCATCTTCTTCATTAGGCCAAAATTTCAAGGGTTCTCCATAGCTAGGGTTTGTTTCAAGCTTCCAAGCTCCATAATCAAGAGAAACGAGATTCAAGTCGCGATTGAGGGAAAAACAAAGTTTACGAAGAATAGGCTCGATTGCTAATAATTTTGTATCGAGGTAAGTTCATGTGTAAATGTAGTAACATAATTGTCATTTTAATTAACTTAATGATATTTATATGATATGATGATTATTATTATGAAATATTATACTTTGTGGTTATTGTTGAGTAATATGCAAATTATGTTTATTACTTGTTAAATATGAATTGCTACCGAGTATCGGTTTCGATATTCCGTGGAAGACGGCAAAGATGTGTGATTGAGGAAAAAGCCCGTTTGAACCTTGGGAATAGATTAGAATACAAGTGACATGTCACTAGGATGGTTGAGTTCCGAACTCGTTGAGTTGAGTCCGAGTTCGTGAGATGTAACTAGGCATCCAAGTTCGTTGAGTTAAGTCCGAGTTCACTTATGGATGCGAACGCCCGAGCTCGTTGAATTGAGTTCGAGTTCACTTATGGGCGGGATACATGGTAGCTTGGCTACATAAGTTCCGCAGGCTATTGAGTTTGTCTAGCTGCGGGTATGGCTCTTATGTTCATGAGATCCGCGTATTCGAATTATATTCCGATGTGTTCAACGGGTGAATCTTAAGTGAATATAAAGAAGGCCTAAAATGAATGTGACATGTTGGTAAGTGTGGTAAATGAGAAAATTTGACAGGTATGTGCTTAAACCCTTGGGTTGAGAACTTGGTATGATGAAATCGTAGAAAGATATTAAATACAAATGAAACATGAATGTCTTGGTGTTGTTTGTGCAAATAATGTTTTTGTGGGATTGTGTGATTATGTTACTTGTTATTTGCATGAGAACTTACTAAGCATTTGTTCTTACTCCCTCCTTTTCTTTCATTGTAGTTTTGACAAGCCGGCTTGAGAATCGGGATAGGTCGAAGACTCGTTCACACTATCCGAAGGCCTAAATTGGTAAAATGGCTTGTGTGTTCTGAATGTGGCATGTATGGCAAAATACTCACTTTGTGTAAATGATCTTATGATATGGCTATGGTTTGGCAAGAAAAGGGTTTGTAAATGATTAGCCATTGGAATGGCCAATCTAAGTCATATTTGATGTTATGTATGTTTAAAATGATATTTAGTCCATGAAAATCCTTAGTAAAGTGAAATTTGCCATAAAACAGAATCTGGCAGCAGCAGTGATGTAAATTTGAAAAATCACTTAAAATAGTAGAAATGGAATTAAATGATGAGTAAGTTATGAAATTGAATATCAATGAATCTATTTTCATATGGATTGAACAAAACAGGTATATGAATTATATTTTATGAGATATTTTAATTTTTGTGAAATAGGGCCAGAGTGATTTCTAGATCCCCTGTTCTGACTTTAAAAATTCATAATAAATTGTAAAACAATAATTAGAAGTCATGCTTTATATGTACAGATTTCTTATTGAGTCTAATTTTAATAGAAAAAACTTCATAGACATTAAAATTCTGTAAAGAGAGATATCTGATTCGTAATATACAGAGGTCAGAGCAGTCGAGCCCTGAAATAGGGGAGAATTTAACTAATAAACTATACTAATTGGCTTGACCAAAAATTATCTAAAAAAATTAGTAAATAGATATATGTGTCTAGTTTTAGGAAAAATTTACGCAATTGGATTTCGAGTTTTGGAACTCGAGATATGAATGTTTAAGCGACTGTAACGCAGATTTCTAGCTTGACTGGAAATTTTTAAAAAAATAAATCGTTTGAGCGGTTTAAGTAATGAATTAAGTCTGTTAACACCTCGTGTTCGAATCCGGCGACGGTCTCGGGTACAGGGCATTACAATTCACCCGTTGCTTCCTCCATAAGTCGTAATCTTGGGTGAGGGTATCAACATATAGAGCCAATTTCATCAGATAAATTTTCTTCTAAGACTTTGCAGTGTCTCGGACCCTTCTCATATAACCTTCACCCGTGAAACCAAACTCGGACTGTGATAATCCTCCAGTGACGGGTATGAATTATCGTGAAGAAAATTACCTTTGGACCATTAATGGAGCATAACCAACTCCTCCCCATAATCTAAGCGGTGGCACCCAATCTTGGTTGCCTACTTTGTATAACAGAACCGAAGGGCGTATCCACGGTGCTCTCCAGGTTACATCTTCAGCACGAAGATTATGAAAAACTGACACCCAATGCTGTTCGGTGACTTCCTTTGGCCATTCTTTCTCGAGATAAGCTTCTAACGGAGAGAATGTTTTAGAAAATATATGGAACGATGTGCGCTCTACTTTCCAAAAGTGGCTCAAGATCCAAACGTTGAGTAACTGCGCGCATCCAATGAAACGACCTTCCCTCTTTCTCCTACAGATGCGTAGTGATCTGAAGGTTTCGGCCAGGATAGTTGGGACAGGATTGATTCCTTGTTTTAACCTTTCAAAGAAATCTACTACTGCAACTTCTATATGTCCAAGCACTTTTGGGAAAACGATCAAACCGTAAATGGCCAAAGTGAACAGATTTACCCTCTTCAACATGTCGGGGTGGTTCAGAACTAAGTCTCGCAGGGAAAACCATGGAATACAGCTGGTTTCATTCTTCTTCTTGATCTATTTTTCAGCCCATGTGTCGGTCATGTCTGTCAATCTCATTAACTTTTTCTTAAAAGTCATCGGCTTGAGCTCTTTCACATATATTTTTTAAAATTGTACATTATCGTTACGAAGTAAAGCAGTGTATTATTCTATAGTCGGGGTCATGTCTTCTTGATTGAAGGTGAAACACGGTAAGCTGGATCCCAGAATCTGGCCATAGCTTGAATCAATTGTTCGTCAACGTTGATGGCAATCAAGTTGGCTATATCCCCGTATCTTTCAGTGAAGATTCCCCTAGTGTCCGAGTCCCACTGATTCCAGATTCGAACCAAGTCTTCCAGATTATTCTGACGAACATTCACAGTTACGTGCTCGGGTAGATTAGAAACACATTCTTCCATTAAACTATCCCCTTTTTCTTTCTGGGTTTTCAAAGACCAATCCCGGACCACAGCATTTTTCTCAGTTGTTTGTATAATCAACTCTTCCATCAGAAACCCATTTTTTGGCAACCAATATCTAATCAACACCTTCCTAATCAGGATGCCTATAATGCATAATGAAAAATGAAGATAAAGATAAACAAACTTGATTAGTAGGCAGAAAAATCATGGAAAATTTATCAAATTACGCTACCCGATATAGTTTATTAAACCAACCCAATCCCCTTGCATACAAAGTGAAAGTGCAAAAAGTAAAAGGCGTTTCTCCCGTGTACTTATTTTAGTAACTACAAAACGAGCGGAGGTTTGGCATGGCTCTAGTTAGGGGGCTTGTACAGTTCACTATATGCGGTTTTGGTTCTAAGTAGGTACTCGAACTGCTCGTACTATCGTCTACTAAGACTAGCACGGAGCCTCGGTCATGGCCCATCACGGGCTTACGAGATCAATTCGAGGGATTACATTTACTTATGCCTATGCGGAGAGACAAGTTACTCACGAAAGCATAAGTCATATGCAACCCGAAAGTATTCACTAGCCTGTACGGAGGGACAAGTTAACTCACGAAGGTGTAGCGTTTACTTTCACTTAAACAGACGGAGCCCGGGTATAGAGCTCATGTTATGCAAAGATGCACGTGCACGGTGTGTGGGGAGAAACTCACAAACCTTTACGTTTTATTTATAAACAAAACTAAAAGACTAAAATCATAAAACTTAGAGCTGAAAAACAACAAGATAAAACAAGTTAGAAAAATATTTACAACATGATGCAAATGCATGACATTTTTGCAAAAATTTGAAGATCACAACTAAATGTTAATTTGACCAAGGAAATTTGAAAACTTTGACAACGCGAGTTTTATTCCAGACACGACTCTCAAAAATGACTCCCCAGTGGAGTTGCCATCTGTAGCGACGTAAAAATTTTAGCTTTAGCTTGGTCGCTAATTGTGGCGATTTAGTGAAAACTTGAAAACTGAAGTTTAATTTTGAAATAAATAGGGAGTCACTACCGATCTTTTTTCTAGGTGTGATAGGACACCTATTAGATTTCTTTTTTCTTTAAAATGAGAAAAAGGCCGAGTTTAGGTCCACGTTAAAAGCCAGAGAAAAATTAGGGTTCGGGAGTCACATGCTGCGAGGAAGGTATTAGCACCCTCGCGACGCCCAAAAATTGGTATCTCATAAACACGTGTTGTCTTGATTTTCAAAAATACGAGTTCAATGTAACATTTAGTTGTGATCCGATTAAAAGAAGACGAGAAATTTTCAATTTTTGATTTTTGAGAAGGATATACCGTCTTAACACAAGTCGAATGATGTTCACCCAACATAGCGATGAAATCGATGACTTGGTGTTAAATCGATATGTTGCCTTATGCATTGAAATTAATCGGAAAACAGGAATAAGATTCTTGAAGGAATGCAAAGCAAATTGAGATGAAATAGAAATAAATAAAAGTGCCAGGTATATATATTAAAACAAATAATAATTACGATGATAATATTAAAGACAATAATCATGCAGGCGATATTAATCTTAAATAATGATAATATTAAACATGAAATAAAAAACAACGAATATGTATACATAATAATAATATTAAAAGCGTATACATAAAATATATATAGTAATAGAGTCATAAATATACTATACATAGTATTTGAAATAAATATATATATATATATATATATATATATATATATATATATATATATATATAAAATAGGGAAAAGACTAACTAATATAGTAAAAGCATATACATATGTGATATTAAAATGTACATAAAAGAAAATATACGTGTAAATATATGTACATAAGATCGTATAAAAGTATACAACTGCGATACTAAAGTATATATATATATGCATATTAGAATATTTATTGAAACTAAAACTAATACTAATAATAGCAAAACTAATAAAATAATATAGTACAAAAATATGTAACTAAAAACACTATAATATGAATACGTACATATAATATAATATTAAAATATACATAATATATATACATATATAAAACATGAATTACGATTAATAATAATAAAGATGATATAAAGATATCTACACGAAATAATAAAAAACATATAACTAATATTAATATAGTAGGAATAAAATAAATGTAATAATAATATACAATATGGTATTAAAAATATAATATTAAAAAAAAAATGATATACATACATTTAAGAAATAATAACAAAACTAACAATAGTTATAAGGGTAATAGAAAATGATACATTGATGTGAATAATAGAATATGTTAATAAAATAATAATGATATGTACGTGAAAATATATACATGTATGTATATGTATGTGTGTTAATAATGATAGTAATAATACTAGCAAAAATATTAAGATATATAAAAAAAAATATAATATAATAATAATGTTAAAAATAGAGTAATAAATATTAATAGAGAAAATAACAAAGATAATAGTAATATAATAGTAAAAATGTAATATTAAAAATAATACTATATATAATAATACTATAAAATAATAATAATAGTAATAATATAAAAATGGCAATATATAATAAAAACTAAATCTAATAGAAAAGAAGTGAGAATAAACAAACAAAAAAAAAAGGATTAAAAATAGATTAACAACAGAATTCTGGGGCGAATTTGCAAATAAAAAAAAAAGAAAGGGCTTATTAGAACACGCATGAAAATAGTGGGGGCCATAAGAGTAATTTTCCAAAGCCTTTAAAACGATGCGCATCATAGGGGGATCAACTTAAGAATCATAACAAATTCCAGGGCCAATTTATAAATAAATATAAACTTGATTTAAAACACCAAAAATGCGGAAGGACCGCGCAAGAAATTTCCCCCTTTAATTAAAAACACGCGGATCCTAGGTGGGTTTGGATCGGTCGGTCGGGTAACTTCAAAGACGCGTCGTTTTTGGTCCGAATTTCAAAGTCAAAGCGGCACCGTTTTTAATTAGTATAAATAGCTTTAAAAAATTCCAAAAAAATCACTTGAAACCAGATTAGAAAAAAAAAAGGAAGAGAAGAGGAGAGGGAGGGAGAATCCCGGCCTGGGGGCCGGTCACCGGACCCTCACCGGCCGCCGTCCGTCGCCTGCATATTTAAGAGTATATATATATATATATATATGCATATTTAAGAGTATGAGCAAAAAAAACAAAACAAAGAAAATCGATTCAAAAAGTCCAAAAAATCACCTTAGTTTCGGAAGTCTAATATTTCGTTTTTGATTCTCTGATCTTGAGTGTTCGAGTCACTGTTTGTACAAGTATTGTATTCTAACTTAAATATTTTTCCTTGAGCATTCGTATAAACATCAAAAACGAAAAAAAGAGAGAAAAAAAAACCCCGTTAAAGTATTTTTTTCCGTTTTTATAACCATTTGCCACTATTAATCTATTATTCCTGTCCTTTTGGTGTGTTTCTTGCAGGGCATGGGCAAACGGTGGAGGTGACAGAGGTTGGTATGGTGGTGGCAGAGAGTGGGTGAACAGTGGGTGGGGTAGGTTCGGCCGCTGATTAGGGTTTTTTGTTTTGTCTGACTTGGGCTTAGGGTTAGGTTATTTGTTTAGTGGGCTGGTTGGTTTAGGTTAGTGGGTATGGGTTAGTGGGCTAGTTGGTTTAAATGGGTTAAGGGTAATTGGGTTAGTTAGTTGGGTTTGAGTAGTAAATGGGTCAACCGGGTTTGTTGTATTGGGTCTTGGGTTTAGGGGTTTGGGCTTGGTAATTTTGGATTGTAAAAGGGTTTGGGTTTTGTGGACAAATTTTGGGCTTCTACAGTGTTCATGATGATTTTCCCGAAAGAAATCATATAGCTAAAAAGAACTTTATAGAAAGGAGTTTGAATACTTGAGAAATTGAAGAAGATAAATATTAACCTATCAAACTTGTCTGGAATCAATGCTCCAAATATAGGTTTGTTTGATTTTAATCAATGATATGCTTATATATAGATCGAATAATCGCTACCACCGAACATGTTATCAAAACAGTCTACATATTCATTATTTTAAGTGAAAAATTCAGTTTGATGATGCAATATTAGCATTATTTCTACATGCCTCCATCCATAAGTAAGTAAAGTACTTCATTATATTCAATGTTTGATTTCTTTATGCATTTCATATTTGCTTTGTAAAGTTTTGCAATGCTCCTCATATCCTTTCAATAGCTTTCAAATAGATATGCCTCAATTTGCCCCTTCAGGAAAATGTTGCAACTTAATTAAAAGTCGTGATATTTAATATAGTAATTTTTTTATTAACTAAATGTATAAAGTCAATGATATTTTAGTTGTATCTTATGATTGATTTAATGCTTATGTATAAAGTCAATAATATAATGTTTATCGAAATTTTGATCTTTATTGTATAATTTATCAATTTCAAGTTAAAGTTTAATTACGGGTAAAGTTATTTGCATGTGCATTGGTTCAAATTTCAAACTTCGTTATTGTTTGGGTGATGTAAACCTTTATTTTTATTGTCAACAGTTTTTATTCATATGATATTTGGTAATGATTTCTGTAAATATCGTTATGCAACATAAAACGTATTCAATTATTATGTCATTGCAAATTAATATTTCGTAGCTATATAAATATCGTTACATAAAAGTATTAACAACCATATTATCATTATTGCCTAAAGCATTTGACAACCACATTTTATGGTTGTTAAAATAAATTTTTGACAATGATATATAGTCGTTCTATAATGTAATACACAACCAATTAAAATATCATTGCAAAATAATATTTAGCAACCAATACTATTATTGTTATGTAAACAATTTGGCAACCATATCTTATGGTTGTTAAAATATTTTTTTCTTGGAAATGACATTTAGTCATTGCGTAATATAAATACACAACCAACTAAAATGTCGTCACAAAATAATAATTGAAAATCATTATATTATAGTTATATAAAAGATTTAACATCTAAATTTATATTGTTACGAATTCTATTTTGCAACCAATTTATTGTTGTTACGTAATAACTTTTGTAATTGAAATATAGTCATTAAATTATAGATTCCATAATTAAATTAAAATATTTTTACAGTCATTGTTAGAAAACATTATATTAAAAAATGGCAAAAATCGTTGCAATACATATAATTAAAAATAACTTTTCAATTTGCAAAGTCATTGCGTGTACTTTAGTAAATAGAAGTATACACAAGAATCCCGTAACAACTTTTTTTTCGTTACAACAATAATACAACATTTAGTAACGACAAATTCACCCAATTTATAATTTATTGATGGGGTGTTGACCTTCCCAAACTTAATTTGGTTTGAATCATCGTTGTATAAGGAAAAATAAAACTTTGAGGTTGGAGAGTATTCATTATAATTCTTCAAATCAATTAATAATAATGAAAAATTATAAAGGGAAAAGAAAACATCAATAATAGTCTTCTATTTCTATACACATGGCCCGGAAAACTGGACTTTACCAGCCCTACTCTATTCCCCATAATGCTGAAGAAGTGAAACTCTAAGAGAGGAAGACCAAGAAAATGGCCAACAACGTGGTGTGAAAAACAGCATCAGAAAGAGACTTGGAAGAATCCCCCGTAAGTAAATATGGTAACCATGAACCTTTTTCTTCACTTGAAACCTGTCCTGACCCCGTAATAGATCCATATGTCGTCGCTGTTGTTGGGATTGTATTGCTCTCAGATTTTTTACTGTGTAGAAAGATAATTAGAGCAAGAAAAGTCAAATGAAGCTTTTCATGGATTCTAATATACCAATCAGAAAAGACGTCACAAGAATTTTTTTAATTTAATTAAATTAAATATTTCTATCTTTGTTATTATTTGTGCTTACTGCTTACCTTGTTGATGAAGGGCAGAATGTGATCGTATAATCAGCTCCCTTACATGTAAACGTACTGGTAGCATCATCATACGCGTAGCTATACGCTTTTGGGCAAGCCGCTTTGAACATCTCCGAATAAACAGATGGTTTACAGGTGTCGGGTGTGGCGTAGGGGCCACTGCAGCAATACTCGGGCGTCCCAAAAGCCTCGCATGCACTCTTACAAGCCTCACCGGAATCGACCCTTAACTCCTTCGGGCACTGCCGGTTTAAGTCATTGATGCACCCTGTTGAGGAGCACATGCCCAACCCACCGCTCGGCTCGACGATCATTGGTAAGTTGTAGCCGTCAACTAAACTGACATCGTAAAAGTCCTGGGTGCTTGACCCTGTCGTGAACTCAGCTAAGGTGGCAGGGGGAGTGGCGCCTCTGCCATTGCATTCAATTTGGCTGGAACCACAGTCACCAGTTTGGCAAATGAGTTGGCCTGTGGTTTGGTCCGATGCGCAACCGGTTCTCCCCCAGAACCGACCTGACCAACTGGGCGGTGCCTGTAAGGACCGTGACCCCCCAGATGGTAGCCCGAAACCTGTGCTATCTAACTGGGTGTTGCCAAGGATACCAGGCCAAACTGTGTAATCACATTTATTTACAAGTGTAAATGTAGTCCCTGAAGTCCCTGTAATTTATATAGAAATGCAGGCTCCATCAATATTAATGCTATAAATCATGAACATAACTCAACGTTGAAGGTTGGAAGAATAGTAGAAAACCATACCATGGAAGAAGGAGATCAAACTTAATAAATAAATGGAAAAGAGCAGAATATCCATCTGCACTAAAATAGAGTTTATGTTTTTTTCTATGAGAGGAGACAGAAACGGAAATGGAAGGAGGTGAATTTGAAGATAGCAAAGAAATTTGATGTCGGCTAATCTGCACATACCAACCATTCTCTATATATAAATATAAATACTATAAGATTTTAATATAGAATGGAAGTTGGAACAAAAATGAAATCCAATGTTGAATAAAGACCAAAGAAAGACCACGTCATTTTACTGTCAGGGGGCCCTGTCAAATTTCTCATTTAAGTATTTTAATTTTTTTAAAATTTTAAATTAATCCTTTAAAAATTATAAAAATATAAATTATTTAATATCATAAAAATTAAAATTTAATCTTTAAGACGTAAAGATATTTTCTGCCTTCACCGTTGTTTTCTATACTCCTAAACCAAATCCAATAGTCTAGCCCCCAGACATGTATGTGTTAAATGAATCAAACTCATTTGGTACCTATAGTTTATAATCATATATATACATAGATATAGTTTATAATCATATATAGTATATAAGGTACGGGAGCATGGAAATTAAGTTTTAGGTTAATTTTTAAATTTTTAGTTTATGAAATCTATTATTAACTTAATTTAATTATATTATATAATATTTTAATTTAATTTAATTAATATATTATATATTCCATTATTAATCACATCATATAAAAAACTTAATTTAAATTAATTTAGAAATCAAATATAATTATAACATTTTTTTATCGAATTCATGAGAAAGAAAAAAATAATCCTATTTTATTTTTTATTATATATATGAAAGTATACATACACATATTATATATATTATATAATAAAATAGAATTTTGGAATAATTTTAGTAACAATTAATTCTAAATCAGATCTAAGACATTGGTCATCTATTATATGCTGACACATCAACATGATTTAATTTCATAATCAAGTTATTAATGAAACATTATAAAAAAATTTCCTAAAAATAATTAAGTGCACTTTAATTAATATATACAATTGGTTTGTACATCGCACAAATATGTAAATTGATTTTATATATTATTGGAGAATTAAATCATTAAAAATGAAAATATTTAGATTTATTTTTAAAAAAAATTATAATGTATTTTTTCTGACTTATACTGTCCATATATATTAAATATAATCTAAATATATTTCATGGAAGTATTTTATAAATTCAATTATTAGAACCACTTCATTTTAGAACTAAGGTATATTTTTTTCTAAGGAAATGGTATATTTATAATTTATGGAAATTATTCATTTTTGGAGTTTGTGATTATCCTTCCAATAATATTATGTTATCAAATTTTAAATGTAAAATTTGAATTCATGCCAATTGCTTCTATCAATTATATTTTAAATACGGTAAACTATAAAAAATAGTCATTTTTGTTTTTTTCAGATTACATTTTAGTCATTTATGTTTGAAATGTTACGTTTAGTCACTTACGTTATTATTTTTTTACAAAGTGGTCACTCTACCATTAAACTCTGTTACCTCCCTAAAGACGGTTCTACGTGGCTGTCCAAATGGGTTTCAAATGCCAACTTGAATGTCCTAAGTGGCAATCCAAATTAAATTTATTTAATTAAATACTTATTTCTATCCCAGCAACTGAACATCTAAGTTGACATTTAAACCATTTAGATTGTCATGTAAGACTGTTGTTAGGGAGATAACGGAATTTCACGATATAGTGACCACTTCGTAACAAAACGATAACATAAGTGACTAGAACGTAACATTTCAAAATATAAATGACTAAAATGTAACATGAGACAAATAAAAGTGACTATTTTTATAGTTTACCCTTTTAAATACTTAGATTACACAATGAAAATTGATAGTATTTTTGTTATTTCTTTTAAATGAAAGTAAAAAGAATTGAAAGAGAAGATTTGGCTTGTTCAATTGTACGGAAATGAAGCAAAACTTCAATGGTTATCGTCTACTTTATCAAGTCTAATAGATATCGGGTAGTGCCTTTTTATTCCTTTCGCTTTTGCAAAAATGCTTATATCCTGTGGGCTACCAATGTGAAAAAAAAAAAAGAAAAAAAATCTCTTTTTTATGTTACTCCGTTACTCTGTCTTTTTCCCTAACGGTAACCAGGCCAGACCTTGTCAAGAACCCAGAACTGAAACTCAACTTATATAATGACTGGAATCGCACTTGGAATAATTAGCAGTGAAAACAAAGGGGAAAAAAAGAGGATAGATTTCTGGTATATTTACTCATCAATTTTGAAAGACTGTAGTAGATATTTTGCTATCGAAACTGCAGCGTTGCATGGATCGAGAAAATGACTCCCTTTCCCTATCCTATCACCACGGTGGTCGGCGGGCTTTGTCTTTCAATTTTATGCCACCCTCAATTAAGCAATTTATTATTTATATTCATTACATATTTGGTCCACTCCCCTCTCAAATTCATAGTCCAAGTTCACCTTATCATCATTGCCATTGGCTACCTCTCTGGTGCCTTTTTATAAAGTCTGCTTATGTCTGTCAACCCATTGGCTCAATTGTTGGGAGCTAGCGTCCGAATGATCGAGCTATCACTTCACTAAATCCTCTTTCATTGCGATTTTAGTCATTATATTCTAACACTTAGTAAAAATTTCGGATAAAATCGAATTAATTTAATTGAGGTTAGTTAATAATTTTTTAAAAGTTTAGTTAATAGATAATTCGGTTCGAAATCGATTGGGTTATCGAATTAATTGAATTTAATAAATAATATTATAATATATAAGTATTCGGTCGGTTCGGTTAATTTTTTGGAAGTATAAATTAATCGGTCGGTTAATTCGATTGATTTTTTATATGTTTTATACTTGTTTTAACCAAAACTAAAAAAACATATAAATTTCAGTTGATTTGGTTAACCGACTAAATTAACCAAAAAAGTTTGGTTCGGATAATTTTTTAAAAAAAATTGATTTAATTAATGATAGTTCGGATCGGTTAACTGATTGAACACCTCTACTTCAATCCCAAAAGCCAACTCTTAAAATCTATTCATTAAAAAAAATACTGTTAAAATCCAAATTTAAATGCTTTTTAAATGACAAAATTGTCGAATTATTTAATTAAAGTGATAATATCTCAAGTACAATTTTATCAAATGGAAAAGAGAAAGAACACGTTTGATGTAATCTTCAAATTAAGACCCGCATTATTATGCTCAAAAAAGCTCAAATGAGCAACAAATGCGATTGCAGCCTCGTGAATTAGAGAAAGGATTGTATGAAACTGTGATTCCATGTCATCACTATCCATTTCTAATAGGAAAATGACAAATTAGATTTTTCTTCCTGATTTTTAGCTTTTTTCTCCTGAAAAAATTTAAATTCAACTAAAAATGCTAAAAATTAGGAGGAAAAATCTGATTTGTCATTCTCGTATTGGAAATGGATAGAGATGACGTGGAATCACAGTTTCATACAATCCTTTCTCCGTGAAATGTAGTCATTCACTTCAGGAGTGTTGGATAAAATACATTCTCGATAGTAATGTAGATATGATATTTTCCAAATTATTTTAAATCGATGATTTCATATTTTAATAATCATAATATATTGAAATATAAAGTAATCTCAATATCATTTCTTTTTGAATAATTTAAGATTCTTTAAAAAATATTTTATACTAATTTTACCTTTAAATTGTAGGTTTGTTCCCTTAAATAATAAATGCAATTATTTGAGTCAATATTCAAATTTATCCAAGTATTTGTAACTCTTTTTTTTTATTTGTCAAAGGTAATTCTCGATTTTTTTCTTTAATTTTTTTATCAAATTAAAATTTAATAACTAATTTTATTTTGCATCTTCTCATAGCATGCTATATGCATTTTTTTTCTTTAATCATAAAATAGAAAAAAAGTCATGGCAAAGTTAAATTTTATCTGTATTTAATATATAAACTCTTTTTTTTAACAATCTTAATTATTAGTTGAGAAAATTTAACAGTTGTTTATTATATCATATTTTTTTCCATTATATTACCTTAATTCTTTTTAATATTGATTATATTACCTTAATTGTTTATTATTTATTCTAAGTGATTCTTTTCCTATTAAGTACCTAATAGTTGATAAAATTTAACATTTTTGTATATTATTATTGTCTTAATTTTTTTCCTATATTTTCATAGTTAATTTTTACGGTTTAATAACCTTTTTAATATTTATTTATAATTAAGCACAATTTAATAAAATGTACTTTTAAGTAACCTTACATTCCATCAATCACAGAACAAAATTTTATATTTCGGTCAAATGTACTAAACAAGATAATCTAACATATTAAACAAAAGTAATTTTACAATGTGATAATCTTATTAAAAAAATATAATTTTAAACCAGTTACCCCAAAGATAAACAATCATAAATGATGTCTGACTGGACTACAATATAAATAAATAAAGAATAAAATAAAATAAAGCAACTTTTGGGATATGCATGGCTATGTCTCATAGCACGTGTCAATGTTCTACTAAAGAGAAAATGCCTACGTTGTGCATGTGGGAAGGTTTATACTCTCTTTTTCAAGTAAAAGAAAATCCAAAGTTTCATGCCATGAGCCACGATTCTCAAAAAACGTAAAGTTGGATTATTCATAATCTATTTAAATCATTTCAGTAATTTTTTAAAAATAAAAAATAAATTTAATTGTAAATTAAGTTTCCGAGTGATTTGAATTTGAGTGAAAATTTTGCTGACAAAAAGTTGTTTTACATGCAATGAACGTAGAAAAGGTTTAAAAAGTTGGCAACTTGGGAAGAAGTGATGTGTTAAAAATTGATATAATTTAATCAGGAAATTACAAGTAGCCTACGGGTACTAGCGGTTCACCATGAATAATGATAAGCATTTGTATTGTTTTCCTTTGCAAATATAATTGGAATTCTGATTTATTGTCCTCTAGTTAGAACGTAATTATGAGGTGTAAAGGTTGGATGTTGAAAGCTTTCTGCAGCTAGTGAACTTCTTTTTCATGTGCCCATTACTAGCGGAAAGTTAAAGAGCAATTTTGTCCGGCGCTAGATGCCTTTTTTGGATGAAATTATCCAAAACAGTTCCCTCAACTCAAAAACCCAAACACGGATGCAACCAACAACTTTAAGCCATCCACAATGCTGTCAATTCAACTTTATCATCACCTAACGCACTTATCATAAATTTAAGATGATCTCACGACTGGTTTTGTTTGAATTGGTTAATTATAATTTGCATGTGTAGAGCTCACGATAATGCAAACCTGTTAGAAACTTCAAATTCCTGGGGAGCGTTCATGCCTTGGACTTCATATTTTCGAACCTAACAACACCTCACAATAGCACAGTTTAATGATCTTTACATGGGTAATCATTTGTATGTCAGCCTATCTGCAAAGAAGTTAGTCTTAATTAGAGGCGCTCATGGACCGGGACGGGTCATAACAGAATTTTAGGCCCGATTACTATGATCAAGCCCAATTTGGCTTGAAAAGTGGGCTTAATTTTTTGTCTAATCCCAAATCAAATTATAGATGTCAAGCCCCAGCTCGGCTTGTATTAAATTTTTGGTTCTTATAACCCCCAAAGAAGAGATTCGAGTTGAGTTTAAAATAAATAATAATTAAATCAGTCTACAAGAGAGACAAAGATCAAATGAAGAATCAAGAACAATAATTCATAAGCTTCTAATATGGTATGAAGCCAACGCATCACAAAACTCAAATGCACAAACAAGCTGATGCAATACAAGCCTCTCTAGGAAAAGTGATATGACAATAATAACTTTAGCATGATTGAGGTTTGCAATATGCAGCAGAACCTAGTTTAAACTCCTAAGAAGAGACTAAAGTCATTGTAAAAAATAATATCAGACCTACAAATGAGACAATGATCAAATGAAGAATTAATTATGGAAACATCCTATAGCAAAACAAATTTCCACATTATCATCTCCATTTTAAAAATTAGCAGACAAGGCAATTGCTAAAGTAAATAAGTCTAAACATGGTAGTTACTAAAATAATTGCAATAGACTATTACAACTCATTACCAACACAAATTGCAATAGACAATTACAACTCATTACCAACACATTACAATGTTTAAATACAATTTCATGTTTTATATTTTATAAAGAATCAAACACTAATTCATATAGTTGAGATTGTCAAGAGATTAAAAATAAAATAAAGGTTCTACAATATCCAAACAATATTGAAAGCGGCAGCGAAACAACATTACAAACGGCAGTGAAACAACACCAAAAACAACCTGCAAAATGTAATCAACCAACTAGCATATCCATATATCAACCAATCAACCAAAATGCCCAAATTTAAAGTGAAAAAAAAAAAAGAATTAAAACTTTAAGTAGCCCCAAATGTAATAAAAGATAATTAAAAAAAAAAATTATCACTTCTGATTTGAGAGTACAACTTAGTATGTGCTTATCATGCTTTCTCCTATAGCGCTCAACTATCTTTTTTCGACATTGCGTCCTTCGGGTTCTTTTTAATGCTAACAATCAATCTAGCCGACATAGTTTGGTATAATGATAAATAATTTAAGCTGAAAACTAAAGTTACAAAGATTAAGTCTTGAGAACTAGAATAATCCCATTCTAACCCTTAACAATTACCCATTTTTCTAAAAACTTAAATCACATGTAAATTAGTATGAATCTCAAACACCCTACATCAATGGCAAAAAAAAAAAAAAATTCAAGCTTTAAAAAATTTGTTAACTCCAGTAAAGTTGAAAAACCTTTAAATAACTAGGAATTCAAGATTTTGAGATGCTTTAACAATGAATTCAAACCTTAAAATACACGCATCTCTTATTCAAAGAATAGACCAAAGGACCAATCCTTAACAATAAATTCAATATAACATTAAACATTAAAAAAAACAAAAAGATGCACCAAGTGATTAAAAAACAAAAAGAACTCACTAATTAATCAAGAAATTAAAGAAGCAAAAACTCAATAAGAAAATTTGATTTGCTAGCAACTTCAAAGACAAGTAGGATTGAATATAGAAGGAATTGAAAAAAACATAGTTTCTCTTGAAGCCATAGAGATACTTGGAATTGGATGAGATTGACCAGCGACACAATGAGAGGGCAATGGCTAAAGGTTGGAGCAGAGAAGGAGACAACAATAGTGAACGCTGGTAACAGAAGAAGCAACAGCTTCACAAGTTGGTGAGCGACACAACAAAACCTAAGGATTTTTGGTGAAAATAGGAATTGATTTGGGGATTTGGGAATAATGGTAAAGGTAAAGGTACAAGGTTATTGTAGTGTAAAACATGCATAAGGGATTAAAGGGGTAGGGATGTTGTTTTGAGGAATATAATTTATTATTAAAAAATATTTAATTTATGCGAGGCCTGGCCTGTTTAGAAAATTGGCCTAATTTTTTATCGAAGCCCATTTTTCGAGCCTATATTTTTGTTCAAACCATTTCATTTTTCAAGTGGGCCTTCAGTCCGAATCGGATGGCCTGACCCATGATCAAGTCTAGTCTTGATATCATAACAAGCAAGGGCAAACCAAGGGGTAACAAACCCTAAACCCTTCAAAGCACTATCTATTATCTAATATTCCACAAAATGGTAAACTTGTATTTTGATAAATAATAAAATACTATAATTTAATTTGGGTGCTCTGAAATAAAACTTTTGGCTTCTCGCAAGACACATTCTTTCACGTTACAACATGTGAGTGCCCTTTGACCTATTATTCATTGTGTAAAGTAGTTGTCGATGTTATCATATATATTGTTGATGTTTGAGATCAATAAGAAGGAGACACAAAGAAAGGTGTAGTGGTGTTGAAGGAGGTTGGTTCACCCTGCTTAGGCAGAGAGCCAGAGGAAGTGAGAAAGCAAGAAGGCTAAGGTTGCTAAAAAGTGTGCATAGAACAGCAAGGAGGCTTGAGTGTTTTAGGGTCGATTTCTTTTTCATAGCATCAGGGAGTATTTATAGGGGTGGCTTTGTGTTCAATGGCGTTGACATGGTGAATCTACCATCAAGCTATCATTTAGGACATAGAGGAGGATATTTGTGATGGAACACATTCTATCGTTATTCTGAACTATGGTGTAAAGCGGTTAAGCCTATGTGATGTTTACTGGCCTAAAAAGTCACATTTTAAACAAAAGAGTGAGTGTGGGGTAAAGATCTTCCATGGAAAGTGGGTGTTTACCTCACAGGGAAGGTCTGCTATAATCTTTTCAAGGAAGACGGAGGGTTGTGTGACACCCCTAAATTTGTTATATTTTAAAAGCAATAATAAATCGAGATTGTGTACAATTGATTTCTCGATAAAGTAAAATAAGAAAATAAAAGTGATAAAAGAGAAGGTTGATGAGTATTAAAGAAAGTTAAATTGAGAAATATGTTGTGGCATACTAAATTAAAGTAAGGACTAAATCGTAAAGATATAAAAAATTTTGAGGTTCAAGTACAATTGTTCAAAATTTGAAGGGTTGAAGCATATATATGAGAAAATTTTTAAAGACCGAAAGTGAAAAAAACTCAATTTCTTATGACATGAAATTGGTAAAGAGAGTCCAAATTGAATAAGTGGAGAAATACAAGGGACTAAATCGCAATTTTATCAAAAGTGAGTAATGATTGAAGGATGAAATTTTGAAGAAACGTGAACGGTAAAATGGTCATTACCCAAATTACATAATTATATGGTGTAATAATTGAGAAAGAAAAGTGTTGAAACATGACTGGTTGAATATTTTATTATTATTTTATTATAAGATATTTATTATTATTTTATTTAATTAAAGATTAAGAAAATATGGAAAGAAAATGAAATTCTCTCCATCTTTCTTTCATCCTAACGTTACCACCTTCCATGGAGAAAACAAGTTTTGCTTTCTCTACAATTCGGTCATTTTTCTTGAAATTTAGAGAGAAATCCTTAAAATTACACCAAAACTTTTAGTAGAATCAAGCCTCCAACAATTTTGTGAACCTAGATTTCAAAAAGGACGATTGTATGTTCATGTTGGAGGAGAGAGAAAATCAAACTAAGGTTTGATATATAGAGAACAAGGTATGAATATCAAGGTTTTATCATGTTTTCAAGTTTCATTTTGATAGAAAAATATAGAAATGATGTTAAAGTAGACTTCTCATGAAAAGTTTTATGTTTTAGACAAGTTGTTGAAGAAAAAGATAGAGGAAGTGGTTCAAGTGACAAAAAGAGAAAAAATCAAGTGATTTGTTTTATAGAAAAGAGGTAAGTACCCATGAATTCTCTTGTTATTTAAGGGTTAAAATGTAGACTTGGTGAAGTTTTGTGGTAAATTAGTAAAATAAAGTGTGAAAACATTTAATATGTGAATAAGGAAAACATGATAAAAGTTTAATGAATGTGTTATGAGATTATGAAATATGCATAAAGTATTATAAAAGTGAAATTTTAGAAAAATATGAAATTTTTATAATGACAAGGACTAAATTGTCAAACTTGAGAAAATATGTGGATGAAATAATAGAAGTGAAATACATAGAAATTGATATGTGAAATAAGATATTGAGATAAATTATGTGATTAAAGTGTAACAAGAAATAAAATTGATTTAATATGATTAATTAGTGAATATTGATATTTTATGACAAAAAGGGACTAAATTGGAAAGTTATGAAAGTTTCAAGAAAATTTTGATAAGTGAATAAGGTAGTAGAGAATGCAAAAAATTCATGATTATATTAATTCAAATTACAATTGTTCATTAAGTTGTGTAAAGATAAGTATTAAATTGAAAAAGTGTAAAATTGTAGTTAATTTGTGAAATGTAATTTGGATAAATAGAATGTGTAAGAAAGTGTGATGAAATAGTATATATATGAAAAGTGAGAGTGAGATTGAATTACAAAGAATAGTTAATGATAGAAATAATTATTAAATTATAATTATTATGTGAATTATTTTAATGAAATGAAAGAATTATGAAAAAGAAAAAGAACTAAATTGAAAAATATGTAAAAGTGACATGTGAGAAATATGGTAAGTTTTAGTAGTGAATTGTAACAGCCCATTGTCAATAGTGCCTATGAATGGCATATTGGTTAAAACTTATAGGTGGATTGATTTGGTTTGTTTTGGGTGTGTTTTGAGAGTGTTTTGGTCAATTGAATGTGTATGTAAATGGTGTATCTTGTTGGGCAAAGTTTGGTATTGAATTAACTTATTTTAAGGGCTAAATTGGGAGCACACAGCCAGGGACATGGACTGCACACGGCCACTTCACACAGCTATGTGTCATTTACATTTTAGGTGCATGTTTTACACGGTCTGAGACACAATCTACGGCACGATCGTGTGTCTCAAAACAGTTTGTCACACAATCTAGCACACGGCCTGCGACACAGCCGTGTGACCCAACATCGAATGCACACACGGTCTGCGACACGACTATGTGGCCCTATTTCAAATACACACACGGACTGAGACACAGTCGTGTGGCCCCTATTTCCCAATTTTTCATGTTTTTCCATAATTTTCTTATTTCTTTCAAAGTGATCCCTGATTGTTTTTAAATTGTTTTAAAGGCCCAAAAGTCTCTATTTAAGGCTTAAATGTGTATGTTTGCTATAGTTGTAATGAGATATTGAAAATTATTCATAAATTGAAATATTTGTTCTATATTGAGGCTTAAAGTTCTGTTTTGTACAGTAACTGATAAACCATAAAAGTAACATGTTTTAATCTCATGCTTGGCATGTTTTTGGATGATTTATTATGTGAATTAGTGAATTTGAAGCTTCTAATCCTTTAAATTTATGTTTCTATACTTAGGTGAGCATAGGGAAGTGAAAGGAGCGAAAAATGGGCCAAAATCAAACAAAAAGAGCTGTTTTCAGTAACCACACGACCTGGGCACTTCCACACGGGCTGACCACACACCCGTCTGAGCCACACGGGCTGGCCACACGCCCATGCGCCAGTCCATGTTGATTTTAAACCCTACTTCTCTTTTACGCGAAAAAACCTAATTTTTGGGGCTTCTGAGCATTCTAAAGTTTATAACTACATATTAGAAGAGAACTAAAGGGAGCACATAGAGAAGAACGAAGAATTTACTAGAAGAACGCCAACAGATTCAACTCAGAAGCAGGATTTCCTTCAAGATTGAAAATCTCCATTCAATTTCTCTAGAAGTTTTTTGGGGTTTCTTTATGTTTTGTTCTTTTCCTAATTTTGAGATATCTTCCTCCCAAAGTATGAACTAAATTCCCTAGATACCTAAAGAAGATGAAACCTATGATGGATCTTATTATTTAATTTTCTAGATTATATGATAAATACTTGTTCTTGTTCTCAATTATGTATGCTTATTCCTTGCTTTAATATTTTCAGGATATTAATTCAAGTGTGATGTGCTTATTTCAGTGGAGCAAAACTCTCTGTTTAAGAGTAGATCTGGCATAATTAAGTGGAGTTGCATGCAATCCTAGAAATAGGACGACATAAATCTACCGGATTAGAGTCAAATCTAATAGGGGAATCCATAGATCAAGTTAATGCGACAATAGGGGGTTTTAATTAGAAAGAGATTTCAATTAATCAACCTAGAGCCAGTTGTTCTTATTCTCAAAAGAGATATTAACATAATTTAGGGATCTCTACAGATCAAGATAAGTGAATAAATCGCCTAATTCAGATTCAGAATAATAAGTGAAGTCTAGGTGGAGTCTTTCCTGGGTATTGTCTTTCTCTTTGGTTATATTCAAGTATTTTCTCATTCTATTCTCTGTCGCGTTCTTAATAATTAGTTTAGTTAAATTTAGGTTAAAAACATCCCCTTTAATTTATAGGCTAGATAATAAAAGATAGTAATTACTAGTACTTTTAGTCCTCGTGGATACGATATTCCCGACTCACTGTAGCTATACTACTATTCGATAGGTGTGCTTGCCTTTGTCGTGAGTTTAGTTAGTTTAGTGACTCATCATCAAGTTTTTGGCACCGTTTCCGGGGATTAAGATATTAGGAACACTAAATTTTTATTGATTTAGTCATTTTTTACTTTTATTGCATTTTATTTTTTGTTTTTAGGTTAATTTTGTTTTCTAATTTTTCTTTTGTTTGCTTCTGGCAAGTTCCTTTAGTTTATGACTAGAATAAACTCGTTAGGACCTTTAGTATTCGACAGCGAAATTGAAAGTACAACTCGTAGAAACCGTAGAGAGGCAAGACAAAGTTGACAAAGTACAGTAGAAGAGCAAGAGGTCGTTATTGAGGAGATGGATGAAAATTAGAATAATCAACTACTTCCTATTACTACTGCAAATCCTCTAAATCCAAATCATGCTCCTCGTACTATGTACGATTATGCCAAGCCCACTCTCACTGGGGCTGAATCAAGTATTGTTAGACCTGCTATTGCCGCGAATAATTTTTAACTGAAACCTAACACTATTCAAATGATTCAACCGTTTCTTCAGTTCGATGGTTTGCAAGACGAATATCCAAATACTCATTTGGCTAATTTTCTGGAATTCTGCGACACTTTCAAGATCAATGGCATTTCTAACGATGCCATTCGCCTACAGTTTGTTTCCATTCTCGTTGAGGAATAAGGCTAAATAGTGGTTGAACTCTCTACCACGAGGTTCTATCACTACATGGGATCAAATGACCGAAAAGTTCTTACTGAAGTACTTTCCACCAGCTAAGACAGCTAAGTTGAGGAATGATATCTCTTCCTTTGTGCAAATGGATTTAGAGACCCTATATGATGCATGGGAGAGGTATAAGAATTTATTGAGAAGGTGCCCTCACCATGGGTTACCTTTATGGCTATAGGTTCAAACTTTTTACAACGATTTGAACCCCTCAACAAGGCAATTGATCGATGCAGTCGCAAGTGGTACTCTGAATAACAAAACACCTGAAGAGGCTTATGAGTGTATAGAGGAGATGTTACTAAATAATTATCAGTGGCAAGTCATGAGGACGAAACCCACAAAAACAACCGGTGTTTTTAACTTAGATGCGGTCACCATGTTGTCAAATTAGTTAGAAGTCTTAAATAAAAAAATTGATGGTTTATATGTTTGTACGCAGGTACATCTGGTGAAGCAATGCGATCCAAATGGAGGTAGAATGAGTAATTCAGAATATTCACCCTACAGTTCTAACATGGAAAATGAGCAATTAAATTATATGGGTAATAATCCTAAACCTCAAAATAATCCTTACAGCAACACTTACAATGCAGAATGAAGAAACCACCCAAATTTCTCATGGGGAGGTCAAGGGAATCAAAGACCACAACCGCCTCCAGGTTTTCAACAACAACAACCTTATCAGTAAGAAAAGAAACAGAACCTTAAAGAGATGTTGGCAAAATTTATTTCGGTGTCAGAGACTAGTTTTCAAAACACCGAGATGGCTTTGAAAAATCAACAAGCGTCGATTTATGGGCTTGAAAATCAAATTGGGCAGCTTGCTAAATTAGTTTCAGAAAGGCAGCAAGGCATCGAACCCAACCCAAAAGAGCATGTGAAAGCAGTTACACTACGAAATAGGAAAGTGTTGACTGAACCTGAAAAGAAGCTGCAACGGGAATCTGATAAGGAAAAAGACGAAGGAGTAAAACCCGAAGTGAGTGGGGCACCGGTACTTAATGAATATAAACCACCAATCCTATATCCAGCAAAGTTGAAGAAAGACCGTATGGATGCACAATTCGGTAAATTTCTGAACTTTTTAAACAATTGCATATTAACTTACCTTTTGTTAAAGCTATTTCGAAGATGCCCACATATGCAAAAAATTTTAAGGAGCTTTTGACAAATAAAAGGAAGTTTGAAGAGCTATCTACTGTGGAACTCAACGAAGAATGTTTAGCTATTCTTCAAAATAAACTACCAACCAAGGTGAAAGATCCAAAAAGTTTTACTATTCCCTGTTTAATTGGTAGTTTAAATATTGAGAAAACATTAGCTAATTTAGGTGCTAGTATTAATTTGATGCCTTATAAAATGTTCAAGCAGCTTGGTCTTTGGGAACCAAAACCCACTAGGATGAGTATTCAATTAGCTGATAGATCTGTTAAATATCCTAGGGGTATTATTGAAGATGTCCTTGTAAAAGTAGATAAATTCATATTCCCTGTTGATTTTGTTGTGCTTGACATGGATGAGGATGTTGAGGTACCTTTAATTTTAGGTCGCCTATTTTTAGCCACTGCTGGGGTTGTTATTGATGTTGGTGACGGTAAAAATGTACTTAGGGTAGGTGACAAAGAGATTATTGTAACACCCCTATAAAATGTTTGACCCAAGGAACCTGATATAGGAATATTACATTTGGTGCCAAAGTGATTTTGGCTAATCACTAAATATATTTGAACATAAAAACAAATAACAAATTTAAATAAATTATATTTTAGTTCCTACTTCTACTAGTAACATACTTGATCTTCCTAAGTACATGCCACTCTATTCAAAATCTTGAAACATACCCTTTTTATACTTGGAAATGTGATGAGATGAATGCTCACAATCTCAAATACCACTCTTCAAAATTTTTGTACTTAATCTGCGCACGGAAACAAACCGTATGTTGAGTATGCACCTAGTGGTATTACTATAATTCAAATACTTAAGGTAAAAACAATAAACATGCACATTTTAATCTTACTACCATTTTACTTACAATAAATCATTCATGCATTTAAATTTTTTCATCTTAAATAGCTTTTCTTTATTTTAATTTAGATATCTTCTTACCATGTCAATATTCATTTCATGCATTTCATCAATAACCATTTCATAAAATCATTATTTCATATATTTCATTTCCATATCTCAATTCAATAACTTATTTCATTTCAAATCTAAAATCTTACAACATTAGTCTTTCAATAATCAATTTAAACATTTAAACCAACATATTTCAATAATAATATTTATAATTAATTCATAAGATTATATTCAATTAACTCATACACTATTTCATTATTTTCAATTTATTCTATTTTCACTTCTTATTTCAATATCTCAATCCATTTCATATACAGAATCATTGGGTTTATCAATTCATTCAATATCAATTTTAATTACCAATTCAATAAAATATGTATATTCAAATTATACTATTAATCTTTCAATAACCATTTCATGCATTAAATCAACTCGTTTCAATATCAATAATAACTATCTCAAAGTTTATATTCAATTCAATTTATACATTAATTCACTTTCTCAATTTCATTTCATTATCACATCTCATTTCAATAATTCATTCTTTTTATATATGAAATCATTCAATAATGTTCATATTAACGAAATTATTCATTTGCCAAAATAACAAATTTACATATTAAATTATATAACATTTTAATTCATAATTAAAAACTAATTCTTACTTAGTTTTCACTTCTCAACAATAGCAACTCAATTTGGCTATTCATCAATTTGATATCATATATCATCTCATTAAATCATTAATCATTCCATGAACCTTTAGTTCATGCATTTCATTTTCATTTCACAAATTCAATTTCTCATTTCATTTCAATAGCACGATCAATCAAATTCATTCGATTTACCATTTCATTTATTTACCCCTATTAACAAGACTCGGACTTTGGCGGATACACGGATCCAACCAAACACCCAGTGCCTTATCGAATAGTTCGAAGCAATAACTGACACCGAGTGTCCCGTCGGCCAAGCCGAAGTAAGTTCAATCAATATATATTTCAAATAATCACATATTTTCATCACTCAATTCAATTTGATTCAATTCAAATCACTTTTAATTTCCAATCAATATACCTTTAAATATTCACATAATTCATAATTCAATTCCATTCAATTCAATATCAATACTCACCTCAATTTTATTTACCATGCATCTTAAATAAAATTGAACAATTGATAATATTTAAATTCGAATTATAGTAATACAAACCGTGATTTCTCATTTTACTATTCGTCTACTTTCTCCTTCCTTTCTTGCTCGATGTTTCCGGTGTGATGTTAGCTACAAAAATTAAATCAATTTAAAATTATTAACACAACATCCTTTATATCTAATAATTAGATTTTTCTATTGAACTTTTACCTTAATTTCAATTTAATCCCTTACCAAAATCATCTATTTTTCCATCATCCTTTATACCTTATTCCTACTTCATATTCACTCAAACTCAAACCTAACTCTCTAATTTTCATCATAAATACCTAATTTTGAAATTCTTGCAATTTAATCCCTATTACACAAAATTTATAACTTATTTTACAATTTAATCTTTTTCCCAATTCTAACTAGAAATTCTTTTAATTCAACTCCTAATTCACACTTTTACTTAACAAAATTAGTATATAGAAAAATCCAATAACTTCCAAAATTTCAGCATATACTTAGTAATATTTTGTTCTAGAATCATAAAAACTCAAAAATTACAAGAAAATGACTTAAATTGACTTACCAATTTGAATTTGAATCTTTGAAACCCTAATTGCTTTCTTTCCTTTTTCTTTCTTTTTTCTCCCTGTTTCGTCCCTCCTATTATGTTTCTATTCTTCTTTTGTTTCTTTTATTTCCTTAATTAGTTTTAATTAATGATAATAATATATTATAATAATATAAAATATCTTTTACTTATTATTTAAGTAAACATAAATCTATTTTACAAGTGTACATTGATTTTATTATTACTATTACACATGTATGGTTTAATTACCATACATTTGTCATATTTTAATTTATTTAATAATTATTATTATTATAGTAATAATAATCTAATATATTAATGTATTTTTAACACATAAAAATCTTAGATTTTTATCCTTGCCTCAATTTTGACAATTGGCATAATTGTCTATTTAGTCCTTTTTATTTTCTTTAATTTATAATTCAACTTTCACCCCTATTTTAATTTAGTCATTTTTCCTAATTACTCCTAATTCGAGATAATTCACCTATCCAAAACCTAATTTGACCACTCAACTAACTTCTTACAATTATTTTTAAAATCTATGATGCCATGCGATTTTCTAGAGAACAAGATGACTCTTGTTATTTTATTAATTCGATTGATCATGTTATTCAAGATTCTTTACAGGAAATTGTTCATAAGGACACGTTGGAACTGTGTCTTGTTCAATGAGAGGAGGTAGATGATGAAACTCCTGTGATAGGTAAGACAAAAATTGATTTAGATTATATGAGTCTTCACTGAGACAGAAGAATTATGAGGGCATTAAGGTAAACGATGAGTTAAAATTAAAACCCTCTATTGAAGAACCTCCCAAATTGGAACTGAAGAAATTACCAAATCACTTAGAATATGCGTTTCTTGGAAATAATTCTACATTACCAGTGATTATTGCTTTAGATTTACATGCAAATGAGAAAGATGAGCTATTACAAGTATTGAGGGAGCATAAAAAGGCTATAGCCTAGAAGATTTCTGACATTAGAAGAATCAGTCCTTCTTTTTGTACCCATAAAATTTTAATAGAGGATGAATACAAACCATGCATGCAAGCTCAAAGACGACTGAATCTTAACATGAAAGATGTCGTTAAGGCTGAGGTAATTAAACTTCTAGGTGCTAGAGTTATTTATCCTATTTCTGACAGTACTTGGGTGAGTTCTGTGCAGGTTGTTCCCAAGAAGGGAGGCATGAATATGGTAGCAAACGAGAAGAATGAGTTGATTCCAACAAGAACAGTCGCGGGATGGAGAGTTTGCATTGACTATAGGAAGTTGAACGATGCCACGAGAAAAGATCACTTCCCTTTGCCATTCATTGATCAAATGTTGGAAAGGTTATCTTGGCATATGTATTATTGTTTCCTAGATGGAATCTCTGGCTACTTTCAAATCCCGATAGCTCCCGAGGTCTAAGAAAAAATGACATTTACACGTCCATATGGTACGTTTGCTTACCATAGAATGCCTTTTGGATTATGTAATGCTCCTGCTACTTTTCAGCGATGCATGTTGGCCATTTTTAATGAACTCGTAGAAGACATTATAGAAGTTTTTATGGACAACTTCTCAGTATTCGGTAATTCGTTCCATCTTTGTATTAAAAATTTAAAACTAGTTCTAATAAGATGTGAGGAAATGAAACTTGTACTTAATTGGGAAAAATGTCACTTCATGGTTTGAGAAGGGATTGTGTTAGGTCATAAAATTTCTAGTAAAGGAATTAAGGTTGATAGAGTGAAAATTGAAACCATTGAAAAATTACCTCCCCCTAGTACAGTTAAGGCTATTCGAAGGTTTTTAGGACATGCTTGGTTCTATAGAAGATTTATTAAAGATTTTTCTAAAATAGCTAAGCCTTTAACGAATTTGCTAGAAAAAGATGTGTCTTTCGATTTCAATCAGGAATGTTTAGAAGCATTTAATACTTTCAAAGATAAACTAATTAATGTTTCGATTGTAGTTGCACCTAATTGGAATTTACCCTTTGAACTAATGTGTGATGTAAGTGATTTTGCAGTAGGTGCAGTTCTTGAGCAGCGAAGAGACAAGCATTTTCAACCTATTTATTATGCTAACTAGATATTAACAGCTGCACAAGAAACCTACACTACTACAGAAAAAGAATTGCTAGCTGTAGTTTTTCCATTCAATAAATCTAGGCCATTTTGATATTATCTAAAGTTGTCGTTTACACTGACCATTTGACTCTTCGTTATATCCTCACTAAATCAGATGCAAAACCTCAACTTATAAGATGGATTTTATTATTGCAGGAATTCAATTTAGAAATTCAGGACAAGAAGGGAGCTGAAAATCTTGCAGCGGATCACCTCTCCAGGTTAGAGAATTCACATTTCAAAGAGCTTGATGAAAATGAGATAAATGACTCGTTTCTTAAGGGGAAACTTTTGGTTATAACTGACTCTAAAGTTCCTTGGTTTGTGGATATTGTGAATTACTTAACTGCTAACATCCTACCAAAAGGGTTGACACATCATCAAAAGAAACAATTCTTTGCCGATATGAAAAATTATTTTTGGGAGAATCCTTTTCTTTTTCGTATATGTGCAGATCAAGTAATTCGGAGATGTGTTACAAAATCAGAAGCGAGTAAAATCTTGGAGTACTGCCACTTAGGACCAATAGGAGGACATTACAGTGGGACTAGGATAGCACATAAAACACTTGAATCAGGTTTTTATTGGCCTACACTGTTCAAGGACGCTAACAGGTACCTTACTTCTTGTGATAGATACCAGAGAGTAGGTAATATCTCTAAACGTGATGAAATGCCTCAAACTTATATACTCTCATGTGAAATATTTGACCTCTGTGTATTGATTTTATGGGCCCATTTCCTAGCTCATTTGGCAATAAATATATCCTAGTACCAGTCGATTATATGTCAAAATGGGTAGAAGCTCAAGCTTTACCTACCAATAATGCTAGAGTGGTAGTTAGATTTCTTAAGAAGTTCTTTTCTCAATTTGGAACACCAAGAGTAATTATTTTATGGGCGTGTTCCAGGCCATGTGAAGACAGGGCAATGATTTTTAACACACACGGGCTAAACAGGTGCCACACGGGTGTGTGACACGGCCGTGTGGCTCAACATGGGCCTCACACAACCATGTCTCTTTTTAACCCCCAAACCCTAAATTATTTTTTTACTTTTTTTTTCTTCTTCACCTAAAGTTCCCCTTAGCCACTGCTCATATTCCCGACCCCTCTTCCGACCTCTATCATTCTCTATCGGTCCTAGCCTTCAAGCCATACCCTCTCATTTCCCTCTCCTTTCGAACCATCCCCAAACCACCTTGTCACAAGCCCCACCCCACCAACCCGCGCCACATCTGTCCGTTCTCCCCCGACCACCACACACCTCCGTACCCAGCCAAGCGCCCCCTTCTCCCTCTTTTCCCTTCTCTTTTCCTCCCCTCGGCCTCCCTTTCTCTCCACTGTTGAACCCTTTCCCTTTCTCTTCTTCCTCACCCCGTCACACGACAGCCACCACCAATAGCCACATCCCCCCTCGTGACCCCTTCGAGCCATAACACCCACATAAAACCCGATCCCCGCGTAAATACCCCAAACCACCACTGACCACCGCCTTTTCCCATCCGTTAACCACCAGCCGCCATGCAACCACCATCGGTTACATTCTATTCCCTTATTATTATTATTATTATTATTATTATTATTATTATTATTATTATTATTATTATTATTATTATTATTTCTTTATTATTGTTTTATTTTCCTTGTTTTATTTTTATTTTTATTTTTATTAGCTTTATTATTGATTTATTGATTTATTATTATTATTGCTTTATTGATTTGTTTATTCTTGTTCAGTTCAATTCCTTATTCTTAATTCTTTGTTTATGTTTAATTTAGTTTTGGCCATTAGCAGTATCTTTCATCATTATTATGTTTATTTTTTTATTTTATTCATATTATGCTTGCTTATTCATTTTTATAAATTGATCATTTATTTAGTTTTCTACTGTGTCGTAACATCCTGCCAATAAGTCAATTTTCTATTTAGTATAATTCTTGACCTGAACTTAAATGTTTATTTCTTTTTCGCTTGCCTATTATGTTGATTCATCAAATTGAATTATGAGATTGCTTTCTTGCAGGTTTGTTATGACGAACACATGAGGTAAGACTAAGGTCGCCGTCCCCACTTCGAAAAAGCGAAAGGCCTCAGGCACGACTTCTTCCTCGAGCGCTTCTGCCGGGGCCCGCCACCCCTACATCCGATTTGTGGTAGGCCCTCAGGAGGATTTATATCAGCTCCTTCGCATACGACCACTCGACCTAGGTCGTTGCGTTGATTGGACTGCGTTGGAGTAGGTCTAACTAGCTGATGACGTGCGCGCCATTGTTGCCACAGCTCCGTAAGATAGATTCTTTACCATTATCGAGCCCACTTACATGGAGCTAACGTTAGAGTTTTGCTCAATGTTTCTGGTACAACAGGTCATGACAGTTCATGACAAGCCAGACACCATCAGTTTTCGACTTGGTGGTTTGGTACATCACATGAGCGTTCCCGAGTTCGGTGCTACTACGGGACTCTATATAGACAAATTTATGAGTGCCGAGGACTTCTTTTGACTTTATCGACATATCCATCATTCGTAATCACGTTGCTGGGCTGATCTTGCAGCCAGTCAGACACCATATGACGCGAGTTGCTCGAAGGCGACTTCTCTCTCTCTCTGGCCTTATGATACGTTCACGCACTTTTAACTCACACTTTGACAGGTCGAAGAGGGAGCACCGAGTCGTTAGCACTCATGACGCTTACTTTTTATAAAGCATGGCCACCGGCCATATCATTGATTTGGTGTACTTCATCGCTCTATCCTTCCGCCATCAGACTGAACGCCACAAGAAGGGCCCCATCTGTTTAGGCCCTTATGTGACTCGCCCCGCTCGACATTTCAATCTCATCAACACAGCAGAGTAGTCCTCTACACTCATACTAGTCGGCTAAATGTCCCCTCAAGAAATCTCGAGCATGATACACATGAGGACGATTGAGCGACATCGTGGAGTGAATCCTCCTCAATACCAATTGTTTCATTTTGATGCTCAGAATGAACCCAAGGACTTCACTGATGATGTTCCTCCCTATTACGAGGACCTACCACAGCCTCCACCTTCGAGTCACTGACTTGTTTATTCTACCGCTAACTTTCGAGGAGTATCCACCGAGGAGTTCACTAGCTTCCGTCAGTACTGCGTTCAGAGGTTTGACAATATTGATGCGACATTGCAGCAGATTTGTCAGCATTTCCATATTTCTCCTCCAGCGTTGACGACTCACGATATTGATGTGCCTGATGATAAGGACCATTGAGTCCATTTCTTTTATTTTCTTTTATCTTTATCTTTATTTTTATTTTTATTTTTATTTTTATTTTCCCTCTTTCGCTTTTATATTTTGAACTATATTTTATTATGGTTTCTAATCGAGTATAATCCCTTAATCCTTTCCACTACTTGTGTTTATTTTCTTAATAGTTGCTCAGAATCATGCACAACATCTACATTTATCTATAATTCCACTTTTCACTATTCAGGGGATTTCATCCAATATTCAGGGCAGTTTCAATTCTCTCCCTCTCTTATGATATTCTGTTTCTACTACGATTATCTATGTTTGTACATTGAGGAAAGTGTACATCTTAAGTATGGGGAGGTTATTTATATGATTATTTAAAAATCTCTAAATTATGCCTTGTGTTTAAGTAATTTTCTCATACTACTATTAGAATGAATTTTTATTGATTTATAATTTTTGTTGATGTGTTTTAAATTAAATTCATAGGTAATTGTGCATTGATTGTTTAAACTTTAAGACATGAGATAATCAAGCATGATAAGTCTATTTTCAAAATTAAAATTTGTTAGGTTATTTCCCTAAATTGAAGTATTACCTTAAAGTTTGAGATTCGCAAGATTGACATCAAAAACCATAATTTTTGTGAGATTTTGAGCCTTTAGAGCATACACTCTTCTTGCTCACTTTATTATTAGTTATGAGTGTATCAGTATTGATTAGTCATTCTAGAACTTGCTTCAATTATACATATCAAGACCACACATTTGATTTGATATACTGAGATGATAAAGGCACCTAGGTTTTAACCCACTTATCCCATAAAACCTACCAACATGATTAACCCTTAATGAACCCCTTTGAGCCTAAAACGTTGTTCTTTGATCTACACTTAATATTAACCCATAACTCATTCTTTTTGATTCATTGAGAATTTTTCCTATTTTATTGACTCCCTTTTTGTCTAGATTTGATTTGGTTAGTTGCCTAACTATATTCTTTTGTTTAGTTGGTAAATTATTTCTTATTATTCCTTGATATAAAAAAAATCAATCAAAAAAATTATTATACATATATACGTTTATTTTTATTATTACTTAGATCCATATCAATTGAGCTTAAACAGTTATATTCATATTCTGAGAAGAAGTTCATGTTATTCTTAAATAATTTCGATTGATATAATTCAGCATTTGTTTATTTTTCTAGTTCAGTAATCTGTCAATCCGATCTCGATTCTAACCTTCTTTTTCAGCCTTTATCCATACATTTAACTCAAGCCCCATTACAACCTTTAAAGACCTTTTGATTTGTGTATCATCTCATTTTATAGTGGTTGAGATTTGATTTTTCTGCAAGCCTATGGTAATGACTTTTCATGTTTGACTATTGAGTGCTTATTTTTTAACCTTAAACACTTTGAGTGATTTGAGTGAATCTTTAGTGAGGATGTCAATTCTTGTCGGTTTTGAATTAAAGGTAATTACTTAGATAAAGGGAAATACCTATGTTTTCATGATTTAAAAAATGCTCGACCTGGATTGTTTGATTCTTTAATGCTCTTTTAGTTGAATTATCAATATATGATTATTTGTGAATTATGACAAAACATTATTGATGAGAATTATAAATTGAGAAAGTTTAATTTTAATTGTGATTTGAGAATTTTGCTTGAGGATAAGCAAACGCTTAAGTGTGGGGATGTTTAATAAAACATAAAAGTAACATGTTTTAATCCCACGCTTGGCATGTCTTTGGATGATTTATTATGTGAATTAGTGAATTTGATGCTCCTAATCCTTTAAATTTATGTTTCTATACTTAGTAAGCATAGAGAAGTGAAAGGAGCGAAAAACAGGCCAAAATCGGACAAAAAGAGTTGTTTTCAGTAACCACACGCCTTGGGTACTTTTACACGGGCTGACCACACGCCCGTGTGAGCCACACGGGATGGCCACATGCCCATGTGCCAGCCCATGTCGATTTTAAACCCTGCTTCTCTTTTACGTGGAAAAACCTAATTTTTGAGGTTTCTGAGCATTCTAAAGTTTATAAACACATATTAGAAGAGGACTAAAAGGAGCACGAAGAGACGAACGAAGAATTTACTAGAAGAACGCCAACAGATTCAGCTCAGAAGCAGGATCTCCTTCAAGATTGAAGATCTCCATTCAATTTCTTTAGAATTTTTTTGGGTTTCTTTATATTTTGTTGTTTTCCTAATTTTGAGATGTTTTCCTCCCAAAGTATGAACTAAATTCCCTAGATACATAGGGAAGATGAAACCTATGATGGATCTTATTATTTAATTTTTTGGATTATATGTTAAATACTTGTTCTTGTTCTCAATTATGTATGCTTATTTCTCGCTTTAATATTTTCAGGATATTAATTCAAATGTGATGTGCTTATTTTAGTAGAGCAAAAATCCCTATTTAAGAGTAGATCTAGCATAATTGAGTGGAGTTGCATGCAATCCTAGAAATAGGACAACATAAATCTACCGGATTAGAGTCAATTCTAATAGGGGAATCCATAGATTGAGTTAATATGACAATAGGGGTTTTAATTAGAAAGAGATTTCAATTAATTAACCTAGAGTTAGTTGTTCTTATTCTCAAAAGAGATTTTAACATAATTTAGGGATTTCTACTAATCAAGATAAGTGAATAAATCGTCTAATTCAGATTCAGAATAATAAGTGAAGTCTAGGTGGAGTCTTTCCTGGGTATTGTCTTTCTCGTTGGTTATATTCGAGTATTTTCTCATTCTATTCTCTGTTTCATTTTTAATAATTAGTTTAGTTAAATTTAGGTTAAAAACATCCCCTTTAATTTATAGGCTAGATAATAAAAAGATAGTAATTACTAGGACTTTTAGTCCTTGTGGATACGATATTCCCGACTCATTATAGCTATACTACTATTCGATAGGTGCGCTTGCCTTTGTCGTGAGTTTAGTTAGTTTAGTGACTCATCATCAGTAACACTTCATAACTCTAATCTGGCGATGGAGACGAGTTAGAGTTGTTACATGAATTATGGAATTTTTATTAAATAGTGAGACATGTTATATGTATTAAAGAAAGTTGGAAATTCTATTTTTGAATTGTTACAATGTGGACTAAATTGAAATAAGTCCAAAGTATTTAAATTTTGTTCTGTAATAAGGAAATAAAATTGAATATGATATAATTGGCCAAGTAGACGAGATGAGAACTAATAAAATATAAGTGGCATGTCATTCAGGAAAATTTTTATTTTGAATATGCACTTCGGTGTTATCTTATTCAAAATACGCATTCAGTGTTGTCTTGTTTTGAATACGCACATCGATGCTGTCATATTCTATTATTGCACTTTGATGCATTATTGTAGTATTTTTATATATCTTATGTGTTCTATTAAATCTATGTTGGGCCTTTCTTGAATAATAAAAGATAATGCTAAAGTAAAAGGTTATGGTAAGCAAGTTCTGATGAAAAATTCTTATTACACAATAAGATGACAAGTAAAGGATTCTGATAACAACATCTGTTAAACTGTAAAGTGAATTACACTGGTAAAAGTTATGTTCCTATCAATCCATGAAAAGTTAAAAAGTATTGATTTATGGTAATCATGAATCTTATAAATATGAAATAATCTATTGATTGTTAAAATGTACTCTGTTGATTATTAAGATATATTCAGGAATTGTAGTAGTAGTAATAATATTTTTAGTATATAAAGCAAGGTAAATTTGATATTTGGATTCCTAGATACTTACTAAACTTTCACGAGCTTAACGTGTGTCGAAACCATTTTTAAATCGAGTTTTGGAAAATGGGAATCGACTTTAAGAAAAACGAAAGCGGGAGTCGCCACCAATCTTTTTAGGTGTGATTGGATCACCGTATAAAATGTTTTGTTTTAAAACATTAATTTTGGTCTACGAAAGTCGAGAAAATGGATTCGGGAGTCGGTTATGTACGAGAAAGGGTTAGCACCCTCGTAACGCCCAAAAATTGGTACCTAATTGATTATCAAGTGTCTTTAATGCTGGAAATTTGAAAGTTTTAAGATGCAAACCTCTTTTAATTAGAATGTCTCAATTTTGAAAATTAAGGCTCACTTATTTCAAACGAGTCAAAACATCACATCCAGTAAATTAGGACGCAACATTTTAAAACCTTCGAAACTAAGCTCGTCTTTCAATAATTTCTATCTCGAAACAACAAAACGCCATATCCAGTAAGTTAGGACACTATGTTTTGAAATCTCGAAATAATTGTTTAAGTTTTGAAAACTCAAAATCACTTAGAAGGGTGCTTGACTATTCGAATTCAACGAGAAAAGTCGCAACCCAGTAAGTTAGGGCACTACCTTTCTCGAAGTTTCCAAACATCAAGCATTGCCTTTTATTTTTTTTTTAAAAAAACTTGGAATATTATTTTAAATGACATTTTAGGATGACATATTAATGCATCATGAAGCATAGATGTACAAAATATTCTAACATTTCCATACAAACATAAATAATATCATTAAGACAAAACTAAATAACATGAACATACGTTTAATAAAAAAATCATACTAGGGTAAATAAAATATAATAAACAAATAAAAACATGAGTAAACTAAAAGAAAAACATAATACATGCAAAAATTATACAACAATATATATCATAAATAGCACATAAGAGAAATAATTAAACATAGCATATAAAAAAATGAAACTATGCACAAATAAGATAAATGACATACACTAAAAAAATAAATAAATAGAACATTTACAAATTATAAAAATATAATGCAATAGTTCAAAATACATGAAATGATAATATAATATATATACATGCATAGAAAATATATATTTGAAAATAAACTATATAAAAAGGTTAAATATTATAATATATAAAATACATAATCAAATGTATAAAAGATAGGAATTAATATACATATTTGAAAAATGAAGAAATTAAAATAAAAAAAGGTTGAAAAACTAAAATAGACGAAGAATAAAATAAGAACAAACCATAGAGAGTAAGAACGCAAGAGCGAGAGAAATTTGAGTGAATGCTCTTAAGAATTCTTATTGCTTCCCAAAACTCAAGTGATTTACAATGAAGGGAGAGGCCTCTATTTATAGTTGAGCCTCCCCAAATCCAACGGTACAGATCAATTACATCAACGGTTAAGATTAAAGGATATCTACAAATTAAATCTCCAAGATTACAAGATCATATCTTCAAGATTGCATATCATATCTAAGATTGCAATCATATCTAAGATTGTATCATATCTAAGATTGCATATCATTGAAGATTATATTCCATATGAGTCAAGCTTGTAGATGGACCTTAAATCTTTTCAAGTAATGGCCCATTCCGATCGGGCCAAATTATATTTGCAATTCTGGGCTGAACTTGGACTTCGTTTTTTTTTTGGGTTTATTATTTTTGTTTTTGGACTTATTTCTATGCCCGGGCAAAATTGAGTGTCTATAGCTGCCCCTCTTTGCTCATTTCTGCGTAATAGGAATAGAGCAAAGACTATAAAAGGACCAATTTTGCCCGAGCTCGTCGAGTCTTGAGTTTTTGATCCTTGATCTTCTTTAAATGGCCTTTTGACGGCTTCAATCTACTTCATTGCAACTCAGGAAGGCGATATCTTCTATCTTTGATCTATTCCCCATCTAATACAGAGACGCCAAATCTGTTATCTAGGATCTGCTTCGATGTAGGTCCAATCTGTTATGTCTTCGATCTGCTCTCCGTCGAATACAGAGATGCCAAATCATCTTGGATCTGCTTCAGTGTAAACACCTGAAGGTCAGATCTGCTATGTCTTCGATTTGTTCCTTGTAAACACAAAGATGCCAAATCATCTTGGATTTACTTCAGTGTGAACACCTGAAGGTCAGATCTGCTATGTCTTCGATCTGCTCTCCGTCGAATATGGAGATGCCAAATCTGTTTCTTCGATTTGTTCTCTGACAATACAGAGATGCCAAATCATCTTGGATCTGCTTCAGCGTGAACACCTGAAGGCCAAATCTACTATACTTTAACCTGTTACCCTACTGCTTAGGGAGTTAAGGCGCATCTTTGATCTGCTCCATCATCGCTAAGGAGATAAGATCTGTAATTTTAGCTGTTACCCTACCGCGCTTAGGGGATTAAGGCGGGTCTTCGATCCGCTCCACTCATCGCTAGTTAGGAGATAAGATCTGCAAATTTAACCTGTTACCCTACTGCTTAGGGGATTAAGGCGAGTCATCGTCGATCTGCTCCGCTACTGCTTAGGGAGATAAGATCTGCGAACCTATTACCCTACTGCTTAGGGGATTAAGGCGAGTCTTCGATCTGCTCCACCACCGCTAGGAGATAAGATCCGCAAATTTAACTCTGTTACCCTACCACTTAGGGGATTAAGGCGAGTCTTCGATCTGCTCCACTACTGCTTAGGGAGATAAGATCTATAAATTTAACCTGTTACCCTACTACTTAGAGGATTAAGGCGAGTCTTCGATCCGCTCCACTCACCGCTAGGGAGATAAGATCTGCAAATTTAACTGTTACCCCTCTTGTTTAGGGGATTAAGGCGAGTCTTCGATCTGCTCCACTACTACTTAGAGAGATAACATCTGCAAATTTAACCTGTTACCCTACTGCTTAGGGGATTAAGGTGAGTCTTCGATCTACTCCACTACTGCTTAGGGAGATAAGATCTGCAAATTTAACCTGTTACCCTACTGCTTAGGGGATTAAGGCGAGTCTTCGATCTGCTCTACTACTGCTTATGGAGATAAGATCTGCAAATTTAACCTGTTACCCTACCGCTTAGGGGATTAAAGCGAGTCTTTGATCTGCTCCACTACTGCTTAAGGAGATAAGATCTGTAATTTTAGCCTGTTACCCCTCGCTAGGGGATTAAGGCAGTCTTCGATCCGCTCCACTATTGCTTAGGAGATAAGATCTGCAAATTTAACTGTTACCCTATCGCTTAGGGGATTAAAGCGAGTCATCGTCGACCGCTCCGCTCATCGCTTTAGGAGATAAGATTTTGAACTGTTACCCTACCGCTTAGGGGATTAAGGCAAGTCTTCGATCCGCTCCACCATTTGCTTAGGAGATAAGATCGCAAATTTAACCTATTACCCTACCACTTGGGGATTAAGGCGAGTCTTCGATCCTGCTCCACTCATCGCTTAGGAGATAACATCGCAAATTTAACTGTTACCCTACCGCTTAGGGGATTAAGGTGAGTCTTCGATCTACTCCACTACCGCTTAGGAGATAAGATCCGCAAATTTAACTGTTACTCCTACCGCTTAGGGGATTAAGGCGAGTCTTCGATCCGCTCTACTACTACTTAGGGAGATAAGATCTGCAAATTTAACCTGTTACCCTACCGCTTAGGGGATTAAGGCGAGTCTTTGATCTACTCCACTACTGCTTAAGGAGATAAGATCTGTAATTTTAGCCTGTTACCCTACTGCTTAGGGGATTAACATGGTCTTCGATCCGCTCCACTATTGCTTTAGGAGATAAGATCTCGCAAATTTAACTCTGTTACCCTACCGCTTAGGGGATTAAAGCGAGTCATCGCCGACCGCTCCGCCATCGCTTAGGAGATAAGATTCTGCGAACTGTTACCCTACCGCTTAGGGGATTAAAGCGAGTCTTCGATCCGCTCCACCACCGCTTAGGAGATAAGATCAGTAAATTTAACCTATTACCCTACCACTTAGGGGATTAAGGCGAGTCCTCGATCTGCTCCACTACTGCTTAGGGAGATAAGATCTGCAAATTTAACCTGTTACCCTACTGCTTAGAGGATTAAGGCGAGTCTTTGATCTGCTCCATTACTGCTTAGGGAGATAAGATCTATAATTTAACCTGTTACCCTACTGCTTAGGGGATTAAGGTGAGTCTTCAATCTGCTCCACTACTGCTTAGGAGATAAGATCTGCAAATTTAACCTGTTACCCTACTGCCTAGGGGATTAAGGTGAGTCGTCATCGATCTGCTCCGCTACTACTTAGGGAGATAAGATCTGTAATTTTAGCCTAGTACCCTACTGATTAGGGGATTAAGGCGAGTCTTCGATCTACTCCACTACTGCTTAGGGAGATAAGATATGCAAATTTAACCTGTTACCCTACTGCTTAGGGGATTAAGGCGCTGAATTTTGTAATTTTCAATCAATCTTGCTACATTGTCCACTAGGGAATCCACCTGTAGAATTGATTTCCTAGAATTTATACTTATGCCAAATAATTAAGATTCCATGATCGAAATGAGTCAAATGCTCCTAATTACACATATTATGATGCAAAATGTTTATGAAAATAACTCCTATTTCAGACGTCATCACTCATTCATCTATCGAGCTTTCCACCTCGTTCTTCTTGACATATCAATCATACTCTGCTCGTATGCCTCGAATCTTCTCCATCAATTTGGTCTACCGTACCATTCCCCAAACGTTACAACCCACTGAAGATGTTTATGAAATGATCCTTTCTAAAGATCAATATTGCTTAAAACGTCCAGCCACCTTTTGGACTGAAGAAGAAAATCTCTCGAGTATCTCCAACCCATACATATGAGAATTCCTTAAACAATTGTCTTGTTTCAGTTTCTTGTATTATCTACAAATTTCCAGAGTAATATGCAAAACTTCGTTTATGAAGATATTTTAGTTCATCTATCATTATTTCAATGCAACATGCTTTATGAATAATGGAGACAAATAAATTGATCTTGAGGATAATTAGATTTGGAGAGATTATTGGAAGGAATGCAAAAAGATTAACCTGAGAACATATCTTTGCGAAGAAAAAGAATCCAAAGATAGTAAATAGGACAGAAATCAGATGCCCCAGATATCGCCGCTTGAGCGTCTATACACCAGCTCCATGAAGACTTTCTTGAGTTCAACATGTGTTTAAAATATCCAAAGTAATTCATTAATGCCTCGATATGTAACATACTTCACTTCTCGTCGAATCCGGTATAACAAGGTCACTGCATGACTTTCCAAATTTGAGCTGCCCTTTCGGGTTTTCAACTCAAAACCCCTTCGGTCTCAAGGCGCCCTTTGCGGGTTTTCACCTTGGCCTCTCTATTTTTCTTTTTATTTTTTTCTCTTTTTCTTTTTTTTTCTTTTTTTTTTTGAAATAGAAGTCCCAAAGTGCCCTTTGCGGGTTTTCACCTTGGCTTCCCTTCTCCTTCAGAAAAAGTACTCCTTGACCGAGTCTGAATTCACTAGATCAGATAAATTCTTCCTATCCATTTCTTGTCAAAATCAGTGCACCTCTAGAGAAAGCCCTCTTCGCAACATATGGCCCTTCCCAATTCGGCATCCTTTTGCATGGGAAGGATCTCTTTCAGCACAAGGTTTCCTCTATAAAATTCTTTTGGACGAACCTTCTTTGTCATAAGTTTGTGTCATCCATTCTTGGTACATTTGCTTAGGATGAATATTTTCAAGTTAAGTTTACTATAGGTATTCAATTCTTGACTCCATCAAAGCTTGGAGGAAAAATCTTGATTCATAAACCCATGAGAAAGGGATTGCCCCAACAGTAGTCCTGGCTGTTGTTTGTCAAACCTTACAAAAAGATGGTTCAATGATTCTCAGCAGACAAGAATGAAGTTGCTGACTTTATCCTTCAACCTGGAAAGCTGAGGTACAGAGATTACTCCCAGAGCATACATCCCACCATGACTCGATGATGTTTCTGAAGAATCCCTAATCTTCATAAATTGCCTCCAACTGTGAAGCTGCCGAATGAGTGTAGCAAATAGGAGCCACCAAAAATATGGCTGTGGTGCTCCTTTGATACATATAGGATAGAGAATGAACAAACTTTTACAGATCATCAGCCGAAAACCCAGCTTGGTCTAAGAGAACATGATAGTGGGTCTGCCTCGTGATTCCAATCATTCCAACATGGGTACCAAGGTAAAAATCATTGTTCTTTGGATGACATACTTTGTTGTCAATGACAGTACCATGTAGCACATTGTCAGGAGATCCCTGCTGAAAAAACTTGGTATGATGGTTTTTCGTACAACAATAACCACAATCTTTAGGGTTCTACTTCTCGTCAAGGAACTTGCAAGCCTCAATAACTTGGTCAAAACTTGATTGAATTGAGACTCGCTAACCCCATCCCTGAAAATAATGATTTGATCAGGCTTCTTCTTCCCTGAACTTGTATAAAAGTCTAAGAGAGCTTCCTTCATGATACCGTCATCCACTTTGTCAGAAATTGGTTTTGAAGAAAGAATCTATCATTTTAAACTTCAGAGACTGTGTACGGCCTGATGCCTCATAGTTGGAAATCAATGGCCACCGTCTAGAGCTAACCATCACAGCTATTGACGGCACACCAGACTGCTCAGGAAAGCCAAACAATGCACCCATTCCAAAGATGATGGTTGGAACCTTTGAAACAACTGGAATTGAAGGTGTTTGCCCCAGCGTAAGCATAGAGAGTAGGCGGTAGTTTCTTATGCCAATTTTTACCAGTCTCGGTCATCTTTTGTAATTTGTTTTTTTCTTCTTTTTCTTTTCTTTTGGCAACCTTTGTTTGTCTTTGTGGTATGGCGTATTATCTTTGAAAAGATCTGCAAACTTTTGGCATTGTGCACTATATATAATCTTTTTTTTTTTTTTTTTGAAATGGATGACTTTTGACTTTGTAATATTGGCATATGAAGCTATCTCCCCCTCTTAATGGAGTAGTTGACATCCACAAAGATGAGTCATTGCCAGCTTGAAACTTTTGACAAGTTCGGGCCCATAACATACATGCCCCATAAGTCTTGACTCCTTTAAATTTGGCATTTATTGTACAACTGATGCGATCCCTTTCCATGGTGGACCAACAGTGCCCCAAAACCTCATGTTTATCCTGGCAATTGCAAATCCTCCTGCATGCGTCTTTGGACCACATTTTTAAATTCCCATAATAGTCTCAACAAGGTCTTGTTTTGTCTCCTCAGCTAATTTCTAATTTCGCAATCTTTCCTTCCTCTAAGGCTATATTTCCTACCACCACTTCATGGGGTAAAACCATTTTCAACAAATTCAGAAACAAGTCACAATTTTTGTGACCTTCAAGGTACTGAGATTCCTCTAAACACATATCGCACTCAAAAGGAACTCTGGATCTATAGTATCATTGCCCATTTCATTGATATCTAGGGATCTATGATAGGCACATAAATGAATATATAAGGAATAAATGAATTCAAGAATGACTATTTACATGAAATGAAAATTTATAAAGAATTTCAAAGGTCAAAAGAATCAGAATGAAAGAATATTTACTCGAATAAATAATAAAAGTATGTTTTATTGAAAATAAAAATGTCTGAACATGAGCCCTCTTCTCAAAAGAAATATTATTACTCCTAGGCTTTAGAGCAACAAGAGTGTTCTGAATATTACTCCGTAAAATTCCTAAAGATTACAGGAAGTTCTTCTGCAGTCCAATTGTTTAAAGAACTTCCCGGTTCATAAGGGCGAATGCCCTCAAGGTTTCTTTATTCAGTCCCTTCCTCATATATGACATTGATGGGATGACTTTCATTTCCAAACACCCTCTTCTCCGGGTAAGCTATCCCTCCTGACACAAAAGTCTGGGATATGTAAGGGAACGTCGTTAATTCCCATTCAACTTCTTTTTCACTTAGCTGTGACCCTCTTCTCTCTCTCTCTTTTTTTCTTTATCTTTTTAATAACTTTAACTAATTAGGGTCTTTTTAAAATTTTGAATGCAAATGATGCAATGAAATGCTATGATATGCAAATGCATGAATGCAAAAAGTATCGATCTCGATTCAATCTCATTTAGAAAACTTTATTTAGAAAAAGAATATCTTTACATATAAATGGATTACAAATACGCCTTCGTCCTATGGCTCAAAGTTTTAACTCAACAAAGCTAACTCTTGACAATGATATGACCGTAGCTTGTACTTCGTGCTCAATGTATCAGCTTGTACCTTCATGGTCCGTAACTGATCTACTACCATCCCGAATTTGAGCTATGGTTTCACCCATGAGATAATCCCTACATCTATGGACACCTCTTCCAACGTCTATGAAGTTGTTCTGATTATCTTGAAAGAAAGATTGGCAAACAAGTAGGCATTCCTACTTAAAATGCTGCCTTAAAATGATATCCAGCACCTTTAGTGTTTCTTGAGAGCTTTCAGATTCCTGTGTACGCAAAGCATTTTGAAATGCTTACATGGGTATCTTCTCAGCATAGTTAATCTCTACTTTAAAGGTCTTTAAATGATATGGTCTTCTTTAATCTCATTCTTTTGCGTCCATTTTGATGGACCATCGTGGCTTGCATTTCCATTGTCTCGATAAGTGCAACATAGTGAACTCATGCTTGTTGTTTGGTCCTATAATAAATAAGCATTTTACCATCATAGGCACAATTCTTTCCATCCAACTCACCTTTGTAGGTCCATGCATTCTGTCAATCACTTTCCTTCCAACACTCTTACCATCGACCATCTTCATATGAAAGAGAAATGTTGTAATGGTGGAAATGTCCATCAAGACTCTTCTTATTCACCTTGAAATGATTGGTGAGTACATGCACTCTTTCGCCATTTAGTTCTGTAGTACGCCTTGCCATAGGGTGTCGAACAATCTTCCTCGTATCCAATTCTGCTTTGATTGGAAACAACATTAAGACGCACCAGTGGCGGAAGAGGCAGGAATTCCAAGACTGCCCCTTTTCCCTCATGCTCTTTCCATTTTAGCTCACTCCCTCTCCCCATGACGTTCCTCACAAAAGTTGGAATACAATCAGCCCTTGAGTAAACTTTATCAACTTAAATCATAGGACAACGCCACAAAATCGAATATTCCTCTACCACGGGTACCATATTGGCTTTTCCAAATGTAAAGCAATTGTATACAACATTCCAATACTGAGTGATGGCCCGAAACAAATTCTCGTCTATTCCCAAGTCAAGCAAGTACTGCAAGTCCCCATGGTTGTTGTAGAACAACTGCTTGGCTTCGCTACCCCATTGATCCCATATTTCCTTTAACTCATGCTGATTATCCTGTGTGACACTGATACGAATGTAGTCTGACAGCTCTGACACATATCCCATGGCTAGACTATTTTCCTTTACTAACTGAGTTTGCTCTGACCATATATGGACGTTAGCGTTGTCTTCCACTCTATCAAGAAGTCTGTTCTCCATAATAAAACTCTCTAACTTAGAAACTGACCGAAAATCGATACCTTTTAAAGGCGAAATGATATGCAACAAAAGAAAGGAGATAGTTAGTATCACATGATAGCAATAAACTCAAAGATAACCTACAAGGGTAATAATTACGGTATAATTCTATCTAGGTTGAGCTCTTACGGTCCTTCTATATGTGGTTTAGTTCTAAAGTTAAGGTACCTGAACCAGCAGATTCCTTGATCCTCACCCATTATAGGCTCATTTGAATTGAGTTCAGTTCAGGGGAACACATTTCCCTATGGCTATATGGAGATGAAAATCTTACGAAACCATAGGTACGGATGTATCCCGAAAGTGATCTACTATCCTGCACAGAGGCGAAAACCTCACGAAGGCGTAGCTTCTCACTCCCACTTAAGGGTGTGACACAACGGTCATGCAAATGCAATGCGTATTAGAATATAGCAACGCATGTAATAATACAAACACATGTATTGCAAAGAGGATTAAATTTTAAAATTTTTAATTTCTGACATTAAGAAAAGAGATAATCAATTACACGGCTTGACTCTCTTATTAGTCCCCAATGGAGTCGCCAAGCTGTTGAAACCATTTTTAAATCGAGTTTTGGAAAATGGGAATCGATTTTAAAAAAAAACGAAAACGGGAGTCGCCACCAATCTTTTTAGGTGTGATTGGATCACCTTATGTTTTGTTTTAAAACATTAATTTTGGTCTACGAAAGTCGAGAAAATGTATTCGAGAGTCGGTTACATACGAGGAAGGGTTAGCACCCTCGTAACGCCCAAAAATTGGTACCTAATTGATTATCAAGTGTCTTTAATGTCGGAAATCTAAAAGTTTTAAGATGCAAACCTCTTTTAATTAGAATGTCTCAATTTTGAAAATTAAGGCTCACTTATTTCAAACGAGTCAAAACATCACATCCAGTAAGTTAGGATGCAACATTTTAAAACCTTCGAAACTAAGCTCGTCTTTTGAAAATTTCTATCTCGAAACAACAAAACGCCATATCCAGTAAGTTAGGACACTATGTTTTGAAATCTCAAAATAATTGTTTAAGTTTTAAAAACTCAAAATCACTTAAAAGGGTGCTTGACTATTCGAATTCAACGAGAAAAGTCGCAACCCAATAAGTTAGGGCACTACCTTTCTCGAAGTTTCCAAACATCAAGCATTGCCTTTTTTTTTTTTTAAAACCTTGGAATATTATTTTAAATGACATTTTAGGATGACATATTAATGCATCATGAAGCATAGATGTACAAAATATTCTAACATTTCCATACAAATATAAATAATATCATTAAGACAAAACTAAATAACATGAACATCCGTTTAATAAAAAAAATCATACTAGGGTAAATAAAAGATAATAAACAAATAAAAACATGAGTAAACTAAAAGAAAAACATAATACATGCAAAAATTATACAACAATATATATCATAAAATAGCACATAAAAGAAATAATTAAACATAGAATATAAAAAAATGAAACTATGCACAAATAAGATAAATGACATAAACTAAAAAAATAAATAAATAGAACATTTACAAATTATAAAAATATAATGCAGTAGTTCAAAATACATGAAATGATAATATAATATATATACATGCATAGAAAATATATATTTGAAAATAAACTATATAAAAAGGTTAAATATTATAATATATAAAATACATAATCAAATGTATAAAAGATAGGAATTAATATACATATTTGAAAATTGAAGAAATTAAAATAAAAAAAGGTTGAAAAACTAAAATAGACGAAGAATAAAATAAGAATAAACCACAGAGAGTAAGAACACAAGAGGGAGAGAAATTTGAGTGAATGCTCTTAAGAATTCTTATTGCTTCCCAAAACTCAAGTGATTTACAATGAAGGGAGAGGCCTTTATTTATAGTTGAGCCTCTCCAAATACAACGGTATAGATCAATTACATCAACGGTTAAGATTAAAGGATATCTACAAATTAAATCTCCAAGATTACAAGATCATATCTTCAAGATTGCATATCATATCTAAGATTGCAATCATATCTAAGATTGCATATCACATCTAAGATTGCATATCATTGAAGATTATATTCCATATGAGTCAAGCTTGTAGATGGACCTTAAATCTTTTCAAGTAATGGGCCATTCCGATCGGGCCAAATTATATTTGTAATTCTGGACTGAACTTAGACTTCGTTTTTTTTTTTTGGTTTATTATTTTTGTTTTTGGACTTATTTCTGGGCCCGGGCAAAATTGAGTGTCTACAACGTGTGTTTTAAATGCATAGGTGGAATATCAAATTAAAGCTCTAGATTCAGGTTGAGATTTCAACACATCTCATCTCATCATATCACCAAGGCTTGAATAGGGTATGAATTTGATATTTTGGTTATAGAATATGACATGTACATAAGTTATTGCAAGTGTTTTGATGTCATTTGAGTTTTATAATGATTAATTGATGTGAAATCATCAAATTTGCTCTAGTAATGAATGTAACATCTTGGTGCTTTGACCTAATGTTTGAGTCGGGAATGGGGGTGTTACAGGTTGCCTGGAATAAAGCCTTCCAAGTTGTTAGTCTTTTAATGACTAGCCGATAGGTGATAAGCAAAGGGACGTCTTTTAGGTAGCTCATTGTGTTCCATGTGTCCTAGGCTAGAGGAGGTATAACAATATTCCCCCTTTAAGTTAAGGGATAGGTCATAAAATGGTCTATCTTAAGACAAACCACTATTGCAGTTTCTGCGAAAAGCGTAACAATGGATGGTTGAAGATGTAGGTGCAACTTGTCGCGGAAAATGAAGAGTCACTATGAAAGCTTCTAAAATGTTTGCAATAAATATCTTCTAGAGATCATGCCTAAATAACAAGGATAATCATAATCACCAATTTATAGTGACATGTGTTGGACTATTATTGGCTGTTGAAGCAAATAATGAAACGGTGCGTTTAAAAAGAACCTCTAAATATTCTTTGTTTGTTCTTCTATTGAAAATATTTTTTCCTCTGATTTTTTTGAAATTTCTTTTTGCTTTTTATTTTGCAATTGTGTTCTTACTTTTGAGTTTTTTTGGATTCTGGATTTCTTGCTCAACTTGTGTGGTGATTTCATGCCGTGAGGCTTTCCTGTTTCGATTTTTGGTGCTATATTGTTTTTTTAGCCATTACTTTAATATCTTTAGTGCTTTTCCTATGAAACCATAGCCAGAGGTAGGGGTAGATCTAGTAATGTTCTAACCAGAGGTGGAGGTAAACCTGGTGTTGCTCCACCGAAGAAGGCAGTGAAAGAGTAGAAGATTATTGTCACACAACCCAAGAGGACAAAAGATGAGCCAATAGCAAGTCTTAACTACCCGTGCCAAACCACGAAGTTAGAGATGTAAAGGTTACACGTATCTCGTGAATTGACCGACAACCATTATAAGTATGAGTTTAATGTCCCGAAGGAGACCTATCATTTGAGTGAAGTGTTTGGACTCAATTATAGTGAAGAAAGGTTAAGCTTCTACCTCCTTCCGATGTATTTACTTGAAGCTGGGTTCACAATCCCTTTGCCTCACTTCATTCAGGACCTTCTTAAAGACTATAGTGTAGCGTCCAGGCAATTGGCAAGCATCTCCTAATGAAGCTATAAAATGAAGCTAACTCAATTTATTTAATTGTAGCTTTAAAAGTGAAGGAATCCTTCATATTTGAAACTTAATAAAAGAAAAGAAAATAAATCAAGTAGATATGATTTTTTTTCTCTAATCTCTTTTTAAATTTATCTAACCTTCATTTTATTTTTATCGGAAATTAATATATGTCTTCACTCTAAGTTAGAAAATAAAAAGGATTTTCCCATCAGTTACCAGTAAAATAAAATAAATAAATAATGTAAAGTAACTTTAATACGTCAGCAATTGTAGGGCCCCTTTAGATGGGCGATGCGTTTACTTGCGGTTAGTTTAAAAACAGTGATCGCGGTGAAATTGGATACTGTAGCATAAGATAAAAAGAAAACTAAATGCACCGCACTGAAAATAAACGTCTATCCAAAGAGACCGTTAATTCGACAAGTCATATGAACAGTTTTATTATCTCAAAGCAAACATATGCTTCACTCATGCACCATTATTACAAAGTTCGTTATTAACATTTTGCGGCCTTCGACATATGGGCCATTATATGTTATCCGTTCCACCAAAAATGTTCTAAATACAGTAAAAACTCGACAAATAAATATTCAATAAATTAATAATCTCGATTAAATAATAATTTTTTAGGTCCCGACTTAGACTAAGGGGATAAAATAATAACTTAGCTAAATGCATAAGATAATAATTTTTTTAAAAATCCTTAAGGGCCCAATGAAAATATAAAATGATAATTCATTAAATATACTGAAATTTTTATATACAATACATAAAACTAAAGTGCTTTCTAAACAACTCTTATTTTTTTCAATTTTATTCTTTGTTAAAATATTCATCTATAGTTAACTGCTTCTTCTTTGCATGTGAATCAAATACAATTTCACCTTCAACTTTTAGAAGGGCATAAACCAAATATGGTATATTCTTCTTGTGATGTATTAAATAATTCTTCAAGGTATCGACAACTAGAAAAGCCTCTTTTGGAGAAACATTTGGTAAAATACTATTGTCATCTGGATCTTGCTCTTCATCAATTGACACATTCATTACTCATTGAATAATTTCTTCATCCGTAGGTGACTCCATCAAAGATTCATTTTAACTTGGATAATTCATAATCTGCTCAACATCCATGGCATTTTTATACTGTAAATCAGAAATTACTTCTTTTAATTTATGAATGCCTTCAACATCACCAATTTCTTGTTCGAGAGGCATATCCTCCTCGGATCGAATTTTGCAATGTCGGAAACAATTCGCAATAGTTGTAGGCTTCACATCAATATTCCAAGTAGCATTCATAAAATGGATTGCATCCAATACATTAATCTTTTTAGGATTTATTTCTCCTTTCTCATAACCTTCCAATATGCTAGAATAAAAACGACGCCGATAATAAATATTAACTACTCTAATAATTCTAGTATCACATGGTTGAATTTTTATGTTGAATTTGGAGGTAAAAAGAATAATTCAATGTTTCTCAATCCTTCGGTAACCTTGGGATGAGATGGGCAATTATCTAATATAAGCAATACATTTCTACTAGTCATTCTAGCATCAAACCAGCGAACAAAATCTTGAAAAAGTAATCTAGTCATCCATTTTTTTTGTTTACTCGATAATGACAATTAAGATTTTCAATATTCACATGTTTAAAGTATCTAGGATTAGCAAACTTACCAATAACCCAAAGAGGCATTTTATCTTAACAATCCCCATTCCAACAAACCACAACAATAAGTCTTTCCTTGTCCTTTTTTCGTCCTTCTATTTGCTTTATAGTCAGTGCATAATATGCTTGCAAATGATAAAACAAGCCTATTTCATCCATATTATAGATATCCTTCCAATCAAAATTTCCAATTTAGCTCTTATTTGAGGTAAAGCATCTTCAATATTCTCCATAACAACTAAGACACTTTCACCAAATCTTCTATAAAAGTTAATCCCATGTCTTGCCTTGAACCATTCTAACCAACCAATTGAGAAGTTAAATTCGGAATTTGCATCATCATACATTTTCTGTAGAAACTCTTTTACTTTAGTTTGAATCATTTCTCCAGTCATGTTTACTTTCTCTTGATATTGGAAAAACCACTCATACAATACCTTCTCTAATTCGGGATATTTGGCTAATTTGTGCCTTTTAACATTGCTATTCTTTATCTCTTTTGACAAATATTTAGATGACCTTTTAAGAGTATTTGATATTGTTGATTGGCTAACAGAGAGATCAAATGTTTGTTAAACCCACTGTTGCAAATCTTTTTGACTTGAAGAGGAATGCTCATTTTTGTACTCACATAATGTTTTTCTAATCTCATTTGTCAATGTAGACTTTTTTATATCTTTCAAATGGGAAGCTATGGAGGAAAAGCTTATATGAATTTCAATATTTTGATTCGTATATGTGTTTATTATAATAAAAATTTTAATCTATCCAATGAATATATACATACTGAATTTTGAAACTATTAACTCTTTTTTTCTTTATGGTTAGATGAACCAATTAATGAACTCTTTCCTTTTTGTTATATGAACCAATTAACTTTGATTCATTGCACCTACATGCATATTGGATTCTATAATAATAATAAAAATTCATGCATAAAGTATGAAATATTTTCTAAATTAATAAATTTATCGATAAATTAATAAAATATTCATTTACTGATAAACTAATAACCTCGATAAAATAATAATTTTTTTGAGTCCTAAGCATATTATTTTATAGAGATTTTATTGTATTGGTTTAACATTTTCTTTAATTCACGATTTAACTCTTAAAGTATATTTTTTTCTTAATTTGATATTTAAAATATTAATTTTTTATTTGATCTATTTTGTAACAATTGTTAAAAATTTCTATTAGGCAATTTTGGCCAATGAAAAAATGCCACGTGACATGTTTTAACCAATAAAAATATTTTACGTTGCAATTAATTTTATTTAAATATTAAATTTAAATTTAAAATATAAAATATAAAATTATAATATTAACAATTTGATATTAAAAACCCAAATATTTTCTAATGTGGTCATCATCAATACTGACAATTCGTACTCTTTTCTATTATTGGAAACTTGCAACCATTTTATGAATGTCTATAATAAAAAAATGTCACAACCAATGAAAATTAAATATATTAATCTTTATATATTATTTTGAATTTTTAAAAATTATAATATATATTTTAGAATTTTATACAACAGTTGATTTTAAACTTTTTTTAATTATATATTATTGTAGCGACGTAAAATTTTTGCTTTCGGTCGCTAATTGAGGCGAATTATTGAAAATTTGAAAACTGTTTTATTAAAAAAGGGAGTCGCCACCGATCCTTTTTCTAGGTGTGATCGGACACCTAATAAATCCTCTCTTTAAAAGAAAATTTATTTTTTAAACAAAAGAAGGCTGAGTTTAGGTCTACGTCGAAAGCCAGAGAGAAAAATAGGGATCGGGAGTCGGTTACGCACCAGGAAGGTATTAGCACCCTCGCGACGCCCAAAATTGGTATCTCGTTAAATGTGTGTTGTCTTAATTTCCAAAAATGCGAGGTCAATGTAACATTTAATCGTGATCCGATCAAAACAGGAGAATTTTTAAAATTTTGATTTCTTTTGAGAAGGACGTTCCGTTTTTTTTTAACACAAGCCGATTGATATTCACCCAACATAGTAATGAAATTGACGACTTAATGTTAAATCGATGCATTGCCTTATTTATTGAAATTAATAAAAAAACATGAATAAAAATCTTTAAAGTAGTGAACAGTAAAATGATATAAAATGGGCGGGAAACCAAAAAATAAAAGAGTTATAAATACATCGAAGCAAATAATAAATATGACAATAATATTAAAAACAATAACAATGTATACAAAATTAAACATGATAACAATAGTATTAAACAAGAAATAGAGACGAACATATATATAAACATATAATAATAATAAGTTAAGTGACGTAAACATAATATTAAAAATACTAATAGTGCTATATATATATATATATATATATATATATATATATATATATATATTAAAGTATATACGTAATAATAGGAACGAAAAGTGTAAACATAATAATACTAAATATATACATAATATATGTATACATAATAATATGAATATATGCAATATATATTAAAAATACTAAAAGCAAATATATATTAATAATACTACATGAATATGTACATAGATATTAATAATAATATTAAAAGTATGTACATAATATAGTCATTAAAAAATATATATATACATATTAGAAATAATAATAATAATGTTACAAAATAATTATTAATAATAATTGAATAAACATATACATATATATTTTAAAGATATGTACATATATAATATATATACACTAATAATAATAATTATAATAATAATAATAATAAAAAGATGTATGTACACTAAATAACACATAATAATATTAAAATAAAATAATAAGTAACAATAGCGAAAATAGTAGGTATAATAATAAATATAATGATATATGAAAATAAAGCTATATATATATAAAAAGTATATATATACACAAATAATAAAATATATGTACCAATATTAATAATAATATAATAAGGATAAAAATAAATATAATAATAATATATACACATAATATAGTATTAAGAATATATATATATAACATAGTGTTTAAGAATATGTACATAAGATGATCAAAATACGTACATGGGATAGTATAAAAAATATATATAACTAATAATATAAAAATATATATACGTGAAATAACATAAAAATATGTGAATAGTATGATATAAAAATATGTACAATATATATATTAGAAATAGTAATAATAATATAAAAATAACTATTAATAGTAATACATGAATATATACATATATATATATATATATATATATATATACACTTAAATACCAATTGAAACTAATATTAGTACCAATAATAGTAGCAAAATATTGATAATAGATATAATAATGATATATATAAAATATGATAGTATAAATGATATTAAAATAAAATAAAATACGTAAAAGAGGGTAAAAAAAGATAAAATTTAAATTAAAACAATATTTTGAGGTAATTTTGGAAAGAAATAAAGGAAAATAGGATCGATTTGAATGCGTGCAAAATGAGGGAGGACTAAAAAAGCAATTATTCCTCCCCTCAAAACGCAACACAACAAGAGGGACTAAATCGCAAAGCGCTATATGCTTTGGGGCTAAATTAAAAATCCATAAAAGCTTAATTGCGAAGTATCAGAAAAACGGAAGGACCTCGCGCATAAATAACCCATATAAACAAAAACACGCGGATCCTAGTGGGTCGGGTCGGATCGATCCGACCCTATCCAAAACGACGTCCTTTTATTAAAGGGGGGACCAAAATGCACCGTTTTGGTCCCTACAAAAGCCAAATTTATTTTTAAAAAAATCATTTTGTAGCTTAGGAAGAAAAAAAAAAAGGGAGAGGGGAGAGCTAGGGATTTCCGGCCACGAGGGCCACTGCACACCACCACCGTCGCCGGCGTCGGCCACCGTACACGGTGGCTGGATTTTCGAAAAAAGGTAAATTTTTTTTTTTTTTTTTTTTGTTGTTTATATATGTAAAATGTATGGAAATATAGATTCGAAAATAAATAAAAAATAAAAAGACTAAATCACCTTAGGCTTTTGATATCGGTATTTTGGTTGCTCCAATTAGTGTTATTCTTGTATTTTTTCTTATATTTTCCCGAATCACTGCTTGTGTTTATATTGAAATCTAATTTTTTATTGTTGGAAAATAGCCAAAAGGATCCGAGAGAGACAAAAGAACTCTGTTTTTGGCTTTTTAAAGCCATTTACAATGCCCTAATCCTATTGTGTGTTTGCTTGATTTTGCAAGAGGAGCAGGTGGTGGTGTAGAGTTGGTGGCCGGTGCAAGTGGGCTGACGTCGGTGGCGTGGTGTCAGAGGGTGGTTGCGGCGCAAGTGGGAAGGTGGCTAGGTGGCAAGGGTTTCTTGATTTATTTTTTTTTTGTTTTTGTAACACCCTCTAACCCAAAACCGTCGTCGGAACAAGGTTATGAGGCATTACCGAACATATCAGACAACTTACGAATAATTTACAATTAATATAACTTTTATAGTATAATATAATAATTTAGTCCCTATATTAAACTCTCGAAGTTCAAACACGTATTAAAAGTAGAACGGGACTTGTTCGAGTATTCCGAATTTTTTTATAAAATTTTAGCAAAGATTTCTGCTTATTTTTACCTAAAACCTCCCGCAAAATTCAAACTAAAACACCAAAGCACCAATGTTTCACGTTCATATAACTAACATTTATATCATTAACATAATTTTAACTTAATAACTATCATAGCATCATTCAAAATTGATTAAAAACTTCATTCATTTAACAACTTAATGTTCATGTATCAAAATATCATATACTTTCCTTGCCATTTCATTTAACCATCTACATCTTATAATTCAACCTTCACTACCCAAAGTAATATACATATTCAAGTGACTAAACAACACCTATGTACATGCCACCTTTACCCAAAAGAAAAAATATACATCACCAAATTTGTGTTGGAGTCGGGAATGTTCTGGATGCTGAGCCGGGACACTTGACTTCTACTAACCTGCGCACGGAAACAACCGTACGCTGAGTATGGATATACTCAGTGGTATTACCATAATTCAAATTATATCAACAATAGTAAAAACATAAATATTAAAATACCTAACAATTAATGTCATATGTACTAATTCATAAACCAATGTATTTTCTCAAACTTAAATTTATATCACTTATGAACATACATTTCATACTTTTCTCTTACTATCACAATTCCAATTTCAATTCGTAATTCAATTTCTTTTTCTCATTTCAATGCCTCAAATTCACATTTCAATTTTTCACCCTATTAACGTAACTCGGACTTTGGCGAATACACGGATCCAACCAAACACACCAATATGGCACCCAGTGCCTCATCGGATAGTTCGAAGTAATAGTTGACACCCAGTGTCTCATCGGTCTAGCCGAAGTAAAGTTGGTACCCAGTACCTCATCGAATCTATCCGAAGAAATATAGTGACACCCAGTGTCTCATCGACTCGAGGTCGAAGTATCCCTGAACACTTCCAATCCTATGGCATGCCAACTATATCCGACTCAGCCCAACTAGTTAATAAGGTATTCAATTCACTTTCTCAATTCTGTATCACTTTCAATTCACAATTCAAATCACCATTCATATTTCAATCAATACACTTTTCAAATAATCACATATTCCATAATTCACTTATTCAATTCAATTTGATTCAATTTGCATCACTTTCATTTTCACTCAATATTCATATCGATTTCACATACTTACCTCAAGTCTTACTTACCATACATAACAATAAAAAAATTCAGCAATCAATAATAATTAAAATTCGAATTATAGTAATACACACCGTAATTCTCCCGTTTTAGTCCTCGATGACTTTCTCCTTACCTTTCGATGCTGATGTTTCAGGTTCTTTGTTGGCTACGAAAATAATAGTAATTTACATTATCATTTATAGCATTAATTATAATAAATAATTAAATTTCTAAACAATTCCTACCTTATTCTCAATTTAATCCTAACTAATCTTAATTGTTTTCTTAATCCAATTCACTCTCTTTTTCTATTCAAATTTTGTCTAAACTTATATCTAACTATAAAATTTCCAGCATATTTCTCTAATTTCGAAATTTCTTCAATTTAGTCCCTACAACATAAAACTTATAGCCTAGTTTACAATTTAATCCCTTAATCAATTCTAACTTAGAATTCATTCAATTAAATCCCTAATTCCATAATTTGTCCAACATGAACCATATTTGGAAACATATGAACTCTTGAACTATCAACTTAATTTCATCAAAATCTTGTTTTAAAGCTTCTAAAACATCAAAATTAACTAAAAAGGACTTAATTGACTTACCACATTAACTCCAAGCTTCAAATCCTTAGTTTTTCTTTTATTTTTCTTTCCCTTTTCTTTCTCTTTTTCTCCCCGCTTCCCGTTTTCAATTCTGTTTCTTTTGTTTTGTTTCTTTGTTTCTTTAATTCTTTTGTGCTTTATTATTTTTATTAACATAATATAATATTAATATCATATATTAAAATATCTTTTACTTTAATATTAAGTAAATTAATAATTATATAACAAGTGTACATATTTATATTATCACAATTGTCATTATCTAATTTGCTTATCAAATAAAAATCTCATGATTTAATTAATACAATTAATAATTATAAAATATCTTTATACTTAAATTATAAGTAATTAAATATTTAAATTACAAATGTACCAATACAATTCTTACACATGTATATTTTATTACCATACAATTGTCTTCTATTTAATTTATTTATAATATATTATCAATTAAATAATCATAATAATTTAATATAAAACTATAATAATAATCATTATAATATATATGTATAATATATAATTTAATATATAAAACCTAAATAAAATCTTTGATTTTATTTTACCAATATGCCGGCTCATTTGTAGTTAATGTTTAATTGCCATTTTAATCCTTTTTATTTTCTATTACTTTATAATTAAACTTTTACCCTTTATTCAATGTAATCCTTTTTACTAATTACTCTAAATTAAGCTAAATTCACCTAATTAAATCCTAATTAGACACACCACTAGGCTCATAAATATTTTTAATAATTATTTTCGAACTTATTTCACTAAGACGGAGGCCCTATAACTCACTTTTTCGGTGCCCGTGAATTTCGGGTCATTACAGTTTTTGGGTTAGGGCTAGGGTTAAATGTGGGCCTAAGTGTGGGTTAATTTAGATGGATGTGGGCTGATTGGGGTTTGGGTAAGTTAGGTGGGTTTTGGTTTTTTTGTTGTAAATGGGCTTAATTTGTGGTAGGCCAAAATTGGCCTGCAACAGCTGCCCCTCTTTGCTCATTGTCGTGTAACGAGAATAGAGCAAAGGCATAATGAAAGGCCAATTTTGCCCCATTTTGCCGACTCTTGACTTCATTTGTACTCCTCTTGTTCAGGTAGTCTTTTTCCAATCCACTGTATCTTGTTGTTTTGATTCAATCTACTGTAACTTCAAAGATATGCCCTGTAGCTTCAATCTACTCCAATCTTCAGGGATATAAAATTCATTGTGATCTGCTCTTCTGCTGTATCTTCAAGAAGATAAAATCTGCAACTTCAATGTGCTCCACTGCAACTTCAATCAGCCCCACTGTAACTTCAGGGCTCTGCTACAACTTCAAAGTGATAAGACTTGTAACTTCAACCTGCTTCACTGCAACTTCAGGGAGGCCAAAATCTGTGTCTTCGATTAACTCCAATCTTTATCCTTTACTCAGTGTGCGACCTGAGGCTCAACTCACCTCTTGCAATATGAATTGACTTTTTAAAAAACAGACATTAAAAACAGAAATTGAAAATAGCTCAGCATGCGAGCCAAGGCTCAACTCACCTCTCGCAATATGAGTTGGTTTTTTTTTTTAAACTTAATTTTGAAAAGCAGATTTTGAAAATACCTCGACATGTGACCCGAGGCTCAACTCACCTCTCGCAATATGAGTTGATTTTTGAAAAATATAAATTGAAAAAATAGAAATTGAAAATACCTCAGCGTGTCCTGAGGCTCAACTCACTTCTCGCAATATGAGTTGATTTTTTTGAAAAGCAGAAATTGAAAATACCTCAACGTGCCCTGAGGCTCAACTCACCTCTCGCAATATGAGTTGACTTTTGAAAAACATAAATTGAAATTACCTCAGCGTGTGACCTGAGGCTCAACTCACCTCTCGCAATATGAGTTAATTTTTTGGAAAACATAGTTTAAAAAACAGAATTTGGAAATAGCTCGGCATGTGAACCGAGGCTCAACTCACCTCTCGCAATATGAGTTGATTTTTGAAACACATAAATTGAAGAACAAAAATTAAAATTACCTCAGCATGTCCTGAGGCTCAACTCATCTCTCGCAATATGAGATGATTTTAACGAACAGAAATTGAAAATACCTCAGCATGTGAGCCAAGGCTCAACTCACCTCTCGCAATATGAGTTGATTTTTGAAAACTAAATTTGAAAAACAGATTTTGAAAATACCTCGACATGTGACCCGAGGCTCAACTCACCTCTCGCAATATGAGTTGATTTTCGAAAAACATTGAAAAAAAAATAGAAATTGAAAATACCTCAGCGTGTCCTGAGGCTCAACTCACCTCTCGCAATATGAGTTGATTTTTTGAAAAGCAGGAATTGAAAAGCAGAAATTGAAAATACCTCAACGTGCTCCGAGGCTCAACTCTCCTCTCGCAATATGATTTGATTTTTGACAAACAGAAATTGAAATTACCTCAGCGTGTCCTGAGGCTCAACTCACCTCTCGCAATATGAGTTGATTTTTGAAAACAGAAATAAAAACATCAAAATACCAAAACCTATCATCTGGTGGAACTCAAGTGTCTTTTCCTTTGACTCAGTACAGCTAATATCACATCCTCTTGCTCTACTGGAGTACCTGTATATGTCATGCATGATGTTATCATGATATGCATATATTGTCTTAAATGCCTTTATGCCTACATGATTATGCTATGCGCCTTAGGCATGTTTGTCGTATGTCCTTTTACGTCACGATTTTTGTGATGATTTGCATTCATTACTTCGGTTCTTGACTTTCTCTTTAGGCCCTGTACCCGTCCTCAAGCTTCACGAGTAATCAATGTTTCTCAGATATCACTCTTTTGCCCCTGGTTAAACTTTGTCCATACTTTGAGACTCTTGTACTTATCAAATTTTTATCCGGGTAATGCTCAACATTTCTTTTGTCTAGAGTATGTCATTTCACTATTTATCATGTAAATAAACCACATAATGAGATGCATGAAAATGGTCAGGTAGGGACAAAAAGGATACCTCACATTTATTTATTCCAAATGTAGCAAACAAAGAAAATTAACCAATGATGGTAAAAAAAGTGTCATAAAGAGAAAGGGGATCGCATTCAACGGATACAAATGCTCTAGATATTCGACGCATGAACTCTTCCACGTTCTCCAATAAAGAATCTTTTCGAGCATGGCTTCTTGCGTAGAAGATTTCGAGCTGCTGAAAATGCTTCAAATACTGTAGTCTTGTCGTTTGACTCACTTGTTCAAATCGTCTTGCTCTTTGAGCCCAGTGTTTGTTTCATTAGAACTCCCTTTCGGGTTTTCATCCTAATCTTTCATGCTAATCAAGACGCCCTTTTCGAGTTTTTACCTTGATCTCTTTTTTTTTTAAGATGCCATTTTCGGCTTTTCATCTTAATTATCTTCTTTTTCAAGCATAATATTTCTTCACAGCATCTGAGTTCACTAGATTCGGTAACTCCTTCCCATCCATCTCGGTGAGAATCAAAGCTCCACCCGAGAATGTCTTCTTTACGACGTATGGTCCTTTTCAAGTTAGTACCCATTTTCCTCGCAGGTCTTTTTGTATTGGGAGAATCTTTCTCAACACGAGTTCTCCTTCGTGGAATTCTCTTGGTCGTACTTTCTTGTCATGAGCCGCGATCATTCTCTTCTGGTACATCTATCCGTGACAAATTGCCTTTAGACGTTTTTCCTCGATGAGGTTTAACTGGTCATATCGAGCTCGAACCCACTCTACTTCCTCTAGTTTTGACTCCATTAAGGCTCGTAGAGAGGGGATCTCAACTTCGATAGGTAACACAGCTTCCATTCCATAAACCAAAGAGAAAGAAGTTGCTCCCGTAGATGTCCACACAGATGTGCGATATGCATACAAAGTAAATGGTAGCTTCTCGTGCCAGTCTTTATATGTCTCGGTCATTTTCCCAATAATTTTCTTAATATTCTTGTTGGCCGCTTCAACAGCTCCGTTCATTTTTGGGCGATAGGATGATGAGTTATGATGTTTTATTTGAAATTGCTCACACACTTCTTTCATCATATTGTTGTTCAGATTCAAGGCGTTATCTGAAATGATTCTTTTAGGCAAACCATATCGACAAATGATTTCCTGTTTCAAAAACCTGCAAACTGCAGTCTTCGTCACATTGGCAAATGAAGCGGCCTCTATCCATTTTGTGAAGTAATCAATAACCACAAAAATGAACCGGTGTCCATTAGAAGCTTTTGGGGAAATTGGCCTTATAACATCTATGCCCCACATAGAAAAAGGCCACGGAGAACTCATGACATGAAGGGGCGAAGGGGCTATATGGATTTTATCACCATAAATTTGACATTTGTGGCATTTTCGTACAAAACTAATGCAGTCACTTTCCATCGTCAGCCAGTAGTAACCAAGTCTCATAATCTTCCTGGCCATAGTGAAACCATTGGCATGCGTCTCACAAATTCCTTCATGGACATCTTTAAGTATTTTCCTGGCTTCAACAGCATCTATGCATCTCAAGAGCACTTGATCTTTTCCTTTTTTGTACAGAATGTCCCCATCAAGAACAAATCCCGTTGCCATTCTTCTGATTGTTCTTTTGTCATTCTCATTGGCTTGTTCGGGATACCTTTGATTCTTGATATATTATAAGATATCATAGAACCATGGCCGTCCGTCTGGCTCTTTTTCAGTCCTGAAACAATGTGCAGGGACTTCATATATGCTCATTTGCAGAAGCATTATCTCTGTTTCTCTGTTCGCTTTAAACATTGAAGCCAAAGTGGCCAAGGCATCAGCCAGTTGCTTTTCTTCTCGTGAGAAGTAATTAAAAGTTATTTCTTTGAATTCTTTAATCAGTCCTGCCACTAGATCGCTGTATTTGACTAATTTAGAATCTCTCACTTCCCAATCTCCACGGATTTGGTATATCACCAACGCTGAATCTCTGTACACTTCTAGAATTTTTACATTTCGTTCAATAGCTGCACGAAGTCCCATGATACAAGCCTCATACTCTGCTATGTTATTGGTACAGAAGAAATTCAGCCTGGCAGTGAACGAATAATGATTCCCTTCTGGCGATACTAAGACTGCTCCAATCCCATGCCCCAATGCATTTGACGTACTATCAAAGCGCTTCTTCCATGACTTCTCTTTTGATAACTCACATTATTTTTCTATAATGCACATCAAGTCTTCATCTGGGAAATCAAATCTCAATGGCCCGTATTCCTACATTGTTCGAGTTGCTAAGAAATCAGCTATTGCACGCCCTTTTATCGACTTTTGGCTCACATAGACGATGTCGTATTCTGATAATAGGATCTGCCATCGTACCATTCTTCCTGAAAGTGCAGGTGATTCCATCATGTAATTTATTGGGTCTAGATTTAAAATTAACCATGCCATATGATACAACATATATTGCCTGAGCCTTCAAGCTACCCAAACCAATGCGCAACAAAATTTTTCAATTGACGAATACTTTGCCTCATACTCTGTGAACTTTTTGCTAAGATAGTAAATCGCCTTTTCTCTTTTCCCCGACTCGCCATGTTGCCCCAGTACGCAACCCATTGAATTTTCGAACACAGTTAGATACAATATTAACGGTCTTCCCAGAGTTGGCGGTACTAACACCGGAGGACTAGATAAGTATTGTTTTATCTTGTCAAAAGCCACTTGGCACTCCTCGTTTCATTCTCCCGGGTTATGTTTTCAAAGAAGTCAAAAAATTGGGTCACACTGGTTGGTAAGTTGAGCAATGAACCAAGCGATGTAGTTTAATCTCCCTAAAAATCCTCTGACTTCTTTTCGCGTGCGCGGAGGTGGTAGTTCTTGTATGGCTTTTATCTTATCTAGATCAACTTTAATGCCTCTCTCACTGACGACGAAGCCTAGCAATTTTCCCGAGTTAGCCTCAAACGTACATTTGGCTAGATTAAGCTTCAACTAGAACTTTCTCACTCTTTCGAACAACTTCCTGAGGTTCCCAATATGCTCTCTTTCCCCCTTGGATTTGGGAATCATATCATCGACGTAGACTTCTATTTCTTTGTGCATCATGTCATGAAACAACATCACAATGGCCCAGTGATATGTTTTCCCAGCATTTTTTAATCCGAATGGCATTACCTTATAACAGAATGTTCCCCACATCATTACGAATGTAGTTTTCTCCATATCCTCAGGAGCCATCTTTATCTGATTATAACCCGAGAATCCATCCATGAACGAAAACAATAAATGTTTGGCTGTGTTATCCACCAATGTATCGATGTGTGGCAAAGGAAAATTATCCTTAGGACTTACTCGCGATAATCCACACACATTCGTACTTTACTGTCTTTCTTCGGTACTGGGACTATGTTAGCCACCCATTCTGGATATTTAGAGACTTGCAGGAAGCCAGCATCAAATTGTTTCTTGACTTCTTCTTTTATTTTCAACAGCATTTCAGGTCTCATCCATCTTAGCTTCTGTTGAATGGGTTTGCATTCTGGTCTCAGTGGGAGTCTATGGACCACTACATCCTCATCCAATCCTGGCATGTCCTGATATGACCATGCAAATACATATTTGTACTCATGAAGCAAAGCGATCAAATCATGTCTGGTGTCATCTGAAATAGAGGTCCCAATCTTTACTTCTTGCCTCTTTTCTTCATTTCTCAAGTTTACTATCTTAATAGATTCTTGATGAGGTAGAATCTATTTATATTCTTGTTCTACCATTCTTAACAAGTCAGGAGACGAGACATAGTCTTCAATATTTTCCTCATCTTTGAACTCTCCTAAACAAATAGCCTTCTCGAAATAGATTTCAAGATTTGTGACAGGTTTGTTCATATCGTTGATATCTGAGCACCTAAAAGTCGAATGAAAAAGAAAACTATAGAGGAGCATCAAAGTATTGGGACCAACAATCATAATGGCATGATGTGAGATATATGCAATAACAGGCTGTGAGAAGGGGAAAAATTATGAGAATGAAAAGACCATGACAAAATACATCTTCATTAATGTTCATTTAAATGATAAAGAGCAAAATCATAAGCTCTTTCAAAAGAATCCCTACTATTACTTAGGGACACACAAAAAGGAGAGTGTTAACATTGAGCATTACTCTAGAGGAGACTTAGAAACTACAAGAAGATCCACAGCAGTCCAATTGTTCAATATGAAACCAGGAGGACAAGGGCGTATCGTTGAAACATCTTTAATTGCATCATTTCCTTTGTCAATGTCATTTATACTGACATTCTGAAGACTCCTTTCAATTAATAACAGTGTGCTTCATGGATTATCTTGCCCGGGGTATATCATTCCCGCAGATGTAAATGTTTTTGACAAAGGAGGGTATGTTATGGGCTCTAATTTTAATTCTCGGCCTAAGGCTCTTGCAATCTGCTTTTCTTGATCTTTCTGCAACTGTTTTCTTCTTTGTCGTATGTCTGGCTGGAACCCTAAACCGTATCGGGCCTTGTGGTGCATTGGCTTTAGAGCCCTGACTATTCCTTGCAGATACCTTCCCAAACCTTTCTTTGCTTGGCCTCCTTTTCTCAAAGTCATCTTTACACCCAATCTGGTATTCTTTGACAGTTTTGGCACCAGAATTTTGTTTCCCTCAGTGACAAAAGTGGCATTGACAAACTTAAAGGATCAGAAGGAACATTCTATTGCATCTTTGCTTACTTCCAGGTACGGTACATCGGCAGAGATAGATGCGACAATGTCTTTTTCTCCCTCGACAGTGACCAAACAGCCATCCATGATAAACTTCACTTCTTGATGGAGAGAGGACGGAGCTGCTCCAGCAGAATGGATCCAGCACCTTCCCAAAAGGCAGTTATACGAGGGTGTGATGTCCATGACCTGGAACTCAACATTATAAATGTAGGGACCCACTTCTAGAGGGATCTCAATATTTCCCATGACTTCACGCCTTGTCCCATCAAATGCCCTTACTGTGGAATGACAAGGCTTTAAATAGGACAGATCCATCAAAATTCTGAAAAGCGTGGCCAAAGGCATGACGTTGAGTGCCGACCCATTATCGGTGAGCACGTTCAGTATTATGTAGCCTTACAGCGAGTCGTGATATGTAGTGCTTTCACTGAGCCTCTACCATTTGGCGGTATCTCATCATCACTAAAAGAGATGAAATTGTCAGCGTTCAGATTATTCACCCACCTATCAAGCTTCTCAACAGATATGTTGTTTGATATGTAAGTTTGATTTAACACCTTCAGCAAAGCGTTCCGGTGTGGCTCTGAATTTAACAGTAGAGATAAAACTGAGATTCGTGCTGATTGCTTATTCAATTATTCCACCACATTGTATTCGTTGTGTTTGATAAATTTCAAGAACTCCTGTGCTTCCTCCTCATCTACAGGCTTTTTAGTTTCTTGCACATGTGAAGTTTCCTGCTCGACTTCGGCCTCGTACATCACTGCCTTTTTTTTTTTGCTTCCAGTCACTGTTCTTCTTTATCAGCTCAAGCTCTTTAGAATAACACCGCCCACTGTGGGTGAAATGGCCTACCCCCACAACCATGAAAATTACAAAAACCTTGACCTCCTTCTCCGAGAATTTTGTCGGTACGACAGAGTAACCCCTTCTCAACCAATACCTCTCAGATTTTACGCCAGAGGCGTCTTACTCGTAAACATGACTTTTTGTTTGCCACTTACCCTCCTCCGTTACCGCGTTCACATTCCCTTCAGCATGGTCAGGGAACGGGTTCCCAGTTGCGTTACTAGCACTATCGAATCGCAGGATGCCCACATCAATGAGTCCTTGAACTCTCCTCTTAAAGGCAAGGCAATTCTCCGTAGAATGCCCCTGGTTTCCAACATGGTATACACAACTAGCGTTAGGATCGTACCATTTCGGGTACGGGGGTTTCAGGGGTGCCATACGATAGGGAGATATCAATTGTTTCTCTAAAAGTTTTTGGTACAATTCCCCATACGACACAGGGATAGGAGTAAATTACGGTCTCTCGGGATTGGGCCTTGCTGGTCTTGGTTCGTTTCTGGGTTGGCTTTGAGATGGTACAATACTTGGTGGGAATGTGACGACGGGTCTTTGGTTGTTCGTGGCGTATACGGGGTAGGAAGGAGGTGGTGCTTGGTAGTAAGGGTTTTGGGAGGAAAATAGACGTTTGGGGATGAGTGATATTACGATCGTGGTTGGTTTGAGTATGGGTTTGGAGTATAGCGGCTTCCAGCTCCCACCATATGGGTTTCTAGCTCTCTTTTCTTTACGGGTACTGCCCTTCTTGAACTGCCAGAACCTTCCATCCTTCCACTCTTGATTGCATTCTCAATAAGTTCCCCGGATATCACAATATCCGCAAAGTCCTTTGTGGCACTTCCTACCAACTTGTCATAGAATGGCGCTTTTAACGTGTTGATGAAAAGGGTCGTTATCTCAGTCTTAGTCAGTAGAGGTTCCACTTGGGCCGAGGTATCTCTCCACCCTTGAGCGTAATGCTTGAAGGTCTCCGTTGATTTCTTCTCCATCATTTGCAGAGTCATTCGGTCAGGCACCATATCGGATACGTGTTTGTACTGTTCACAGAACGCTGTCGCTAAATCCTTCTATGATCGGATCCTTTCTCTATTAAGTTGATTATACCATCGAAGAGCTGATCCGACTAAGCTATCCTGAAAGCAGTGTATAAGTAGCTTATATTCATTCACATAGCCGGTCATCTTCCGACAAAACATGATGAGATGCACTTTTGGGCATCTTGTCCCATCGTACTTTTCAAAATCCGGTAATTTAAACTTTGGAGGCAAAACTAAATCGGGTACCAAATTGAGCTCTTTAGCGCTCAATGCAGAGAAGACTTCAGTGCCTTCTATTGCCTTGAGTGTAACATCCCGAAATAGGGCCTAAACGGAACAGTGGTTGCGAAACCACAAATTCGAGGTAGAAAAATTTATTTTATTATTATTTTGAGGTCTATGATATGTTGGCATGATTGTGTGAAAAGTTCGTGAAGAAATTCTATGCATAAAGTACTTAATTTGAAATTAGGGACTAAATTGAATAAATTGCAAAACTTGTGTTCTAGAAGTATTTTGCATAAAATTGAATTAGAATATTAATTAGGAGGTCTTAAATAGCAATTTGACCAATTTTAAGTTCATGGACAAAATTAGGACATGGAAGGAATTTTTGAAAGTTTAGTAGTAAGGGCATTTTGGTCATTTAGGGGTAAAATGAATTAAAATACAAAATTAAAAGCCAATTTTGCTCATCTTCTTCATGGAGGCCGAAATTAGCATGGGGAAGCCATGGCTAGGGTTTTCAAGCTTTCCAAGCTCAATAGTAAGTGATTCCAAGCCCTGTTTTTAATGTTCTTTACGTTTTTGGAATCCGGTAGTTTCGATTAAGCTTATGCTAGTAATAATTCAACCTAGGGTTCATATTTGGAAAAATACCCATAGGTGAAATGTGTTTATTTTGATGTTTTATGATAGAATATGAGGTTTTAAATTATGTTAGACAACTTGTACTACTCTGGTTTTAAGCAAAAACGAGTAAAAGGACTTAATTGGTAAAAATACCTAATAGTCATAAGTGCTTGTTAGAGTATGAATTTGATGCTGCCATAGAAGGAAAAACGACCAGCATGTCATGAAACATAAGAAAATAGGCTGAAGTTTAATTTATGAGCTTTGGGGCAAAAGTGTAAATATGCAAAAGTTTAGGGGCAAAATTGTAATTTTGCCAAAATATGATTTTGAGTCAATTTGAATAATGTGAGTCCTAATTAGACTATATTTTAAATGATAGAGCAAGGAAAACTGAAATTCGGGCTAAAATGGAGAAAATACCAAGTTGTGGGACGAAATGGTAAAAGTAGCTATTTTTGCATACTGTAGTAAGTTTCTGATAAATAAATGCAATATTCTTTTATTTTACATTATTATTGTAAATTTCAGCATTTATATACTTATTTTATGAGAGTATTTAAAGTCAAATTAAAGGCAAAGTGATGGAGAAAAAGCATTAGGAAGCCCCGTTTGAACCTTAGGAATGTTAGGATATTGGGGTTGTGAGGAGAGACAGATGAGAAATGAGCCATGTAAGTCCATATCAGATATATGGCTTTGGAGACAGGAATGAGCCATGTAAGCCCATATTAAATATATATATATGGCATTGGAGACAGAATAATTCATGTAAGTCCATGTCGAAGACATGGCATTGGCGAGGATATTGATAGACAGTGAACGACCCGGTATCCTTAGTATTCCGAGTGGTTCAATGGGTCATTGTACACGTTAAATTACAGTGAATTATCAGCAAAGGGAAGGTAGATTATATTTATGAATAGTGAAAGGTCAGGTAAGAAAGAAGGTAAGTAAGTAAAGAAGAAGGTAGAAAATGAGAAGTAAAGAAAGTTTATGAGGCTAGGTGACATTATGTATATTCATTCATTATGCTGAATGTTGTAATTTATTTGCTTGTAAGCTTACTAAGCCTAGTGCTTACTCTCTTTATTTTCTTTTTCTTATAGTTTTTACCTAGCCACTTGGGGATCGAAGGAAACGTCGGAGACCCGATCACACTATCGAAGGAATCACATTGGTATAGTTAGACATTTAGTTTTGTGTATAGCATGTATAGAAACTTAGCTATCTTTAGTATAATATGAACAATGAATGATGTGTAAATGCTTGCTAGAGACTAGCTAATAAAAATGGCCGATGATATGCATGTTTATTAATATGTATGATTGAATGGTGATTATCACATGAAAGTTATGAAAAATGTGAAAGTAACCTAAAAACAGATTCAAACAACAGAAATGATGTGACTTTGAAAAATCACTAAAAATTGTATAAACATATTTTTAAGATGAATAATATATGAAATTAAAGCCTATTATGTCTATTTTCTTATGGAATAAGAAAAACAGGTAAAGAAATTATATTTTATGAGATATCTGAGTTTTAGTGAAACAGGGTCAAAGAAATTTCTAGATCCCCTGTTTCAACTTTGGAAATTCACCATAAATTGTACAAAAGTAATTAGGTGGTGTAATTTATATGGTTAGAATCCTTATTGAATCTAGTTTTAATAGGAACAAACGGTATAGTTATATTAATTTTGTATAGGGAGAAAAGTGGTTCGTAGTAAGTAGAGGTCAGTGCAGTCAAATTCTGAAATAGGGGTAACTTTAACTAATAAACTGTACTAATTGGCTAAGTCAAAAATTCTAGAAAAAAATTAGTGGATAGATATATGAGTCTAGTTTCAGAAAAAAATTACGGATCTAAATTTTGAGTTTCAGAACTCAAGATATGAATTTTTAGGCGACTACAACGCAGAATGATAGCACATTCCGAAAAGTTTAAATAAACAATTTTAAAACTATTTAAGTGATAGATTAAGTTTAGTAATGCCTCGTGCTCGATTTTGGCAACAGTCTCGGGTAAGGGGTGTTACATTGAGCCTTTCCTCTAGGCTCCTATATTTCTCCTTTGCATCGTGATCATCCAATTTCAACCTGGCTATCTCTGCTGGATCGTCCAAATCTGGAACGAGTGGATCAGTAGGACTAGCCCTTGGGTTTGATACGAACATTCCTTGCCCCGATTAGCAGGTGGCGCAGGTCGTTACTCCAGGCCTGTAGGTTCTCATTGAGCGTACCCTCTTTGTATTTCATGGGCATGCGGTGGAGTAAATTCTGGAGGATGGGGCGGATCCTGATCGAGGTTAACCCTTGACTATGGTTCTATAACGTCAGGGCTCATAGGTCCCTTTCCTTTTACCAGAGCCGACATCATTTCCATTATCTTGGCCATTTGGTCCCTTTGTTTGAGCGATTCTTCTCGAGATTTCACCATCAGATCTCTAGTTTCTTGTTGTGACTTTGCCAACTGTTCCTGTAATTTCTTTTATATTCTTTCCATCCTCTCAATCCTTTCGTTAAATTCAACCTCCATCACTCTAACTTGTTGACGCGTCCTATATGAGTGACGTGATTCTAGGCTTGTAGTATCACAGCTGCGGATTATACGGTTTTAGCCTCAGTGAATGATTAGGGTGATATGTATATGCAATGAATGAATGAATGAATAAATGTCAAGGGAATGTTAGTCATGAATGCATATGCAAGAATTTGGTGTTGATTTCAAGATAGCCCCTATTTAGGCATTTCATTTATCAAAAGAGTCTTTTACAAAACATTTTGTCGTCATTATACAAATTTTCTGGCTATATCGCTATATTTCTTCACTCGTTCTAAGAATTCCAATATGTTTGATCTTTGGCTCGGGGGGAACTGGCAACTGAGAACTTCAGCTTCATCTGATAGTTGTACCACGTGCATGGTTGCTTTACGAATTTCATTGATCAAATAGCTCAATTTCTCGTCCTTTTCATAGAGGGTTCTTCCGTAGGCGCGAGTATCTCTGTCATACTGACTATTCTTTTCTTGCAAGGTTTCTAGGAGAGTATCTAGCTGTTGTTGATGAGCTTGCAGCGTCTCTTCTAATTCCCGCATTTTCTCTCTCAGCTCTTGACGTTCAGATCGGCTAGCTATTAATTCGGTAGACACAGTTTCGTATTCTGCATTCTTCTTTCTTAGCTCTAACATAGCCCGCGTAGCTTTTCCCTCTTCTTTCTTCGCTTTCCCTTTCCAAAATTCCATCCCGCTTTTGATGTTCCTTATTTCTTATTTCCATTCCGCTGATGACTTGCCCAACCCACTATTCTTTATAGTGCCTCTTAATTTCTTATTTTTCAGATGAAGATCTCTTAAGTCATTTCTTACAATCTCAGCTTCTCTTTGAACTTTCTCGGTTCTGGATCTTTCAATTTGAACATCAATCTTTAGCTGGTAATTTTTTTCTTGAAGAGCACTAAGGTCCCGTGACATCTTGACTTTTTCTCGTTCAAATTTCAGTCTTGTCATTTCTAGCTCGGATGGCATTTCTTCCGAGAAAGGATTCTGGAAGGTATAATTCGTCGACGAGACTTGATGACTATTCATTCGTTGTTTTCTCCATACATCATAACCCTAGGTGAAAGTATCAGCGTATAGAGCCAATTCCATCAGATGAATTTTCTTCCAAGACTTCGCCGTATCTCGGACCCTTTTCATATAACCCTCGCCTGCGAAAGCAAATTCGGACTGTACTAATCCTCCAGTAGCGGGTATGAATTATCGCGAAGAAAACTGCCTCTGGGCCAATAACGGAGCATAACCTACTCCTCCCCATAATCCGAGCAGTGGCACCCAATCTTGGTTTCCAACCTTGTATAACAGAACCGAAGGGCGACTCTATGGTGCTCTCCAGGTTACATCTTCAGCTCGAAGGTCTGAAAAACTGAAACCCAATGCTCTTCAGTGACATCCTTTGGCCATTCTCTCTCAAGATAGGCTTCCAACGAGGCGAAGGTTTTTGAAAACATGTGGAAAGGTGTACGCTCTACTTTCCAGAAATGGCTCAGAATCTAGACATTAAGCAATTGAGCACATCCGATAAAACGTCCTTCCCCTTTCCTCCTACAACTGCTTAGGGATCTGAAGGTCTCGACCAAAATAGTTGGGATAGGGTTGATTCCTTGTTTTAACTTCTCAAAGAAGTCCACTACTGCAACCTCTATATGTCCCAGAACTTTTGGGAAGACGACCAATCCGTAAATGGCCAAAGCGAATAAATTCACTCTCTTTAAAATATCGGGATGATTTAGGACTAAATCCCGCAGGGAAAACCACGGAATACAGCTGATTTCATTCTTTTTCTTTATTTGTTTCTCGACCCATGTGTCAGTCAAGCCAGTCAACTTTACCAGCTTTTTCTTTAAAGTCATCGGCTTAGGCTCCTTCACATAAATCTTGTAGAATTGCACATTATCAATACGAAGTAAAGCAGCGTACTCTTCCACGGTTGGGGTCATTCTTTTTCTTTATTTGTTTCTCGGCCCATGTGTCAGTCAAGCAAGTCAACTTTACCAGCTTTTTCTTTAAAGTCATCGGCTTGGGCTCCTTCACATAAATCTTGTAGTATTGCACATTATCAATACGAAGTAAAGCAGCGTACTCTTCCACGGTTGGGGTCATATCTTCTTGATTGAAAATGAAACACTGGTAAGCTGGATCCCAGAATCTGATCATGGCCTGAATCAATCTTTCATCTATGTTGACGGCGATCAGGCTCGCTATATCCCCGTGCCTTTCAGTGAAGATGCCTCTAGTGTCTGAATCCCACTGTCTCCAAATCCGAGTCAAGTCATCAAGGTTATTCGATTTGACGCTCACGATTCACGTGCGTTTCGGGTAGGTTGGGAATACATCCTTTTATTAGACTGTCCCCTTTTTCTTTCTGGGTTTTTAGAGACCAATCTCGGACCACAGTGTTTTTCTCAGTTGTTGGTATAATCGACTCTTCCATTAAAAACCCGTTTTTGGCAACTGATCTCTAATCAACACCTTCTTAATCAAGATGCCTACGATGCGTGATGAAAAAGATAAAAATAAAGACAAACAAACTTGGTTAGTAATCGCAACAAATGAGAACTGAGAAAAACTATGAAAATTCCAACAAATTAAGCTACCCGATTCAATTTCTTTGCATAAACGGTGTAAATGTAAAGAAAATGAAAGACAAAAGGCGTTTCTCCTGTGTACTTATTTTGGTGACTATTAACGAACAGAGGTTCGGCATGGCTCTAATTAGGTAGCTCATATAGTTCACTACATGCGGTTTCGGTTCTAGACAGGTACTTGAATTGTTCGTACTATCGTCTACTAAGACTAGTATGAAGCCTCGGTCGTAGCCCATCACAGGCTCACGAGCTCAATTCGAGGGATTACATTTACTTATGCCTATGCGGAGGGACAAGTTAACTCACGAAAGCATAAGTCGTATGTAACCCGGAAGTATTCACTAGCCTGTGCGGAGGGACAAGTTAACTCACGAAGGCATAGCGTTTACTTCCACTTAAACAGACGGAGCCCGGGTAGAGAGCTCATGTTATGCAAAAATGCAAGTGCACGGTGTGTGGGAGAAACTCGCAAACCTTCACGTTTTATTTAAAACTACGAAAATAAAACTACATAAAAAACTTAGAGCTGAAAGACAAAAGATAAAACAAGTTAGAAAATATTTACAACATGATGCAAATGCATGATTTTTCAAAAACACAATTTTGGGATCACGACATATTAATTTGAAAAAGAAATTTTGAAAATTTTGACAACACGCGTTTAATTCAACTCGACTCTCAAAAATGCGTCCCCAGTGGAGTCGCCAGCTGTAGCGACGTAAAATTTTTGCTTTCAGTCACTAATTGAGGCGATTTATTAAAAATTTGAAAACTATTTTATTAAAAAAGGGAGTCGCCACCGATCCTTTTTCTAGGTGTGATCGGACACCTAATAAATCCTCTCTTTAAAAGAAAATTTATTTTTTAAACAAAAGAAGGCTAAGTTTAGGTCTACGTCGAAAGCAGAGAGAAAAATAGGGTTCGAGAGTCGGTTACACACGAGGAAGGTATTGGCACCCTCACGACACCCAAAATTGGTATCTCGTTAAACGTGTGTTGCCTTAATTTCCAAAAATGCGAGGTCAATGTAACATTTAATCGTGATCCGATCAAAATAGGAGAATTTTTAAAATTTCGATTTCTTTTGAGAATGACGTTCCGGTTTTTTTTTTAACACAAGCAGATTGATATTCACCCAACATAGCGATGAAATTGACGACTTAATGTTAAATCGGTGCGTTGCCTTATTTATTGAAATTAATAAAAAAATGAATAAAAATCTTTAAAGTAGTGAACAGCAAAATGATATAAAATGGGCGGGAAACCAAAAAATAAAAGAGTTATAAATACATCGAAGCAAATAATAAATATGACAATAATATTAAAAACAATAACAATGTATACGATATTAAACATGATAACAATAGTATTAAACAAGAAATAGGGACGAACATATATATAAACATATAATAATAATAAGTGAAGTGACGTAAACATAATATTAAAAATACTAATAGTGCTATATATATATATATATATATATATATATTAAAGTATATACGTAATAATAGGAATGAAAAGTGTAAACATAATAATACTAAATATATACATAATATATGTATACATAATAATATGAATATATGCAATATATATTAAAAATACTAAAAGCGAATATAGATTAATAATACTACATGAATATGTACATAGATATTAATAATAATATTAAAAGTATGTACATAATATAGTCATTAAAAAATATATATATACATATTAGAAATAATAATAATAATGTTACAAAACAATTATTAATAATAATTGAATAGACATATACATATATATTTTAAAGATATGTACATATAATATATATATACTAATAATTATAATTATAATAATAATAATAATAATAATAAGATGTATGTACACCAAATAACACATAATAATATTAAAATAAAATAATAAGTAACAATAGTGAAAATAGTAGGTATAATAATAAATATAATGACATATGAAAATAAAGCTATATATATAAAAAGTATATATATACACAAATAATAAAATATATGTACCAATATTAATAATAATATAATAGGGATAAAAATAAATATAATGATAATATATACACATAATATAGTATTAAGAATATATATATATATATATATATATAACATATATAGTGTTTAAGAATATGTACATAAGATGATCAAAATACGTACATGGGATAGTATAAAAATATATATAACTAATAATATAAAAATATATATACGTGAAATAACATAAAAATATGTGAATAGTATGATATGAAAATATATACAATATATATATTAGAAATAGTAATAATAATATAAAAAGAACTATTAATAGTAATACATGAATATATACATATATGTATACACTTAAATACCAATTGAAACTAATATTAGTACCAATAATAGTAGCAAAATATTGATAATAGATATAATAATGATATTAATAAAATATGATAGTATAAATGATATTAAAATAAAATAAAATACGTAAAAGAGGGTAAAAAAGGATAAAATTTAAATTAAAACAATATTTTGAGGTAATTTTAGAAAGAAATAAAGGAAAATAGGATCGATTTGAATGCGTGCAAAACAAGGGAGGACTAAAAAAGCAATTATTCCTCCCCTCAAAACGCAATACAGTAAGAGGGACTAAATCGCAAAGCGCTATATACTTTGGGGCCAAATTAAAAATCTATAAAAGCTTAATTGCAAAGTATCAGAAAAGCAGAAGGACCGCGCGCATAAATAACCCATTTAAACAAAAACACGCGGATCCTAGTGGGTCGGGTCGGATCGATCCGACCCTATCCAAAACGACGTCATTTATTAAAGGGGGGACCAAAACGCACCATTTTGGTCCCTACAAAAGCCAAATTTTTTTTTTAAAAAAATCATTTTGTAGCTTAGGAAGAAAAAAAAAAGGGAGAGGGGAGAGCTAGGGATTTCCGGCCACGAGGGCCACACTTTGACACCACCACTGCGCATGTCATTGGCGCCACCACCGTATCTGATGAGTCGAATTTTCGAAAAAAGGTAATTTTTTTTCTTTTTTTTTTGTTGTTTATATATGTAAAATGTATGGAAATATAGATTCGAAAATAAATAAAAAATAAAAAGACTAAATCACCTTAGGCTTTTGATATCGGTATTTTAGTTGCTCCGATTGGTATTATTCTTGTATTTTTCTTATATTTTCCCGAATCACTGCTTGTGTTTATACTGAAATCTAATTTTGTATTGTTGGAAAATAGCCAAAAGGATCCGAGAGAGCCAAAAGATCTTTGTTTTTGGCTTTTTAAAGCCACTTACAATGCCCTAATCCTATTGCGTGTTTGCTTGATTTTGTAGGAGGAGCAAGTGGTGGTGCAGAGTTGGTGGCCGGTGCAAGTGGGCTAACGTCGGTGGCGTGATGTCAGAGGGTGGTTGCGGCGCAAGTGGGAAGGTGACTAGGTGGCTAGGGTTTCTTAACTTTTTTTGGGGGGGGGGTTAGGGCTAGGGTTAAATGTGGGCCTATGTGTGAGTTAATTTAGATGGATGTGGACTGATTGGGGTTTGGGTAAGTTAGGTGGGTTTTGATTTTTTTGTTGTAAATGGGCTTAATTTGTGGTAGGCCGAAATTGGCCTGCAACAATTATAAATGGTATGTTTTATATTTTTAATTAATATAATATATTTTTAAAAAAATTAAAAAGAAGATGGCATGTTCTGATAATGCCACGTGGCCAATTAACGCTTGGTCAAAGTAAAAAATATTTTTAATAATTAAATATCTAATATTTTTATTTTTATTTTTTAAAATTTAAATTTAATATTTTTATTTTAAATAAACTTAATTGTCACCTGACATTATTTTTATTGGCCCAAACATGCCGCGTGACATTTTTCCATTGACTAAAATCACTTAACAGAATGTTTTTAACTGCAGTTACAAAATGGAATAAAAATAGAGTAAATTGATACTTTAAGTGTCAATTTGGGACAAACAAAAATTTAAGTACCAAAATAAGAAAACTGGTATATTTTAGAAGTCAAATCGTGAATTAAACTTCTTTTAATATTCTTTAGGTTGGATTTATGTTCGAATTTATGGTTGTCTTTCTCTATAACATTGTCTCAAATATTCAAACTTATGTTCTTTAATTAAAAAATAATATTGCATCCATCCCTTATTAATATTTAACAATTTATTTCTATCTAAATATATTTAAGTTTCAAAATAACCATGAAACTTAGAAGAAGAAAATATGTTAACTACGGACCAAACTAGCAGCCCTAACATCACATATTGCATAAGTGCCCAAATTGATTAGCCTCTTGTGAATTAACAGAATATAAAAAGTTAATCTTATCTTCAAATCTATAGTTGCATGCAACATACCGTTGATAAAAGAAAATTAGGTTTACTAATAATCAAATCTGTTGGTTGGAATATCAGATCAAGTCGCGTAGGAGATCCAATAAACGGCTGCCCCAATCACATCAAACAACTATTAACCACTCTACTTTGATTTTTATAAAAGAAAAAAACTATTAACCCCTTTACTACCCATTCTCTTTGTTTGACAAAACATGTTGCGCTCTTAAAAGAGACAACAAGATTCGAATCCTAAAAGCAATATTATTGAGAATAGAAGTGTTTAAATAGTTAACCAACTGGTTAACCGAACCGACTAGTATTAACTAAATTTTTAAAAAAAATTTACAAAAATTAATCGAACCGAAACATTTCGATTAATTCGGTTACCGACCGAATTAACCAAAATTTATATGTTTTATTTTTTTTTTGTTAAAACAAGTATAAAACATATTAAAAAAATTGATAATGTTCATTTAACTGAATTAACCAAATTAGTAATAGCCTAATATATATAATATATAATATTATTTATTAAGTTCGATTAATTATTCGATTTTGAATCGAATTAACCATTAACTGAAATTCTAAAAAACCTTTAACCAACCTTCGATTGAACTAGACCGGTTAACCAATTGATTGACCAAATTAGATCGATTCGCTCGATTAATTCAATTTTAACCGAAATTTGAACACTTATAATTGAGAGGGGCAACCACAAATCTCAAACATAAGCCGATATAAAAAATACAAGTTGAATGGATAAAAACAAAATGAGATTTGGGTTGAGAAGCAGTTAAAAAGGGCAACGGTAAGTACCCCTTGTTGACTACAATGCATAAAATATCAAGAAATAAAAGTAACAATTTTAAAAAAAAAAATTCTCTGGAACTATACATAATGTAAGTAATAGATTCCCGGAAGGTGAAAACCTACAATGAAATGAATCCCATCCCCTCCTATAACATATATTTAAAAGAGAAAAGGCTAGAAAATATGACTTGTATTGTGAATATATGTAATGGTCCCTATCCTAAAAGAGTAGTTGGCATGAGCAAGAAATGGCGATTGTGATGGTGAAAGTTACAGCAATTGCGTGTGATCCGAACACTTGGGTGAAAATGGAGGGTGATGCTGCACTTTCGTCCAATGCACCTTCGTATACCATTGTGCCGTTGATTAGAGTCGTTGTTGATGGTGTTTCCGTGTTCTGCCCTTCTGATGATGATTTCTGGCTGCCATTTTACATACCAGAAAACTAACCGTTAAAAAACCCCACCCAAAATTAATGCAACGTAACGTAACGTAACAGCAAAAACTTCGACCTCCACTTGAGACACAAAACTACAATAATAGATTCTTTGATGAATGTCAGCTGTCGAGTTGGACAAAACAAAGCATTGGTCTCAATCTACTGGCTTTGTATCAGAATCGGATGCCTATCCTTAGCCCATTGGATTGATGTACTAGAAAATTACCAAAATACCTCTCTTCTAATTTTATATTTTTTTAATTAGAACTTTATAATAACACTTCTAACTATTTAATTAGATATGTTTATAACACTTTTAACTATTTAATTAGATATTTAGAGTAAAAAAAAAAAAAACTCAAATTAAGTGTTGAAATTTAAAATAAGATCGGATTTGAAAGAACAAGTTAGAAGTGGGAAGAGAAAAAAATGGGGCGTTGCCATCTCTATGAGAAAATGCGCCAAAAGCCGACATAACTTAAAAGATGATGGCAAGTTATTGGTTTTCCCAGAGCCACGTGAAAAGTTCACTCTTTTAAGGCTTTAACACAAGTTTAAATTTTTGGAGGGATTAAAATATTTTACCTAGTGTTCGGCGAAGGACAGAAAGTAATGGTGTAATCAGCTTTGGCACATGTAAATGTGCTGCTTTTATCATCATACGCATAGCTGTAGGCGCGTGGGCAAGCTCTCTTAAACACCTCCGAGTACGATGACGCCTTGCAAGTGTCCGGTGTCCCATACGCACCGCTGCAACAGTACTGAGGCTGGCGGAAAGCCTCGCAAGCGCTCTTGCATGCCACCCCATCTCCGCCCTCTCTCTTCATCACCTTTAGCTCTGAAGGACACGAGTCATTTAGATCCACCACGCAGCCAGTGTAGGTACAGTTTTGCCCTGTGCCGCCGTGGGGAACCACCAACATGGGGACGTTGTAACCGTCAACCAAACTCACATCGAAAAAATCAAGACCCCCGGCACCGTCCAAGGTAAATTCAGCCAAAGTGGCAGGCGGAGCAGCGCTGTTCCCAGAACATTCTAGCTTCCCGGAACCACAATCGCCCGTCAAACATGAGAATTTACCGGCGGAATCTTGGGAGCAATGGGTCCTTCCCCAAAAACGACCTCCCCATGATGCCGGTGCGCTAATGGTTTTGGATTCACCTGTTCGGAGAGTGAAACCTGTGGTGGAAATTGTGGAAACGCCCGCGTTTGAGAGAACTCCAGGCCATACCACGTAATTGCATTTGTTTACTATGGTAAAGCGTGTTCCTTGCACTCCTGTTCACAGTGTAATGAAAACCAGTAAAAAAAAAAAAGTGAAACCAAAATCTGATAGTTAACTAAAAAAACTGATGAAACATCATTCAATGTTCTCGAAATGAAATTACCTGATATAAAGGAATGTGATAGAAGAAGAGCACAAACAGCAACAATAAATGTAATTTGAGCCATGAAGAAGAGGAAGGGGATAGGCAAATTTCAACACTCTTCCTACTTGTTCAGAAATTGTGACATTCTTCAATGGAGATATATATAGATATTTGGGGTTATTAAGCTTTTGGAAACAAACGTCAATGATTGTGGACCAAACTAAAAAAGTAAGTTGCTACTGTGTCTACTCTACCGGATATTGAGATGAGTTGCTGAGTTTGGTTGAGATTTTAATTTTATTTCCTCCAACTTGATATTTACATGTAAAATTTTGTGAATAAATACAAAAATAGTGGTTTAGAAATAGAAGGCTCTACAACAAATTAAGGAAGTGTTCTTTTCGACACTGCAAGAGATGGACACCCACTGAAAAAGAAAATACTGACATCAATAATGCATAAGTGTTCTTTTCACCGTATTGGTTGGTCAGCAGAACATGCTTGATGGCCTCTATGATTTTGCAATTTCTAAGACTTTAATCGTATGCAATATAAATGCATAAGAAATAAATTAACTATGGTACAAAATAATGACATTACAGATCATATTAATCAAAACTTTCTGGAGTCAATTGCTTGGCGAGGTTACGAAGAAAACGGGTGAGGGACTTTCTGGCACTCCTTACGGCTGCTTCTATTTTTGCCTTGTCTTCTTCACTAACATTTTGGCTTTGTTCTTGACTCGTTTGCACTCTTCGAACAAGTTTACGCAATTCCTTTCAAAGCAACACAACTCGATTAAAAATCAATACGGCAAGATATCAAGCAGCTTCGCAGGACAAACAGAGCAGCAGCAGCTTGGGGTGACAAGCTGTACTCAGCCGTTGCCATGCTCAAAGGAAAGGCTCTTATTTCAATTATTCCTTGGATAGCTTGAAATTTCCTATCAGATTTGGCTCAGAATTGGCAACAAGGGAAGTGGTAGGATAGCACGGAATATGTATCAAATTAGGCTCAGAACTGGCAACAGTGGCAGTGGTACTTGGCTATATAAACTATCAATGATGCAGTATGCTTATGGCTTGCATGCTGGTCTAATGAGCACTGCAACATATTCAATCATCTTTCTAATGCCTGGGGTTTAAATCCCTCTATGTTCAAGTCAGTTGAGATGCTCTAAGTTGTGTATCTAGAGGACTGCGTACCAGTAGCAGTTTAACAGCTTCTTGGATAAATAAAGTCTTACTTATCCAAAATAACATAAAAGCAAATAAAAAATAAACAACAATTTGACTTTTGAGCGATGCAACATTTAAGTTGTTCATGCAGGGCAGTGAAGCAATTTGAAGGTGAAGAATTTAGATGAATTTGCTTGCCTAACTAGCCTCCTGCCTCCAATGGTACATATTGATCAAAGCAAGGTTCTCACTTTGCTTTAAAATTTGGGTTTAGCACATTCTTGATTCAAAGATATTTGGCAACAAATGAGAAACAGTTTACTTGGTTTGCTTACCTGACGATCAAAATCGACACTGCAAACTGAAAATACTTCATTAGTAATTTCAATGTCCTTGCTGATCAACCCGTCAAACCATCTATTTGCAGTGTTAACAAACTCCTGTGACTGCTGCATGTAAAAAAAATAGCACATATAGTAAGAGAATATACATGTAAGTGTAATCAGTTTAAGCCTACAATAAAGTCTTCAAATCAAAACTTGAATTACACTATATTCAAATTGATAGTCATTATCATCTTCTTCTTCTTCTTCTTCCTCTTCAATGATTTGTGTCTCTGAAACAGCTAAAGCCTGCAATGTTTTCTGGTCACCTACTTTTGTAGCCTGGATCAAGGCTTCCATCAATTCAGGCTCTACTTCTCTCAGCAGTTTCCCTAACACAAAATATAAGTATAAAGCATTCACCGCAATCCATAAAGGAACGCGAATCGATTGACTTCCAATATACTTTTCTTACCAATATAATTGAACTGCCTTCGCTTTCCCTCTCGAACATCAGGCCCTAGTCTCTGCAACAAAAACACAAACACCTTGTCTACAATAACATATTTTCCAACGAACTACCAAGAAGCTTCAGAATTATAAAACTTGCACTTCCTTAAGTACCTTAACTAGCATTAAAGCATCGAAAACATCTTGTTCCAAAGAAGAGGCTCTAAACATCCACGCCGCAAAAGAAATTAAAATAAACAAAGATGTTAGCTTTCAGTATTATACCATTTGATTTGAAAAGTTCAAAAATGTTGTTTTTTAATAAATATATGTTCGTAGGTTGCACTGTACCTGAGGATAAGTTTGATTTGAGGGGTTGAGAAGGAAGCGAGGTCCATGCCCCAACGGACGGCGCGACGAGCCTCGCGCTTCTTCTGGTTGCGGCTCTTCTTAACATCGGATTCCGAGTCGTCGCTGATTTCGTTTTCTCTGAGATCAGATGTAGATGGGGCATTGGGTAATCTGGTTCCGCGTGGGCGGAGACGAGCATTCCGACGGAAGCAAGTTGAAGTGGCGAAAGATAAACAATGGGAGGGAGTTTTAATTGATACTGTTAGTATCCGAGAGCAGCAGTGGTACTGCTGCTGCAGCTGCAATGGCGGCCATTGCCTTAGAGACCGTATCAACCGTGCCATGCTCCGGTAACAGTTGCCAGGCCGCCTGGAGGAAGACAATAATGGTATATGGTCTTGGTAAATCGTTAAAGTTGCGACACGCCTCCTCGTTTATCTTTTCTTACAGATAATTCGCTGTAGGCCCAAACTACGGGGAATGGATATTTTGTTTATTGGATGGTGTTAGCAGTTGGGCTTGGGCATCAAAGCTAAAACCAAACGGACTGAAAAAGAAATATTACGAGATCCAGTAGAAATGAATTGACTCCACATTCAAATTTGAACCATACGACCTGTTTTGAGGTAACAATTGACGAGTTGAGCTGATAATTCAACTTCTAAAATCAAAACGTCATCAAATAAATGGCGCAAAGCGAAGGGACAAAATCGGTATACTTGTATCTGCCCATTGTATAAGTTAGAAGATTGCCTGTTTACAGGCAGTTCAGACGGGGTTGGAGTTGGGATTTCGTAGGGTAGTGGTTGAAGGCGACGCTCTCAGTGTTATTAAAGAAGTCCACAACGAAGAAGAAGATAGATCAGTATTAAGTTGTTATATTTCTGATATAAAAGTCTTTAAGTAAAAGATTTGACGGATGCTGGTTCAAGAAAATTTCTAGAAAGGGAAATGGAACGGCACATGCAGTTGCAAGAGAGGGTTTGAAGCGAAATGAATCCACTTACCCAGAAGGCCGGATGCCGAGGTCAGTGATAATGGCGGTGGAGGAGGATGACAAGAGGCCTGGATCTGCCATAGAGAGGAAGAAGTTTTGGGAATTTTTCTTTTTTGGCAGAGGAACAGTTTCATTAAAGAGGAGTCTTGGTACTTGACTCGTCTTGGAGGCGGGGCTTTTATGTTTTTTTGGGCTGAGTAGGAATGGTCTATTTGGGTTTGTAATGCGTGTACAGAACAGATGTTTTTTTGCAAGTGCTCAACTCAAATCTGCCCATTGTATAAGTTTACCATCTTTGGCAGCCAAAGGTACCTTTTCATCATTCATTGTTGGGAATCAAACCACTTTATTATATGACAGTCCGAAATTTGAATTGCTTGTTTTGGAATCTAAGCTCTCTTTTTTTTCTGTTGCAATTTAAGCTTGAATTTCAACTACAATACGCAGATTTGAGATGCGTATTGGGATTTTGCAGTATAAGAAGCAGAGAACTAAAGTCTAAAAGCATAACACAAAATTCTAATCTTTATAAACCCGGGCTATGAAAAAAACAGCCTTGTTTTAGTTAACATATTTCTATATTTACAGGCGAAATTAGCACCAAATCAGTAATTCCCCAAAAGCCAAAAAGAATGAAAATAAACCAAAATCCATCTATGGATTTCACAGTTTATCTCAAGTATCACCAACATTGATCGGTTTCCCATGTTCGTTTCGAATAACCAGAAAACCCAGAAGACGTTGGACCGGCCATCGATTCGACGGAAACAGAAAAGGACCGCCTTGGCCTGAACAACAACGTTCGATCATAATCCGCCCGTTTCTCAGGATCCGATAGCGTAGAGTAAGCTTCATGTACTTTGATGAACTCGTTGGCAGCGACGTCGTTTCGACCATTAGCCGAGACATCAGGGTGTAGAACGCGCGCCAGTCTCCGGTAAGCAGCCTTGATTTCCTTACTCGTGGCGCCAATCTGAATCCCCAATACCTCGTACAGTGACGATGGGCAAGCAATGTGGGAAACCGTTCTCTCAGCCGTCGACGCACAAGCGGCGGAGACACGAAGTTGCCGAAAATGAACACGTGCCGGCACGGAGCTCGGTTCTTTGATGGAAACCTTATGGCCCATGAAATGTGGAGAGGAAGAGGTGAAAGAAGCCAATGCAGAAGATGCGGAAGCCATGATGGTTGACTGTTGGATTTGCGGTTGAAGAAATTAAAGTTGGGGAAAACAGGGACATGGTTAAAGGGTATTTATAGAGTTAACTCAACCGGAGTTAGATCGGTTGGGTTAACAAAATTTCTACAGATAGCTTATCCATACACATAGAATCCGTGCTGACTCAGCGAACCGTCGGCGTTTCTGACACCCACAGGTCGCGTTGGCGAGCTGGCACTAACTCACTTTCTCTATTCTTTCTGGAACATCGTGTCCACAACTTTTTATCATCGCTTACAGGGTACTACGTCAGATATTTGTTCTTAGCTTTTTATCCTGAAAATTTTAATAAAATAAACAGAATTTATTTTGACTTACTTACATAAGCATATATGAAAAAGATCTTGGAACTAGAATAACAAAAATTGGAAGGCTTTGGATTTGTTTGAAACGGATACAACATGGAACACCAACCTCGTCTCACTTTCATATATCTTTTCCACAAAATATTTACGCTATCATCATCTTTTCTCGATTATATACAGTAAAGTTCAAACTTTGCATCTATGATTCACACCAGCAAATGAATGAAGCCGACAAATATGTACAGGTCAATTTTTTTTAAAAAATATATTTAGGATTTTATATAAATGCTTAATTTTGATTACGCAATCCCCTTGAACGAAATTAAAAATAGGGATTGTAGCTAGTGATGAACTGAAACTAAAGACATAATATCAAAATAAGTTCATTTTATAGTAAATGTAGAAAAATATTAAATAATAAATTTAAATTGTATTAATGTTAAATATATCTAAAAGTTAATACAATTATATAATATCAAAAAAATTATAAAAAAAAATTTAACTTGTATTCTTATGATTGGCAAAAATATTAAAATTAATTTATATATAAAAAAGAAAAAAGAAAGTTGAGTAGCTAAGGGTTAAGTTTATTCCATGGGAGCCTTAAGCCTTAGTGAAAAGCTAAGGTGGATAGTTCCAAAATCAGCTTTCACCTTCAGTTAGAGACTTTTTTACCTAGAAAGATGTGAAAGACGACGAACTTAAAAGTAGGTCTTCCTTTTTCTTTTTTTAAGGATTTCAATCGGTTTTTACGCTTTGCTTGGGTTTTAGTTCTATATTTTGCAAAAGTTTAAAATATATTCCCAAATTTCGTGATTAAAAAAAAATGAAAAGGAAAGTTCAAATTTAAGACTTCATTTTTTAAATTTAATTTTAAGAAATAGATTTGTTTTTATTTTCTGAAAATACAAAATATTTAAAAAATGTGTTTTAATTGGAAATTTTAAAAATCAATTTTTTAAAAATGAAAATATTTAAAAAATATTTTCATTATTTTCACAAAAAATGAAGGTAACAAAAAATTTTTAACTTTAAATGAGTTAGCCACAATTCAAGTTCACATAAACAAATAAAATTTTCTTTTAGTAGTTTTCCAAACATTAAATCAGACATCCTAATTTAAATTTAAATTCATATAAATGTAAAAAAAATTATTTTATTTCTCTTATAGAAAAAAAAGTTACCAAACATGTTTTCATTATTCAAATCAGATTTTATTTCTATTTATCAAACATGTTTTTTAATTTTTAAAAATAAAAAATAAAAAATTATTTTCTAACGATAAAAATGTAAAATATAAATAAAAAATATATTTAGAAATCAAATAATCCCAATCCCTAAAAACCAAACTATAGCTTTCCATTAGTAAATGTCATACCGGCGAGTAAATGTATTTCAATATATCATTTCAAATTGATTCATATTTTTAAATGTATTATAATAGTATATATGTGAAAATACATTTCATTTACATCCATATGCGAATATAATTTTAAAATCATTAACTAAGTTTAATCACTTAATTTAATAATTATAGTTTAATTTTAAATATAATTATAAAAAAACTATATACAAGTTAAAAAATACCAAAAAAAAAATTGATTACAATAAAACATAAATGACTTGGTTAACGGTACATTTGGATCTATATGGCTGGTACCGACAACCGTGTTTCAGAAGACAACGCGTCGTATGAAACCAAATAGACAAAACAAAAGGAGCAGTCAAGGCGTAGCCAGTTGGCGCTACACTACTTTACTCTATGACTTCACGCTACAGTACTATTAAGGTTCGATAGACAAAAAGTGGTCAAAGTAGGAAAAAATTTACTTAAATTAAAATTCATATTATATTTTACCTTCTTTAATGGTAAATTAATATTTATGTGTTAAATTAAAGAGAAAATTTGTTATTTATGTTAAAATTTTTATATATTTGTATTATTAAAAACGGACGTAATTGATGGAATAATCAAATAATAACATGTGGCATGCCACGTGTCTCTTTTGTTGATGTATAGAGACCGGGTTTTAACAATAAAAATGCATGAAATTTTTAATTGAATGATCAGTTTGCTCTTTAATCTAATATGTAGATTTTGAATAAATAAAACTTTTTTTTCTTTTTGCAATTGTTTATATATTTTTAAAGAGTAATGACTAAATTAATAAAACGAAAACTATAAATGTCTAGAGGTAAAAAAGTTAGTTTATCTTTTTTATATCAACTACGCTAACAATTCTAGTGAAAAAAATTAATTGAGGGACTAAAATTTTTTAATCAAGAAAAATGACTAATTTACCTATAAAGGCCCATTTCTAAGTATATTTATAAAAATGGGCCAATTTCTGTATTATTTACAGTAAAGAGTCGATTTTGGCAAAACGTATCCACGTAGGAGCGTTTTAGGGGGAAATTTCAGCAAAACGCACCCTTGAGGGAGCGATTTTGCCATGTCAACACAAAACACGCTGACATGGACACGCTTTGCTAACGTGGCAGCAAAAATACACTGACGTGGACGTTTGTCCATTATCGGATTAAATTTTCAAAAAATGTCTTCTTTTTTTTAAATCATAAAAATAGACCAATTTTTTTGAAAATTTACAAGAATAAGCTTTTATAAAGACCTACAGTGGCAACACAATTTTTTTTTTATTTCAAGGTGTTACCAATTAATATGAAAAAATAACTAACAAAGCAGATCTTTGTATAGAACCAATGTCTCATTTCCCTTGTTTTCTTAAGCAATGTGGGATATGAGACATGTGTATATATAGACTCATGAATAGGTTTGCAGCTTTTTCCTAAACAACGTGAGATTCCTTCATCTTTTAACTAACAACATAAGTTTAAAGGCTACACTATATTTTATATTTTTTTACTTAGTTTAAATTTTTTTACAAAAAGTTAACATTTGTTACATTATAAATAAAACTTTTAAACTCTATAAGTAAAAAAATTATAAAATATAAAATGAGTATGGTAAAATATTTAAAAATAAATATTTTAAAATTTACTAATAGTTGAGTTATTATTTTATAAGTTTTTATAATTCGATAGCCAAAAAATCATAGTTAAGTGACTACTAATTTAATTTAATCTAGATATAAAATTATGAAAAATAGTTATTATATTTTATGTATATTATATATTTCTATAAAAAAAACTTATTTAACATAATTATATACTATGTTTAAATAGATTATCTATCTAGTCAAAATACATCTTAAATAAATTTATTAGCATTCATTAGGTGATGAAAATTAAATTAAAATTAGGATTGAAAAATTAATAAGTATAGTAAAATATTAACAACAAATAAATATTTAAAAAAGATATATCAATTTTTTAAAATTACAAAAAAAATATACTATTTGAGTACCAAATACTCACCATTTATTAATCAAACATTCATAATATAAAATAAAATAAATAATAAAAAAATTAAAAGCATAACTTCTAAATTTAAATAATGGAAAATTATTTTAAAAATTAGAATTGCATGGATATTAACTTTAAACATTTAAAATTGAATAGAAGATTATTGCATGTATAAGTTTCATATGTGCAATTTATTTTTTTTAATAGTCCTCTTGTATATGCTAACAATTCTAAAATGCAACAAGATTAAAGATGTTAAAAGATAATTTTATAATATGAGAAAATGTTAACAAAATATAAAAAATAGAAATTGTTTTGTGAAAAAAAATATAAAATATAGTGTAACTTTTAGGGTCCGTTTGGTTACATGTAAAAGGTTTTATGAAAAATATTTTCTGCATTTTCCTGTGTTTGTTTCACAGAAAATAGTTTGGTCAACGAAAAATGACTTACAGGTCAAGGTAAAATAAACCCCTTTTTCTGTAAAATGACTTACCCTTTTGAAAAGCGTAAGTCATTTTCTGGAAAAGAGCTCATCTATAGATAATTTTATTTTTATATAAAAGTTAACTTCAATCAAGCTTAATATTATTATATTGATAATAAATTTTATTTTTATTTTTAAAAATGTTTAAAATATCATATTTTTTCAATATTATTAAACATACATATTTAATTATTTATATTTAGTCATATAATAAATTATTAATATAATAAATATAATTTATTATTTTAATAAATTATTTAATATTTCAATTTTATTTTAATAATAAATTTTAAAAATAATAATTTTAAATAATATTATTCACACATTATTGAAAATATTCAATATTAATATTTTAATAATAAATATTTATTATAATTATAAATATATTAATAATAAATGTTTTTGTAGTATAAAGGTTAAAATATGTCATAAGTCATATGTGACACTTCATGATTTGTAATTTAGTCTTTGTACTTTTATTTTCAAGAATTTAGTCCCTTTACTTTTCAAATTTGAAAATCAAGTCCAATTGTTGACATTGTTAATTTTTTTGTCAATTTTGTTGATGTCACATTTTTAAATAAAAAATACCCACTCAGTAGTCATGTAATTAAAAAATGACATTATAATGAATCTGAATTTAACATAATACTTTTAATATATGCAAATACAATGTAAAATATAAAATTATAGATAAAAATAAATTCAATTAAATAATGAAAAAAAAAAGAAAATCTCAAATGTATGTTTGTTTAATTGAAAACAATTTTTATGAAATATTTTTAAGAAATCTACCAAACAACATAAAATATTTTACACAGATTCATCCAAACACTAGAAAATATTTGTTTTTCTAGAAAAGTAAATCATTTTCCGGAAGTCATTTACAGTGAAACAAACGGAGCCTTAATCTTATGTTGTTAGTTAAAAGATGAAGGAATTCCACATTGTTTAGGAACAAACTGCAAACCTATTCATGAGTCTATATATACACATGTGTCATATCCCACATTGTTTAAGAAAACAAGGAAAATGAAGCTTTGGGTCTATATAAAGATTTGCTTTATTTGTTTTATTTCCATATTAATTGATGACACCTTGAAATAAAAAGAAAAATGATGTTGTCACTTTGGGTCTTTATAAAGGCTTATTCTTGTAAAATTTAAAAAAATTGGTCTATTTTTATATATATTTTTAAAAAATGACCTTTTTTGAAAATTTAATTTGAGAACAGGTAAAAGTGTGTTCATGTTAGCACGTTTTTGTTGCCATATCAGCAAAGCGTGTCCATGTTAGCTCATTTTGGGCTGACATGGTAAAATAGCTCCTCCAGAGTCGCATTTTGCTGAAATTTTCCTCTAAAATGCTCTTACGTAGATATGTTTTGCTAAAATCGGCCTTTTTTGGTAAATAAGGTAGAAATTAACCTATTTCTGTAAATATACTTAGAAATAGACATTTATAGGTAAATTAGTCAAAAAAAAAATATAGGAAACTAAATTTTAAAATTTAAAAGAGAGATTTAAAGAAATAAAAAAGTAGCGAATGTTTGAACAGATATAGTTAGGGATAGGGGTTGAGTGAAGCAGATGGAAGTTGATCTACTTTTGTGTAATAATTGAGTCCTAAAAGATGAAATTGCATCCACAGATATTGTAATTCAAAACAAATAATGTTTTTTTTTATTTAAAATGGAATAAATCAGCGCGTTGAAAAATATAAAGGGTTGACAATTTTCAACACTTACCAGAGAGGGCGAAAAATAATAAATTGAGTTTTAGAATCACAAATCAGCTTATATTGGAAAATATGGAATGGATTTGGAGAAATTTAGTTGTCAAGTGGTGTGGCTTCTACCTCACATCTAGTCTTGTATTTATTAAATAATTGTGCCTTGAAAAGGGCTACACCGGCGTTATCGGCCCACAATTTATTATAGTGGATAAGAAGCGCAAATCGAAAACAATGGGTTTTGGATGGATAAGGCGAAAGACATGTAGTTTCTAAGCCTTATCTATATCTACGTGTCTTGGGCAAGCAGGCAGGACATCTTTCCTTTGCCTTGATTTGACACTTCGTACATCGCTTTTGCTCCAAGTCTCTCCTTAACTTCGCCATGAGATTAGATTCCAAATTTCTTTTGGTTAATTAAGAAATTTTAATAACCAAAATTCAAAATTATCTCCTTGAATTTCCTAATAATAAATGGCATGGAATTGGATAATGTGAAATGAGCGGATGAGTGGCATGTGAGGAGCATGTGAAGATTGAGTAACTGTGTTTAACGTTGGCAACACGTGTCGAGATTCCAGGAAAGGGACGGTTTGGAGTGGGCGAATTCTAAGATTGAACTTGAATGTTTCGTAATTTGAAGGGAGTTGTGTGGGTGCGGGAAGAGACAAGACTGTGAAGAAAGGGGGAGAACTAGACAATAAGGTGCTAAAGACAATGAACATTCACGTGACATTACCCTCCCTTTCTTCTTCCTTTTTTAAGGCTTCACTATTCAGGGTTATTACTATTTTTGGGACAAAAATTATTTTTGACATAAAAATACTATTAAATAATATGCTTTTAAGTTTTTTTAAAAGTGTTTTTTAGGATAAAAAGAAATACTTTTACTCAAAAGTATTTTTGAGAAGTAATGATAAATTGACCCTTAATCTAGGCACTTGAATGAGTTTGAAAACTTAAAATTCTTTTTCCAAAAATTATTAAAAAAAATTTATTTATATTAACTATTTAAATATATAATCTATAATTTATGTGTTATTATCTTAAATTATTAAAAAATATTTAAAATGGTTTTTTTAGCACAACATTAAACATAACCAATTTTCAAAATAAAATATATATGATCTTTTCGTCAAATATAAATAATTTTTAAAAATAATATATTAAATTAATACGCATTTGAGAAATTAAACTTCAGTTAGTACTTTGGAATTACCAACACAACAAGTGTATCTTGGGTAGGCTTTCGTTTGGATAAAGTTTCATTGTTCATCAAGGGAAAAACAAATGGGCTCAAAAGTCCACGAAAATGGAAGGCACAACTCATTTTCTAAAGAAGCAAACCTTAGCCACCACAACTTTCCGTTTGTTCATTTTATATCAAAATGTTATGTTTGTTAAAAAATTCTGTTGTTCACTTTATATCAAAATATTATATTGCTAAAAAATTTTAATTAATGATATACTATCACATTCTATAAATCTTAAAAAAATAATATTTTTATTTCTTTTATTTTCTTTATTTTATTTTATAGTATGTCTCTTCCTCGAAATTTGTATTCCTGAAGTTGAGATGTTGGCAATTAATTATATTTTTGAACTTCACAGTCTACTGGCTCGACTTAATAGGATTGAAAAATTTCTTTCGTCGATCAAAATCAATGTTTTCAGAACCAGATCGGATCGGTTAGACCAAGAACCAATCAAGATACCCGTCTAAAGATAGGGGTTGAACCAATTGGCCCATAAGCCAATACAGACCGGTTAAATTGAGCTAAAAACTGGTTAAACCAGTTTTCTCTATTTTTAAATATTCTTATTTTTTTTACTTATATGAATTTTTAATGATTTATGTGATCGAATCGGAAAAACTAAACAAATCACAAATTTGTGGCTTGATTGATTCGATCACCTATCCTATTCTGAAAACCTTAATCAAAATAATAAAGCCCAAAATGCTCACACTTGTAGAAGTAGCCGAAGATAAGAGGAAGAAGAAAGAAAAAAATATTAAAAAAGAAATATATAAAAATAGAAAATAGAAAATAATACATTTGTTTTTTTTTTCCACATAGAAAATTTTAATTGATTATATTTTTTAAATATGTTTAACAGTTTAACTCACAATTGAATTAATATAGGTAACAAAAAAAATAGTTTAGATGTCAATTTTAATAAAAAAAATGTTTAGGTGCCAAAAGAGGAAAAAGAGTATATAATTTAAGTACTAATTTATATGTTAAAACTTTTTTTTAAATATGTTTAACGGTAAGATTAATGGAGATACCAACTTAAAAAAATAGTTTAAATATCATTTGTGACCAAATCAAGTTTAAGTATTAAAATTGAAAAATAATAATAATTTAGATACAAATTTTTGAATTAAACCTAAAAAAAAGAAAAAGAAATTCATTAGATAATAGATAAGCTCATACGTTGTGATAGACAAAGTCCCAAACACCCTCAACATACTAAAAAAATACCCTAATTCTCCTTTTCTGTGTAATTGATTACAACATTTCTTATTTTATTAGATGAGTGTCTTTCCCAATGAGGCTTTTTATTAATACAATAATTAGAGTCAAGATCTTAAATTAATGTGGTCCAAAAAATTAATTAGTACATTTTCCAAATATTTTCATTTTCAACATCTTAAATTAATATTATATTTTAGCATTTTGCTCATATTTTTGTATTTATGTATTCATATATATGTTTAACAATAATCCTATAATAATAAAAATATGTTGAATAATAATAATACTTATATCTTTAATAATAATAATAATATAATAATACTTATAATATTTAATAATACTTACAATATTTAATAATAATACAATAATAAAAATATGTTTAAAACAATACTTATATTTTTTAATAATAATACAATAATACCGAAAAATATGTTAATTATTAACCAATCAATAAAGTAAAAGAACATTAATTAATAACTAATTATTAATTATAGTAAAGGTGTGTTATTTATTAGGGTGTTTAGCATTGCCCAAAAAAAAATCATAAAAAAGTCAAGGCACCTAGACCTAAACACAGCTTTGGAACCACAACACGAGGTATAAAGTCTATTTTAAGAATAAATATGCCACTAAAAAAATTACTCATATAATTGTAAGATATATTGTTGGGGTTTTTTACATAAATAAATTAAAAAAATTATATACTGAAATAGGTTATTAGCTAGATTATTTACGAAAATGGTATATTTTTTTTTAGTCGTGCCTATCTCACAGGCATAACTTTTTTTTTATATATAATATTTTTTTGTTTTTAAAATAAAATATTATTTTTTATTAAAAACATTTAAATTTAAATATAGGTAAAAATACGGTCAAAGGGTCAAAATACGGGTAAAAAAACCTGAAACATGTCGCGCCTATCAGATAGGCACAATTGGTCGCGCCTAACAGGTAGGCGTGAATACTTCTATCCTCTGCGTTGCCCTCACATTCGCACTTTTGGGCATTTTGAAACAAAAAATATTCCATAGAAAATTAATTAGACCCAAGTTTGATTTGGTTTGATTGGGTTTTTTAGGTTCTAATTTTTCAAACATAATTTGATTCGGTTTTATTATTTTTATGTTAATTTTAGATTTTTACTTTTTTTACAAAATAAATTGGTTTTGAGGTTTGGATAGTTTCAACCTTTTTCTATAAATATTTTAAAAGCAATTAAATTTTCAAATAAATAAGAAATATAAAAAATATTTGAAATTATTTTTTATTATTTGAAATATAAAATATTTATTTTTACATAAAAATAAAACTTAATTGGAGTCATTCAAATAACTTCAATTACCTAAAAATCAACTTGGAATTAATTTTCAATATTTTTTTTGAGTCCTATATGAGATTGTAGCCTAGCATACCTAGGAGTCATTTACTTACCAAGTCTTAATGGCATTAGCAGGCAAACATAAGATTAGTTGAACAAATTTGGGCAAATGATTTACCAAATCCACTAGAAAAAAAAGAAAAAGAAAAAGAAAGGCCACTGTAAATGCAAAACAAAGTATTTCAGTCGACAATCTTCGATATTACCATCAACCAAACTGGTACAGAAACAAAGCAAAGAGATCATAAGCATCACTAGTATGGGGGAGGGGGGCATGCAACAGTAGATGGTGCGATGGGGGATGTGCAACTGTACGGGCAATGCAGAGGTAGGAGCATTCGCGCCTACCTGTCAAGCGCAACCTGTTTCGAGTATTTTTTACCCTTATTTTGACCAGTTGACCATATTTTTACTTGTATATAAATTTAAATATTTTAATAAAAAATATTTTATTTTAAAAAATATTTTAATATAAAAAAAAGGAGTTGCACCTGTCAGATAGGCGCGACTAAAAAAAATACCATTTTCGTAAATAATCCAACTGACAACCTATTTCAGTATATAATTTTTTTAATTTATTTATGGAAAAAACCCACATTATTGATAAGGACAATCACAAACCTTGAGAGAATTAGTTTTTATGAATCATAAAAACAAACATTTCAAAACCAAATAATACATTAGTTAAAATGGTGAAGTTAAGCGTTTAAACCTTATTTGTCACACATTTAAATTTTGACATAGCAATATTTTATTAAAAGCATGAAAAGATTAAAACACCCTTGTCTTGGCAATAGCAATGTCCGCCCTATGAATGAAGATGATACGATCTCGCCTCTGTGTTGATTTGAGTCGTTTAGGTTGCCCGATCGTAAAATTAAGTAAGAACAGGTTGTTTCGAAAATGGCTAAAGAAGGGTTAAAAGATAGGTTCAAAACAAAGGGTTTAAGGATAGTTTGGTGATGGATGGATGAATTCAGCTAAGGGCTAAGATAGAACTAACAATATAGATGATTGTTAACTCGAGTCTTAAACAGCACTTAGGTGAAATCGGTGGAAATGGTGATGGAAGTAACTTGGTTAACCTTGACCCACTATCTAGCAAGATAGGAACCAAAGGTATTTTTAAACGCCACACTTTGAAAGTGATAAGTTTGGTTAAACAAGGAAGGAATGACGCCACAAGCTGAGCTTGATAAGTTAATTCAGTTCAAGAGAGAATAATGAGAGTTAAATTCTCACAAAAAACAAAATAGTTCATAAATTGATCAAAAAGTCTGAAATACAAATCAGGAGCTTCATATTTATAGCTCAATGCTTAAGCTAGCCGAATGGACATTAAGTAATCTAAATGGACAGCTTGTGATCATCTTAATTGAGCTGAAATTGCTTGGAAGCTTCCTTGAACGTCTCTTGTAGTTTTCTAGGCCAATTAGCTTAATTTAGAATGAATGATGAGCTGAATGGACACTTTAGGTTTAGCCAAGAGGAAAGAACAAGCTTTAATGTGCTGCTTTGATTAGCTAAACAGTTTTTTTGAGTTATTAAAATCAGCTTGGCACTTCAATAGGCTTTAGGTGTAAACACAAGAATTCAATCAGCCTCCCAAGTGTGAACATACAAATTTAGGCAGCCTCTAAGGTGTGAAATCAGCTGCAACTGAATGGTCTAGTGTGAATGTGCTGGTGGCCTTTGCTCTCCACGAAAATGGCACTTGGAGGAGAGCAATCAGCAGTTCCCTATTAATGTCGTCCATGAACTAGCTGAGTGCATGTATTCTCTTTAATGCCGTCCTATGAATTTGACTAGCTAATTAGCTGGTGTGAACTCCTACAAGCAGAATTAACAATCAGTTTAGGGCATATTCAAGACACCAATTAAGTTGTCTAAACTTTAGACACAATTAAAATGTTTGATCCTAGGACATATTAAATAGCTGTGCTAACTAAGGAATATTAAATAAACTTAAGACATAATAAATTGCTGAACTAAATAAAACATATTAAATACATTCAGATTAATGCATATTTAAATCCTACTTAATTTATGACACAATTTAAACACTACCTTAATTATTTGAGCTAATTAAACTAAACCCAAATTAATTATTCCAGCAGCTTAAATGCATAAACTACAGAAAGCTAAAATTGAGCTAAACCGAATTAGATATTCCAGCAAATTGATGCACAAGCTAAAACCGAATAATGTTGAGCTCAATGAGCTAGGATGAGCTATGAATGAGCTAAATGAGCTTGTAGCAAGTTGCATGGAACACTTGAGTTGAACATCCTTGATTATTCGATAAAGCCAGCAATGGTTTCCAGCCACGTTCGATCAATTAAGACCTGCACACAAATAAACAAACCGAAATTAAATTTCATTTTGCACTTGGGCCCCTCGTGTTTAGGCCATTCCCGGTGTTGTCGGTATGAGTCATAACATGATGCAGCCAGGATCGCATCAGAAGATGTTCCCACCTTCATTTATGGCTACTTTTATATTAGAATGAACTGAAACTAGTAGCATAAATGGTGGCTCCCCTGAAGTTGCAAAGAAACAGAAGATAAAAATGGGCTTTTTTATTAAAATGACCCTAAAATTTTAATAAATTATAAAAATGACTCACTTTTTTTTATTTTGTACGTAAATGAACTGAAATAAATAGTAAAAGTTAGTAGAGCCAAAGCGATTATTGCCACCAACATGCCACGTTAGCAATGGAGATTAAAAAATCAATTTTTTTGGTGGAGCCATAAGAATAATGCCACCCGTATAAATACCAGAGAAATACTGAGATTTTTCAATAATTGAAGGGCCAATAAATAATTAATGGTGGTGAAGTCATTCAAAATGCCGCCACCACTTTATGTCAGGTATCATTTTTTTTTAGTTTTTATTTTAAATTTTTAAAAAAATGTTATTTTATTTGATAGAACCATTCTAAATGGCGCCACCAATGTAATCTATATTTTTTTTGAAAATGTTTTTTAATTTAAAATTAAAAATGATATTTTTTTTAATTTTAAAACATATTATTTTATTTGGTAGAGCCATTTTGAATGGTGCCACTAGTGTAATCTACCACCATGTTTTTTTTTTCCAATTTAGAATTAAAATTTTAATTTATTAATTTAAAAAATATATTATTTTATTTAGTGAAGTCATTCTAAATGGTGAAACAATGTTATCATCATTTTTTTTAATTTAAAATAAAAAATGATATTTTTTTAGTTTTTTTAAAAAATTTTAAAAAAATTATTTTATTTAGTGGAGCCATACAAAATAGTACCGCCAGTGTAATCTGTCTTTTTTTTAAAAAAAAATTTAAAGTTTTTTAGTGAAATTATTATTTTATTTTGGTGGAGCCATTCTTTTTAGTAGGACCACCTTGGTGGTGCTACATATATAGATCTTGTTGACATTCTGGTAACAGTTGAACTGGAAAAGAAGAAAAAGGGAGAAATTGTTGTGTTTAATAGGAGAGCTCAGAAATTGTGGTAAGATGAATAACTCAGTATTTTTATGTACATTTTTTAATGGTGAAATTGTAGAAAGTGATGTTGGTTGTGTATTTCAAGGTTGGCAGAGAGTTGGGTTGCAATTCAATAAAACTGTGAAGCTTGAACAAATGAAAAGAAAGATCAGTGCAAAAAATTATTATCCGTTGTGGAAAGGCGATGTCTAGATTATTTTACAAGTTTCCAATCTCTATAGATCCGTTGAAATTTTGTGAGATGCAATAGTTAGATGATAATGACTTCAGCACTATGATGGAAATATGGTGGTCAGCCGTGAATGAGAACCCCCAACCAGTTGAGTTATTTGCTGAGTTAGCCGACTTAGAGCCCATTGAGAATGTTAGTCCAACAAGTCAACATCACGAGTTTGACTTTGATCTTAATGTCAGATGGACAGATCAGTCAAACTGTAGAGGGACATCGTAGTTGCCCGAAAATTCAAATTATGGTTGGAGTTCAAGTAAAAACCCTATCCTAGATCCTCATCTACAAATACATCCAAAGGTGATAGGCACCGATGCAGATGTCAAAGAAGGGTCCAATAATGGTAAAGGTTTTGATCACGTCGTTGAAGATTATAGTGACATCGATCTTGATGAGGTTCCGAAGGATATTGACAATAAAGGCCCGGAGGAGATTGAAGATGTTCACGCCCCTTCTTCAGGTAACCCGAGTCGTGGCATTGTTTTACAAAATGACCTTAAGGGCAACATGTTGAGTGTAGATCTAGATGCAGCGCATGAACCTGAATTCCCCGAGTATGTCGATATTGTCTCTGCTTACATATTGGCGTCAAATTTGTAATAGGAGGAGTGGTTCGTTGGACAACGGTTTAAGAACAAGGCAGACTTTATGTTTGCCATCAAACAGTACATCAAGTGCTTGCATCGAAACATCCATGCTGGCGAATCTTCACGATCTGGAGAAAATTAAATGATGTACTCGATGTTTTTAATTTTATGGACTTATGGAAATGAAATTTATTTTTAGTTTTATTCAAAACCATTAATGTTTAATTTTAGCTGAAGTCTTTAGTGTTGAGTTTTTATTTAAAATTAACTTATATTTTTAATTAATTATAAACACATATACAACTTTTAATACTTTAAAATGATATTATAAGTTATACAGAAAAAAAATACATAAGTTGTGGAATTATAAATCAATTAAACAAACAAACATGATATAACACTCGAAATTTACAGATATCAGAATTGGAATGAACTGGGAGTGGTATCGTCATTCAGGTTGTAGCAATTTACGAGTCTCCGTTGACGGGGTGGACGCTAGGATGTATTGTACACATTAGGAGGACTGGGTGCCGAATCAAATGTGGCCTGAGGCGGGGTGAAGTACATGGTATCACAAAACATATCAAATGGTACCGATGATTACGATTGCATGTAAGTTGAACTGGAACCGCCCATCCCCGGGTGATATGCATTGCTCTGGGACCTCTCACCAAAAGCGCCAACCCATTGGTCCGGTGAAGTGCGTGTGTTCGAAGGCTGGCCCTTCGGGTCGGGCTTTACTATAAGTTGACTTTCACGTTTGTAGTCGTGCTTCGGTACTATCATAAGTTGCCCACCATATAAATAAACGCACCATTAGGCCATGTACAACTGTCTGTATTCATTTGAGGGATTGAAGTTAAACATATAAGAGTGCATATCAAGTTGCTTATTGTATCGAGCGTTTCATAGTGCTATATAGCATTGATGTTCCACGCCCCAATTCGCTTAATCTTTTCCCCTCATGGCTTTACTGTGGACATCATCAAATTGTTGTGGATTGATCGACACAAATTGTTTGCACCTAAACTGTCGCATAACCCGATTGGTGTTGTACCACTCAATAATTGAGAAGTTCAACACCTGCGTGTTAATGCACCACACATTTGCTTCAGTGTGAACTCACTTTGGAATAAGGGTCGCAACATTTGGTGTAGAATATGACATCCACAAGAACTACCCAATATAACAGAATGGGTCAAGTCACATGCCACAATTAAATAAGTTAAATCAATGTTATTGAATCAAAATTATATATATTACTTTCTCTCTAGTGGAAGCTTTTATCATCTGGCAGTAAATTATTAATGTCTTGCTCGCGCCAATTCTTGGAGATGTTATAACAACCCGTTTTTGGTCAAATCAGAATAGTGGTTTTGAAACCATAAATTCAAAGTCAAAATATTTATTTTATTATTATTTTAAGGTTCACAACATGATAATATGGTTGTGTGAAAATTTCGTTAAGAAATTTTATCGTTTGATTAGTTAATTTGATAAAAAGGACTAAATCGTGTAAAGTGTAAAATACATGTTCTATTAGTTAAATGTATTAAATAGCTATGAAATTAATTATTCAAGGGATTTATGTTGTAATTATTCTATTAATAAAGGTAATGGACAAATATGGACATTATTAATGTGACTAAGTAAGGTTATATAAGTAATTTAATTAGTAAATAATTAAAATAGGTAAAACAAAACCAGATTATTTCATTCATCATCTTCTAGCCGAAATTATAGGGCTAAGAAAACACCATTGTTGTGTTGTTCATTCAGCCAAGCTTGTATAGCTAATTAAGGTATGATTTTTGTCCTGTTTTTAATGATTTCTATATTTTTGAGATTGTTGCAGCTAGGTCTAGCTAGCCCAGGGACTATTTTGTAAAATTGTTAAAGAGTTTAAATGTTTCCATTGATAAATAAGCATATGCTTTGAAGTTTCTTGATAGATTATGAATGCCTTTTGATAGATATACAAGTTTTATTAAGTGATTTTTAGTGAAAATGCAAATTAGGGGTTGAATTGTGAAATGTGTAAATGTAGTGGTTAAAATGTGAAATAAGTGAGAAATATGGGCTTCTAGGGACTTATATGTAATTTGGCTAGCATGGGTTAGTATCGAATTGCATTAATTTGTGATTTTATAAAATAATGACTAAATTATAAAAGTTGTAAAACATTAGGGGCAAATGTGTAAAAGTGCTTTAATGTGAATTTTGGACTAAATTGAATAGAGATATGATTAAATAAGTTAATTTTGATTATATTTAGATCAAGAAAGGTGAAATACGGACTTAGGTGAAATACGGACTCAGATCGGGGAAAGAATAAAGTTACGAAATAGTTGACTTGTTTCACCGTTTTAGCATTCGAGATAAGTTTGTATGTGATAAATTTCATTTTAAATGTATTTTAAATGTTTTGATATTGCATAAACTGTGATTACGAGACTACGGATATGTTCAAAAATAATTCGAAGACGATAAGGCATTTAAAATCCCGGTTGAACATTAGGAATAGATTTGGATACTAGTGGCATGTCATTAAGGATTATTGTGATTATGTGATCTGGGTGCTGGTCCTGTATGTCCTACCGGTGGCTGAGTATACTAGCATGTGTTGCGGTTACTTGACAGCTTGTGTAAGCAGCATTATGTAGCTACGTATTGACTGACAGCTTGAGTGAGTAGGCCCGTTAATAACTCTAGTGTGAGCAGTATATGTGATACATTAAGTTGGCTTCGGGCCATGATATTGACACTTAGTGTGCGAGATTCCCGAGTATCTGATAGTATTCTAAATGGTTCAACGGGTAAATGAAAGACGTGATTATGTATGAGATTGATACGATATAGTACAGGTATGTACATGAACCGTATAAGCTTAAATCGAAGAAGTTGTGAAGTTATATATAAGATTATGATTGAAAATGTGAAAGGTTTGTTAGTTACATGAATTAAATGTTGATATGTTCAAATTGATAATTTGAATATTCATGTTTAGATAGAGTTTATTTCATATGAGCTTACTAAGCTATAAAACTTACTCTGTTTATTTTTCCATGTTTTATAGTGACTTTAAAGCTAGCTCGGACTCGGGGATCGTCGGAGAAATATTCACAGTATCCAACTATCAAATTGGTACTTTTGAGCTTGTGTTTTGGTCATATGACATGTATAGGGACTTTGGTTATGTGTTGGTAATGAATTTAGCCATTTGAATTGGCTTGTAAATGTATATGTTTTGGTTTGTATATATAGCCATGAGTGATGGCTCATTTTGGGTTAATTTGGTATGTTTAAATCACGTTTATATATGTGTGTCTATGTCTTGCGAAATGTGTTGAATGATGGTTGTGTGATGCTTAATAGTTGGTTTGTGGATATTGATTTGCTTGTGAATTTAGGCTAAATGATGCATATTTGGAAGTGTATATTTAATTGAATTGTATATTAATTTTTGTCTAAATGGTATGATATATTTTATGTATAGTGTGTATTGAGGTATAGACTATGCATGAATTAAGCTTGAATTGGTTGGTTAAAATGTCATATTATGCTATGTTTTGGTGCCATTTGGTTTGATGTAGGTGTGCATAAGATAGGGTGGCAAAATGGCTTGGTAAATAGTCTATTTTTGTCCACACGGGCGTGTGTCTCAGCTGTGTGTGATACACGGTCATGTACACGGCCGTGTGTCCCCTGGTGTTGAAATTAAAATCAATTCAGTATGCTCCATACAACCTCACACACGGGCATGTGACTTGGCCGTGTGGCATAAGTCAGTATACCTTACAGGTTTGGTACGGCCTAGCACACGGCCTGGTACACGGGCGTGTATGGCCATTTTTAGGGCACACAGGTTAGCCACACAGGCGCATGTGTTGGCTGTGTGACCCAAGTTAAAGAGTTACACGGAGTTAGACACGGGCTAGAACACGGCCATATGTTTCTATTTCGAATGTCCACAAGGCCAAGCCATACGGGCGTGTGTCCCCTGTTTTTGAGAAAATTTTCTAAGCACTTCAAAAGTTTCTAAAGTTATCAGTTTAGTCCTAAACCACTCCTAATGCATGTTTAGGGCCTTGTAGGTTCGTATAAGGGACAAAATGATTGTTGTGAATGAAATTTATATGATTTGATTAATTGTATGTGAAATGTATGTTTAAAATGTGTTATAAGTCTGGAAATGTTTTGTAACCCTATTCTGGCGTTGAATACAGGTGAGGGGTGTTACATTTATTGGTATTAGAGCTACAGTTTAGTCGATTCTCGGACTAACGTAGCGTGTGTGAGAGTCTAGCTATACATGCCATATATAACATGTGATAGTGTAATGACTCTTGACAATTTAAATTGTGTTTTCGTATAGTAAATGGATCCCGATCAAGCTATAGCTGATGATGTTGAAAGTAATGTGCCAGCTCCCGCTAAAGGGCCAGCGCCTTCTGAATCTAGAAATGTATCGAATAGTCACGGAGGAGAGGCTAAAGAAACCTTTTTCCAAACGATGAACGAATGGTTCATACAATTTGTCCGGAAAAATCTGGCTGCTCAACAACCTCTACCCCCACCTCATCCCCAATCGGTTCCCGTAGCTTTTCAAGTTGTGGAACTTCAACGACTAAATAAGTCGCCAATAGATAAAATTTGAAAACACGAGGCTGAAGAGTTCAGAGCTACCGTTGATGATGATCTCGAGCGAGCTAAATTTTGGCTTGAAAATATTATTCCGGTATTTGATGAATTGTCATGTACTCCAGCCTAGTGTTTAAAATGTTTCATATCGTTATTGAGGGACATTGCGTATCAATGGTGGAATAATCTAATATCAGTGGTACCAAGAGAAAGAGTGACCTGAGAATTCTTTCAGACTGAGTTCTGGAAGAAAAATATAAGTCAGAGATTTCTCGATCAAAAGCATAAAGTTTCTCGAATTGAAACAGGGCCGAACGACTGAATTTAAAGTTGCCCATTAGATAATTGTTAGTATATTTAAAGTTGATATAAGCTTTCATAATTACTTTCCCTTCTGATTAGAAGTCATTACTAATTCCCCTGAAGTTAAAAAGCAACAAGACAACAAGTTTCTGACAAAAGATTGTTCTGGTCTAAGCTAATAAAGGAGGACCCAATATTGTCAACTTGGCTTTTGAATTTATTTTTTCAACACAAATCAGAAAAATCGAGTTGTGTAGGATTCAAACAACTTAAAGTGCCTTACTGTTCTACTTTTTCCCGACTATCGTCCATGCCAAAAAGGGTTTTGCAACAAACAAAGTAGCTTATCTTTGATTGTGTTAGGGAGTTGGTAGAAAATAACCATGAGAAGGAACAGAAAGGGCAAAGATTTAAAGGATCTGGTGAGGAGATGTTAGATGTGAAAATATGAAGGGATGGGGAAAACAATGTACAGATGAATCCGACATTAAGTAATTGTCAGAGCTGGATATAATTAATTCAACTTAGGAATGGAAGAATGGTTTTGAATCCCAGAAGAGGGATATGGGGATAATAATTAGAAATGTCATTTAGAGGAGATTATAAGTGAAGTTTGTGATTTGACAGTTTTTGTTTAAAAATAAATATGACATTTGTTTTCTAGTTCTGTTACTAATTCACTTTGAGAAGTTTTAGTATGATCATGAAATCATTACAAACATGTATATAGGGTTAGACATTGCTCAATGCTAGTTGGATATTTGGTGTATAAATGTTTAAATGTCATTGTTGAGTTTGTATGGTGTATAGATATTTGATATTATATATATATAAATGAGAATAATTATTGTTTTTGGATCAATATTTGTAATTTTGGTAACTATGACTCCATGAGATTATGTTTTGTCCTTCATATTAGACATATGAGATGATGTAATAGATTTGATAAAAGAAATTGTGTGAAATTTGATGGTTCGAATCACCCATGACAAAAGGTAAGTGTGTGTGGGATGAAAGGGTAGCATTTGTCGGGGACTAGTCTGCATAGATTCTCCTTGTAAAATGTCAAAAGTACATCATTCCCCTATAGATAAACCAAATTATATTAAGAATATTATTAAATTATATATTTTTATTTTTATTAAATTGTATTGAATAATAATTATATTAAAATATGATTAAATTATTTATTTTTATTTTTATTAAATTATATTTAATAATAATTCTATTAAAATTTAATAACAATAATCATCTATCTACAAAAATTCTACTAAAATTATTCTGATCATTTAAGTCTTTTTTTTTTATGTTATTACAAAATCTATTCCATACAATTAAACAACTGAATTACTAATTACAATTCTATTCTGTGACAGCCGTATTCCATTCTTTCCAACCAAACATGTTGTTAAGAATTGATCCAATGAGTTGGCAGAATCAAGTTGGTGAATGAGTTAACCTGATCAACTAAAAAATTCTCTTTTATGTATGACTAAATTTACAGGCAGATTTAATTAATTACTAACTTATCTTAAACCTTCCTTCAAATTAAAAAATGAAGATAACATTCTTTCAAATCATTTATCCTATAGATTTCACATAATTTAGTTTCATTTATTATTTGGCCCTTAAACCATTGCCAATTTTCTATATTGATACTTAAAGCTTTTTCTTTATCCTATTTTGATATTGAATTATAATTTTATTACACTTTCAGGCCCTCACCATTAACAATGTAAAAAAAATCAAACCAATGACGAGGTATTGACCAAATATTAACTAGATTAAAATATTTTTAAAAATATAAAAAAAAGTTATAAAAAGTTCCAAAAAAAATTAAAATTTTAAATTATACAAAAATTAATAAAATTTGAAAAAATTAAAAATCATAAAAATATTTAAAAATTATGAAAACTACTAAAATTTTATAATTATTAAAAATTGTAAAACATTATTAAAAAATATTAAAATGGTTAAAATTATTAAAATGTATATAATTATTAATAATTTGTAAAAAAATATTTTTAAAAATAAATTAAAGAAAAAAGAAAAAAATTTCTCAAGCCAATTGGATATGGATACTAAAACAACATGGTACATAAATCAACAAAATGAATACATCATTAAAAATAAAAAATAGATATTGCAAATAAATCAACAAATGTTATAAAAAAATAATAATAGACTTTTAATCCATACCAAAAGAATACTAAAAACCCAAGAAAATGTTTGAATTCAAACCTTAAATATGATTTAAATTTAAAATAATTGTAATTTAAATATAATTTTTCTTATTTTTTCGTTAATTGATTAGATATCAATTTCAAATCAACCACTAAAAACTAAAATAAAATTTAGTAATAAAATAATATTTTCCTTCAAATTAAATTATCATAACAAATTATTTAAATACTTTATATATATATATATATATGAATACCTTATATAAACTACAGTCTTGTTAAATTAAAATCAATAATTAATTGAGATTACAGTTTTCTTTTACTTTGGGAACTAATGCAGTGAGAAATTAAACAATTTTCAGTAAGTGATTTCGTTTACGGTCAGCATTTCAAACTGACAATCTTCAACGAATCAATACATTTACTTCTTTTATTTGCTTCCTCAATAATCTTGTAGTCTAATTATGGTTCATATTTTCTTACATTTAAATTAAAAATAGATCAAATCTAGATTTGTAATTAGTGTTTAGTGAATGGCACTCAGAATGAAAAGGACTTCAAAATTTTTAGAATTTCAAAGATAAATAATATCTCAATCTTTATGTTGAAAATATCCTCATCGTGCCAAATAAATGAAAAAAAAAAAAAAGAAGAAGAGGAAATTCCAGTCTCATAAATATGAGACTTTCTTTCTTTTCACTACAAATTTCTTGATGTTAAAGCAACATAAATTCTTGTTTTGAAAAAGAAAATGGATGGAAAGGAAACCTGAAACCATCAGAAACATTGGATTGATGCATCAATCAGACACTTTTAAGGTGTCTCTCAGACGACCGTCGTGAGAAATTTTAATCCAATCTCATCATCTGATTTCTTTACTTATTTTTTTCAAACTGAATCGCTTTCGCAGAAATGAAGAAGTAACGTAAATGCAGTGTCGAAAGAACAAATAGGAAATCAATAAATCGACAGCGGCGATCTTGTGGGTGACTGGCTTACCTATCTACCAAATATATATAGATGGTTGATCCTAGGGTTAAACTTGTTTGGTTGCTTGGGGGTTGGGCGTAACAAAAAGAGAACAAAAAAATGTAATGGATTTTCTATAGGAAACAAGCCCATAAGTGGAAAATGAATCAGTTACATTTAAATTTTAAAATATCTCAAAATCTATTGAATTTTAAAATATATTGAAATTAAATATGGGTTTTTTACAGTATTTTTATAATAATTTAACTACTTATTTTCAACATTCAAATTTAAATATTAACATATTTTAAAATTGGAAAAAAAATTCATTATTTTTTAAAATTAATTTAATTAATTTTTTAATATTCAAATATATATATTTTCCAGAATTTTAACTAAAATAATTAATCAAGAAAAGATATTTTGATGATATTAATATTATTTTTAACAAAAAAAAGAGAGGCAAAATTCGTTTATAGAAATACAAAATCCACCTTGTGGTACGATGAAGGGCTAAATGACTTATGATTAAGGATTTGTATATGTATTAGTTTGTTATCTCTACTTTGTAAATGAGATTATTAATTGTATTTATTAATAAAAAATATAATTAATCATTTTATATAATTTTTTCAATATCTATCGTATTATTAAACTCCTAAAAATCTAAATTATTATTAAAGTCTCAACTTTAATAAAATTGTAATCAAAATTTCTAAAGGAAATAATAAGTTGTTAAATTAAGATAATATATTAAATTTTTATAAAGGTTTAATTTTGAAATAAGTTTAAAAGCAGCAATACATTCGAAAAAAATTAACAATTCAAAAACTGGTTACAAATATTAATCTTGTGATTTTTAAAATTTTAAATAGATTTGGGTTGAATCACCTGTCTAAGTCTGAAGGCCCGTCTAAAAAGTGAGAGGGTTTGAGTAAAAATTTAAATTTGAAAAATAAGTTTGAAAAAAAAATAAAATTTATTTAAAAAAATGGGTCGGGCCTCAGACAAGAATTTTTTGCCTCGAGCCAACCCAAATTTGAAAAAAAAAAATTTGCTACAATTTGTTGTTTACTATTATTATATTATTTTGTTGTTGTTATGTTATTATTTTGATATCATTTTGCTATTATTTTGTTACTATATTATTATTATTGTTTGGATATTGTATAACTCTTATTTTATTGTTATTTTTGCTATTATTTTAGAAGCATTCACTTGTTAAGTTGTAACCATGTTAGTGTTATTTAAGTATAAATACTTTTTTTATATATGTATTTTCTATTTGTTGGTGTAGGAGTATGTCTCTTATTTTGATCAAAATTTGTTTTGGTTTTTCTTCTCCCAATTAAACTTTAATTAATCTAGAGTTGTTGTAATCATATGTGCTACAAACTTCAGCCTGTAAATAGGTCCCAGTTACTCTAGGTTTTACATAACAAAAATTATTTAGATTGAGAGAATTTTGTTCTTTGTTTCGAAGAGTTTTTCATGTGGAGCTTTGGGTTTTTTCTTTTAATTCTCTCCAAATTTTGTACTGCCATTTATTATAGTGCAATCTCCTTTTGCCCGTGATTTTTTATTCTCTTTTGAGGTGTTTTTCATGTAAAATTTGTGTGTTCAATCTTTTCGATTATTATTTTATTCACTTTGTTCGTTGTTTAATCGAGTTTATCCCCTACAAACTGGTATCAAAGCTAGTTTGATTTTCACTATCAATTTGTACAGAGATGGCAGCATCAAGGTTCGATATTGAGAATTTCAACAGAATTGCAAATTTCAATTTGTGTTGTAAGTTCGAATGATGGCAATACTAGTTTAGAATAGTCTGAAAAAGATCGTTACAAGGAAGAAGCCCTAGATATGGATCAACCAAAATGGGAAGTGCTCGATGAAAATGTTTTATCCGCTATTTAATTATGCATCGCGAATAATGTGTTACAGGAGCTTCTGGTGGAAAAACCAGTGTTTGCATTATATAGAAAACTAGAAGCCTTATATATGACGAAATCTCTAGCCAACAAATTAGTATTAAAATAATGTCTCCACACATTCAGAATGGCTGAAGGTGAGTCCATTAGAACTCACATTAGAGAGTTTGTTACCCTTCTTAATGACTTAAAGAATCTTGAAGTAGAGATTAGTGTTGAGGATAAAGTTATGTTGTTGTTATGCTATTTGCCCTATTCTTATAAAACTTTTAGAGAAACTTTGATTTATAAGAGAGGTCATATCTTGTTCGAGGATGTGAAGAGGAATCTTCTAAGTAAGGATAAACTCGACAATGAGTTAGGCCCAAATAAAAAACCAGACGACAAGCCTCAATTCTAGTTGCAAGAGGCAGACAACAAAGAGGAAATCCAAATCTAAAAATTGTGACAAATATTGTGGTTATCATAAAAAGGTGGGCCACGTCAAGGTAGAATGTTGGAAACTTCAAAATAAAATCCAAAGGGACGCCAAAAACGATGAGAAAGATAAGCAGAAAGTTGAAATTGATGATGCTAGTGTAGCCGAAGACAGAGGTGGTTGTTTCTTATTGGTGTCAACGAGTGAAATCTTTCATCTTACTTCCGAATGGATCTTAGATTCAGAGTGCTCTTATCACATGTGTCCAAATAGGGAATGATTCTTCATGTATAGTTCAGTTGAAGGTGGAGTAATGTTGACGGGGAATAACTCTCTATGTAAAAAATTCAGAATTGGAACAGTACAAATTAGGATGCACAACGAAATTATTTGGACACTATCAGATGTCAAGTATGTTCTTAATTTAAAGAAAAATCTTATCTCATATAGAATTTTGGGTTCTAACAGTTGCAGAATAGTCATTGAGTCATATAGCTTAAAAGTTTCTCGTAAGATTCTTGTTATGATAAGAGGACAGAAAAAGGGTAGTCTATACGTTCTACAAAGGTCAACGGTTACTGGTGCGACTGCGATTACCAAAGAAAAGCCAAAATCGCCACCATGTCGCGACAAGAATCAACTTGACATCGTGATGACACGACGTGACTTTCTCTTCATCGATTTTGATTCAACCAAACTTTGGCACATGCAACTGGGTCATATGAGTGAGAAAGATATGATGTGCACTAGAGGTCTTCTCAAAGATACTAGAGTTGATAAGTTAGGTTTCTATAAGCATTGCGTTTTAAGGAAACAAACCTGAGTCAATTTTGATTCAGCAATGCATAGAACTAAAAGGACTCTAGATTATATTCATTTCAATTTTTGAGGGGTCCATCTTCTAACATCTCAAAAGAAGGTAATAAATATGTCCTAACTTTTATTGATGATCACTCCAAAAAAGTGTGGGTTTATTTCTTGAAACAGAAAAATGAAGTCTTCAAAATCTTCAAACAGTGGAAGACATTGTTAGAAAAATAAACCGAAAAATCTGTGAAGCGGTTGAGAACGAATAATGGTCTTAAGTTTTGTTCGTCAAAGTTTAATGATTTCTACTAACAGGAAAGAATTGAAAGACATTGAACTGTTGTTGGAACTTCACAGCAGAATGGAGTTGTAGAAAGAATGAGCAGAACCGTACTGGAAAAGGCTCGATGCATGCTTTCTAATGCAGTCTTAGAAAATGAATTTTGGGTTGAAGTCGTAAACTTGACAAGTTATTTGGTAAATCGATCTCCTCATCAAACATTGAATAGTAAAGTTTCAGAGGAGATAAGGCCAGGTAATCCTCCCAATTAATCTAATCTTAGAATTTTCAGTTGTCCTGCTTATGCTAAAGTTAGCCATGGAAAGCTTGAATCAAGGGTTGCTAAATGCATCTTTATGGGATACTCTGCCAGTAGAAAAGGTTTTAAGTTGTGGTGTTTGGAATTTGACAAAATAATTGTTAGTACAGATGTTACGTTTGATGAATCTGCCATGTTTCGATAAAAAATAGGACTTTTACTTTTAAAGACACAACAAATCAGAGCTTCTCGATCAATGTGGAGTCAAAAGCCAAAATAGGGGGTGATGTCCCAACGAGCAAATGCCTAATGTCACAATGATGTGACAAACAGAGGTCTTGTCCAGACGAAGAGTCACACAATACCGCGATGACACATCAAAATTTTGATTATCGTAAGATTAAAACTGATTTGAATCTATTTGGGGCTCCATCTGACCTTAAGGTACTCTCATTATCTCAATTAACTAATTATAAGTTGGCTCATGACAGGAAAATGCGAGAAATTCAACCACCACAGAAATATTGTGAAGGAAACCTAGTGGTTTATGCTCTAAGTGTTGTCGAGAGCATTGGTTCAATCGATCCTTTGTGTTATTATGAGGAAGTTCAAGCCTCTGATTCTAGCAAATGGCTAGTTGCAATGGAAGAAGAGATGAAATCACTTCAAAAGAACGAGACTTGGAGACTAGTTAAACCACCCATTAGTAAAAGATTCATTGGTTGCAAATGGGTGTTTTAAAAGAAAGAAGGTTCGGGTCCTAACCACACCAGGTACAAGGCAAGATTGGTTGCAAAGGGTTACAATCAAGTGGAGGGAGTTGATTTACATGATGTTTTTTCTCTCGTAGTGAAACATATGTCCATTAGATGCTTTTGGTCCTTGTTGCATCAAATAATCTTAACTTAGAACAATTAGATGTAAAGTCTTAGAAAAGTCTTTGTACGATTTGAAACAGTCTCCTCGGCTAAATCCTATCTATAATGAGATTAATAGGATTACTTGTCAGAGCTAAATCCTGTCAGCAACAAATGCAGGACCTCATTTTATAAGGCAATCACATTTATCCATCGAAATTCAATATTCAAACGAGACTTTACCCTTTTTCTAACATTTCCGAACATGTAATCATTTTACATATTTATAATATTCACATAAATATAAATCATCATAACATTCAAGTTAACATCTTTACATGCTTGATTAAGTTATACGAACTTACCTCGACACTTGTTCGCGTAAATAATCTACTAAATCGAAACATTTCCTTTTCCTCGATCTAACCTCAAATTTGTGTTGTCCGGATCTATATAAATAACTTTAATCATTAATTCCACACATTTCATATTCATTTGGACTCGATTTACATCCTAGATAAAATTACCATTTTGCCCCCAACTTTTTCATAAATTCTAATTTCGTCTCTAGGCTTGCAAAATGAAATTTATGCAATTTACTCCCTATTCCAAGCCTAACCGAAGTTTCAACATACAATTTAAAACACTATTTTCTATACATTTTAGAATTTTTCATCAATTTTAACAACTTTACATTTTAGTCCCTAAATCATGTTTTCATAAAAAATCACTTTTTAAAAGTTGTTTATCTATCAACAACCTTTCATTTTCTACCATAAATTTTAAATTTTCAACATATTCATCCATGACCTAATTTCCATACCTTGATAACTTTTTAAATTGATCCTCCAAATAGATAGATTAAGCTATCTCGATTTCAAAAATATCAAAATTATTAAAAACGGGACAAAAACTTACCCAATTAAGCCATGAAAGTTTAAATTTTGAGGGAAATGATGATATAAAATAAGATGATAATTCTTTTATCATCTTTTAATTAATTAAATTATTTCGATTTCCAATTTAGTCCTTGCCATTTTTCTAAATTTTCATGGATGAGTCACTAAAATATCTACATACTTTTATTTAATGGTCTAATTACCATATTAGGACCTCAAGTTTTGAATTCCATAGCTATTTAATCCTTCTAGCTACTAGAATTCAACTTTTGCATTTTATGCGATTTAGTCCATCCCATAATTAAACACTTAATCGATAAAATTTTATTATCAGAATTTTCACATTACATTTCTAACATATTACGAACCATGTAATAAAATAAAAATAAATTTTATTTTCGAATCGGATTTGTGGTCTCAAAACCACTATTTCGATTTCACTGAAATTAGGCTATTACAACTCTCTCCCCTTAAGAATTTTCGTCCTCGAAAATCTTACCAGTAAAAAGATTCGGTTATTTCTTCTTCACAGTATCATCCGGTTCCCAGGTAGCCTCTTCTATACGGTATCATTGCCAAAGAACTTTTACTAATGCTACCTTTTTATTTCTTAACTCTTTTGTTTCCCGAGCTAAGATTTTGATCGGTTCTTCACTATATGTCATATCAAGCTGAATCTCTACCTCTGTCAGAGAGATAAAATGTGAAAGATCAGATCGATACTGTTGTAGCATAGACATATGAAAAACATTATGAATCCGATCAAGTTTTGGTGGTAAAGCTAACCGATATACAACCGGTCTGATTCTTTCTGTAATCTCATATGGTCTATGAACCGTAGACTCAGTTTTCCTTTACAACCAAATCGAAGAACTTTCTTCCAAGGCGATACTTTCAAGAATACTTCCTTTACAACCAAATCGAAGAACTTTCTTCCAAGGCGATACTTTCAAGAATACTTTGTCACTGATTTGAAATTCTATTTCTTTTCGTTTAAGCTCAACCTAGGACTTTTGGCGATCAGAAACTGCTTTCAAACGGACTAAATCAATTCCGTGTAAATTTTTCTCACCGAGTTCTATCCAACACAATAGAGTTCTACATTTGCGACCATACAGAGCTTCATACGGTGTCATTTTGATGTTGGGTTGATAACTGTTATTGTAAGCAAATTCAACTGAAGGTAAATACTTTTCCTAGTTACCTTCAAACTCAAGTATACAACACCAAAGCATATCTTCCAAAATATGTATAACATGTTCAGATTGACCATCTGTCTGTGGATGAAATGCAGTGCTAAAGTGTAACTGAGTACCTAGAGCTTCTTGCAATTTGCTTTAGAATCGTGAGGTAAAGACAATCTCAGAGACATATAATTCAGCCAATCTGTCCAAAGAATAACCCAGACGTATCGGAATAAAGTGTGCAAACTTTGTCAACTGATCAACAATCACCCAAATGGCATCTTTCTTCTTTAGAGATAGGAGTAATCCCGATACAAAGTCCATATTAATTCTTTCTCATTTCTATTCAGGTATCCTAACTGGCTGTAATAGTCCAGAAGACAACTGATGTTCAGATTTTACTTGCTGACATATCAAACATTTAGACACAAACTCAGAAATATCCCGCTTCATTCCCTGGCCACCAGTACATCTTTTTTAGATCATTATACATTTTATTATTACCGGGATGAATAGACATGTTACAATTATGAGCTTCATTCAAAATCTTTTGTACTAGTTCTGAGCTTTTCGGTACACATACTCTGCCTCTAAATAATAGACAATCATCGGTCCCGATCTGAAATTTTGAGTCAGGAGTCGATTCACTTTGTATCCGTTTTGCTTGCTACTTACTATCATTTTTCTGAACTTCAGAGATCTGCTACAAAAATGTGGGTCTAGCTTTTAACTCAGTCATAATTGAACCATCATCACATAATAACAATCGTTTATTCATAGCTCGCAAGGAAAACATGGATTTTCTGCTCAGAGCATCAGCAACCACATTGGCTTTTCCCGGATGATAATCAATAACCATATCATAATCTTTCAATAACTCAAGCCACCTGCGCTATCTCAATTTTAAATCTTTCTAAGACATCAAATATTTCAGACTTTTATGATCAGTGAATATATGACATTTTTCACCAAACAAATAATGTTGCCATATTTTCAATGCAAACACTATGGCTGTCAATTCAAGATCATGGGTCAGGTAGTTTTCTTTATGTGGTTTTAGCTGTTTTGAAGTATAGGCTACTACTTTACCTTCTTGCATCAAAACACAGCCTAAACCATTCAATGACGTATCACTGTAAACTATAAATTCCTTACTCGATTCTGGTTAAACTAACATTGGAACTTCTGTCAATAAAGCTTTTAATCTGTCAAAACTTTACTGGCATTTATTAGTCCACTCAAAATTCACATCTTTTTGTAATAGACGGGTCATAGGAGAAGCTATTATTGAAATTTTTTTTACAAACCTCCGAGAAATAACCAGCTAGTCCCAGAAAACTTCAGATTTCAGACACATTTTTCGGTGGCTTCCAGTTAGCAATGGTTGAAATTTTGTTCGGGTCCACCCTGACACCTTCAGCAGATACTATATGCCTAAGAAAACTAACTTCACGTAGCCAAAATTCACATTTACTAATTTTGGCATATAATTGTTTCTCTTGCAAAGTTTGCAACACTATTCTCAAATGCTCCGCATGTTCATTTTCATCTTGGGAGTAAACCAAAATATCATCTATAAATACCACCACAAACCTGTCTAAATATGGGCTGAAAATTCTATTCATTAGATCCATAAATACTGTAGGTGCATTTTTCAAACCGAATGGCATCACAAGAAACTCATAGTGTCCAAACCTGGTTCTAAAAGCTGTCTTTGGCACATTTGAATCTTTTACTCGTAGTTGATAGTAACCAAAACGAAGATTAATATTTGAAAATACAATGACACGTTTTAACTGGTTAAACAAGTCATCAACTGTAACGGCCCAAATTTCAGTGATATCAGAATAGTCATTTTAGATCACTAAATCCGACATGATAGTTTAGATATTAGTAAGTAAAAGTTAAGTGTGGTTTTAGAAATAATTTCGAATTAGTGAAATTATGAATTAAAAGAAATTTATAGATTAAATGAGATAAAAACAAGGTATCGAGACCTCGAATTCATAAACTAAGCCATAAATATTTTTATGGAGTGTTCGTAAGTTAGTATTAAAGTTTCGTCAAGAAATTTTAAGGTTTCGATAGTCAATTGGGTAAAAAGGACTAAATTGAATTAAGTGTAAAATTGTGAAATGTGATTAAATAGCTCTAGTAATAATAAAAGGAGGACTAAATAGGCAATTAAACACCTATTATTGGGCTGGACGGCATGACTGTGCAGGAAAAATAAAAATCAAGTGTGAACAAGGTGCAAAATTGGAAATAAGGTAAAAATTTAATTATACAATATGATATATTAGGTAAATCTAGAGTTTTCTTCATTTTTCTTCATCCTCTCCAGAAAAAAACACCATTGAAGGGTTATTTTAAGTTGGTCTCTCATATTTTTACTACATGTAAGCTCAATTCTTGATTATTTCTTGTAATTTTTGTGTTTTTGAGACTTTTACAACTAGGTCCACATGTTTAATTCATTAGTTTTTGATTTCATGGATAATTTTGAAAGTTGCCATGAACAAGTGCTAAAATTTTATGATGATTTATCATGGAATTGATGTTTTAATTTTATTATATGATGATTTTATGAAGAGATTTTTATAGAAATTAATTTTTAGGATCTAATTGTGGAAGTTATTGTAATTAGAGTTTTATGTTGAAACTTTGAATGTCAAAGGCTGTGAAATAGTTTATAATGTTAAAGTAAAATGTTATTTGAGAGGAATTAGCTCAATTGATGAATAAATTGAGCAGAGACTAAATTGTAAAAACTAAAAACTTGGGGTAATAGCGTAATTTCAAAGATTTAAGGGCATAAATTGTGAAGTAGAATAGACTTGAAATAGATGCTAATGAAGGAATGATTTTATAATTATAGATCAAGAAAATGAAGTGAATCATGAAAAATAAAAATTGCAAGAATAGTCCCTAAATTTGTACGACTTTTGCAAATCAGCCCAGATAAGTTCATATGGCAAAGTTTAACGTTTATTATTAAAAATATTATGATTACTAAGATATCTTATTGTAGATGAACACTATCAAATTGTATTAATTTCAAAATGATATTTAATTAAAAGTGCAAATTAGTCGGAACAACAGTTTTGAGTGCTTTCATTCGATGAACAGGATGAATTGACGGAAATAGATGTGATATTTGTGCCCGTATAAGACCATAGCTAGGCTATGGCATCGATACAATGTGATACGTGTTCCCGTATAAGACCATAGCTTGGCTATGGTATCGGTGTGATGTGATAATGTGATTCCGTATAAGACCATATCTGGGATATGACATCGGTACGATATGTGATCTGTGTAAGACCATGGCAGGGCTATGGCTTCGGTGTGTGATATGTGACAATGTGCAAGTCCATAGTTTACTATGGCAATGTGATAATGAAGCAATCAATTCCATTATTTTTCCCTAATTTAACAAAGGAAGTAAATGAGAAATGGGCCCAAAAGAGTTAAATTCGTGAATAGCAACATGAAAATTGTCCAAATGAGTTTTTTAATGAAATTGTGATTTGCAGGATGAATTAGTTAAACTAATAGATATATGATTATGTACAATGTTTGTTAAGATTTATATTTATGCCTATGAGCTTACTAAGCTTCTATAAGCTTACTTGTGTATGTTATTTGTTTTGTAGATTGACTTATATACATACGGAGGATCGGATCTACATCAAGGATCACACTATCCAGATTTATTCCGGTAGATTTTGTTAAACAACTTTTTAATTTATAAGGCATGTATAGGGGTTGATTTGATAATGTAATTATATGAATGATTAAGCATGCAAAGTAAGTTGAATGTGATGTTTTGTGTTTGAAAATGAAATATACATGTTTTGGCTTGAAATAATTGATTGGTTGGACTCTATTAGCGTATGATTGTGTTTAAGTACAGGTAATGGATGAAAGGGTGAGAAAAGTGGCCTAAAACGGCCTATTTTCATCCACACGGGCGTGTGTCTAGGCCGTGTGTGACACACGGTAAGCCCACGGGTGTGTGATATGACCGTGTGTCCCTTGCATCCTTAACTATGAAGTTAGGATAGTACACGGGCCAAAGACACGGCCGTGTGTCTTGGTCATGTGAAGAACACGACTTTCAAGCATGGTCGTGTGTCAAAATTGTGTGAAAATAGCTTTAAAATGGTGAAAAATCAGTTTACCACATAGCCTAGCCACATGGGCGTGTGCCCAGGCTGTGTGCCCCTTTGATACTTAAGAAAATGCAAGTCAAAATTCCACATGGCCATGGGATCCCCACGGGCTGGCCACACGGCCATGTTCCAGGCCACACGGGCGTGTGTCCTATCTTCAAGGAAAAATTTTCAAAGTTGCCAGTTTAATTCCGAACCACTTTCAAAGCAAGTATTGGGCCCCGTAGGCCCATATTAGGGACTTTATGGTGGAATTTGAAAAGAATTGATTTGAAATACAAATTTATGACTCGATTTTGTATAAATGCAAGTGTATAAGTCCGGTAATGCCTCGAAACCCTATTTCGGTGACGGATACGGGCTAGGGGTGTTACATCAACACGAGACAATGGATACTTATTCTTTATTGTAACTTTGTTGAGCTATCTGTAATCAATGCACAGCCTTAACGATCCATCTTTCTTCTTTTCAAATAGAATCGACGCACCCCAAGGTGAGAAACTAGGTCGAGCAAAACCTTTGTCAATCAATTCTTGCAATTGTGCTTTCAGCTCTTTCAATTCAGTAAGAACCATTTTGTAAGGTGCTATGGATATCGGTGTCGTACCCCGAACAAGATCTATAAAGAATTCCACTTCTCTATCCGGTGGTAAACCAGGTAATTCTTCTGGGAATACATCAGGAAATTCACATACAACCGACACTGACTGAATCTTTGACTCAGATACTTTAGTATCCAACACATATGCGAGATAAGCATCATAAACCTTTTTAACATATTTCTATGGTGATATTGCTGAAATCACATTAGGTAATCCATCAATTTTATCATATTCAACAAAAGTAATTCACCACTCTGACATTTTAATACATTATATTTCTGTTTACAATTCACCACTGCATCAATTGGGTTAACCAATCCATTCCCAAAATCACATCAAATTCATCAAATGGAAATAACATCAAGTCAGCCAAAAAGCAATAACATTTACATCAACGGACAGTTTTTAAGACTTTATCCACCATAACACACTAGCCCAAGGGGTTTGAAACTTTAACCACAAATTCAGTAAATTCAACAGGTAAATTTTTAACAGACACTAAGTTTGTGCATATGTATGAATATGTGGAACCAGGATCAACCAAAGCAGTAGTATCAGTATCAAGTAGAGAAAATGTACCAGTAATGACTTTTGGTGCAGAAGCATCTTCTCTAGCACGAATAGCATATGTTCTTGCAGGTGCTCGTGCTTCAGATTTAACTGCTATATCCCTGGTAGTACCTCGACTACCACTAACATTACTGGGGTAACGGGGTGATTTTCCCCTCGAATCAAGATTACTCGGCTTTGGAGCTGGTTCTATTTCTTTTTCAACTCTTTCTAGACAATCTCTGAGAAAATGGTCAAATGAACCACGTCGGTAACAAGCTCACTTCTCAAACGACATTCCCCAAAATGAAATTTGTTGCAATGCTTACACTTTGGTTTGGGATTACCGACACTACCCACACTGGTTACAGATGGCAATGAAGACCTCGAGTTAGAGCGTTGAGAGCCTTACTCTTTTTCAGAATACCTTATAGAGGTTGTAACACGATAATAATACTTCTTTATTTTCTTAGAAGCAGATGATTGTGAGTTACTCATAATCCTTTTTCCAGAAACCCGAGTCTCTCTTTCAGCTTGTTTCTTTTCTTTACTCAATTCCTCAGCTTTGTGTGCTCGACCGGCTAACACCGCAAATTTCTTTATTTCGAGAATCCCGATCAATGACTTGATATCTTTATTTAAACCCACTTCAAAGCGTTTAGCCTTGATTAGAACCCATTCTCTGGCATATTTGCTCAACCGAACAAATTCTCGTTCATACTCAGATACAATCATGTCTTCCTGCTTGAGTTCTAAAAATTCTTTCTTTTTCTGATCCATAAATCTTTGACTAACATATTTCTTTCTAAATTCAGCATGGAAGAATTCCCATGTAACGTTCCCTCTCAGTACAACTAAAGTTAAGGTATTCCACCAATGATAAGTTGTATCTTTCAGTAGAGATACTGCACATTTCAGACATTTAACAGGTGTACAAAATAATTCGTCAAAAACCCGGATGGTATTTTCCAACCAAAATTCTGCCATTTCCTGATCATCATCTGCGGTAGCTCTAAATTCTTCCGCCTCTTGCTTACGAATTTTATCTACTGGAGGCTTATCTGTTCTAGTGGGTTCAGTACCCTGTGGTACCTCAAGAACCGGTTAAGGAGCAGGTGGGGGAGGTCGTTGTACAGCAGTATTTGTTCTTAAGTACTCGGTAAACCATTCATTCATCAATTGAAAGAATGCCTGTTTTGCCTCTTCACTTCGGCCCTCAGATACGAGCCTTTCACTACCAGATGCAGATGCAACTCTTTGAAATGAAGCTGAAGCATTGCTCCCAGCTTCCTCGGATTCAACACTAGCTTGGTTGAATGACATTACTATATGAAAAATACATTTAAAGTGATTAGGAGACATCACACTATCACAAATTATATAATGGCATGTATAGCTAAAATCGCGTTTGCTACATTAAATCCAAGAATCGGCTAAACCGTAGCTCTGATACCACTAAATGTAACACCCCTAACTCGTATCTGTCACCAGAACAGAGTTACGGAGTATTACCGAAACTTTCAAAACATTTACAGATAATTTATATCAATTACTATTCATCTTTTAAAATTATTCATAACGTCCCTTAAATGGACTATTGAGGCCCAATACGAGCATTAAAAACCAAATCGGGACTTAATCGAAAACTCTAAAGATTTTTCGTGACATTTCAAAAAAATTTAAGTTACAGGGCTTACACACTCATGTGATCTAAGAGACACGCCTGTGTGACCCTAGAACACGCCTGTGCAGCAGGCTGTGTTCGACCCTATGTAACTCTCTGACTTGTGCCACACGGCCGGACACACGCCCGTGTGCTAGGCCGTGTGGTTAATTAAATTCTTCAAAATTAGGTGCAGGTTTCACATGGCCAAGACACATGCCCGTGTTCTAGGCTGTGTAGCACACACGATTGAGACACACGCCCGTGTGCTCAATTTTGAGCATTCTGTTTCTCAAATTTAAGGTGCAGGGGACACACGGCCTAACCACATGCCTATGTACCAGGCCGTGTGTCACACACTCTGCCTAGACACACGCCTGCAGTGTATGCGCGCGTGTCGACAAAATGAAGTCATTTCTAGCTTTATTTCTCACCCAAAATCACACCAATAACCTGCATTTAAACTCACATCCAAATACCAACCATTTCATGCATTCAAATTAAGCAAACTCTATCATTCAACATGGCATATCATTACATGCATACATATTTATAATCTTACCTTGGTATATTCCATATGTTAGACATAATTTGATCAACTACTTAACATACATGTAGCTACCATAGTATGGTATTACAAATATATATCAAAACAACCATTACTAGCCATTCCAGTGGCTAGATTACAAACCATATATTAAATCCATCTATGGCCAACTTAGCTTATACATGTCATTATACCAAAATGATTTTACTATATATACCCAAAATAAGTTAGTGGATAGTGTGATAATGCTTCAATGATCTCCAACCTTTGCGAGCTTCCGAGCACTATAAAACAAGGAAAATAAGATCTAGTAAGCATTACATGCTTAGTAAGTTATATAACGGAAACTAAACTTACCAATCCCGTTTATTAAATCTAAGCATACAATATCATGTTTTCCATCAACTTGGCAAAATTGCCTAAACACATGCATTCAATCAAACATGTTAGTCACAAAATTTTCATATACATCAAGTAAACATGGATGAGCTCATCATACAATTTTTCTTTTAAGACATTATTCATTTCATTCCATAATTCTCTTATCATACCAAGAGTTGTATCCGTTGAATCATTGAAATTTTGATAGATGCTCAAGTAGTACACTCAAGGTATACAATTCAATAACCCGCCAATTCTTATCCAAGAGTACCCATTAGGATATTTAATCAAAGAACACATTCTCTAGCCACATATCGTATTATAGGATTACCAGTCCAGGCTAAATCCTTTATGAAATGTATGCTTAGAAGAGCTCAATTAGGATTACTAGTCCATGCTAAATCCTTTATGTAACGTATGCTCAGAAGAGCTCAATTAGGATTACCAGTTCAGGTTAAATCCTAATTGTAACATATGCTCGAGAGGGGTTATATCAAGATTACCCATCCGGACTAAATCCTTTCCATAATGAGATAAATAGGATTACTCGTCTGAGCTAAATCCCGTCAGCAACAAATGCAGGACCTCATTTTATAAGGTAATCGCATTTATCCATCATAATTCAATATTCAAACGAGACTTCACCTTTTCTAACATTTTCGAACATGTAATCATTTCACACATTTATAATTTTCACATCAATATAAATCATATTACGTACAATCATAACATTCAAGTTAACATATTTACATGCTCGATTAAGTTACACGAACTTACCTTGACACTTGTTTGCGTAAATAATCTACTAATTTGAAACCTTTCCTTTTCCTCGATCTAACCTCAAATTTGTGTTGTCCAGATCTATATAAATAACTTTAATCATCAATTTCACACATTTCATATTCATTTGGACTCGATTTACATTCTAGACAAAATTACCATTTTGCCCCCAACTTTTCCATAAATTCTAATTTTATCCCCAGGCTCGGAAAATGAAATTTATGCAATTTACTCCTTATTCCAAGCCTAACCAAAATTTCAACATAAAATTTACAGAACATATTTTCTATAAATTTTAGAATTTTTCATCAATTTTCACAACTTTACATTTTAGTCCCTAAATCATGTTTTCATCAAAAATCACTTTGTAAAAGTTGTTTTTCTATCAACAACCTTTCATTTTCTACCATAAATTTTAAATTTTCAACATATTCATCCATGACCTAATTTCCATACCTTGATAACTTTTCAAATTGATCCTCCAAATAAATAGATTAAGCTATCCCGATTTTAAAAATATTAAAATTACTAAAAACGGGACAAAAAAAACTTACCCAATTAAGCCATGAAAGTTTCTTCTCTCTCTCCTAGGGTTTCCATAGAATTTTTGGGATGATGATGATATAAAATAAGATGATAGTTCTTTGATCATCTTTTAATTAATTAAATTATTTCAATTTCCAATTTAGTCATTGCCCTTTTTCCATGGATGAGTCATTAAAATATCTACATACTTTTATTTAATGGTCTAATTACCATATTAGGACCTCAAGTTTTGAATTCCATAACTATTTAATCCTTCTAGCTACTAGAATTCAACTTTTGCATTTTATGCGATTTAGTCCATCCCATAATTAAACACTTAATCGATAAAATTTTATTATCAGAATTTTCACATGACGTTTCTAACATATTACGGACCATGTAATAAAATAAAAATAAATTTTATTTTCGGATTGGATTTGTGGTTCGAAACCACTGTTCCGATTTTACTGAAATTGGGCTGTTACACTCTCAATTTTAGATTCCCCACAAAATGAAGAAGATGAAAGGTACATGTCAAAAGTACCTTAATCAAGCACAGTTGGAAGTTTGATGTATGCAATGGTACACACTCGTCCCTGTAACCCCCCAAATGCGACCTAAACATTATGGCCACATTTCGGAAGCTATAACAATCACGAAAAAAGATTTTCAAATCTTTGCTTAAATTATTTTTCCGAAAAACATTGTTTGAATTTAATAGAAAAATCGTCAATGAAAAATCTTTAATAAAATATTATTAATTCAAACAAATTCTCATAGTATTTCAAGTTATTATTATTTTGATAGATTTGATAATAAAACTTGTCTTAAAAATTTTAGAATGTCACTTTGCAAAAATTCTATTTTTTCAAAAATTTACAATGGATTAAATATAGCTATGAAACTATTTATTACAAATTATTTTTATTTGATAAAAATAATTTATATAATAAAAACCAGTGATTTAAAACATTTAAAATCCAATGTTTATGCATGTATTGTAGCTAACATATCAAAGTACTGAAGACATAATTAAAACAATCCAGAGTCCAAAGCAATCGCAAAAAGAGTTTTTAAATACTTTAATTTAATTAAATCCGATAATCTTCTCCAAATGCTGCATCCAAATCCTATCCACGAGTGTTGTCTAAAAAGTTTAAGAAAACTAAAGAAGTGAGCTAATAAGCTCAGTGTGAGTTTTGTATCAAGCTTGTTAACAGGAATTATAATACACTGAATAAAAATACCACATCATAACAATCAGTTGTATAGACTTTTATGAGCATGATTATGATAATGCAATATTTTATAAAAAAACATATATGCAAATTTTTCCAAAATTTCCTACCCATCTCTGCTACACACCAAATGGAGTTCCCCAGAACTCATCCATCCAAAACACACCAACATATATATGTGGACAAAATCACCAAAATTGCAGACAAATTGTTAGGACAAATGTGTGGTAAAACCACCAAATAATGCAATTTATTAAACTATCAAATCTTCTTCATTACCTTATAGTCCTAACCCCACGAAATGTGACATGGTAGATGAACTCAATATTAAAGCGGTAAGCATGTTAAACATGCAATCATATACGAATCAGAAATCGAGTCATGGTAATCCATGCTTTATAAAACGATCATTTCAAATTTTCAATATGAACATATCATAATATACAAATATGCCATAATGTTACAAACCGTGAGAATTAGAACAAAACCACATATTAGCAATTGATAGCATAACACATCTAATATATTTAAGTTAAAAAACATAACCCATTACTCGAATTGCCCCAACCATTAAAAAGAATCTATTAACCAATCGCATTGTGACACATAATTATTTTAACTAAAAAAATCCAAAAAGAAGGTTAAAAATTATTTCCTTTTAACTTAAAAAAAAAAAACTTGTAAACATATTCATATATTTTGTTATTCACTTAAGAATTCTAGTGATGGAAATTCAAGAACCCGTTAAAAACCTCGTCCAAACTCAATTTTTGACGACAAAACCCAGATTATGGTGAGCTTCTTTTCCTTTTTAAACCTCAATTTTGATCCCTTTCTCACCCCAATTGAAAATTTATGTATTATTTTTCTTAAAAATAACTTTCTCTGCTATTTTCTATATACTTTATATAAAATAGTTAATGCTAGGTAAACTTTTATGTTGGGGATAAAACCGTGTAAGCAACGAATAAGAAAAATAATGAAGAAATTGAAAAGATCTAACACACAAATTTTACGTGGAAAAACCCTCCGAAGAAGATAAGAAACCACAAGCAAAGATATTTCCTAAATCGACAAAAAATGAAGACTACAAAAATGGAGATAAAAACTAAATCCTGGAATCCGAAAATAAGAACCCTCAAAACTTGACCACAAAATTCCCCGAAAGCTTGTAAAAGCTAATACTTAAATGTGTTATGGGTTAATCTTTTTAGTGCAGACTAATCTTAAAATAATCTACACTAATCAGACTTCGACTGGGACAAATAATCAGAATTTGACTGGAAGAAAAAAACCAATAAAAATTGCATGACACGTCGTGACGTCCCCTATCGTGTCGTCGCGGCATCGTTTATTCTTCTCTCTTGTTTCATCGTCGCGTTGTCATGACGTTGCATGGCTCCTCGTCGCGATGTCTTTCTTTATTTGTGTCTTAATTTGATCGAAATGCAATACATACTCCACATTTTATAATGAAAAAAAACAGATAAAGCACGAAATTCAAATATAAAGAAAAATTTGGTAGAAAAAATGATAAGAAGATTGCAAAAAAAAAAAGTGCATCAAAAGACAAGAAAGCATCGTAGAAGAAAGAGTGTAAAAAAGTTGAAAAGTTTTAATTTAATTAAAGAAAATTATCTCGTACACTGCTTGTGGAGTTTTTTAGATTTCATAAGCGAGTTGAAGGTGTTATACGTGTCGTGTTAAAAGAAAAAGAAAAAGAAATTGTCAAAAATTTGGTTTTGTAGTCGAAAATTGGATTCGAATGAGTTTTTCAACGATTTCTTGAATTTTCCATTATGTCCTTTGGTGTAGGAAAAATATATGGATAGTGTTACAAAATGATCGATTAAAAAAATCTTTTGTTTTGGTGAAGCATTGAATAACAAATGTAACTAGCGCAACTCGAACCCAGGCCACACCTAGGACGGTGAACACTTTTAACCATCAGGTATCACATAGGGTTCAAAAAATATTTTTAATAGCTAAATAATTCAGATAATAGAGTATAGTTTGAGTATTATTTTGAGTAATGGAGTATAATTTAAATACTATTTACAACAAAAAAAAAAAAAAAAAAAAGAAACAAAAACAAAAATTAAGTAGAATTTAAGAAAAATGAGTATAGTTTAAATATGATGCAAGCGAAGTACAAACTTTCACGTCTTCACCATAGTCGGGTAATACCGGGTCAGGGTGGCTGATAAGAGGATGCCCGTTGTCATCATATTCTTAAACTTATAACTTAAAAGTACTCAAACGTAAACGGTGGTGATTCACTGGTCACTCCCTCTTTTTTTTCTTTATTGGTCGACCGGTTGATTGCCGGCGCGTAATTCAAAACCCGTCGCCGTAAAATCATCGGCTTTAAGCTTCATCAAAGCAAGAAGCATCGGAAGTGATCTCTTTGAGCCTGTTAAAGGAGCTAGGCATGTCTCTCGATGGCTTCCCTCCATTCATTTCAGCTCAGCTCCATTATCTCATCAATCACTTTCCCGATAAAATCAAGGTAATTCTGTCTAACCCTATACCCCCCATATCTTCAAATTGCCCATTTCAATCAACGACATTAGTTCGATTAAGAACTAGGGTTCCGTTTTAACAGTAACGAAAGTTTCAATTTCTCTTGTAATTTTGATTTGCAGGTTGAGCAAGTGCTGTCTGGTGGAAAAACCTACACCGGGGGCCTAGATCGATTCACATTGCTTATTCCATATTGCTTAGACTATATTAAATGTCTGTAAGATTTTTAATTGCAAAATGTAAGATTTATCAGTAAAACTGCTTTCTATTTAGATGATATTTTTGTTTACATTGATCCAGGGGATATTATATACAATGCGGAGTTCCCATTGGCTCCACCGGATATAATATTTGGACCTGAAGATGAAGATTTTCACCCATTACACATGACTGGCCGTGTAGGAGAGGGGGACTTGAAGTTTTGGAACATTTTGTCTGATTGGAACTATAAAGACCCGACAAGGCTACTAGCTTTAATTCAGGAATTGAGGTTAGGCTTGATGTTTACTGACACTTGCTATTGCAATGGAAATCAAAATCTTTTATGGTTGTGGGGGGGAAAGTTCATGTTATTTTCTTGTTAAATAGGGACCGGTATATGGCCTACCAGAAGAAACGTGTTGGAGAAGTGGATGATGATAGGTTGACATTTGAGATTAGCACTATTTGTTCACGAGAGGTAATCTCTTGGCATTTATGTTTGGTTTCTGATGGAGGATGTTTTGAAAATCCTGCTGTGTTGTTTTCTTAACCTGAATTGTGATTCTTTTATAGATATTAGCTGAGGTTAAAGTAACGAATGAGGAAATGTGCAAATTCAGCGACATTTCCTTTACCATTTTTCTCAATGTTTGTTTGTTTAATCACACGAAGTCTGTCCTTAAATGTTGACCATTGTCATGACACATTTAGCCGTAATATACGTCTTTATCCTTAATTTCCTTTCTGCTTTTTGTGCATGTCTATTTCCGTGTGTATGAACTGAAAGATAAAAATTTAGCTGTCATATAGTTGCATATTGAACTTTTTTGCATCTTTAGACTCTGTGAAGTCATTGAATCAATGTACAAAATTTTTAACCATAATTATTTGAATCTGAATGTATTCAAATTTGTCTACCCATGTATTTAAACTTAGTTTACTGTTTGCCACTATTGAAGCTCTTTCATTTTATGAGATGCTTGCATCTGTAAACTGAACTAATTGGTTAGTGCCTTAACTCCTTTCTCTTTTCCAATTCCTTTACTGTGCTGTAGGGAATTGAGATGCAAATTAGTTCAGGTGCTGAAAAGGTATTCCTTTTATGGAATATGATCTTTGTAAGTAGATTATGTGTGCTTAAAACATAATTGGTTTTTAACTAAATCCATGGTGTATATGCCTTTGAATCTTAGCGTAGCCAGAAGAGGTCAAATTTGCTGTGCCTCTAATGGATATGAACATAAACAAAATGGTGCATGGGTGCCCCTGGAGACATCCACAAAAGATATACTTACAGGTACCTTTCCTTCTTTTCCCTCTCATTTATGTGTAATCTAATTCTTAAAAAGTAACTTGTATGTAATTTTATTGTTGTTAAAATTCTTTCTTCTCTTCTGTCCTCCATTTCTTCCCCACCTTGAATGAAGTTTGTAATATTGCAGGTAATATATCCCGTTGGAAAAAAGTATGCATCTACTCCTTCAGCACCTCGTCTGAAATTGATGTCAACTACTGAGCTGAGAGCTCTGTTTACAATCGAGGATGTCAAGCTTCCTTCATGGTTGGATGGAATGTGAGTTATGTAAATCATCCTGCATTTGTTGCATATCTTAATAGATAGACACATCTTGTGCTGACAAACCTCTGTTGGTTTTTACCTTCTCATTTGAAGGTGCATGGCTGAATATCTTCCTCATCTAGAAGAATCTCTTCAGAAACAGGTTGGCTCCTTTTTGGTCATCTAGGTTTGCTTTGAGTTTGTGTATTGAGGGTCTAAGAGTAGGAGTGATCTGTAATTGTTCTCTAGGTCCTGGAAGCTGTTTCATTAATTGACATACGAAGACACTTTATAGAGGCATTAGCCCCATTGTTTGGAAGACCTTTGGAAGCTGATCCGGTGTGCTCTAGTCTTGCCATTTATCTTTTTATATGAAGCATTAGTTTATTTAACATTGATTGTTAGTTTCTCATTGCTTTCCTTGGCAGGTCTTTTGCAGAAAGGCAACATTTCTTGCTTCCTCTGGATCCTTTGTTTTCCTGGTACCATTAGATAATTGCTGATTCTACCATTTTCTGGTTAGACCAATAGAGGACTGTTTCAATAAACATGATTAAGTTCTAGACTATGATTGCATTTGATTTTAGTGCAATAAGTTTTTGTATCTAACTTTTAGTACCCATAATTTTTTTACTTCACTCGGTCCCTGCTAAAAGTCAACTTTGGATGGTACTGTTGTAGGTGCACTTCCATATTTCAACTCTGTTTCCTAAGCAGCAGCCAGCTCTGATACTCCAAAGTTCTCAGGTAATACTATTAGCATTTCCTGATATGTTAAGCACTCGGGTTCTTGGGTACAATATTTAGATCCCATTTTTAGACAGATCGATAAAAAGGTGTTTGGATGTATCTGAAAGGATACATGGAAGATATTACCGAATAAGTTTGAGGACCAACTAGCTTTTATGATTCTGCTGAATATCAGTTTCTCTACTCGTTGGAGAACATGAACATCGATTGTCTATTGCAGCATATATCGCCACAAGGAATACCGAAAAAGTCACCTCTTCTAGCAGAATATCCATGGAGTCCGAGATGGGAAGCATCACAAATGGTGGAGCGGATATTGTGAGTTTCATTAGTCTTAGTAGATTCTCAATCATTTTCAGTGTGTTTTATTAACATGTATCGATTTCTCCAGCGATTTCTTGGCAGATGAGTCTCTGAACTTCAAACGGTTCTGTAATGAGTCTCAACCTCAACACTAGTACGATAAGGGGATGCTGAAGTTTGGTATGGGGTATGTTTTGTTCATCCAAGTTGTCTAAAAAAAGCTTAATGGAACATTTGGTAGTTTTCTTTTAATACAATTTCGAAACTGGTGTCTAAGTTGTAGAAAAGAAATGCAAAGATCTATCTTTCGCTTCTTAATGCTGATGCATACTTACCCCTTTTTATTATAGTCCAACACCAACTTAGATTTATGGACGTATTTGCGTTAATTAATGTTCATAAACATGGATAAACAGCAAACACTGGAAGAGCAAGTGATCGAAATTATTTGCTGGCAGCTGAAGGTTTATAGTTTTTAAGTCTCCATAATGACATTACTTTTTTTAGTTTGTAATGTGATAAATAAACTTTCAATATTACTACTTTATTTTCAGTTAAGTCGTTTATTTTATTTTTTTATAATTAAATTAACTTTTAACCTATATCTAAGTTTTTAACTTTTAATTTAGGTTTAATTCTCAATTTTTCTCATTTTCTTACTTTGGTACTAAAATTTTTTTGTCCTAATTTAGTACCTAAAGTATCAATCACTTCTTAATTTGGTATTTAAAGTATGTCTTCGTTGTATTTTTGAAATTTGATAGTCAATCACAAAGTGTTATGCAATGGCTTTATGTAAAAAATTTATATATACATTTAGAAAAATGAAAATAAATATATAAAAAATTCAGAATATATATATATATAATCTAAAAAATATATAAAAATGAAATTTATAAAAAAGCACAAATTAGTTGAAATCAATAATATTATTTTTAAAAAAATGTAAAAAAAATTGTAAAAATTATAAAGAATTGTAAAAAAATATTTAAATTTTTTTAAAAATTTTTCCTAAAAAAGTATTTAAATTTCAAGGTTTTTTTTTCAATTAATTGAAATTTAATTACTTTTTTTTTTATTTTTTATAACAATTTTGAATTTTATATATTATTCTGCCTTTTTAAAATTTAAAATTTATTTTAGAATTTTATAAAAAACACTTTTTTATATATTATATATAATTTTTTTAAATTTTTAATAAATATAATATATAATATTAAAAAAATAATAATAAAGGACACATTCCGTATTCTGATAGCATCACGTGGTAGGTCGATACTCAGTTAATGGTCGGTCAATGACCGATTAAAATCAACATTGTTTTTAGTATTTAAATATTAAACATTATAGTTTTCTATTTTTATTTTAAATAAATCTAATTGTCACGTGTCGTTTTTTTCATTGGCCAAAACAAGTCATGTAGCACTTTTTTATTAGTTAAAGTGGCCTAACAAAAAAAATTTAACAGATGTTATAAAATGGACTAGAAATAGAGGAAATTGATACTTCAAGTGTCAAACCGAGACAAAAAAAATTAAATACCAAAAAATAGGAAAATGCTTGAGAGACTAAATGATGAATTTAGCCTTTAATTTATGCCTAAATAAGTTGTTAACAAGGAACTAAGGGCCAAGTGTTTGTGAAGGTGTAGAAAGCATATGTGGGCTTATTTAAATGAAGTGAGCTCTTTAAATATTTTAGCTAGTGGACTGGTGATAACCGTTGGGTTTGGTTTTGGAGAAATATTCTGAGCTTTAAAAACTTCAACTAAAACCGAATCAAATAGTAATTAGTTTGATTTGTTTTAAAATTTTATATTATCACTAATTTAATATATAAAATATTTATTTTTATTTAGTAAAAATTAATTATAATATGATAAAAAAAATACAACTCAACTTAGTCTGTATATTTTAATTTGAACCGAAAATCAAATTGAATGTATTTAAATAATCATTAAATCGAAATTAAATCAAATTTGATAAAATTGAACCAAAATAAAATATTATAGTTTAAATTGAATTTCGAATTTGTTTTGCTCTTCAAGTGTCCACATCATCTATTCTTTTATTTTAATTGTCAAGTCAACTATACATCATCAATTTGCTATGTTATCTAATGTCATCAATTGCTATATTATTACTTAATGAATGTTAAGGGCTTCCATAGAAACTGTAACTTTAAGGACTAGGGACAGTTTAACATTGCTTCTCAGTAATATTTTTGGGATAAAAAATACTTTTGAGGTAAAAATATTATAACACCCTTAACCCGTATCTGTCGTCGGAATAGGGTTTCAGAGCATTACAAAAAAAAAAAAACATAATCTAAATTATTCATTTCAAACATTTCAATAATCATAATATAATTCATCATTAAACATACAATACATCCCTTATTCAAGCCTTTGAGGCCTTAAAATCACTTTAGAAACAATTTGGGACTAAATCGGGAACATTTGAAAAATTTAGGAAAAAGTTAGAAAAATTCAACTGTAAAGGTTACACTGCCGTGTGGCCAAGTCGTATGACTCACACGGCTAAGACACATGCCCGTGTCTCAGGCTGTGTGGACATTCAAAGTAGGGACACACGACCGTGTCCCAGCCCGTGTCCGTGCTTGTTAACTCTCTAACTTTGGTCATACGGCCAAGCCACACGCCCGTGTGCCAGGCCATGTAACTCTTGAAATGGCCTCGCATGCCCGTGTGCTAGCCGTGTGGACCTAAAATGTGCCTTAAACAATAAGTTTACCAATTCCTACTTGCTTGGGCATTAAGCAACTCAAAAACCATTCGTTTAACCTATTCAAAACACGATCAAACACACTTAAAACATGCTAAAACAATCATCCTAGGTGCCTAACCAATGTACCCTTATTGGTACCACATTTATGTCATCAAAACATATCATCAATGCATTATTTAAATCAAAGTTTAAAACATACCAAAATCACTCCATTTAGCCTAGTTTATAACCACCTAAACATCAATATTAATTTCACATACACCTAACAATCTTAGGTTCAAATCAACATGCCTAATTTATGGCTTCAAACACAAACATATGCTTATATATATACCAAATCAACATTATACTTAAACTCAATTACATCACATATACCAAATTCATGAAAAACCAAACACATCCTAGGTACATGCCATTACAAAAGGTAAACATCACCACATTTGAGATTAGGATCGTTGCTGGATGCTGAATCGGCGATAAAAAGAGAAGTACCTAACCTGCAAACAGAAAACAAAACCGTATGCTGAGTAAAACTCAGTGATATTTCTATAATCCAAACAATTAAAGACACAATGATACAAGAATGCTCAATTTGAATTGTATAATCACATTACTATCTAACAAGCAATTGTAATTTATCACCATCTCAATTTCATGCATAATACCATATTGTATCATGATTTGCTCAACTTCTCAAATATTCTTCCATTAGTTGGTTTAACATATAACTCAATTAATATCACTAGCTATAAAAATAGTTTTTCATAGATCATTCAACATTTCATTTTAACAATGGCATAAACCAACTATATTCAATCCATGAGTACATTACTCATATATCTCATTTATGATCACAAATTTTCACCTTTCATATATCAATCCACTTTTCCATTTTCAATTCACATATTTTGCCATTTCAATATCGATCGTAGAACTTTATTATTTAATTACCCCTGTTAACACGACTCGGTCTCGGACGGATACACGGATCCAACCAACACACTAGTTTGGCACCTAGTGCCTCATTGGATAAATCCAAAGTTATAACTGCGCCCAGCATTATATAAATTGACACCCAGTGTCTCATCGGTTAAACTGAAGCAAATTGGCACCCAGTGCTTCATCGACTCGAAGTCGAAGAAATCCCTAAACTCTTCCTATCTTATGGCATGCCATCTATATTCGACTCAGCTCAGTACAATTAATAGGGTTTCATTTCACTTTTCAAATATAACCAATATCCAATTCTCATATTTGCACATTATCACACTTACACATATATTTATTTCAATTCAATAATCAATACATTCATAATGTATATATCAATTCAATCCATTTCAATCAAATATAATTTCAATTCAACATCAAAATGCCAAAATACTGACCTCAACTACTTACCATATGCATTAAATCGAAATATAACAATTAACAACTAGGTTCAGATTTATAGAAATACAAATCATGGATTCCGAGCTATTCAACGTCGATTTTATCTTTCCCCTTTTTATTCTAGGATTCTGGTACGACATTAACTATGAAATTAAAACAATTAAAATACATTAATACTACACAATTCAATTCTACATTGAATATTTCAATTTTTACACAACATTTGCTTAAATTCCAATTTAGTCCCTAAACCGAGACTAATTTTTATTCTTCACATTTAATCCTATATTTTTATGCTAATTTCACTTTAAGATAAAGTTAGCTCCCTATTTTTAATTAAACCCCTAAATTTCAAAATTTTCACAATTTAGTCCCTATTACTCAAAATTTATAATTTATTTTACAATTTAATTCTTTTCTATATTTAGCTTAAAAATCTATCAATTTAATCCCTAACACTAAAACTATTCAACATTATCAACATTTAAAATCTTAATTAATGCTAAAATTTCAACATGGGTTAGGTAGTACTTAACACCGAAATTTCAAAAATATAAAAAATTATAAGAAAAGAGACTAAATTAACTAACAAACCCTTCACCGTGCGTTTCTTTCTCCTTTCTCCCTTTCTTTTATTTCTCAAAATTTTGCATGCCTTTCTATTTCTTTATTCTTTCTTTTATTATTATTACTTTTTATTATTATTTTAACCTTTATACATATTAATTTCATTTTATAAATCATAATATATAACTTATATATATTAAACTATTATATATATAATACCCCATTAATGCCGTCCACTACTTAATATAAAGGTATATTTACCACTTTAATCCCTCAATTGATTTTTAATATATAATTCAACTTTTACTCTATATGCGATTTAGTCCTTATACTATAATAATTCTTAATTCATGCAATTTCACTTACGGAAATGGAGTCCCGGGAATGCACTTTCCGACACCCCTGACTATCGGGTCGTTACAAGTATTACTAAATAAGATGTTTTTGTGCTTTTTAAAAGTGTTTTTAGGTTAAAAAATTCTTTGTAAAATCACTTTTTTTGATAAAAAACTTTTGCTTAAAAGTGTTTCATGAGCCAAAAATACTTCTGAAAAATAAGGCTAAACTGACACTTAATTGATAGCTAACATTTTTTTTTATCGATACCTCAACTGCATGTACTTTTTCAAGGGGTCAATTATTTATTTATTTATTTTACAAGAACTTTTAATCTTCAAGCCTAAAAAAGACATACAAAATTTGAAGATAGAAAGAAAATAATTTATTTATTTTTGGTATTAATAATTGGAAAATTATTTTGTACGCAATTTATGAAGTTTTTTAAATTTCAAGTTAAGGTATGAGATGTATTCTATAGGGTATAGTAAAAATATTTAAAAAAAGAAATATATAGACAAATATGACACTTGTTACATCGTTAACCCGTTTGTGAAGTCTAAAAAAACTCCACAAGTTGTGTATCAAATAATTATATTTAACAATTTGTTCATTTTAGATTCTTTTTAGAAAGACTTAATCACACCATACATTCCTAAACTATAACCTTCATTCTAAATTGGTACTCAAACTTTAAAATATTCTAATTACATCACCAAATTATCGAGGTTATATCAATAAGGTTCTTTCATTACTAAAATCATTAATTTAATTGTTAAATAAGTTGCCAAATCTTATGTGTCATAGTTTAAAATAAGAAGCTTAAAGAAAAATAAATATTGTAAAAATATTGATTTTGATGTTTTTGAAGCTTTTACAAAACCTTTATCGCTCACTCTTATTATTATTATTATTATTTTATTTTTAGTGTTTTAATTTTAAAAATTATGCGATAACATTTTATTTTTTTAAAAAAACTATTTTAAATTATGTCATACAAGATTTGACATGTCATTTAATGGTTAAAGTAACAATTTTAGTAATTGAAGGACTGATTGATATAACATCAATAGTTTGAAGATGTAATTAGAATATTTTGAAGCTTGGGGGCCAATTTAGAATGATAGTCAAAGTTTTTGGATGTTTGATGCAATTAACTCTTAAAAGTATTTTAGCCATAAATTTACAAAATAGACTGTTTGACGGGTTAACACATGCTCCAAGTCCTTATAATTTTCATACATTTAGAATTTAACCTTTCTTTTTTTTTTAAATTAAAAATTTAGAGTTAATTGTTAACACTATTAAAATTAATATGTTAAATTTGTTAGTGTGATATTTTAAAATAACAAAAATTCATTTTGTAGTCATGTAATAAAAAAATGAAATTATAATTTACCTGAATTTAATAGAAAAACTTTCATAATGATAACAATTGTTGCATTTTTAAATCCAATAATAGAGAAACTATAATCCAAAAAAATAAAAGCAAAAAAATTAAATTGTAAACATACAAAAGGTAAAAATTCTTAAGCATATTTTAAACAAAAAAAAAAAAAATCATACCAGATTTTAAGATAAAAAAAATGAAATAATTTATTCATTTTAATTCTTGTTTCGAAGTTGTAATCGCGCTGTAATTATATAACTTAAGGTGGGCAAAAAATGAGGTTGAATAAAAATTAATTTTTAAATTAGAGGTGTTTATGGGTCGGGCCGGGTCTAATTAAAATTTTCGGCTCATTTGTTAGATTCGGGTCTGGCCCGACCCAAAAAAATGGGCCTAAAATTTTATTTAAACTCGGCCTGAATAAAAATGCTAAAACTCAAGTCTGGTCCGACCTATCCGTATTAGTTTTTTATATTATTTTTATATAATTTTTAAATATATATAATACATCAAAAATATTAAAATAAATATTTTCCAACAAATTAAAAATAAAATTTAAAAAATATGTATACTTAAACAACATTAAGATAGATGCAACTTAACAAGCAAATACCTCTAAAATAATAACAAAATTAACAATAACAACAAAATAGTAGTAACATAATAGTGAAATGATAGCAAAATAGGGAGAAAACAACAAAAAATAGCAGATTTTTTTGTCCTTATGTGCTTAAAAAAAAAACACTTCTGGCTCAAAAAATATTTTTAAAAGAAAAACTATGCACAACAAGCTACTTTTGGCTGAAATTTTTGGCTTTTCAGAAGTGCTTTTAAAGCACCTGAAAAGGAGAAGCTAAAATTTTTAGCTTTTTCTCTCCTAAAAACACTTTTAATGCTTAATTACTTTTTCACCCATCCAATAATATAATACTTTTCCTTTTTTTTTCTTAGTGCTTAATTACAAATGTATTAAAATCATTAGTTAAAAATAATTTTTTTAAAAATACTAATTACAAATATTTAATGGTTATATTTAAATATTTAAAATGTAGTTTATATATTCTAATTAAATTTTATAAGTAATTAATATTTATTACTTAAAAATATTTAAAATTTATATTTCATATATTAAAATATTAACAACAAGTTATAATAATTTTTTATATTCTTACTAAATATAATAATATTAACTAATTTAAATTTTATTTAAATGGTTATTTGTTACTTGATAATGACATGTCTAAAATAGATATTTTATTTCTTAAAAGTATTTTTTGACAACAATGCTAAACACTCAAATTTAAATCAAACTTTTCAAAAACACTTTTCAACCGCGCTTTTCAAAAATATTTTTTAAAAGTATTGCCAAACTAACCCTTACCTTCTCCAACTTTAGGATTTCCCATCTTTTCATTGTCCTGCCTTAATTTTGTTTATTATTATAAAACTCAAATCCTCAACTAGCCCATGAATGATGAACACTAAATTTATGAATTTATGTCATTGTCAGCTTCTGTTTATAATTCATATTTTATAAAATTTAAGATATTTAATCTTATTTCATTTATTTTTTTTTTCTGAACAAGAATATTCACACCATACATGACCGGTTTTCTCCTTTTTGCCATGGCCTATAAAATCATGAATAAATACCAAAATCTTTCCCCTTTCCCCCACAATTGCTCTCGCCTTTGTTAAGAAAGTGGGGGATGAAACGTGGAATAGGGAAAAAGTATTTAATTTAATATCATATTTAAAATTTTTATTTAATTAAAATTGCCACTTTGGTTATGAGATTTTTTTAACAGAACTAACTTTTGGACCAAAATTTATAATTTAGGTACCATATTTGACAAAAGAAATTAATTTAGACACTTAAATGGGAAAAAGTACTATAGTTTGGGGGCTAATTTTTTATTTAAGCCAAAAAATAAATCAGAACAGAAACTATTAACTTACACGCTTTAATTCCATAAAACTTGTACCAAAAAGATAATAAAAAAGCTTATTAGTTAATTGAATCCTGATCTATACTTTAATTTTCATATTAGTCCTTAAAGATTTTTATATCTAAAGTCATCCTTAAACTATTAATTTGGTCTCATTTTACTAAAAAAATTAAAAAAGACTCAAAAAGAATGTTCCACATGTCACATTTTTATTGGTTGATATCATATTTTGGTAAATTGGGACAGAATTGATAGTTTAGGACCATTTTGGGAAAATAAACTTTAAAGATTAATAAGAAAGTTAGGATATAATTTAGGGGCAATTTACTAATAAAGCCAAAAAATATATACACGTTGTAATAAAAACGCCAATTTTGGAAAAACGCGCCCAACGTCCCTAACTAACGCAACGCATCCTTCATTTGGATGGGCGGTTAGTTGGTGTCCGTACACTCTCTCTCTCAATTCAAATGTCATCCTCTCTTCTTATATTATTACCATTTCCACCTTATACTACCTATTTCACTTTATTTCCTTCCATTTTCCTCTGCCAACCCAAACAAAACCTCTCTAATTCCCTTTCCTTTTCGACGATGAGAGAAATCCTTCACGTTCAAGGAGGCCAATGTGGGAACCAAATTGGATCCAAGTTTTGGGAAGTGATCTGCGGGGAACACGGCGTTGATCTTACTGGAAGGTACAATGCTGATGGTGAATCATCCGATAACCACCTGGAGCGGATCAATGTGTATTATAATGAGTCTTCCGGTGGAAGGTACGTTCCTCGTGCGGTTCTCATGGATCTTGAACCCGGTACTATGGATAGTATCAGATCTGGTCCCTACGGCCAGATCTTTAGGCCTGATAATTTCGTCTTTGGACAATCTGGCGCTGGAAACAACTGGGCCAAGGGTCATTACACTGAAGGTGCCGAGTTGATTGATGCTGTTCTTGATGTTGTTCGTAAAGAGGCTGAGAGTTGTGATTGCTTGCAAGGTATACGCATTATTCCCCTACTTTTACGTTTTCATACTAATCGAAATCTATTTTCCAAAGATTCTTTTCTTAGAAATTTGGATTTGATTTTCGTAGAATTGATTCTAGCAGTATTCTTTTAATTGCAGTTTACTTGATCCATTCCATCATAATTACTCTTCCTTTTTTACCTCCGTGCTTGAAACTTTTTATCTATTTTATTGCCATAGCACTATTGAGATAATGATATAGAAATGCTTTTGATGTTTATCGTTTGATTTCCTTACGACGATGACCATATCAAGCTGAAATCATCTCAATTTCAATTTCACCTATCCCAACAATCTGTAAACAATAGCAAAATCTTTAAAATTATAAAAGACAATTTACTTTGAAAATTACATGAAATGACTGCTTATTTGTTCCATTATCAACCTTCTCTTTAGTTGGCTAATGGTTAGGATTAATATTTAGTTAACCAAACTGCGGTGTTATTAGTAAGCTTCTTTTTGTAAAAGAGGCCATGGTTCTTAATCTACCTTTTGTTACATATATAAATATACATATATAAGCAGAATTATTTATCTATAGTTTTTTTATTTTATTTTCTTTTCATGTTATGACTTTGATTGCCCAACAACATTTCATTTTGTCTTTAATACTACCGACAACTTTGGTGGAGCCTTGATAAACCTTTTAATGCATTTGGTGGAGCATTGGGGATCCTTACCAACTCACCGTCATATGAATGCAGTCTTTACATTATTATTATTATGGCTTGGCCAATATTTTTACATCTGAATCTTGAAGAACAAGAAAAATGAAAGTATCTAAATGAGCATGGAGAATCATAACTAACATGCTTAAATGCACACACCATGTGACTATTGTATCAATCTAGAAACAATAACAATCAAATGGTAAATTGTAACATTGGCATGAGTATCAGATCTCGTGTTATGCAAAATTTTGAAGAGTAGTAAGTTTAAAATATAAAGAGATAACCATCTTTCTAGATCTAGATCTATCTGAAAAGGACAAATGTTGTCATCATCTGATAATTGTTTGATTGCTGTGAAAGATTTGGTTTGTTGCTATTATAACTGTAGTAACATTAGCTCATGATAATGGTGGATTATTGAATTAATCCATATTAAGGACCGTTGTTGGTTCCGTTTAGGGTTTTAAAAGTGTTTTTCACAGCAGAAGAAATGTATAACACCTAGTAATTTGGGTTAAAATTGAGGTGGAAAAATGTTTTTCCATTCAAATGTAAAAACTGAGATTTAAGTGTTTTTGATTTATGGCTTTTACCTTTTGAAAGTTAAAATTATGAAAATACTCTTATTTATATGAATTATTTAAATGATATATAAAAAATTGATTAATTTATATTTAATGTATCAATATTTAAATTATTTAAATATTTCATTTATCATTATATTAAATTATTTAAATATCATTTATTATTATATTAATTTTTTAAATATAATTTATTATTATATTTTTTTAAAAAATATTTTATATATCATTAGTTTAAAAAATAATTTATATTAATTAATTAATTAAAGATATTTAAAATTTATACTATTTATTACCATGTTAAATTATTTAAATATCATATACCTTAAATAAACTTTTAAAAACAATAGTTTGGAGCGTGATACTTTTATCTTTAGGGTAAATTCTTTCGCTTTTAGATAAGGGTTAGTTTAAAAAGTCACTTAGTGTTCATATTATCGGCTAAATAACATGAAAATTTTCCCTTTGGATTGTCTGATGAAGCGCACTTGTTTATATTACTTCTGGAACAGGCTTTCAGGTATGCCATTCGCTTGGAGGAGGCACAGGCTCTGGCATGGGAACTCTCCTGATATCGAAAATCAGAGAGGAATATCCTGACAGAATGATGATGACATTCTCTGTTTTCCCTTCACCTAAAGTCTCCGACACAGTTGTGGAGCCGTATAATGCCACCCTCTCTGTGCATCAATTGGTTGAGAATGCTGATGAATGCATGGTTCTTGACAACGAGGCACTTTATGATATTTGCTTCAGGACATTGAAGCTCACTACTCCAAGCTGTGAGTGATAACATATTCATCTTGATGCATGGCTTGCTATAAAGGTGAAACGATTTAAATTAGTGAAGCTAACTGTAAACTTTTAATCTTGCAGTTGGAGATCTGAACCACTTGATATCTGGAACAATGAGTGGTGTAACATGCTGCCTAAGGTTCCCTGGACAGCTGAACTCAGACCTCCGGAAGTTGGCTGTGAACCTGATCCCATTCCCACGTCTTCACTTCTTTATGGTCGGGTTTGCACCACTTACATCCCGTGGTTCCCAGCAATACATTTCGCTCACTGTTCCGGAGTTGACACAGCAAATGTGGGATGCCAAGAACATGATGTGTGCTGCTGACCCTCGCCATGGTCGCTACCTAACAGCCTCAGCTATGTTCCGAGGCAAAATGAGCACCAAAGAGGTTGATGAACAGATGATCAACGTTCAGAACAAGAATTCATCTTACTTCGTGGAGTGGATTCCCAATAATGTGAAGTCCAGTGTTTGTGATATTCCACCAAAGAACCTAAGGATGGCATCGACTTTTGTGGGGAACTCAACATCAATCCAGGAGATGTTTAGGAGGGTAAGTGAACAATTCACAGCAATGTTCCGTCGCAAGGCGTTTTTGCATTGGTACACTGGTGAAGGGATGGATGAGATGGAGTTCACAGAAGCAGAAAGCAACATGAATGACTTGGTTGCAGAGTATCAGCAATACCAGGATGCGGCCGTGGATGATGAAGGGGAGTACGACGAGGATGTCGATGGTGTGGAGGAGGATTATGAGTCCTAAATGAAACTCCAACGATAGACCTTTCCTAGCTTGTATTGTAATAATACTATTACTACTACGTGGCAGATAGTGTTTGTATAACTTTTCTGGTTTGCTCGTATATTGTATTGATGATGATGATGATGTTTCTTTTTGCTTCTTTCCGACTCAAATAAAGAAAATTTATCAGTTTAAACCTTTCATTCTTCAATTCAACACCCACTATAATCCCCATTTTAAATATTGCTATATATATATTAATTTATTAACAAATTATTATAACACATCTATAAGTTTATTTATTAATTGATGTAAATTTTCATATTTTAAATAAATATTTAAAAAAATTATGAAAAATTCAAAAATTCAAAAATATATAAAATTTGATGTTATTTAAACCGGACGGATCAGCCAGTTGGATTGAGAATCGATTAGGGTATCAATTTGATGAGAGGTAAAAAATCGTTAACCCATAAACCAATACGAATTTATTGAACCGAGCTAAAAAATCAATTGAACCTAAAATTTTAATCGATTTTAAACTGGTCTAACCAATTGGTTCCCAGAATGACCACTTCGTCCGGTTCAAAACACATAAATTATTAAAAAAATTGGTTCAATTGCTAGTTCAATTGATTTTGAGCCTAGTTTAATTAGTCCACCTGTTTTTGGGCCAATCGATATTTAAAATTTTTAAATTTTTTTAGTTCTCAACATTTACATTTTTTTTCAATTTGGTCCATACCCTTTAAAAGTACGTAAATTTATTTTGAAAATTTAAAATTATTTTTTCTTCTTTTAAAGGAAAAAAATAAAAAATATTCTTTAAAAAATAAAAAATCTTTAAAATAAAAGATAAAAAGATTTTTCAAAAAAATATTTTAAAAATATAAAAATATAAAAAATTTAATTCTATCTAAATTGGACCGGATCGATTGGATTAAGAAACAACTGGGTATCGGTTCAATGAGAAGTAAAAAACTAATTAACTAACGAATCGATACAAACTTGTTAAACTGAGCTAAAAAATCAATTGAATTCGCAGTTGAACCAAATTTTATACTTTTTAGTATTTTATTTTTTATTTTTAATAATTTATTTGCTTTGAACTAGTTAGATTAGTTGTTCTAGGAATCACTTGGTTAGGCTAGTTGAAATCGGTTAAACAACTATCTTATTATGGTTTTTAGCTCAGGTCAACCCATCCAAACCAGTTTGCGTGTCAACCAATTTTTATCTCTTGTTAGACTAATAGCCCAACTGGTTTTCCATCCAACTAGTTGGTCTAATTCAGTTTAGATAATATTGAAATTTAAATTTTTTTTTATATTTTTAAAATAATATTTATTTTTTAATTTGAAGTGTTTTTATTTGTTTGTATAAAATTTTTATGTTTTTTATTTAAAAATATGAAAAAAGTAATTTTTAAGTTTTTTTTATGTACTTTTAAAGGGTAAGGACCAAATTAGCAAAAAAAAAATTATAATGTTAATGTTAAAAGCTAACAATTTTTTTACCTTCAACACTTTAAAATTGACAGTAAAATTAGATCACAATTAAAATATACGAATTAAAATTTTAAATTTAAAAAATTATGGGATTAAATGACAAAGGAAGTAATAAAAGCTGAAAATATGAATTATACAGATATAAAATTGCATGTACATGTTTATAATAAAATGTAGGGAATTTTATAAATAAAGCTTACATGCCAACATTTAACAAGGACAGCACCATCGAATTATATTAAATCTTTAAATTATTACATAAATTTTGTTTAATGTTTTCACATTTACTATAAAATAATTATGAACTAACCTAAAAAAGTTGATAGCTTGAAACAGAGGCCACGTGTCAGTCAGGGGTCTATTCTCTGTATCTACGACTCCATTAATATACCTTCCAAACAGATGAATGCTGCCAAGGTTATGCTTTCGTTTATAACAAAGTCCAGTGTTTCTTTTTTATCTCGATTTTTCCACATGCAAAACAGTTTTATCAACTTTGATTTCTTTAATTTAGATTCGAGAGTTTTAAATAGAAAAAGAAAGATTCTTAGGGGGAATATCCCAAGCTTCCATCTGAGCTTCCAAGATATTTGTGGTTGTTCCATAGCAGAGGTACACCAGTTCAGCAGGTCACCTGGCAATAGCAGGTGCTTTCGACTTCCTGCACTTCCGAGGTTTAAGCTTCGCTTATATGTTCTTCACTCTAAATGACCCTTCGCATTGGGCTGTTTTTTGTTTCATTTTCATCCTTCACATTGATCCTAATTCATTAACAATGTGTCCACTACGCATCAATGGCTCTCCAAATGGAAACGTCAAAACGTTGGAGTCAGCCGGAACCATATTCGAGGCTGAAGATTCCGATATCCTCCTGAGGATTATGGAAAGACCCAGAGCGATAAATGTATCCTTTGAAGAAAGGCCTTCCAATGAACTTTTGAGTAACCACTTTGAATGCCTGTCTCCACATGGTAGAAGGTCAGGGTTTAACTCCCCTAGATCATATACAAGCTTTGAGGCACACGCCATGGTAGGTGAGGCATGGGAGAATATGAAGCGCTCCATTGTTTACTATCGTAGACAACCTGTTGGAACTGTTGCTGCAATGGACCATTCTGTTGAAGAACTCAACTATGATCAGGTTTTTATTTTATTTAAAACTTTGTTGTAGGGAATTAAGCTGAATTTTGTTCATAACTAAAAGAAACTCTGTTTTGCAGGTTTTTGTTAGAGATTTTGTTCCAAGTGCTTTGGCTTTTTTGATGAATGGGGAGGAAGCGGTAGTGAAGAATTTTCTTCTGAAAACTCTTCATTTACAGTCGTGGGAGAAAATGATAGACCAGTTCAAGCTAGGAGAAGGAGTAATGCCAGCAAGTTTCAAAGTGATCCACAACCCCGTGAGGAACAGGGAGATCTTAATAGCAGACTTTGGTGAGAGTGCGATAGGGAGAGTAGCGCCTGTTGATTCTGGGTTTTGGTGGATTATATTGCTTCGTGCATATACAAGGCATACGGGAGACTCATCATTGGCCGAAATGCCGGAGTGCCAAAGGGGTATGCGGCTTATACTCACTTTGTGTCTTTCAGAAGCCTTTGATACTTTCCCAACTCTTCTCTGTGCCGATGGATGCTGCATGATTGACCGCAGAATGGTTGGTTTCTTTTTCTTACCCTCACTTTATATCTAATTTATATGGGTTTCAAGACCGAATTTATATCTAATTTCAGTGCAAATCCAGGGTGTATATGGCTATCCAATTGAGATCCAAGCACTGTTCTTCATGGCCCTAAGATGTGCATTGCTTTTATTAAAACAAGACCAAGAGGGGAAAGAATTCATAGAACGTATAGTTAAACGCCTCCATGCTTTAAGCTTTCACATGAGGAATTACTTTTGGCTGGATTTGAAGCAGCTAAATGACATATACCGTTATAAAACAGAGGAATACTCTCATACAGCGGTGAACAAGTTCAATGTGATGCCTGATTCACTTCCAGACTGGGTGTTTGATTTTATGCCAACTCGAGGTGGCTACTTCATTGGAAATGTCAGCCCTGCAAGAATGGATTTCCGTTGGTTCTGTTTAGGCAATTGTGTGGCCATTTTGTCATCTTTGGCAACTCCAGAGCAAGCTTCAGCCATAATGGATCTTATCGAGTCGCGTTGGGATGAGTTGGTGGGAGAAATGCCATTGAAGATATGTTATCCAGCTCTTGAAAGCCATGAATGGAGAATCGTAACGGGATGTGACCCCAAGAATACCAGATGGAGTTATCACAATGGAGGATCCTGGCCTGGTAATGAAGTTTCTTGTTACAAACAATAATGGTATATTTTGAATTGCATTATAATTTGGTCAGAAGCTTTGTATTTGCAGTGCTTCTATGGCTGCTCACAGCCGCTTGTATAAAGACGGGGCGCCCACAAATTGCGAGACGTGCCATAGAACTTGCTGAAAACCGGTTGTCGAAAGACCACTGGCCTGAGTACTATGATGGAAAGACGGGGAGATATATCGGGAAGCAAGCTCGTAAGTTTCAGACATGGTCAATTTCAGGGTATTTGGTAGCCAAAATGATGCTGGAAGACCCATCTCATCTGGGTATGATTTCACTGGAGGAAGACAAACGGATGAAGCCCCTCATGAAAAGATCTACTTCCTGGACTTGTTGATGCTTGTTTCTTTAAAATATGCTCTCACTTACTCTAATAAAATTTGAAATTCAGAAGTTTAAAATTAAATCCATTAGAACAAGGTTAAAAATTGAATTCTAGTATTTGGTTTGATTATGTTTTTCCTTTATTCCACAATAACATTAAAAAAATTATCATTTATCTCTTTTTATTAAGTATTTATTTTTTAAATATTTTATTATGGGTAATTATTTGATACATAGTTGTTGGTGTTATGAATATCTTATTAAGTGGATGTCCATAATGATAAAGATCTCTATTTCTTTTATACTTCTTATCCCTATAAATAGAGACTCTGATGAAGCATTGTAATTATCCCTTTTAATCAATAAAGTTCATTCTCTATTGCTTTCATATTTTCTTTGTTCTTTATTCTCTCCATCTTTCTTTATTTTATAACACGTTATCAGTACGATTCTCAATTTTTTTTCTAAACCCACCTCGTTTTTATTTTTTATTTGATAACCCATACCTCAATTGCTTTATATCTTTTTCTAATCCCAAGTTGAATTACTTTCATTATTTTTCTCACTTAGTATTCAAATTGGTTGATTGGCTACCCAAAAATTGACGAAAAAAGAGGGGTTCAAACTTGTGCAGCGATTTGCTTAAAGTTCTTGGAAGAAATTGAATTTAATTTCTCTACCAACTTAAGGTAATCCTAAATTTTATATCACAAATTATTTTATGTTATTTCCTATTTTTTTCTTAAATACTTTATTATAATTACATTTGACAAATAATATGATTACTATTATTTTACTAATATTTTTTTAGTATTTTTTTTAGTGATTATAATGTCAAATCTTGCCAAATTTGAATTTGCCGCCCTAAACATATCAGGCAAAAATTATTTGTCATGGGTTTTAGATGCTAAAATTCACCTAGATACTAAAGGTCTAAGAATACTATAGTAGAAAATAAAGAAGCATTTAACCAAGACAAGACAAAAGTAATGATTTTCATCTGTCATCATCTACATGAAGGATTAAAAGTGGAATATCTCACTGTGAAAAACACTCTTGAGTTGTGGAAAAATTTGAAAGAAAGATTTGACCATCAGAAAACGGTGATCCTCCCTAAAGCTCGCTATGATTGGATGGACTTACAGCTGCAAGATTTTAAGACTGTAAGTGAATACAATTCAGAACTTTTCAAAATTAAGTTCTCAACTGAAATTATGTGGAGAGAACATAACTGATAATGATTTGTTAGAGAATTTTTTCAACTTTTCATGCTACTAATGTGCTCCTGCAGCAACAATACCGTGAAAAAGGTTTTAAAAAATATTCTGAATTGATTTCACGCCTTTTAGTGGCTGAACAAAATAATGAGTTGTTGATGAAAAATCATGGAATTCGTCCTATTGGTACTGCACCACTCCCTAAAGTGAATGTTGCAGTACACAGTAAATATGGAAATGAAAAATATAAAGGTCGCGATCATTGTCATTGTCGTGGACGTAGTGGGGGACGTGGTCGAGGACGTACTAGTAACCGCTATCATGGTGTTCATAATAGTGGTATTTCTAACCACCAGAAAAAGAATAGCAATGAAGGACAAGAAAGAGGTGGTCAAAATAATCCTTCAAAGATTATTGAGAATTTATGTTACCGATGTGGTATGAGGGGACATTAGGCACGTACTTGTCGTACGCCTGAACATTTAGTGAAACTTTATCAAGCATCTACTAAACGGAAGAAAAATAATATTGAGATAAATTTTATATCCAAAAATAATATTGATAAACTTTATCAAGCATCTGGAGTTTGCGAGACTATTTGCTCAAATAATTTGATTAAGAGCACAATTTCTAGATTATGCAATAAAAACTATCCATCTTGATAACGCTGGTGAGTTGACATCTTAAGCTTTCAATGATTATTGCATGTCAATTTGGATAAAAGTTGAACATCCTGTAGCTCATGTTCACACACAAAACAGTTTAGCTGAATCGTTTATCAAACGCCTCCAACTAATAGCTAGGCTATTACTTATGAGAACAAAACTCCCTATTATAGCTTGGGGATATGCTATTTTGCATGCAGCAGTACTTATGCGTATCAAGCCAACAAGTTATAATAAATACTCCCCATTGCAATTGGCTTTTGGTCAAGAGCCAAATATTTCCCATCTTAGAATTTTTGGATGTGCAGTATATCCAATTGCTCCACCACAACGAACAAAGATGGGTCCTCAGAGGAGGTTAAGAATATATGTTGGTTATGAATCTCCTTCTATAATTAAGTATATTGAACCATTAACTAGAGATTTATTTACTGCACGGTTTGTTGATTGTCACTTTAATGAAACAATATTCCCAACATTAGGGGGAGAGAAAATACAGTTGGTAAAAGAAATTACATGGAATGGATCATCATTATCTCAATTAGATCCTCGTACAAGTCAACGTGAACAAGAAGTTCAAATGATCATACATTTGCTAAACATCGCCAATCAACTGCCAAATTCATTTACTGACTTAAAGAGAATTACAAAATCTCACATACCAGCTGAAAATGCTCTGATATGAATTGATATCCCAATAGGGCAAACTGTTAGTGCAAAAGAAAGTAATCCATGCCCGAAGCATGAAAGACCGGTTGGTTCCAAAGATAAAAATGCTTGTAAAAGGAAAGGAGCAAATACTCAAGGTGATTATCTTATGGAGACAAATTCCCAAGAAGAGGCCAAAGATATAACTAATTATAATTATAAAAACCCAGAAGGGATCTAGGTACCTAAAAATGATGATAATGAAGAGATCTCGATAAGTTATATTACTTCGGGGAAAAGATGGAACCGAAAAAATATAGTTGTCGACAACAATTTTGCATATAATGTTACTATTGAAGTAGAAAAAGAAAATGATGATCTTGAGCCTAAATCTATTGATGAATGTAGAAATAGAAAAGATTGACCAAAATGGAAAGATACAATTCAAGCAGAATTAAATTCACTTTTTAAAAGTGAGGTTTTTGGACCTGTAGTCCAAACACCTAAAGGTGTAATGCCAGTAGGATATAAATGGGTATTTGTGCAAAAAAGAAATGAAACAAAATGAAGTCGTAAGATATAAAGCACGGCTTGTAGCATAAAGATTTTTGCAAAGGCCCGATATTGATTATGAAGAGACATATTCTCATGTGGTGGATGCAATCACGTTTAGATATCTTATTAGTATGGCAGTACGTGAAATACTTGACATGTATCTAATGGATGTTGTTACAGACTATTTGTATGGCACACTTGATAGTGAAATTTATATGAAAATCCCTTAAGGATTTAAGATTCTTAAAGGATATAGAGTTTCTCAGGAAAATTGTTCGATTAGATTAAAGAAAAGTTTATATGGATTAAAACAATCTGGGCGTATGTGGTACAATCGTCTTAGTGAATACTTGTTAAAAGAAGGTTACAAAAATGATCCAATTTGTCCATATGTCTTTATAAAAAGGTTTGGATCAAATTTTGTAATAATCACTATTTATATTGATGATCTAAATATTATTGGAACTCTTGAAGAGCTCCAAAATACAGTAAATTGTTTAAAGAAAGAATTTGAGATGAAAGATCTTCGAAAAACAAAGTTTTGTCTTGGCTTACAAATTGAGTATTTAAAAGATGGAATTCATGTTCATCAATCAACTTATACAGAAAAGATATTAAAGAAATTTTACATGGATAAATCACACCCATTAAGTACTCTGATGATTGTACGATCATTAGATGTGAATAAAGATCAATTTCATCCTTACAAGGATGGTGAAGAGTTTCTTGGTCCTGAAGTACCATATTTAAATGCCATAGGGGCATTGATGTATCTTGCAAACAACACAAGACCTGATATAGCTTTTGCTGTAAACTTGTTAGCAAGATTCAGTTCTTCTCCAACACGTAGACAGTGGAATGGAATTAAACATGTATTTAGATATCTTAGAGGGGCTATTGACATGGGGTTATTTTATTCAAATGATTCAAAATCCCTATTAGTTGGCTATGCTGATGTTGGATACTTATCGAATCCACATAAAGGTCAATCTCAAACAGGATACTTATTTACTTGTGGGGATACTGCCACATCATGGCGTTCAACAAAGCAAACATTAGTTGTTGCTTCTTCAAATCATGCAGAAATAATTGCAATGCATGAGGCAAGTTGAGAGTGTGTTTGGCTAAGGTTATTAACCCAACATATCCAGAAGGTATGTAATTTGCCTTTACAGGAAAAGATGTCAACTATCTTATACGAAGATAATACAACATGTATAACTCAATTGAAGGGTAGCTATATCAAAGGTGACAGAACGAATCATATTTCACCAAAATTATTCTTCATCCATAATCTTGAGAAAAGAGGTGATATAAATGTTCAACAAATTCATTCCAGTGAGAGTTTAGCAGATCTTTTTACTAAGGCATTGCCAGCTTCAACATTTGAAAGACTACTACACAAGATTGGAATGCGTCGACTCAAAGATGTAATGTAATGTTGCCATCAATGTGAGTCTAAAAACAAGTTGTACACTTTTCCTTTAATCAAGGTTTTGTCCCATTGGGTTTTTCTGGTAAAGGTTTTTAACGAGGCAGCTTGTCATAAAAGATTGTGTACTTTTTATCCATCATTAGGTTTTTTGTCTCACGGGGTTTTTCCTAATAAGGTTTTAACGAGGCACATTATCTACCAATGGACATCCAAGGGGGAGTGTTATGAATATCTTATTAAGTGGATTTCCATCATGATAAAGATAAAGTTTTGATATACTTTAAATTCTAATAGTTATTAAAATTAGATCTCTATTTCTTTTATACTTCTTATCCCTATAAATAGAGACTCCAATGAAGCATTGTAATCATCCCTTTTGATCAATAAAGTTCATTATCTGTTGCTTTCATATTTTCTTTGTTCTTTATTCTCCCCATCTTTCTTTATTTTATAACAGTTGGAAATTTTTTATTCCCTAAGTAGATTTGAGATTTTGTCATATATCTTATTTATTTATTTTATAATTTTTTAAATATAACTTAAGGACACATGATAAAATTACAACCCACTTGTGGAGTTAAAACTTTCCACCGCCAATGTACTAAATAATTATAATTTTACTATAATCTATAGGACACTTGTCAACCTCTTGACTTTTCTTGTATAGATAATACTAACTCGATTAGGGGTTTTATAACAAGTATAAATAATACTGGAAATTCTATCACATGCGTATACATGCATAAACTATGTATTTAAAACATAAATGTATTTTTAAAATAACATATAATAAATAATGAAGCATATGATTCGAAACTAAATAATAATTAGAAATTTTATCGCATGCATATGCGTGTGGAAATTACGTACTCAAAACATAAATAAGTGTTTAACAATAACATATAATAAATGATGAAATATATGATTTGAAACAAATTAATAATAACATATGAAATATGCATGATATTAAAACAGAAAAAGTAGATTAATTTGTGAATAAAATGAAATTTAAGCACGTAAATACACCATATTAATAATACTAAATGTACTACAATTGTTTATCATGGTGTTGTCATTAATCCTGAGTTAGTATCGAGTTGACTCGTAACACCAACTCAATCAATAACATTATCAATATATAAATTATATCACATACATATGCGTGTGGAGCCACATATTTAGAATATAAAGATGGATTTAAAAATAATATATAATAAATAATAAAAAAATATGGTTTTACTAACCCCAAAGTTGAAACGAATAAGAAAAATCAATATAAAACTTTGGTTGAGTGGTAAATTTTAAGTTTTATTAATCCAATAGTTAATATGGGTTCAAATGCCACCGAAAATAAAAGACTAAACTACACTAAAATAATATAATTTATTTTAAATACGAACGAACATCAAAATAATTTTCTCAATTGTATTGGTACCTTATTTATTTATGACACCAACTCAGTAAAAAAATTAAATAATAATATAAATATTTATTATTTATTATTAATAATTTAAGTTAAGTGGTTAATTTGATTAATTAACCACTTTTGAACTAAATTAAGTGATAAACCAAATTTCAAAAACCTTTTAACCGATTATGGATTAAACTAACTTAAATGATCAACAAATAAACTAAACTAATTCAATTGTATTAATCAAACTTTGCATACCACTTAATTATCCCTCTCTTTGGAGAGAGATTTTCCAAGTAAAATAAGCCCAATTAACCCATTGAAATATTGGGGTCCTATTTAGCCTATGCTTTGAGCAACCTCAACAAGCCTCTTGCAAATCGAAACAAATGAAAATATTTCCTTTTAAAGTTAAATTATGAACCCGAAATTTAGTTTGTTCAATGAAACCTAACCTATCTCCTTTATTTGTAATAAATAATAATTAATTTTTATATAAGGTTCAACCTATTGTGCAAAATATTTTTACTAATATTATAGTCGCTATGTTATAAGCAAATAGCTTTGTAATATATTCCTTGTAGGTATACTACACAAAATTAATATTGGTAATTAGGCTACTTAATGGATAATTACGATACTTTCCTATATATATATATTCCATATATATAGCTTTCTAATATATCTTCCTTATATGTATGAGAAATTACTTTATGGATCCTTCTCACCACATCATTCATGGTTCCTTTTTAATTATTTAATGACATTTCAGCACTTTTTTCATGTCATTGATATATAATTTTAGTAATTTTTTAACCTAAACCTTGAACCTTAAACCTTAAACTCAAAATCCAAGACCCAAACACATACCTCGAACTTTAAACCTTAAACCTTGTTTAGGGTTCAAGGTCAAGATTATGAGTTTAGGGTTTAAGGTTCAGGGTTTAGGTTCAAGGTTTTAAGTTTTGAGTTTGGGGTTCAAGATTTAGGGTTTAAGGTGTAACACTCTCATTTTTCCTCGTTGTCGAAATTGAGTTACAAGATGCTACAATATAAAATGGAACAATTATAAACAATTAACAACCAAAATTCAATTTCTTTAATCACTTCAATCATGTAATACCATTTAAAACTTTTCTCGAGTCTTATATGAGCTTACGTGAGCTCTAGAGTTGACTCGAGAACAAACAAGGATCAAACTATAACATTTTCAAAAGATAAAAGCAATCATGAAAAACAGGGGTCACACGGTTGTGTGTTCAAGTCGTGTAACTCTCTGAAGCTGTGTGGATCAAATTGCAAAATTTCATCAAAGATCACACAGCCATGTGGCTGGGCCATGTAACAATTTGAGGCTGTGTGAATTCTAGATGACCAAATTTATAGTACTCAAACGAGCGTGTGGCCAACCTGTATGACAATTGGGAACCGTGTGATTCTAACACTTCCTATATATTAGTGGACAAACGGTCTTGTCACCAACCCGTGTGTGACACATGATCGTGTGGACAAAATTTGACCACTTTATTCCCTACTCAAAACCATTCAAGCTTTTAACCTATTTGCACATAATTGCACTGTAGCACCCTATACCCGACCTAGACGTTACGGCTGAATCTGGCGATGTCACATGAAATCGTTTGAGACTAAGTTGTTACGATAAAATAATTTTCATTTGTTTACACTTTTTGCCCTCAAAATCGTTACTTATTTAGTCCATCGCTTTAACACATTTCGTTGCGGAAGCTTTTGAAAGCCGTTTGGTGTAAATTGTGTGTTTAGAGAAAACTTTGTCTTTTTGAAAATCGAGTTTTTAAATTTCTAGCAATTATAATCCAAAACTAGTAAAAATCCCAAATTTAAGGAAAAATGCAAGGATGCCATATTACAGCAAAAAAATCCCAATTAAAAATAAAATCATAAAGAGGTAATAAATAGCGTAATAAAAGACGTGTGGCCACCACTGAGTCTTCCACCACACCGATCCCCCTATGTCTGGAGATTACTTGTACAGATTAAGCAAAAGGGGTGAGTTTACGTAAACTCAGTATGTAATCCCCATACAAACAACCAGACAGTACACATATAATCACAGTCTGGGCCTAAGCCCTTTACAATATCAATATTAGTATCAGTTTAGCCTTAGCCCATCCCAGTAACATATATGCAGATACAAAAATCCTACCCAACCAGCCTCTACACTCCATCTCCGTCCAACCCTACACTCCATATGGGAATATAATCAACCCACCCATCCGTACACTCTAATTAGTACCGAATGCGACACTAGACAATGATTTGCAGCTGGGCTGCCAGTAAGTTAGGCTTGAAGCCTTTTAGTACATTTCCTCCGATCAATATCAAACCCCAACCCGATGCAATGAAACATGCAATCATGTCATTCTATCTCATAGTAACAGTTTATACAATATCAGTTCAGTGAAATATTATCATGCTCAAACACTTATGTATGTGTAACAGTCTTTCAGTCGTTTAATACAATTAGGGGTCTAGGTAAACTTACCTGTAACATCCTGAATTTGGGTCTAGAAGAATTGGGCTTTGAGTCTGGGTTCGGATAGAAGAAAATCCTGAATATTGAGAAGTTTTAAATATTACTAGTGTTTAAAAATATATATATATATTGATAAAATATTTCTGTTATTATTACTGATATTTTTATGAAAATTATAATTATTAGATACAAAGATATTTATAAAATTATTGTTGTTAATTTAGTGTTTAAATTAAATTATTATTATAAAATTTTACTGTATATATTTTTATTGATTTATGGAAATTATAATTATTATTATTAGGAAAAAAAATATATTATTGTATTTGAAATTTTCATTGTTATGGTTATTATTATTATTATTTAAGAATATAGAAGATATTATTATTAATGTGGTGCTTAAATTTAGTTTTTAAATAAATTTAAAAGTATTTAAAGTGTGGGAAAAATTCGAACCAAGACTGTAGCAAAAATAAGGAAATCTAGGCATAAGGCCTTAAACAGAAATTGGGCTGAGTTTTAGCACAAATGAAGTGCCTGGCCCAGTGGCTAGGGGCGCTAGGCAGCAGGAAGGAAGGCTGGGGTTCGATTCCCAGCGTGCCCAACTTGTTGTTTTTATTTAGGTTACGGTTAAGATAAGGGTTAAGAAGTACAGCGAGTATAATCCAGCACAAGGAGCGCGTGTGGTGCAGTGGTAGCAGCGCGTTAAAGGGACGGAGAGGGCACGAGTTCGAATCCAGGTGCTGGCGTTAATTTGGTTTGTTTTTAGGCGGACCAAGACTTCAGCAGGTAAGGTTTAAAGTTAATTGCGACTATCATATATCCAAGAGCAAGCTACGACGCAGTGGCCAGCAGCGTGCCTATGCGTGTGGAAGGCTCAGGTTCGAGTTGCTAGGCGCGCGGATGCCCCCTTTTTGCTGCATGCGTGTGGGAGAGTAGTAGAGTTGGACCAAAACTCTTCCCAGGCAGCAGGCTGAAGCGGTCAAACGGTGGATAAGGCTGCTAGGTGGTTGGATGAATTTCAAATGCTTAATTCATGGAGCAAAGCAAGGGAATTTGAAATTAGAAAGAATTTTTAATAAGCATTAAGTAATGTATTTGTTCTTTTAATTTTGGCTTTTATGAATACTCCCTTTTTGTTCATCTTTCCTTCATCGATAATAACCGAACCTATCTTCTTCTACTCTTCTTTTCTTTCTTTTATCTCATCTCTTCCTTCTTTAATTTCCTTCAAAGCCGAATCTGTACTGTCATCTCCTCTTTTCTATTTTTTCTATTTTCTCTTTTTTTTTCATTATACTAAAATCCGAAACATCCATACTTTAGTGATTCGAGAATTAATTTTTAGATCTATTTCCTACTTGCGATTAAGATAGATTCACAGTGGATCTAAGATTTTAAAAGGGTTGGAAACGCTTCTGACAAGAACGTCTTTAGTGGTAAGCATTCAGATCTTATTTTTCTTTATTTACTAATTCGAGGATAGTTTGAAAAGCCCTAAATACTTTAGGAGACTATCGATTTTTTTCCAAGATTAAAATTAAGTATTTTTCATCCGATTTTTTTTTTATGTGCTCATCGAAGGCTAGCGATCAAGATCTATTTGGAGGCTAGTAAGATCAGCAGGTTCAAAGCGGTTGAGATCTAGATCTAATAGTTGAAGATCAACAAGGTTAATCGTGGGGGAGATCCCGTTAGCGTTTCGTCGAAAATAGGTGTGTAAACGACACCCACTCATAGACTAGATCGGCAAAAGCTGAAAAGCCAAAAAGCCGGTATTTATGAACTTGCGAGCGTGCGAGCGCTTGTGAGGTGGTTTGGTTGTTAATTTTGATAATCGCAAGCAGTATGATTGCAGAGTGCGCAATTTCGTGCACTTCGGTATATTTGGGCTTAGTGGGCCGAAAATGGGTTAGTGGGCCAACGGGCCCAATTCGGTAAAAATGCTCGGTAAGTGCTTCTGTTAATGTGTTAATGGTTAGAATATGTACGTAAACCCTAAAAAAGACCGATAAAATTACTCTATAAGGTAGAATTATCGTAATACCCCTGAAGGGGTAAGTTTACTATTACGCCCCTCGAGGGTAAATAACTGTTATTAAGCTATAATCGATCGCTTTTTCAAGCATGCCTTGTTAATTATATATATTCTCGCATACATGTCATATTGCATGGGGTTGGGTTTTGTTATGGAGGAAGAACAGTGCCGGTGGTGTGTGCCACATATTTCGATATAAGCAGCTTTACTGCAGATTATAGTTAGTGCCGCAATCGGTGCTAACACTGTAAGTGTAGGGATGGCGTGGGTGATTTATTCCCCACAGGAAGTGTAGGGATGGAAGGAGGCAAGTCTGAGGTTGGATGGGGTTATCATGCATTAATCATATGAGATCTGTTTTGTTATGGGCCAATTGTATTGAAATGGGCCCAATCAGTGTTGATATGGGCAAGGCCCAATATATCTCGACTTGTAATAGGGCCACTGACCCAGATTGATCTTGATATGGGCTAGGCCCCAGTATACTCTGCATCGTAAGGGCTATGGCCCAGATTAATATTGATATGGGCTAAGGCCCGATTAACTTTGATTTACGAATAGGGCTTAGGCCCGGTGAAAGCTTGAACCGATTTGGGCTCGTTGGGATACTTTACACACTGAGTTTTCCAAACTCACCCCCTTTTCCCATCTTTGCGGTGAGCCTTAGATCGATGGACTTGGAGTCGGGCGGGATTGAGTGGCCACGAAGATTAAGTTTTGTTTTCTTTAAAATAAGTTTCGCATTTATTATTTTGATTATTTTTATTCTCGTGAAAGTTGTAATAAGGCCGCTCTTTTTATTATTCTTAATATTTGGGTCATTAAATAGGTTAGCTCTAGGGCGCGTTTTATAAAAGTTACCTATTTTTAAAATATCATGATAACCTGAGGAAAGCTTCCATAACGTAAATGTTTTCAAAGGAAATAAATATTTTAAATAGACTTAAACTTAATTTGTTGTTCGTGGACAAGTAATAAGCTTAAAGTGTGGCAATGGATGTGTGCATGTCTAGGATTGGATCATGGAAGAGCTAGGTACTTAAGCAGTCTAATTGACTCACCTCCTCTTTTCTTGAATCCTACCTGGTGCGCAGCTTCCATTCACTTTAAACCTACAACGAAATTATCTCTTAAAACACTAAGTAAGTTTTTCTACATCAACAATATAAAATGTTTTGAACGCTTCGATGTGGCACGTCGGATTCGGCCATAATGTCTAGGCCGGGTTTAGGGTGTTACATTTAGTGGTATCAGAGCCCGGTTGCAACAACTCGGCTGTGGATCGGGTCCAAAACGATTTTCAAACTATGAGTTCAAAGAGGGTATTTTTGGAAAAATTTGACTTTTAAAAACAAATTTTTTTTGAAGGAGATAATATCCGAACTTAGTTCCTTTAAATCAAATGTTTGGGAAATGAGTTTTAAAAAGGCCTAAATCTTTTAACTTGTTTGAAAATTTATAAGGTGGCACACTGAATCCTCGGCACCAAGACTGTAAGTACATTCTCTTTACATTATGTGATATTGATATGATGCTATGAATAGAACTGAGACCCTACTACGATACTCTAGATAGGGTAGAGCTATAAAACTCTAGAATACCGAGACTGTAGCTAGGCTATGATTCTGTGAAAATAGAAACTCTAAAATATTATCTCTGCATAAGACATATGAATAAATAGTAAAATTTTTTAGATCTTTATAGTTATTTGATATGTGTACTGGTAATGTAGAGTATTGATATGAATTCTGAGGGTAAGCAAAGTCTGCCAACTTCGGGTAGTGGTAACTCGAAGCTTAGGACTGAGGCACTGGCCGAGTTAGTAAGGAAAGTGGTAGAAGAAGTACTGGAGACCAAGGTTAAGGAAATTAGGGAAACGCTTCAAGCATGATGCTTGGAGTGTAGGAAGAGGAAGGATTCTAGTTCTCAGAAAACCAAGCCTCGTTCTGTGAAACATGTTAAGACACGACCAACCTTTCCAACCTGCAAGAACTGCAACGGGCGTCATCCAGGTGAATGCCATAGGAAAACCGGAGCATGCTTTAGGTGTGGGTCCAAGGAGCATCGAGCTCAGGATTGCCAAGCATATTCTATTTAAGTGTGTGTTACGAGTTGTATTCGTGCTTGGTAAACGTTTCCTTATTTTGGTAATTAGATGTTCTGGGTCGTATTAAAAATTATTTATATCGAGTGCGCTTGTGTGATAGCATATTAGCATAGTGGTTTGACTTGAGTAATACGGTTAGTTGATAGTTGGAAATTTCGAGGACGAAATTTTTTTAAGGGGAGTAGAGTTGCAACATCTTGAATTTGGGTCTAGAAGAATTGGGCTTTGAGTCTGGGTTCGGATAGAAGAAAATCCTGAATATTGAGAAGTTTTAAATATTACTAGTGTTTAAAAATATATATATATATATATTGATAAAATATTTCTGTTATTATTACTGATATTTTTATGAAAATTATAATTATTAGATACAAAGATATTTATAAAATTATTGTTGTTAATTTAGTGTTTAAATTAAATTATTATTATAAAATTTTACTGTATATATTTTTATTGATTTATGGAAATTATAATTATTATTATTAGGAAAAAAAAATATATTATTGTATTTGAAATTTTCATTGTTATGGTTATTATTATTATTATTTAAGAATATAGAAGATATTATTATTAATGTGGTGCTTAAATTTAGTTTTTAAATAAATTTAAAAGTATTTAAAGTGTGGGAAAAATTCGAACCAAGACTGTAGCAAAAATAAGGAAATCTAGGCATAAGGCCTTAAACATAAATTGGGCTGAGTTTTAGCACAAATGAAGTGCTGCCCAGTGGCTAGGGGCGCTAGGCAGCAGGAAGGAAGGTGGGGTTCAATTCCCAGCGTGCCCAACTTGTTGTTTTTATTTAGGTTACGGTTAAGATAAGGGTTAAGAATACAATGAGTATAATCCGGCAGCACAAGGAGCGCGTGTGGTGCAGTGGTAGCAGTAGCGTTAAAGGGACGGAGAGGGCACGAGTTCGAATCCAGTCTTGGCGTTATTTTGGTTTGTTTTTAGGCGGACCAAGACTTCAGCGAGTAAGGTTTAAAGTTAATTGCGACTATCATATATCCAAGAGCAAGCTACGACGCAGTGGTGCAGCGTGCCTATGCGTGTGGAAGGCTCAGTTCGAGTTGCTAGCGCGCGGATGCCCCCTTTTGCTGCATGCGTGTGGGAGAGTAGTAGAGTTGGACCAAAACTCTTCCCAGCAAAGCAGGTCAAGCGGTCAAGCGGTGGATAAGGTGCTAGGTGGTTGGATGAATTTCAAATGCTTAATTCATGGAGCAAAGCAAGGGAATTTGAAATTAGAAAGAATTTTTAATAAGCATTAAGTAATGTATTTGTTCTTTTAATTTTGGCTTTTATGAATACTCCCTTTTTGTTCATCTTTCCTTCATCGATAATAACCGAACCTATCTTCTTCTACTCTTCTTTTCTTTCTTTTATCTCATCTCTTCCTTCTTTAATTTCCTTCAAAGCCGAATCTGTACTGTCATCTCCTCTTTTCTATTTTTTTTATTTTCTCTTTTTTTTTTCATTATACTAAAATCCGAAACATCCATACTTTAGTGATTCGAGAATTAATTTTTAAATCTATTTCCTACTTGCGATTAAGATAGATTCACAGTGGATCTAAGATTTTAAAAGGGTTGGAAACGCTTCTGACAAGAACGTCTTTGGTGGTAAGCATTCAGATCTTATTTTTCTTTATTTACTAATTCGAGGATAAGCTGAAAAGCCCTAAATACTTTAGGGAGACTATCGATTTTTTTCCAAGATTAAAATTAAGTATTTTTCATCCGGTTTTTTTTTTTATGCGCTCATCGAAGGCTAGCGATCAAGATCTATTTGGAGGCTAGTAAGATCAGCAGGTTCAAAGCGGTTGAGATCTAGATCTAATAGTTGAAGATCAACAAGGTTAATCGTGGGGGAGATCCCGTTAGCGTTTCATCGAAAATAGGTGTGTAAACGACACCCACTCATAGACTAGATCGGCAAAAGCCGAAAAGCCGAAAAGCCGGTATTTATGAACTTATAGGCGATGCGGCGCTTGTGAGGTGGTTTGGTTGTTAATTTTGATAATCATAAGCGGTATGATTGCAGAGTGCATAATTTCGCACGCCGGTATATTTGGGCTTAGTGGTAGAAAGCGGGTTAGTGGGCCAACGGGCCCAATTCGTAAAAATGCTCGGTAAGTGCTTCATTAATGTGTTAATGGTTAGAATATGTACGTAAACCTAAAAAGACTGATAAAATTACTCTATAAGGTAGAATTATCGTAATACCCCTGAAGGGTAAGTTTACTATTACGCCTCGAGGGTAAATAATCTGTTATTAAGCTATAATCATTGTCTTTTCTCAAGCATGCCTTGTTAATTATATATATTCTGCATACATGTCATATCGCATGGGGTTGGGTTTTGTTATGGAGGAAGAACCCATTCGGTGGTGTGCCACATATTTCGATATAAGCGACTTTGCTGCAGATTATAGTTAGTGCATGCAATCGGTGCTAACACTTTGTAAGTGTAGGGAGGTGGCGTGGGTGATTTATTCCCCACGGGAAGTGTAGGGATGGAAGGAGGCAAGTCTGAGGTTGGATGGGGTTATCATGCATTAATCATATATGAGATTGTTTTGTTATGGGCCAATTGTATTGAAATGGGCCCAATCGTGTGTTGATATGGGCAAGGCCCAATATATCTCGACTTGTAATAGGCTACTGGCCCGATTGATCTTGATATGGGCTAGGCCCAGTATACTCTGTTACTGTAAGGGGCTATGGCCCAGATTAATATTGATATGGGCTAAGGCCCAGTTAACTTTGATTTCTGAATAGGGCTTAGGCCCAGTAAAGCTTGAACTGATTTGGGCTCTGGTTGGGATACTTTACACACTGAGTTTTCCAAACTCACCCCCCTTTTTCCCATCTTTGCAGGTGAGCCTTAGATCGATGGACTTGGAGCTGGGCAGGATTCAGAGTGGCCACGAAGATTAAGTTTTGTTTTCTTTAAAATAAGTTTCGCATTTATTATTTTGATTATTTTTATTCTGGTGAAAGTTGTAATAAGGCCGTTCTTTTTATTATTCTTAATATTTTGGGTCATTAAATAGGTTAGCTCTAGGGCGCGTTTTATAAAAGTTACCTATTTTTAAAATATCATGATAACCGAGGAAAGCTTCCGCAACGTAAATGTTTTCAAAGGAAATAAATATTTTAAATAGACTTAAACTTAATTTGTTGTTCGTGGACAAGTAATAAGCTTAAAGTGTGGCAATGGATGTGTGCATGTCTAGGATTGGATCATGGAAGAGCTAGGTACTTAAGCAGTCTAATTGACTCACCTCCTCTTTTCTTGAATCCTACCTGGTGCGCAGCTTCCATTCACTTTAAACCTACAACGAAATTATCTCTTAAAACACTAAGTAAGTTTTTCTAGATCAACAATATAAAATGTTTTGAACGCTTCGATGTGGCACGTCAGATTCGGCCATAATGTCTAGGCCGGGTTTAGGGTGTTACATTACCGACCCTACAGTAGGTTCACAGTCGTATCGGGTGACCCGTGCAACCTTAGCAACAAATCAGTGCAAATGGACTCACACGCCTATATTGTCTGCCCGTGTGGGCCCACACGCCTGTGTGGCCCACACGACCCAAATTGGCTTTGGCCGTGTGGATCACACGGCTTGACCCAGAATCTCACACTCCCGTGTAGTTTACCTATGTGGGCCCACATGCCCGTGTAGCCCACACGGCCCAATTCGGTCGAGCTCGTGTGTCACACACGGCCCATCTGGCCTTCACACGGTCGTGTCTGGTGCGCACGGCCTGGCTTGTCGATCACACGCCTGTGTTCCATCACATGGGCTACCACACGGGCAACCACACACCCGTGTGGCATTGATAGTAAGCTTTTTCAACTTTTTGCCGAACCTTATTTTCTGCGTTTCGAGTACACACCTGATTTTGTTTGAAGTTAAACCGAACTCTGAGCACTCTAGAACCTAAATATTGTCCAATACAACACCACAATCAGTCTTATATTTGTGATTAATCAAAATCTTAAAACCAAAATACTCATCCCTAAAGCGATGAACACTTACCGTAAAGTTTCGAATCTATTTGCTAGGAAGCAATACGAAGAGAGCTTTAATCCTCGCGATGTGTTGTTGTCAAATGTCAATATAATCCCAGTGAAAATTTTAACATCCCAACTTACAAAGTATCAAAATACACTTACCGATGCGATAGATAACGAAGCTTAGGAATACAGGAACTCCACAACAAAATCGGCAGAATTGGGAATCTCACGAAATTTAGGAGAAATGGAGCAAAAAAAAAAAAACTGACATCAATTGATTTTAGGAAAAGAGAGAGAAAATTTTGGGAAAAGGAATCAAAATGAATTTGAAACAACTCTCAAATCCCCTTTTTTTCTCCCACTAATCCACTTCTCAGATTTTTGGTTTGACCGAAACTCTCTCGGTTAAATGAGCAAAAATAAACTTCCTTGCTCGTGCAAAGATTCGAACCCCAAACCTCCAATACACCAACACTCCACTTAACCACCAGATCAGCAAGCCCATTCTGATATGATTCTACCAATAATTTAACATAAACCTATGTAGCAAGGTTAAGACTTTCTTCAGGAAAAATATCAAAATTTGCCAAAGGCATGGCTTGAACTTGGGACCTCTCAAACACTCCCAGAACACTTAACCACTGAAGCAGATACACAGTTGTGTCAATTATTCGCAAGAGCAGAAACATAAAATTTGGGGCGTTACATGTACACTCATACCAGCATTAAAACCTTTCCAAAACAAGTACCAAACATTTTTTTAACTAAACACAAAACCATTCAAATCATGCTACATGAAATTGACACTTTCCTAAATATAAAAACCTATGTATTCATCAACTAAACAAACATAGCTTATTATTCCTATTTACATTTCAAACTCAACCAATTCACAATCAAAATATACTATTCATGCTTCATCCTTTGATAGAAACAATGCCAAAGTAACCACTTCCTTGTACAATACATATATCAATCATTTAAACACCAAATTAACATGCCTCATTTGACATCACCAAGTATTTCACCTATTTGAGCATCTTATGCCATAGCAGACAACCACATCAATATCACCACATAAAATTAATCAACTACATTAAAAATAGCCATTCAATAAGCTCCAAACTTAACTTACCATATTGCCAATATGCAAACACATTTTTATACATCATACTTCAACATTCAACTTCCAAAATGACATATATACAATACGACTCCTATTTACATGCCACGTAACTGAGTTTTGAACAATTAAAAGACTATCGAGATAGAAATTGGATAGTGTGAGCTTTGGAGGAATCCCAAGTTTCACAAAAGATAACTACAAAACAAAAACATAATCGAGTAAGCATTTCAATACTTAATAAGTTCATAGATTAGAACATTAACTCACATTGATATATATTAACAAAATGAAATAGCTAGATACATAATTTTCTTGTTTTCACAATTCACAAATATACAGTGAGTTTATCATTTGCAATTCATATAACATTTCAATCAGATCAGTATAACACATACTAGTACCATTCACTTCCATTTATCAAACATATCCACCATTGTATCAATTCAATCAATTTAACATTTTCCATTCACAACATATACATATCAACAATCATATAAGTTCTCATCTATACCATTAAACCTAATGAACTATAATAAACAGATACAAATACATGGGTAACCACCAGAACACACCTGATTGCTCAAACGAGCTAACCCACCAATACACACCTGGGCACTAAAGTGCTAAGTCTATAGGCTACACATCCCTCCAAAATAGACATGGATCACCATAGAGATAATCAACAACAATAGTCTCTGTAGAGACAAACTCGGTAATCTGCAACGAATGTTGGATTCCGATAACAGTAACTTTCTTCGTACATCATTGCATTCAATATCATTTCTTTCACATAACTTGTACAACGCACAAATAAACCTATTGTCATGTCAATTGTATCCTATCCTATTATTCATCCTGTCATAATTACAGAACAATGTCATTTATTACAATTCAGTCCATTATTCATCTTTTTGTACCAATTCGTATTTAACATCAAAGTATATTCAAATAACACATATATACATTTCAATCACAAACATCTCACTTACATATATATACTACATCATATGAACTTACCTGGAAAATGATATTAAACGAGGTGTCAAGGACTAGTTTGCAATTTTTCCTTTTCCTCGATTAAGTTCCAATTGATTCGATTCTTAATCTACATTGTAATTCATTTCAAAATATTAGTGCTAATTAACTTATAATAATTTATTTAATGCATATGATATCTTATTATCACTTTTCAAAAATTTCCTAAAGTTTTACAGCTTCTTCAATTTAGTCCTTAAAACCGAAACTATCATATCTTTTACATTTGGCCTCATTTCGCAATTCAATTTCAAATACATCCTTCTATAGCCCTCGAAAATCAAAATTATAGAAATTTCATATGAATTTTGAAAAGTTTACAAGTTAGTCCCTATACTAAAAACTAACTTTTACTTTACAAATTAGTCCTTAATCATATCTAAGCTTAAAATCAAACCACTTAACACCAAAAAAATTAAAAACCATCAATGGTAACATTTCAAAACTTTAACAGTTCCTCAATTAATCCCTAGGTTAGCTAGATCAAGCTACAACAATGTCGAAAGCATAAAATTTATGAAAAATTAACCCGAATTTACATACCATGTAAGGCCGAATGTCAATGGAATTTTTGAAGCTTTCATTCCTTCGCTTCCATTGTGAAAATGGTGAAGATGGATGAGAATGAAGGTACTTTCTCTTTCCATCCACCTATTATTTTGTTTGTTAATTCTTAACTTTTATTTAATTAACAAAACTAAGCTAAAAACACATGCTCAACAGTCTATGTCTTATAAAAATGGCTAATTTTCCACTTAAAACCTTTATGTTATATTATTTAACCATTTAAAATAATAAAAATCAATAACGATTAATTTTTACGGTTCTTATAACTTAGTCCTTATACCTTAATTACTAACCGTTTGTTAAAAATCACCAGATCAAAAATCAATATAATTCTACAATAGACTAATAAATATTAATAAATAATATTTACTGACTCGACCATCGAAAAATGGGGTTCTAGAACCGTAATTTTCGGTACTACTGAAAAATGGGCTATTACGTAAGGTTTGGGTTTAGGGTTTGAGGTTTGGGGTTTAGGTTTGGGGTTCAAAGTTTGGGTTTAAGGTTTGAGGTTTGGGGTTCGGGGTTCAGGATTCAAGGTTCTGTGTTTGGGGTAAAAAATTACCAAAATTATGTATCAATGACTTGAAAAAAATTATTGAAATGTCATTAAATAATTGAAAAGGAACTATGGATGATGTGGTAGAAAATGTTAATAAAGTAATTTCTCCTATATGTATACATATTTACCATGTATTTAGGCTATTTTAACGAGTTAATATCTTTAAAAAAAAACCTTACTTTAATGGATGATGCAATTTTGACAAACAAAAATATATTGTTGTAACAACATAAATTTATCATTTTATTTAATTTGCATAAATTTTCTAATATGTAAATTTATAGATTAATATTTTTCATTTAAATGTTAATGTGACATCAGTGGCACATATAAAAAGGAAACTATTACTTCCCTTATTTGTGTCAATATACTACTTTAAAATGCATATATATATATATATATATATATATGATAATTTTACTATAATAAAATTTTTAATTGAGTTGATTCTATACATCAACCAACTTTTAATTAAGTGGAGAAACTATAAAAAAAATATTATTTTTACAAAACAAGTCATATTATTACGTAAGTATTTTGTTTTTTTATATTTTTATAAAAGTTATATACCATAAGTCTCTATACTCTTCACAAATTTAAAATTTAGTCTATGTATTTTTATTTTCAGGAATTTAGTTTATTTTCTTTTCAAATTTCAAAATTCAAGTCTAATAATTAACATCATTAAGATTTTTGGTAAAATTTGTTGGTGTTACATTTTGAAATAAAAAAAAAATACTCACTTTGATAACCATGGAACTAGAAATGGTACTGTAATGAACCTAAATTTAACAAATAATTTTAACTGTATTAATAGTTGGACTTAAATTTAAACCTGAAAAGTAATGGTAAAAAAAGGGATTATATTACTAGAAATAGAAGTACATGGACTAAATTTCAAATTTACGAAGAGAACAAAGACTTATGGCACCTTTTAACCTTTTATAAATGGTTGAATACCTAATTTGGCACATGAGTTTGACACTTTTTTTTTTCCTAATATGGTACCTATGTTATTTTTTGGTCCGATTTGATACCTGTATTTGAAATATATATTTTGATACCCAAAGGTAACAATGTGAACTTTTTAGTCTTTAATTCAGGGTTTAAAGTTGATTTGATGGAAAAAACGTAATTAACTAATAATATTAACAATTAAATTTCATCAACTCAACCCCATAACTTAAGTTAAATCACATCCATGAAACTATATTTGACAAATTAAACGCAAAGTTAAACAAATTTACAATTAACACTGAATTTATTTATTAACAAAGTCATAAAAAAAAGTCAAACCTAAAAACATTAGCAATTAACTTTCATGAAATCAACTTAAAACCCCGAATTAAACAATAAAAGGTTACATTGTTACTTTTGGATACCAAATATATAACTTTTTGTCAAACACAGATACTAGATGGACAAAAAAACAACACAAGTACCACATTACAAGTACCACACAGATACACAGATACTAGATTGGACCAAAAAACGACACTATAAAATATCAGATATTCAACTTTATCATTTTTTAAACATATATGGCAACATTTTATTTTTATGTAAAATTTTAATTATTACATAATTAGTGAACACATGTTCAAATATTTGAGAATAAAACAATCATGAAATGTTTCATTTCAGTCTTTCTCCAAGGTTTGCTTTTCCTTTAAATCTGCCTTCAGTTCTTTTTAAAACTTAATCAATTTAAGAAGCTAGCTTAAGTAGTTAAGCATCAAACTTGTTGAATCTGCTTTCTTTCTTTAACAATGTTGAACTAATTTTAATAATAATTATAATTTCATCTCTAAAATTAAAAGTCTACATATCTAATATCTTTACCTTTTTCAATGTGATTCAATGTTGATAGCTTTCGTGCGTTGAAATTCTCTATCCATATATATATATATAAATTTATGCAGCAGGTTGTAGGGACTGAGACATCCTTAATTAAAATAAAATAATTCATTTTAATATATTAGCATATTGGCAAAATTAGTTGAAAATAATTCTAAATCATAAGGCTGCCTATCTGTTTGATAATTATATCATTTGCAGAAGCAATACCAGCAAAGTATTAAATTAATTACTTATTCTATTTAAGTATTGAATGAAACTAATGGTAGCTCTCTTCAACAACTTTGATTAGGACTAACCATGCCCACCTTACCCTCACTACTTACCCTCGCTACTTGATTTTTATTTACCCTTTTAAATTCTATCTTTTATTTAATTATGTATTTTAACCCTTTATTTTATGAAAAATTAAAAATTAATCATATAATCATCACCGTCGCATAAACCATCAATGACGCCTTGACGTGCTAAATGTTGTGATTGGCCAAAAATTTGGTCGGGATGCATGCTTGAATTTTATTATCTACAAAATATTAAATTCCGAATCCTCATGTAAATATTATATAATTGAAAATTTCAAAAACTAACATTGACATTCAATTGTTGATCTACCAGTAGCCGGATATCTTCGATCTCGTTCGCTAGTCCCACATGACTCGCGTGATTATTCCACCTATTCAAATAATATGTTATTTCAAAAATATGATAATGAAAAAAATATATATTTTGCTAACTGTATTATCAAATGAATTTTACTTTATCATGAGTGGAAAGTATAAGGGGCGTCGACTTGGGGACGGAAAAATAGTACTCGATACCTTGCCCGTGACTGTAGAAGGAGTATGCAACTATCAGTTTTAATTTTTTGTGGTTGTGTTGCCAGACACATCTCTCGATACAACGTGGCAAACATAGTTGATCCCCAATTGAGTCGCGTCACTTCTTTCAAGTCGATGAGTTGTAGTAGCAACCTTAAATGTACCAGAGTTCGAGATTTATCAGGCATTAGAACACCCCCGATTAACCTCAGGATGTATGCTCAGGCATATTGTTCTTTTTTAAGGGCACTCGCGGAGTTGTTGAGATAATTGAAATTTTGTTCCAACCATTTCATCTCTATTTGACTAGCACAAAACCTTTCAGGCATCTTACCTAATAGTTGCTCGCAAATGTTGCTCGAACTGCCGATGACTGGCTTATGCACTGATAAACCAAGTTGTATTATTGTTTTAAATTATATTATCATATTGGCAAAATTAGTTGAAAATAATTCTAAATCATAAGGCTGCCTATCTGTTTGATAATTATATAATTTGCAGAAGTAATACCAAAACTAGAATTAAGCAAAGGATCAAATTAATCACTTATTCTATTTAAGTATTGAATGAAACTAATGGTAGCTCTCTTCAACAACTTTGATTAGGACTAACCATGTCCACCTTACCCTCATTACTTAATTACTCAAACTTGATTTTAATTTACCTTATTAAATCCCATCTTTTATTTAATTATGTATTTCACCTCTTTATTTTACGAAAAATTTAAAAATTAATTACTTTAATTTATAAAATATAATCACTGTACTTTATAAAAGATAAGATATTAATATAATTAGATAATACTCTTAAATTTCCTATTAAATTGTTGTGTTAAAAATTAATTGTTCGACGATTTATATGCAAAAAAAATTAACAATAATTAACCGTTTAAAAATTTATATCAATAAATTATAAAAAGATAGCAATTCAAGTTCATTTGTTTACTAACAATAGGATTAACTAACATTGACTTTCAATTGTTGATCTACCAGTAGTCGGATATCTTTGATCTGGTCCGCTAGTTCCACATGACACGCGTGATTGTTCTACCTATTCAAATAATATGTTATTTCAAAAATATGATAATGAAAAAAAATATTATGCTAATTGTATTATCAAATGAATTTTACCTTACCATGAGTGGAAATTATAAGGGGCGTTGACTCGGGGACGTAAAAATGGTAGTCGATACCATGCCTGTGGCTGCAGAAGGAGTATGCAACTATCGATTTTAATTTTCTGTGGTTGTGTTGCCCGACACATCTCTCGATACAACGTGGCAAACATAGTTGATCCCTAATTGAGTCAAGTCGCGTTGCTTCTTTCAAGTCAACGAGTTGTAGTAGCGACCTTAAATGTATCAGAGTTTGAGATTTATTAGGCATTGGAACACCCCCAATTAACCTTAGGATGTATGCTTAGGCGTATTGTTCTTTTTTAAGGGCACCTGCGGTGTTGTCGAGATAATTGAAATTTTGTTCCAACCATTTCATCTCTATCTAGCTAGCAAAAAACATCTCAGGCATCTTACCTAATAGTTGCTCACAAATGTTACTCCAATCGTCAATGTCTGGCTTATCCATCGGTAAACTGAGTTGTATTATTATTTTAATTATATTATCATATTGGAAAAATTAGTTGAAAATAATTCTAAATCAGAAGGCTGTCTATCTATTTGATAATTATATCATTTGCAGAAGCAATACCAAAACTAGAATTAAGCAAAGGATCAAATTATTCACTTATTCTATTTAAGTATTGAATAAAACTAATGGTAGCTCTCTTCAATAACTTTGATTAGAACTAACCATGCCCGCCCTCATTACTTAATTACTCAAACTTGATTTTTATTTACCTTCTTAAATTCCATCTTTTATTTAATTATGTAACTTAAAATTTTCTTTCTTATTCGTTGATGTAAATGTCTATCTTTGTATAACAGAGTTTCTGAAGGTGTACATTGTAAGGTTACTTTTACATTTCATATGCACAAATGGCTATCTATGGATACTACAGATTTTCTTGTAAAAATACAATGTATGACTATTATTTCGGCTCAATAAAATTTCAGGCTTTTCTACTTTATCTCGTAAACTGCTAGATATATTGTGAGATGTTACTTAATGAACTTTAGCTTACACTTAGACACGCCAGTTGGGTTTTTTTTTTTTGTATGCATAATAATCCAGCGCGTCACTTCCTTGGCGTAGCCTTGGCATCATCTCTCGGCATACATTCCTTTACAGACCTAAAAATAGAAACAACTTTTATAAGTTCGTAAGAACTTAGTGAGTTAAACCTTAAGATACCTTTTTCATTCATTCTACATTGCATGTGTTGTTTTACGCATCCTTTTTTCAGAACCATTTCTTGACCTTTTTTATTCATTCATTCATTCTACATTTCTTGACCTTTTTTTTTCTTATTTAGCAAGTACAATATCAAGGCTACCATATTTCTTTCTTTAGAGTCATTTTCCTTCTCTTGTGTGTACTATACATAGCATCTCTTTACCTTCTATATCATTTCTTAAATCTTATCTTTGCATAATCCTTACCCTATTCACTTACCTTATTATCAGACTCAATAACTTCTTTCATACTCACTAGTCTTATCATTATATTCAGGTAAGGTAGAATGCACCCAATACTTAATTCAGAATTCGCTCATATCTTCCTTACTTTAATGCAATATCTATTCTTAGTCTTAACTCATATCTTTGCCTTGCCAAGTACTCTGGCGTACACTAGCCTTTCTATTCATCCCTTGTAACTATACGACGTTCGTCATTCATTTGGTGTCTGCCCAAAAACGTTGTCTTCAGATGGTCATCATAAGATCTGTTCTTCAGATTCCACTATGAAGGCATTCCTTTCCAAAGATAGCTATAAAGGCTTTTCTTTTAGAGTCTCTCTACGAAGACATCCTTTTAATAGAGTTTGCCACAAGGCATTCATTTAGTGTCTGCCCAAAGGCGTTTTCTTTAGATGGTCATCATGAGATCTGTTCTTCAGATTCTGCCACAAGGACATTCTTTTCCAAAGATAGCTACACAATTTTTCCTTTCAAAGTCTCGCCACGAAGACATCCTTTTAACAGAGATAGCCACAAGGCATTCTTTTAACTGAGATAGCCATAAAGGCATCCTTTTAACAGAGATAACCAAAAAGGCATCCTTTTAACAGAGATAGCCATAAATGCATCCTTTTTTAGAGATCGCCACAAAGACTTTCTTTTAACAGAGATCGTCACAAAAACTTCCTTTTAACAGAGATAGTCACAAAGGCATCCTTTTAATAGAGATAGCCACAAAGTCATCCTTTTAACTGAGATAGTCACAAAGGCGTCTTTTTAACAGAGATAACCATAAAGACATCCTTTTCAGAGATCGCCACAAAGACATCTTTTTAATAGAGATAGCCATAAATGTATCCTTTTTCAGAGATCACCACAAAAGGCTTCCTTTTAACAGAAATTGTCATAAGCTTACTTATACAAAAATTGGTGTTTTTGATGATAGAGATTTGTCTAAACTCACCGTCATGAGGTTTTCCCCTTATTACTGGCACTCACCAACCGTCCTTTACATATTTCATATGAAGCCATGACCCAGCCATGGTCTTACACTATATGGTCTTCAGAGTGCCATGGACTTTTTCTTTTAGAGATTTGTGTTTCGAGTCCTGATGAACCCCTTTAGACGGCTCTAGAGACAGACACAGACACTTCATGTAGACTCATACTTGACAGACTCATTACCCTCAAAGATCATATCCATACTCCATATGAATCATTCACACAAGTTCATTAGACATACATTCCTCATAGAATCATCACATCATGCATTTTTAGCTCATTTTCACATATGGTTCTAACATGCATAATACATTTGCAATAGTCAGCTTAGGGATTCACTTGACTTACGTCTTTAGCAGCTCTAAACACTAGATTTGAGCTTCTATCGAGTAGATAGATGCCCCTAATTGATAGAACATAGGAACTCATCAAGATATGTAAACTTAACTCACTTTCTTTCACTTTGAACATTAGAAATCTCTAAATAAGATTTTACCATACTTATTTTACCCAGTTAAATTGAGGTACTCCTTAACAACTTAGTATGTAAGGTTGCGAATCTTACCTTAACTAGGGGCATCTTGGAGCCTAGATTCATATCTTCAACTCAACTTGAACTATGATAGGGGTTTTCTTCGTTTCTTCCCTTTTCATAAATAGAGATTATTTCTTGAAGAAGAAAGATAAAGGTCCCTCATTTCTTACCAGAGTTACCTTGATATTTTACTTTTGTCCTTATAGATATTTGACACACGTCCCAGTCCTTACAATTCACCTAATAAATGCTTGACAGTTATAAAGAGACGTGATAATTTTAACCACCTCGTGCACTAACATTCATAGGGCCACATACATCAATGTGCATAAGTTCTAAGGGTTTTACGATGCTTGTTCATTTTGCATTAAAAGATCACTTAATCATCTTACCTTTCAAGTAAGATTCACATTATAGAAGATTAACTTCTTTAAGATAACTTAATGTGTCATTTTTTACAAGTCTAGTGATTCTTTCTTGGTGAATGTGCCCCATTTCTTTTACTTCATCATTTATGTTTATTTGGTTCTACATGCAATTCATTTCTGATTTCAACGAGCTAGCGGAGGAACTGGTTGGACATATATAATTAGGGCTCAAATAATTTATAATTAAGTTCCACTTTTCACTTATTAATTATTATTTGGTCACAAAGTCATTCCACTAAAGTATCATGATTAAGCTCTTCCTTATTATATACCATTACGAAAGCTACTTAATAAGTGTTCGTCCAATGGCCTTGTCATAAGTGTATTACCCTCATAGGATATCCTTAGTTTCTTTAAGATAAATATGTTCTCCCAATATGATTCTATTTTATATCATAGTAATCATTACATATTCTTTTATAAAAGTAAATTACTATCAAATTATAATCAAGTCATTTATAACAAAGACAAATGACTCACAATCGCATTTACTTTTCATCTATAATGTATGTTGATGAGAGGATATCATTTAGCCTTTATTTGGGCTATGAATTCCACTATTGTAGAACGGTGCTATATACTATAAAAGTCGTATACCCAATGCACCAACTTTCTGTTCCTTTTCTATTTGAACTCATACTTTTACTTACATCAAAGTATATCGGTCTCGCATACATAGTCCACCATCCACTCCAGATTAAGGTATGACACACTATGAATGCCACTAGTGAATAAGTCCATAAACGGATCTAGGATCTATTCTACTTAAGTCATGTCTAATGTACTGTCAGTCCAATCTATCACATCTATGTCTCTATCTTTTAGAAGTCATCCGCTATGATACTCAAATCAAAGCATCTACCTAATTAGACTTGATAGACAACATATTAGTCTTTTAATCGGTTTGCTCGTTTCTGATTAGACAAAGGACATGTTTAGGTTATCTACTAATACAAATCCTCTTTCTGCATTACGATTCGACAGTGTAATACTGCTTAGTATTAGTTAAACGTTAGATAATTAATGAGCCAAAATTTGCTTCCTGATGCATCACAAGACTGACTAAAAATTTTGACTAAGGTAAGTGCACCTATCAATTAATAGTATAGTTACGGTGAGCAAAGATATCGTTTCCACGAAGATTATAAGTACTAGTATTTATTGCCTTTATATTATTTAACTAAATAATTTGAGTGATTGATTTAAAAACGAAAAATAACTAATTTAATTAACTAACGAACACGATAAATAATAAATCAGGAAAATAATCGATTAATAATCAAGAAGCGAAACAATACCCATGAAAGAATTTGCCTAGATTTTATCTGTCATACCAATCTAAATTACACAAATTATTTACTTAGCACCTTGATACGTAAAAATCCCTAAATTTTGCTAATATCTCTTTTGAGCATAAGAGCAACTGACTCTAGGTTGATTAATTGAAATTTCTTTCTAATTAAAACCCTTATTATCGTATTAAATCATGTTTTGGATTCCCCTATTAGATTTGATTCTAATCCGATAGATTTATGACGTCCTATTTCTAGGATTGCATGCAACTTCACTCAATTACGCATGATCTAATCTTAAACATAGTCTATTCAACCATTGATTTAAATGGATTAATAATTTAGAAATATCAAACCAATAATTAAGCATACATAATTAAAAATAAGAAACTAAGTATTTATTGCGTAAAATAAAAATTAAACGACAGAATCCATCATAGGGGCCATCTCCCCTAGGTATTTAGAAAATTAGTTCATACTTGAAAATAAAAACATCCAAGAGACAATATAACCGAAAGAAATAAAGAAACCCATGATAACTTCCTAAGAAATAAACTGGGAATCTTCAATTTTAACGGAAATCTGCTTCAAAGGTGACTTCAAGGGTGTTTTTCGAGTTGTTTTCTTGAATATTCTCTGACGACTCCCTCCTATCTTCTTATTTTTGTCATATATATGTCTTAGAATGCTCGAAAAACTTAAAAATCATGATTTTCTGCTATTTGGTGCACACTTCCATGAAATTAACATGGCCTATCACACGCTCGTGTGGGTCACACGGCCGTGTGGTCTGCCCGTGTGGAATGATTCAGCTCGTATGGCTCTTGTAGCTTGCTTTGACAATCGGATTTTCGCTCGTTTTATGCTCATTTTGCTCCCAAGTGCACTATTAAACATTAAAACAAGAATTTAAACCTTTTGCTCCCAAGTGCACTATTAAGCATTAAAACATGAATTTAAAGGATTAGAAGTATAAAATTCAAAAGTAACATCAGATAATCATCCAAAAACGCATTAAGAATGAGGTTAAAACATGATACTTTTAGCACTTATCACTTCCATTTTTCTTTGCATACAAAAATCGTTAAGGACAATATACGAAGAATATTAATGTAATCAATGGATATTTTATTAAACCAATTTGTTAAAAAAATATAAGTATACATAGACGAAAATAGTACACTTAGGGCACTAGATCCAATAGTAGCATTATTCCACAACAGTGAAATTCATAACCCAATTAAAGGGTAAATGATGTCCTCTTATCGACATTTCATGACAGATGAAAAGTAACATAGCCATGGGCCATTTATCTTAATGATAAATGATTTAATTACTATTTGTTAGTAATTGACTTTTCATTAAGGAAAATGTAATGGTTACTATGAAATATAATAGATCATATTGGGAAAAATATTTATCCCAAAGAGATTAAGGATATCCTATAAAGGTAACACACTTATGACAAATTCATTAGACTTGATAAGTATCTTTCGTAATGTTATATTATTATACTCTAGTGGAATGACTTTATAAAACACATACACTAGTGTATTTTAAAAAAAAAAATTAGTATAATTTTTTTGGGTAAATTGCACCTACTGTCCCTAAACTTTGTTTAAAATTATATTTCTATTACCAAACTTTCAAAAGATATATAATAGTCACTAATGTGGTCAAATTGTTATATTTTTTTTCACTCAGCTGATAACTTCCAACGTTGCAACTTAATTCAAAAGGTTAATAACCAATTTGTTCACCGGGTTATAGTTGAAAAACTATTTTGATATTTTTAAAATTTTCTTAACAATAAAAAATTAAAAAATCTTAGACTAAAAATTATTAGAAAATCTAAAAAAATAATTAAAAAAGCATAATTCTTTGAAAAATATATAAAAATATTTAAATATGTATAAATCTAAAAAATTCTTAAAATTAAACCTAAGTTTTTTTTAAACTAACATTTCTTGCAAATTTTTATATTATATAAAAAAATCTTAAAATTTTCGAACTAAATTCCAACTGTTTTCCATCGCTGATGAACACCTTCAATTACCCTAAAATTGTTTTGAAATTTTTATTTTTTATTGTTTCTATTAGGATTCTTTTGATAATTACGAAAAAAAAAGATTAAAAAATTAAGAAAGAAAGGGGCAAGAGAGAGCAAAATGTTTGTATGAGTTCTTTGGTAAGTATCGATTTTTGAAATTTGAGTTTTTTTCTTTGAATTTAAAATACAAAGTATCCTACTTCTTTCCTAAACTCATCATTTCTTTTTTGAAACTCCATTTAAGAAATTGGTTGAGTATTTGAGTAACTTCCAGTTTTGAAATTTTGAATTTTTTAAATTTATAATACAAAGTGTTTTTCTTATTCTTCTTCTCCAAACCCACCATGTCTTCTCTTGAATTTCAAGTCAAGATTTTACTTTCAACTATAAATAAAACATATATATGTATTTTTAATGATGTGGGAAGAGTGGAGCCGAGTCCAATGTGCATGAAAAAGAGAAGAAAAAAAAGCAAAGAAAGATGAAAATGAAGAGAGTGTAAAACAACAAAGCAAATGAAAAATGAGTAGGATCAAAGTAAATGGGTATTTAATGTTTGTTTTTCTTTTGTGTGTGTGTGTGTGCGACAGTTAAAAAACTTTGATTTTTGATTAGATTGGATTTGGAAAAATTAGCTTCAAAATTCTCTGATTATTCCTTGATGCAATTGATTTCTTATATGAATTATTTATTTATTTTTAAGATTTAAAAAAAAATACAATTATTGTTAAATTTTTTTTAAAAATATCAAAATGATTTTTCTAACTATAGCTTAGGGACCAAATTAGCTATTAACCTTTGAATTAAGGTGCAACGTTACTCTTTAAACAGAATGTAACAATTTGATAACGTTAGTGACTATAATGTAACTTTTAAAAGTTGAGTGACCAAAATGTAATTTTAAATAAAATTAAGGGAAATTGATGCAGTTTACCCAAAAAAAAAGTTTCGAACAGAGGCGATTTTTTAAACACGTGAAATATTTGGACAATTCTCATGAAATCATAAGGCACAATGATTGGATTATTGAATGTTTTGTGATATCATTTCACCGCAAATACATATGGTGATCACCTCTCTCTATCCACCACCCTTCCCAAACATCAGTTCTCTCTTACTGTGATTTTACTAATGACCCATCTCATTCTTGTTTTGGTGGCAGTTTTTTGCATCCGTCTCTTCAAATTTGCATACAACACCATATGGATCCCTTTCAGAATCCAAAACCATTTCAAGAAGCAAGGAGTAACCGGTCCCGGCTACCGTCCCATCTTCGGAAACATGCCTGAGATCAGCCGTCTGTTCAAAGAAGCAATATCGAAGCCATCTCCACTTCACGACGGCGACCACGATGTCCTCCCGCGGGTGGCTCCGTTCTACCACAAGTGGTGCAACATGTATGTGAAACCATTTTTATATTGGTCTGGTTCACAACCCAGGCTAGCAATATCTGACCCGAATCTGATCAAGAAGGTCACCATGAACACAGGAGGCGGCTCATTTGATAAAATAGGGTTCGATCCTAAGGGCAAGATTCTCTTCGGACAGGGAATTATTGCTTTGTTTGGTCAACAATGGGCACTTCAGAGGAGGATTTTAAACCATCCCTTTCGCATGGAAAGAGTCCAGGTAAAATCAAACAGAATTCAACCTGAACAATGATATTTGGTAATCCACTTGATTTATATATAAAATATTATGGGTAATACTCGGTGTATTTTGTTTATATTGTAAGTAATTTAAATATATTTTTAATATATTATTTTATATTTATAAATCACTTGTGACCACCTTAATTCTACTCTTGAAATAAAACTTCACTTGTACTATACCAAATATTTTCCATAAAATATTTATAAAAATATAATTTAAATAGAGTTTAGAAATTGAAAATTAGATTTGGATTTTAAAATTTTTAGTGTGGTTAAAGGGGAAAATGCTTTCAGCTGGATACGTTTTTCTGGATTTTTTCTAAAAATGACACTAACTGAGCGCGTTTTAATAAAATCAATTTATTTCTGAAAATTTTAACAAAAGTAGCCTATTTCCGTTATTTTAAAAAGAAATAGGCATTTTTTTTGGTCATTCAGTCGCATATGAGATATTAAAATAAAAAAAATTACCCTCTTTTAAGTTATTTGTAGATGACATGATGTACTGTGGTAGTAGTAAAAATGAAACTGTTTTGGACAGGCGTGTTGGTTACCTGATATAGTGGTGGAGACATGTAAAATGCTAGGGAAATGGGAAGAAAGAAGAGCAGGGAGGGATGAATTCCAAATGAAAGTGTTTAAACAACTTCATGACCTCTCAGCTGATATTATATCAAGAATAGCATTCGGAACCTTTTTTGAGCAAGGAAAACGGATCTTTTCGTTACAAGAACAACAAATGCAGTTTTTCTCTCTCGCGGTCAAAAGTCTAAATATCCCAGGCTTGAGGTAGTGGTGATAACCCTCTTCATTTTTCCTTTAAAATATACCCCTATCTAACACATCATCCCTACCAGGTTTTTGCCTAGTAAAAATAACAGAGAGATGTGTACACTAGATAAGGAAACTAATGAATCAATTCGGGCACTGATCCCAACAAACAATGAAACAAGAGAAGAATCTTCAAGTTTCCTTAGTCTGTTGATGGGTTCGGATGAAGAAGAGAGGTTGGGAGAGGAGGAAATAATAGGGAAATTCAAGACGTTTTACTTTGCAGGAAAAGAAACAGCGGCAAATGCATTATCGTCGGCGCTTCTGCTTTTGGGTTTGAATCCAGAATGGCAAGATAAGGCAAGAGAAGAAGTAATTCCTGTCCTGGGTAGCAATAAGATTCCGGTTGCAAAGAATTTGAAAGACTTGAAGATTGTAAATTAACTCTTCTCTTAATACCCATAATCATGTATTTAGGTTTATGTTTTAAGCTAAATCCTAACATTTCAAAAAAAAAAGAAAAAAAAAGTCAAATCATTTTCTTAACAGTAATGATTACTAAAATATTGATTTTTATCTTTATTGATAACTCGTACAACAATTCATGTGCATATCATACTAACATAATATCATTTGTCTTATATATCATATACTAAACAAATAATTCAAAAGTTATAAAAATTAAAAAATCAAAATCAAAATAAAAAAAAAATGAAATATACATGAATTGTTGTGCAAACTGTTATGTTTAAAAATTTAACATCTTAATATTCTCAATAAAAAAATAACATTTCGATTCTTTTTCAGAAATTTAATAATAAAATTTGACTTTTAAAAAAATTCAAGATTAAATTTAACTAAAAAAATCAAATTATCAAAAAAATGTAAAGCAAAATTTAATATTATGCAGCCGTAATATTTACAGCATTTCACAGCTATATACAGTATTTTATAATAAAGGTTCGTAATCGCAAATCTAATTGTGGAAGGTGTTCTTAGTTGGTCGATTAGGATAGGATATGTCGCAAAAGGTTTAAAATAGTGAAAGAAAAACAATTAAATGATGATATTGGTAAAATTTTAAATCAGTCCCTCTATAAAGTTATAAATTAATATAAAAACTTTAACCATTCAAAATTCAATCCTCAATCTTAATATAAAATTTCAATTCCTCGATTAGCCCATTATAGTATTTGGTTGGTAAGGTGTGGATTGATCCAAGGATTACTATCTGGTCAAGTGTATTAAAAATTAAAAGAAGATTAGCAATTAAGAGAATTTCATAAAAAAAACCAAAATAAACAATATTTGTATTCACATAACCCAAGCCCAAAACATAATTAACTATTAATAATTTTTTTTGTCACACAATAATAAAAATTATAAAATAATACTCAACTATTCAATTTTATATTTTTTATCACCGGCGAGCTAATAGTGACAACTTTTAAAATTGGCATAATAGTAACTTTAACTCACATCATTTATAAATTATGTTAATTTAGTTTTGATTCTAAAAAATTTAACTGATAAATTTTATCTTTTTTTGGTGTTTCCATTTTTTGTACATTTCCAATTAAATTTAGCTGATAATTTTCTTTTAGTTTTTTTTGGTGAAAGGGTTACAAATAAAAGCAAAATTGCAAAAAAGATCATATTACATAATGTATAAATATTGATGGTTAGATTTTTTTAGAATTAAGACTAAATTAACACAATATATAAATCTTGAGGGTTGAAGTTGCTATCATGCCAATTTAAAAAACTACTATTGTTAGTAAGGTGGTGACCAAAAAGACAAAATTGGATAGTTGGGTGACATTTTCGTAACTTTTCATAATTTGGTGACCAAAAAAGAAATTTACTAATAGTTGGGTGACTACTAGTGAAATTTACCCAATAATAAACCCATTTTCATTAAATTTTCAAAAAAGAAAATATTGATTTTAATGTTTTTAATTGTTATTCTTTTTCAATTTTCATCTTTCTAGTCTAATTGGATATTTTAACCATTGCATTAGTGCATGTTGGATAGCTGTAAGATTTATGAGAGATGACCCCTAATTCATTTTCATCCCATCAACAAAATCCATATTACAACAGGTAAACATGATAATAGATGAAACACTCCGGCTCTACCCACCAATAGTGATGCTGATGAGGAAAGCGTACAAAGATGTAGAGTTGGGGAACATCAACATTCCCGCTGGTACAAAGCTTTACTTGGCACTGGCTGCCGTTCATCACAACACCCACATATGGGGAAACAATGCTCACAAATTTAATCCTTACAGATTTAAAGAGTCTCAAAAGCATTTGGCATCGTTTATTCCATATGGTTTGGGCCCTAGATTTTGTACGGGACAGACTTTAGCCACTGTCGAGATGAAAACCATTCTGGCCATGATTATTCGGCAATATTCTCTGGCGATGTCGTCGACATACGTTCATGCCCCCAAGCTATTCATCTCCCTGGAGCCCCAATACGGCGTACAGTTACTCTTAACAAGAACAACTTTATGATGCTTTTCAAGCCCACTTCATGGATGCTTCGTAAAATAAGTGAATTTTTTATCTCTATGTATTATTATAACTCCATATCTCTTCTACTTATTGTTGTTGTCCGGAGGATGATGAATGAACATTATCTACTGAAATTATGCCTATAAATGTATCCCTACGTCATTGGAATAATGACTTATTTGGTCCTTTATCTTTAAAAAATATCATTTTATCTCTCAATTTAATTTTTCCTCTATTTTAGCCCTTAAACTTTTATTGTTTGTCAAATCATCCCCAAAATGGATAGAAAAGTTAACATTTATTAACTTTACTGACATGACACCAATGTGGCAATCCATGTATATGCCACGTTAGCAATTAATTAATTTTTTAAAAATTAAAAATATTATAAATATATTTTTTTTATAATTTTTATACTTTTTTATAATTTTTTAAAATAAAAAATTAATTATTTGTTGATGTGGTAACCACATGTACGTCAATAAAGTTGACAAATATTAACATATTCATCTACTTTGAGTAATTTGACAAATAATGCAAGTTTAAGCAATAAAAAATATAAAAAAAATAAATGGAAGGCTAAAATGACTTTTTTTATAAAGTTGGAGGGCCAAATAGGTCATTATGCTTTTTAACTTTCAATAATCTTTTGGTTTTTTTTTTTTTTTTTTTTTGCCATTAAAAAATGTTTTGACAATTGCTGGCCAAGGAAAGATGTGATTTCTCAAAGGGATAATGATATATTTGGCCCTTCAATTATAAAACTATTTTCAAAAAATAAAATTTATTAAATTTATTAAAGATTATAAAATATATAACAATATTTTTTAAATTAAAAAATGATGATGTGTCATCTACATGACAATTCATGTGTATGCCACATTAGCAAAGTTAACAAACGTCAACTTTTTCATCTATTTTTGGAGTGATTTAATAAAAAAAATGCAAGTTTAAGAGTTAAAAAAGGCGAAAAATAAGAGGGAAGGCAAAAATAAATTTTTTATACTTTTTTTCAGTTTGTTAGAGAAAATGTAGGGAATAAATAAATAATCAAATCTAACTATGGAAAAAAGTTAACAAGAGGAAATAAGATATTGATGGGTAGAAATAAAGATAGGATAAGATTTTAGAGATTTTTGCTTTAAGGGTTATTATTCTATTCACTTCACTGAAGTAAATAAACTTTTTTTTATTAATTATTAAATTATTATTTCACTAATAATTCATAATTGAATAAGAAAATGAAGATAAGATTTTTTTTTTTTTTTATCTATTGGCTCTGGGTTCAATGAAAGAAAAAAAATGAATTTTGATGAAGCATATGATGTTGAAGGAGTTTTTGTTCTTAGAAAAAATAAACCTTAGCCTATATTAGATTGGAGGTTGGGAGGGAATGATTTGTTGGGATAAAATTAATAATTTAAATTAGGAAAAATAAAGGAAATTTAGTATCTCTTGCTTTTCTTTCAAACTTAAATTTTTTATTTACTGGGGGACAGTTAGTGAAAAGAAAATAAAACAAAATCTGAAGATGTAGAATGTCTTTTATGTCCTTTATTTCTTTTATAAACTGTTTTATGGAAATGTTATAATTATAAAAAAAATCATTTTAATTAACTATTTCCTATTTTTTCCATTGTTTATCTAAACAAAAATTGTTAAAATTATTTAACTTTACTTTCTTTTATTAATTTTAACTACTTCTTTTACTTTTTTTTTTTTTTTTTACTCATGCAATGCACAAGTTCAGAGGCGAATACAGGGGGGCTGGCAGTGGCCTTGGCCCCTCCTAAATTAGAAAATTTATGTTTAGGTCTTTGAATTTTTCTTAGAATTTTAAATTAGCAAAGGTAAAATTGTACTTTGCCCCCCCTAAAATTATAAAAATTCTATTTAATCCTTTAAAAATTATAAATATATAGATTATAAAAAATTAAAATTTCATTCGGCCCCCCTAAAAATTTGTTCTGGCTTCGCCCCTGCACAAGCTCATCATATGGATTACCTAAAATATATTAAACTATTTTTAATAAAATTTTATAAAAATATATAATAACATAAATTGTTTCTTTCGTTACTTTGGATTAGACCTGTTCATGGTCAACCACCCGAAAAGTGGGAGGGTTTGAGTAAAAATATAGGCCCGAAAATGGGTTTGAGCAAAAGAAAAGGCCCATTTAGAAAATGAGTAGGGCATCTGGTAAGGCTTTTTTGGCCCAAGCCTAGCCTAGCCTGAATATATATATAAAAAAAACTATTGCTTTTTTTTTTATTGTTCTTGCTTTTATTTTATTTTATTTTACTTTTTTTTCCTTATTTTTTGTTATTTTTTCACTATTTTGCTATCATTTCACTACTATTTTATTGTTATTGTTTGGACATTGTATAACTTTTGTTTTATTGTTAACTTTGTTACTATTTCAGAGGCATTTGCTTGTTAAGTTGCATCTATCTTAATGTTATTTAAATATACATATTGTTTTTTAATTTATTTTTAATTTTTTTGGGAAATATTTATTTTAATATTTTTAGTATTTTTGATGTATTATATTTTTAAATATATATAAAATAATATAAAAAATTAATAAGGGCGGGTTGGGCTTGGGTTTCAACAGTTTTATCTAAGCTGGGCTTGTGCAAAATTTTAGGCCTATTTTTCAAGCCGAGCCTAACAAACGGACTCAGAACTCAAAGTTTCCATATATGCTTACGTTCCATATATATGAAAAAGTTTTCATATATGCTTTTCTTTTATGTATGTATACTAAATTGCATACTCGTGCAATGCACAACATGTAAATGGGTGACAAATGTCTTAAAACTAGACCTGCTCATGGGCATGTCCAGACTCGAAGGCTCGCCCGAAAAATAAGAGGGTTTAGACAAAAATATGAGACTCAAAAAATGTGCTTGAGTAAAATTTAAAGCCTGTTTTTTACATGGGTAGGGCATTAAGCGAGATTTTTTTGTTCGAGCTCGGTCCAACCAGGCCCGAATATATTATGTTATAAAAATATTATATTAATTATATATGTTAAATAATAATTATATATATTTATATTTATATTAAATAACTAACTCAATAACAATTAAACTCATTACCCAAAAGGGCAAAACCTAAAAAAAAAAAAAAAAAAACTCTTATCCAACTAAATAACCCAACCCAAAATATAAAAATTTAAAAAATATATTTAATACAATAAAATATTTATTATATTGATTTGTGTTTTTTTAATATAATAAAATATTTATTATATTTATGGTAGTGTTTTTAATATAAATATTTTTTAATGTATTTTTAATGTGTTAAAAAAAATTATTTTAACATTTTTTAGTGCATTTAGTATATTATATTTTAAAAAATATCATATATAAAATAAACAAAAAAAAATAAAATAAGATTACTTCTTTTTTCTATTTCTTCCTCGATGAATTCGATAAAAAAAGTTATATTTATATATGATTCTGAAATCAATTTAAATTAAATTATATATGATGTGATTGATAGTGGGGCATATAATATGTTAATTAAAATAAATTAATAAGTATATATTACTGATATCAAATGTATTGTGGATGGAAAAAAATTGTATGCAATACAACTTAAAAGTTAATAAAGTAAACGATGATTTATATAACAAAACTTTAAAAAAAATCGTTGGCGTCGTCAGGCCAAATGTGTGCCACAACCTGATGGGTGTTGGTTGCGAGATGAATTTCTTTGTACAAGTTGGGGTTTCGGCTCCTCATATTCTTTATCGTCTTTAACTCGAGCTCCATCTTCAACTTTATCTCCTTCCTCCGTGGTTGTGTGCGGTGTCGTCCTAAGTTGCCATTGTATGTAGTCCGTTTTACTAATAGGTGGTTGCGAAGATTAGCCATCCAGTAGAACAATGACACTGGGGGTGTTTGTGACACTAGCTGCAGATAAGTGTATAGTGTCACATAACTCGGTTACGGATAAAATTTTGGAATGGTTAGAGATAACGGATACGTTGTTGTTGTTGTCGGCATTGGCATGTAATATGGTGTCGGGGATGAAGGTGGTGCAAAAAACATACCTGCAGAAGGTGCTAATGCAGAGAACAGTGGTGCGTAGTGTGGCACTTGTGTAAAAATAACAGGGTTAGTGAATACACTAGAATAATATGAAGGACACCGACGGGGAGGTGGTGCAACCATCGGTGCCTTGTGTTGGTTAGAGCTGATAATGACTTCGTCGCGACATGTACTTCCACCCTAGGATTCTGGCGGGGTCGTCTTGACCACCTCGTACGATGTTGCCTAGTTTTTTGCTCCTTTGACAGTATATATGGCTTGCCATGATGTCTAAACCATGACATGTAGTCTGGAGAGGTCACCAATTCTGATACGAGAATTGGTTCGCGCATAGGTATGAAATCATACAAATACTCCCAAATGTTGATATATTGCTCGTAGAATTTAGGTCAATCTTCGTTGGTTCTCCCTTGCAAGTCAACCTTATGCAGTTCTTCAATGTTTTCGGGTGACGGCGAAATAGTTTGCCTAAACCTGAACTGGTGCATCACTTGATCAGATTCATGCATCTCCACCATTGTGTAAACTGTCAATGGCACCTTCACGTGCCAGATACTGTGATTGGCCAAAAATTTGGTCAGGATACATGCTTGAATTTTTGGATTGATGTATGGCATCTATTCAAACTATAGTACAAAATTATAAATTTTATTATCTATAAAATATTAAAATTTGAATCATCATGTAAATATTATATAATTGAAAATTTAAAAACTAACCTCGACTTTCAATCGTTGATCTATCACTAGTTGGATATCTTCGATCTTGTCCGCTAGTCCTACATGACTCCTGTGATTGTTCCACCTATTCAAATAATATGTTATTTAAAAAATATGATAATGAGAAAAATATATAATGCTAACTATGTTATCAAATGAATTTTACCTTCTCACGAGCGGTAAAGTATAAGGGGTGTTGACTCGGGGATGTAAAAATGGTAGTCGATACCATGCCCATGACTATAGAAGGAGTATGTAACCACTGATTTTAATTTTTTGTGGTTGCGTTGCCTGACACATCTCTCGATACAACATGGCAAACACAGTTAATCTCCAAATGAGTTGCGCCGCTTCTTTCAAGTCGACGAGTTGTAGTAGCGACCTTAAATGTACCGGAGTTCGAGATTTATCAGACATTAGAGCACCCTCGATTAACCTTTGGATTTATGCTTAGGTGTATTGCTTTTTTTAAGCGCAGTTGCGGCGTTGTCGAGACAATTGAAATTTTGTTCCAACCATTTCATCTCTATCTGGCTAGCAAAAAACTTCTTTGGCATCTTACCTGATAGTTGCTCGCAAATATTGCTCCAACCGCGAATGACTAGCTTATCTTTTAGTAAAATGAGTTGTATTTTTATTTTAATTGTATTAACATATTGGCAAAATTAGTTGAAAATAATTCTAAATCATAAAACTACCTATCTGTTTGATAATTATATCATTTGCAAAAGCAATACCAAAACTAGAATTAAGCATAGGATCAAATTAATTACTTATTCTATTTAAGTATTGAATGCAACTAATGGTAGCTCCGGTCAACAACTTTGATTAGGACTAACCATGCCCACCTTACCCTCACTACTTGATTTTTATTTACCTTCTTAAATTCCATCTTTTATTTAATTATGTATTTCACCCCTTTATTTTATGAAAAATTTAAAAATTAATCACTTTGATTTATAAAATATAATCATTGTACTTTGTAGAAGATAAGATATTAATCCAATTAAATTTTCCTATTAAAATTATTATCTTAAAAAATAATTATTCAACGATTTATATGAAAAAAAACAATAATTAACCGTTTAAAAATTATATCAATAAATTAATAAAAAGATAGCAATTCAAGTTCCTTTGTTCACTAATTTATAAAAAAGAAAAGAAAAGAAAGATTACACACTTAAATCCTTCCCGACCGCCCGTGATATTAAAAAAGATTTCAAATGAAATCAAACTAAAACTGATATTTTTTTAACAAAATCGTAATTTTTGAAAACGAGTTAGAGAGGGGGAAACTTCTGATGACATTAGCATAGACAGATGAGTCCAAAATTTAAAACTAGTTTAGGAGTGCCAAAACTATGAAGTCTAAACGCATAAAACAAGAAGAACGCATTGATTGTGCATATGCCTAATGCACGTGTCCACCATTTCTTCATTCATCTCGTTTTCTCAATCCTTTGTAAAAAAGTCCACGCCTCTAATTTTGCAATTATTCCAACATCATCTCACGTGCCTCTTAATTATGCTGCTCTTCTCTTTTCAATTAACTCAGGTTTATACATGGGAAATCATTACTCAAATAAAGTTAAGAAGGACAATTATTGAAAATTTTAATATGTTTTTTTTTAAAAGCTATATTATATAATAATTCTAATTTATTTTTGGTACCATCAACCCATAAAAAATGCAGAGTGTGTAGGTAAGTGAAAGGAGACCATTCAATGGCTGCATTCTAATATTGGTTAAATTGGCCAAGTTTAATCCCTATACTTTTAAGATTTTAGTTCTGACCTCAAAGTATTAGTTCTATCGATTTAGTTAAATTTAATTACTAGTCCTGTACTATGCGTATAACTGTTGATTTAGTTTACATTTTTCAATTGGATCATTGTAAGTCTTTAAGCTTTTCTTTTTTTAAAATTTTAATCTTGAAATAAATGAAAGTTGTTAAATCATTAACTAAAATTTTAGAGAGTAATATGTGAAAATAATAAACTAACGTGATATTACACATATAATAATATATTTGGCACATCAAAATTAAAAAATAGCCAAACTTTTGAATTTAATGTCAAAATAAAAAAAACTTAATGAATTTGAAGGAGGATTAAAATTTTAAATTTTAAAAATACAAAAATTTAAAATAATCAAATCATAAAATATAGGCGCTGCTTTGTCTATCTATTACACACCGCCTGTGTCCGTTCATCAGAAACCAGCAATCAAGGATTTCAGTGTCTGTTAATTTATTCAAAAAAGAAAAACAAAATTAATTAAATTGAAATTAAATTTTTTTTATGTAACCATCAAATATTTAATTTGGCGCAACAGGAATCAGCTGCCACGCATGCGGTTAAGCAGTTGAGCTAACGAACATTATAATTCAATTCCAAAAAGAAAGGGGTTTGATCTCGTGTGGCACAACGTAAGATCAAAGTTTTTGTACACTGTTAATGAGCATCGTTTGATTACACTAATTCTATGAAAATAATGATATTTTGAGTTTTCATATCAGTCCAGATTCAAGTGCTTTGTAAATGACTACGAAACAAGGAAGGATAGCCCTTGGATTAAAGACAACTAACTCCTCCAGATTGGAGTAAACCCCGGCGTACGCAGCTACAGAGTCGTACGAACCAGCCGAGGAAGATACGCCGCTGCTATTCTCGTCCTCCAACGGCGGCGCTTCATCCGCCACTCGCTTCACCGTTCCCGCGATCACACGGCAAACCAGCATGGCCCTACGTCCGTCCGTACGCTTAATTGAGTCGTGGGCCCTACCGCTACTAGCCGTTGTGACGACACCCTTGAATTCTGCGGCTGGCGCGGTCCCTCCGCCTTTGTTTTGGAACCCTTGTCTGATAATGGTGCAGACGCCGCAGCCAGGGATGGAGCCGCACAAGCTGGAGGAGCCGCGCGCGCCGAGGGAGCAGGACAAGGTTGTGCAATGGAAACGGAGTAGTTCGTTGCCGTCAGCGGCGCACCTGGGGTTCTTTCTGGTGCTATTAAGGGCGCGCGTTTTCACTGCGTCGCGGCAGTCCTCGAACCGTTGGATGGTGCGTTGGTTGTTGTGGACTTTCAATATCCGTTCGATCTTACAGATCGGATTGTCCTTCTTTAGCCAGCTGGATTTGAAAATAATTTCCACAATGTTCCGGCCCGAATCTTCTGGACCCAACTCCGAAACTAAACCAACAAAAGACTGGGATCAAATTAAAAGAAAATAATAAACATTAATTTCACTTGTCGGTGGGGCACGGTCCTCACAAAACCCTGCATATTTAGCGTTACCATACACACTACTTGCCACGTCATATGCCTCATTCTTTTCCGAAATGGGTGGTGGGCAATTTAACCCACTGATTTGTCAAAGTTGCAAAGTTTTCATTTTAATTTCTGTAACTTTGGATAAACAATTTTAATGAATAAGTAATGCTCTATCTAGTCAATTTCAGGAATATAAAATAGGTATAGAAATTACAGTACCTGCATGGCGAACTGCTTGATGAAGTTCCAAGCTTTCAATTTTTGGGAACACCTCTCCGCACTGTGAGCAGGCACAGATGCTTGTTCTTGACGATGGATACCTGCAATTTTTCACATTTTCTAAATTAAGTTCTGAAAAATGAGAAAAAAATTTCAAACTATTTTATTCTATATTTATATAGTATACCTGCTGGGGTCAACGATCGTATGACATTCATAACACCCAGAAAGCTTCCTGAATTGAATAGCTCTTGAAGAAGACGAGGTGGTGGTGCTGTTATTGGATCTTGTTGACCCCGACAAGGACCGCGACGACGACCCATTAACAGCTTTGCGTCTGAGCAGCGCAGTTTCTTGACCTACTGTGCTACTCTCAGGTGAGTTATCAGCTCTGTGAACAACCCTCGTGTTGCCATGAACGACGTCCCTGAAGCTGCAGATGGAGCTACAAGAGGAACCCAGCTTTGAGTAGCCATGTTGATGATGATGAGGCGGCGCCGGGTTATTGTTCTTCGAAGGGTCGTGGACTTTGGACCCTTCCATCTGTTTGCAAGTGAGCAAGTTCTTGATATGATCCCAAGAAGACGTGGTGGGTTGCTTTTGCTTTTTCACTTGCTTTCTCCGGCGCTTCGGCGGTTGTTTCATGGGCTCCGCCGCCGCCTCCGGCGAGAAAGTCAGCAGAGCCATAATAAATTATAATACAAGTGTAGATTCAGCTCTCTCTCTTTTCTTATAATTTTTGTGGGCAAATGGGGTGGGATCTGAGAGTGGTAATAAGGAGGAAAATTGAGGAGGGTGGGAGTGGGGTCGCTGCCTATTTATTGCATTAATGTTATTATTATTATTATTATATAACGCTCTCCTTTATCTGTGTACAAGTGCTTAAGTTTTGGACCACTTGATACAAGTCACGACGTGACGGTCCATCTAATGATTTTGGACTCCATCAATGGAGGTTCTCCACTGTTTTAGTGAATGGCCGGTACTTTATTTATGGTTTTCAGACGGCTATGAGGGCCTTCGTCTCACTATCATTTCTTTAATTGATAATATTTAGGTTGTAAGTTTTTAGAAAAATTGAAGTTGAAAATATAATAAATTTGATTCAAACTTAGTCGATATTAGTTTTGATGCTAGTTTTCTTAAAAGTTCTAGCAAGGTTGAATTTAGGAAGCTAATGTTCTTACCATGCATTGTTAATTAGAGGCTTGGAAGTCTTAAAGAGAAAATGAAGGAATGTATACGTTTATATTTTATCAATTTATCTTTATTTTTTTAATAGAATTTGACTAAAATTTTATTTTTTTTAATGATGTTAGTGTGCTAACTTATATGATACTTTTGTGTTCACATAACACAAATAATTTTAAAAACTTTTGTATGTAAAAAAAAAAACCATAAAAAATAAGAAAAAATCAGTTAAGTCGTTGTATTAAATTCACACCAAATTAAGCCCTACCATTAACTAAAATAATCAATTAAGCCCTCAGTTAATGGAATTTATGGTTGACCACATTGACCATTAAAGTAAATTGATAAACTAATCAGATGGTGATATATGATAACTTTTGACTTACTATAGTATTTTTCTCATAATAAATGATTAAAAATCACTAAAAATTATTAAAAAATTATAAAATATTAAAAAATTGATATAAATTTATAAAAGTTATAAAAAAATAACTTATAAATATTATAAAATTCTAATAAGTTATAAAATTTTTATAAAATTAATAAAATTTATTCAAAATTTTATAAAAATGTATAAGAATTCTTAAAAAATTATAAAAATTTGAAAATTTTTGAAAATATTAAAATTGATATAAACTTATAAAAATTTTAAAAAAAATCATAAATTTTTTTTAAAAAATTATAAAAATGTAATAATTATAAAAAACTATAAAATTAATAAAATATATTTAAAATTCTATTAAAATTAATAAAAACTTATAAATAATATAAAAATTTTAATAAACTATAAAAAATTATAAAAATTATTAAAAATATAAAATTTTAAATTTTTGAAAAAGTCATTTAAACACCTAAAAACACATGACATCATACCAATTGTTGGATAATGAGAATAGTCATCATATTGTTACTCTCATTTTCATGTTGAATAAAATCTTCTCGATCTTCCTAAAATAAAGCGATAGTTGTAAGGCCCTCTCTTTATTATTGATAACTTATTTTTTTTTTTAAAATTTTTATCTCTAATTTTTTATGTACTGATAATATAAAGCATTTTTGGTACATTTAGATATTATCAAACAAAAATGAGCTTATCCAACTATTAGCATATACCAATATGAAATATTTTGACCATGGCTTTCAGAACTAAATCGGTGGTTGAATAAGTCAGGCTACCAATTTGTCCGTTTGACCAGTTTAATCGGTCCATCCAATTAAATTAAATAAAACATTCAAAAGTACTAAAAATAAAGAATTATTTCAACCGTCCAGTTGAGTCAATTGGTCTAATGACTTTCTCTAGACTGGTACCATTGTCAATTTTTGTGGTTCAGTATTCAGCGTGAGGAAAAAAAAAGCTATTAAATGCAAAAATTACTTTCAATCTCGATCTCAAAGTGATAAATAAAAAACTAAAGAAAATTTGTATTCCATGAACAAATTAACATTGCTTTTGGTATTAGGCATCCATTTAATTTGATTCTCTGATGTCATTATGGAGCAAATGGTTGGCGGAAGCGGTTCTATTGTATTTTTCTTGTCTTTATAATTTCTAATGTTCAAGACTTTGGACAAAATATATAAAGAAAGGAAGAAAGAAAAGGGATGTGGAGTAGTAGGTTAGATAGTGTAGCATAATGATATAGAAAAATAAGGGACCAGATTCCAAAAATTGGCAAAAAGATAAAAGAGCATGAGCCAAAGACCACATCATATAAGACACGCAGAAAGGGAAAAAATAGGATCCCCTGTGCCAATGTGCGTATTCCAAAGCCTCTTATGCCTAACTAATCGCTATCAATAGCGAGAGTGCATGCACTCAAATTTCAACGACAACCAGCTCCCCATACTCCCCAGATGCCCTACCTTATAACTTTGCCCCTATACATTCCTCACAACCTGCTTGTAGGCCTCACATTTTGACTCACTCACTCCAAGTTTTGGTTCATGGTCGTATAAATGGATTTTGGGATATTAATTGAAGCCTGTCTGGCTTTAGTACGTAGTGATGTTCACTTTTTTCAAATTTATGTTTACGGGACGTGTTGGATTGGATGGAATGGGTTATGACTTTCAATGAATGTTTAAGAGAATATATATATTTTTAATTTCCAAAGAGTTGTTGGAACTCAGATACAGATTTGGCCAACCATTGGCTCAAAAAAATAAAGCATTGTCCCCTTGTCTTGAGCCACTACAGGAACCAAATCACTCCCTAACTGATCCATTATGGAACCACTAATTAAACAAAATAAACTAACGAATCCCACAAAAATGTTATTACTAAATTATTGCATTACCTGTATAAAAGCCAATCCATTGATAGCTTCGTCTATAATAATATCATATTAACCACATACATACATATTGCTCGTACAAGCTATGGTGAGATATATATATTAATTATACTTGGCATAGTAGAGGCAAGAAAGAGGGGCTCGTGAGTGTAGCAGAAAAACCAGCCATGTGCAGCTTTGGTTCATATTAGTTGGCGGACCATGTTCCTCTTTATCTTATCATCACACTTGGAGCTGCATAAAACTGGAACTGAAACTTATAATGTTTTGCGGTTGTCGTGATGTTTTATGGACTGTTTATATGTTGTACAAGCTTACCTAACAGCTGACCTCCCATGTGTTGTGTGGCTCTACCATGCCACTTTTGGAAATTAGAATAATTCAATCAGATTTCTCAAATTTGATCTAATTTATAATTACTTGAATGTCAAACTCGTATCATACAAATTTGACATTCAAGTTTCTGATAAAAAAGGTAAAAATGATAAACAAAATGTTAATATTACTTGAATGTCAAATATGTTTTCGTCATAATTTTTATATAATTTTAATGACTTTTAATTCTTAAAAATAATTTTTATATATTTTTTGAATTTTAAAATTTTAAAAAAATTAATTAAATATTGATGTGTTATCCACGTGACAATCCATATGTATGTCACATCAGTAAAGTTAAAAAACATTAACCTTTTCATCTATTTTGGGATGATTTGCCAAAAAAAATACAAATTTAAAGGATAAAAAAAGCAAAAAAAAAAATGCAAGACTAAAATGACTTTTTCTGTAAAGTTAAAGGGCAAAAAAAGTCATTATGCCTTTTTCCCTATTCAAAGAGTGGAAACAAGGTCGCGAAATGGGTTGCTAGGGTTAGTTTAGTAGATTCCACTAGTGGAGCTTTACTCTTTACTTCCATGTAATCAGAAGTTTTTATGGGTTGGGTTGGGTATATGCATGATATTAGCACATTTTATATTTATCTAAACTTAGCTTGACTCGAATTATGAATATAACATTTTGCCCAAACCCGTCCATATTTATAAGTGGCTAACCCAATCCTATTTTAGCCTCGTCCATATTATTTTTTTTAAATTTTAAAAAATATATTTATATTATTTTTAATTTAACATTTAATACTTTTATATATTTTTATTTATTAAAGTTTTATATATAGTCACCTTAACAATTGTTAATGTTTACATCATAATAGTAGTATATATATTACTATAGATTTATTTTTTATGTGTTATAAATTATATAATATACATAAATAACACAACATAAAACATTATTAACTTAAAAATGGGCCGAGCTGAGTTAGGCTCAGGCATTGGATGTTTAAGCCCAAGCTCGACCCATATTTAAATGGACCTAATTTTTTTCCCAAACCTATTTTTCGGGCCTATTATTTTTGCTTAAACCCTCCCCAAATTTCGGATAGACTTTCGAGTTTAGACGAATAACCTAACCTACTAATATTTAACTAGTGATATTTTGATTTTGGACTATTTGATAAAACCGTAAATTAATAATATTTGAGCCCTAAATGTGGTGCCAACGCCACTTTGTAACCACTACATCAATGTGGCTATCGCAATAATAAATTATTATTATTATCTTTTGTGTAAAAGACCATGGAGAATGAGTAAACATGAATATCAACACAAGTCCTGTACGGCAAATGTTTATCTCAACAGAAGTCATACAAGCTTTTAACTTTTCTTTAAATGGAATTATTTGTTTTCAATATAATGTAATCCCTCTAAAATATTTAATGAAAGGAAAAGAAGTTTACTTTGTAATGGTGGAAAGTAGGGCGAATAAAAGCGGTTAATGATGAATGTGTAAATGGATTTCCTAATTTTTGTTGAAATTAGTCTTTTTCTCAAATGAACTATATAATTAATGTCGAAGATTTTAAATGTTTTCTTTCTATAATCGATAAGCCGATAAAGGGACAATAAAGCTAAGTAAACATTCAGTTTTGTTGCATTTATAGTTGAAATTTCTACTATTATTTGATAAGTACTTATGAAACATTGTAATGGTTATCTGCAGTAGAAGCAAATAGCAAAAAGAGATAAAGGGGAGGTTGATACAAGTGGAAGAGCAGATGTCTATGAAAATGACAAAGTTCATTTACTTTAATCCGGGCACCACTCGGGTGTTAAGCAAAATTAAAAAGCAAAAGAGTAAGAAGAATGCCGAGTCCAGAGCTTAGAACTAAAATGCTGGTGTTGTCATTTGATAATCGCGACTGGCATTTAAGAATACATTACTGTGTAAAGTTATTTTAATGGCAATGCCTGAGTTTTTCTTCTACTGGTTTACCTTGTAGACTCTCCCAATGCACTAAATGGTGTTGGTAACTATCGGTATGATAGTTCATTAGGTTGGTTTTGGTTTATTTTTGTTTTATAGCTTCCCTGCAACGTCGTTGCTTATAATAATCATGGTCCTTAGCATTGATGACTTCATCTGTGACAGCCCTAATTTGACCCTAGTCGGAAAGTGGTTTCGGGACCACAAAACCGAATCATAAAAATAATTAACCGTTATAATCTATGCTTATAAAATGTGTAAATGCATGTGTGAAAGTTTCATGCCTTAATTTTGTCAATTGCATATGAAATTTGTTAAATAGGACTTATGTGAGACATTTTGAAATGTGATAGGTTAATTTTTAAATGGTCTATTCATGCATGATATCAAAAAGGTGGACTTGCATGTCAAATTGTCCATTTTTTTTTATAGTGGCCGGCCATGATGTTGATTTATGCATATTATAGATATTTTATAATAATATTATTTGCAATTAAAGGAATTAAAGAATTAAGGGAAATAAAATAATGAGTTGTGGGAGGAGAAACCAAAGTTTTTCATCTTTGCACCTCCATTGCCGAAACTAGAAGGGTGAAAGAAGAAAATTCTTGTTTGAATTTCGGCTAAGGTGTTTGATAGAAGAAGGTATGTTTAATGCCACTTTTGGATATGTATGCATAATTTGGAGGATTAGTTTGAATTTTACTTATTATTTGGGTTGAATTTAGGTTATTTTGGAGGGTTGAATTTCGGCCAAGGAATTTGAAATTTTTAGTAGATGCTTTGATGTCATTAGATGGATAGTTAGGTTGGATGTGTTAAATTGTTATTTGTTTTAGCTTGAAAGTTAAGGTTAGTAAGGTTATAGGATTGCCGAATTTAATTTAGGGAGAAAAAAAAATATGTATTCGGTTATGTTATAGATTCTTGGGGAATAATGTTTAATGTAATTCTTTTTGTTTATGTTATATAAATGCACTTGTAAGTGAATTTGAGAAATTTTAATTTGTTGATGGGAGGTGTTGAATGTGGTATTTGGATGTGTCTTAAGGAATAATATAGTCTAAGAACATTCAGTCAAGGATGATATATGTTAGCAAAATCGGTATAAAGGTTTAGGTATTGATTACATTGTATTTAATGTTTAAAGAATAGCTAGTGGCTAATTAAAGTTAAGAAGGTTAAATTTTGAGTTTAGACGAGTTTGGGCATTCGGCAATACTTATAAGACATGGGATATGAGTGTACGAAAGGCTAAAATTTCTTTTAAGGGAGTCATGACCTTAATTTGAACAAAATAGAATCGGCCAGAAGCATGATTAAATGGTTCGGTCATTGTTTGGCTTAGGTGAAACCTATATGAAATTGTTGTATTAGGTCATAAAATAGAATTACATATGAAGGCTATGTTTAAGTAGTTAAGGCCGAATGGGTTATAAATTAATTATAGACGGATTATATGCATATAAGTATGTATGTATTTGTGTGTGCGGCATTGATGATAAATGGCAATTGGTAATGTGGTAATTGTGTAATAAGCTGACATTCGGAGTTAGTTATATGTCTTGGAGCTATAGTGTAAGTTTGAAAAATAAATAAAGTGTATGTTTTTAAAGCATGCATTATATATATATATATATAAGCATGTGTATACGCGGTTGTGCATAAATAGGAGTAAATGACTAAATTGTGATAGTTATATATATGATCGTCAAATGTGACTATTAAGAAATAAAGTTGAGTAAGTAATTAAGCAAATCTATTTGTTTTAAGAAGCTCAAGAGCAAAGAGGGTCGAAGTTGGATAGGGGAAAGGAGAAAGTAATTGAGTAGCCTTTCCGCAACTGTTCAAGTATATCCGAGGTAAGTTTTAAGTAGTTTCCTTTAGTATATAATTGACGATGCCATTATAAGAGTATAGTAGGTAAATTGCGATCTTTGGCTTGCACTTGAATTAAGATGTATAATAGATAATGCATGTATATGACTTATAGTTTGATGGTCACTTTGAATTTAAGATTAAATGATGAAAAGAAAAAAAAAAAGAGTTTGGAAGCTTTGAATATTCGGCACTTTGGAAGCTTAATTCGGATTGGCAAAAGTGGAATTCGAATTTGGATCAGGGGGGAAAAATCAAAGTGGTTGATTAGTCGTCTCGTTCCGATTATTGTTGTCCGAGGTAAGTCTTTGAGTAATGAAACTTAGCTTAGGATTTGATAAAATCATGGTATATAAGCATAATAAATAAATTGTGACCTATTGGTTCTACTTGAATTACATAGTGGAATAAATAATTTGTGCATATGATTTGTAGCCGAGTGGTTATAGAAATCATGTTGGATAGCGAAACGAAATCGTGTTCTTTGTATGTGGCTATTGAGCCGAAAGTGGAATGGTTGATAAACATGTTGTGCTTGTGTTCAAGTAATGTAAATGAAATACTAATGTGTTATGATATATATATATGTGCATGATAATGGAGAATTATGTCCGGGCTAAGTCCCGAAGGCATTCGTGCTGGTGTTATATCCGGGCTAAAAGTCCCGCAGGCTTTGTGCTGGTATTATATCCGGGCTTAAAGTCCCGCATGCTTTGTGGTGGTGATTGGATTTGGGTTTTAAACCTAGAAGACTTAATGCTGATGACTGGAGTAAGATTATGATTTCGAATGTTCGTAGTAAACTACCATTGTATATGTTCAATACATTAAGTTGGTCAGGTATGTATTATATACTTTTATATGTTAGATTGATCGGAATTGAATCATGAATGCGAAATGAGAAGTATATGTGAAAATCTCATATGCGTATGTGTGTATTTGGTTATGGTGAAAGGTTATATGAGATTGATTTGGTGATATACATGTTAAATAATATGAATGCAAAGAATGAGTAATAAATTTGCTTGGAACAGCAGCAGTAACGTGATTTCGGAAAATCACCATAAATTGTGGGAGTTGAGTTAGAGGCTGAATAAATTATGTCATGAAATCTTAATGATTCTAGTGTCTTATAAAAGAAACCGTGTAAGCAAAAGAATTCCCAATAATGAGATATTTGAAGTGGCATGGAACAGAGTCAAAATGACTTCGAGGTCCCCTATTTTGTTTTCAGAAAATCATTATAAATGGTGCAAAAATGCTTATAAGATAAAATTTATATTCTTAGACTCCTTAATGAATCTAGTTTCAAATGAAATAAACGATAACATATTTCGAATTATGTATAATGAGAAAATTGATTTGTAGTGAAGAGTGGTCAGAATAGTCAAATAGTGCAATAGGGGAAACTTCAATAAAAATCTGGTATTTATTGGTCAAACCAAAAATTCTGAAAATTTGATGGATGGAAGATATATGAGTCTATTTTCAGGAAAAATTAACGGCACTTGATTTTCAGTTTCTTAGCTCCAGTTATAAATAATTTAGTGACTGTTGCTCAGGAAAACAGCTTGTAGTGAATTTGTGATTTTGTTGCAAACATGGTTAAAACTTGTTAATGAGATGATTTTCGAGTTCTTATGATCTTATTTGTGATTTCAATATTTGGTTTTAATTGAGTTCAGATTCAAGTGAGGTGAAATTGCTAAATATGCATTATGTTCATGGATACTTGGCCAAAATGGCAATTATCTAGGAATGATTTCTTGAAAATTTGAAATAATTGATCTATAAGTAAATTAATTGTTTGCATTGCTTAAAACTTACTAAACATTGAAGCTTACTCCGTGTTCTCTTTTCCATTTCTTATAGGTTTATACTTTTGTTCGAGTTGGAAGAGCCGGAGATATCATCACACTATCGAGTCATTATGTGAGTTGAGAAGATTGTATATCATCTTGGTTTAAGGCATGTATAGGATAGACTATAGGTAGAATGATATTTCGACTTTGTATACTTTATAGCCATGCGAAGATGGCTTGCTCATTTTATTTAGAGAAGCCTTATAATTGAACTAATGTGGTGAAATGTTTTAGTTATAACTTGATAGTAGTTAATTTGTTATTAGATATTCGATTATGTTTTAATAGTGAGTCATCTTGGAAATTTATAAGAGCTCTTACGGAAAATCAATGAGACATGTTTGCATTGTTGATAATTTATGTCTGGTAAGTATCTTTGACCTTATAGAAGTTTTATTGAATATGTGCATGATTGAATTGTATGACCGTATTGAGTGGTTATTTGATCAGTAATGCCTCGTAACCCTAATCCAGCGACGGATACAGGTAAGGGGTGTTACATCATCTTTGTTGATAGGTTTGATTTGTGTTATAGAATTATAATAACATATATCATAACCAGACCCGAAGTCCGACCTGCTTTGGTGACCAAGAATCCGACCTGAAAAAAATCCCATTTATATACATTTCTAAATACCCTCTTTAAGGGGTATGCTTTCAAGACTTTTTACTATTTCTATCTCCTTATCCACCAGAAGACCCATTCCTCCATACTCTAACCATCTCACTAGGAAGAAGATAAACTGACCAATGGGAGTTACCAACTAAATCTTGTATCAACAAAGGTGCAGTGAGCATGGATCAAACCCGCAAATAAGGTTAAGGAACTCATAAACTTTAGAAGGACCAGAAATCACTTTCAGAAAATGGAGGACCAAAAGAAAGCAACAATGGAATCATCAAACAATAGCAACATGTGCGTTAGTAAAAGATTCATCTATTTCATTTCTGATCCTGAATTTTCAGGCCTCTACCTTTCAATATCACCCTTATGCATTTTAATCAATGCTAAGCCACTCCAAAAATCTTGAAAGAGGCTCCACTTATCTCGCGTTTATGTTAATCATGCAAGTTTCTAGGTCTCCAAACTCAACTTTACACCCAAAACTAATGTACCAACTTGAGATATTTTTTATATTAGTGCATGCAATGGTTTTCTTTGTTTAGTCTTAATCTTTCTTATAACCTAAATTCTACATGTTTTGTATGTCAAATCTCTGCATAAAAAACAATAGTGAAAAGTGATCAAGTTAGAGGTAATTTTACTTTGCTATATCCTTTTTTGCATGTTGGTGTTGATGACAATATTTCATTTGTTGTATTGAGAGGTAGGTTATCTCCTGCTATTGGCCACCTTACAAAGCTTAGAGTTTTGACACTTGGGTTAAATGAATTCTTTGTTGAGTTGCCTTTAGAAATGGGAAAGATTAATCTTTTGGGAGTTCTTGATCATGATCCTATACCAACCGCCTTAGAGAAGTGCACTTTATTGAGGGTTATTAATTTATCTAGGAATCAATTGTGTGGAACCATTCTTGCAATTTTTGGGTCGATTACAAGGAACATCTAGTGAGGATCCACCTGATACAAATGCGGAATCATGCCAAGATACCAATGAAGTTAGCTCTCAAACTAAATTAAATAGGCAAAGTAGTTTAGCAAATTTTGTTTGATCATTAATACGTGAGATATTCTTTGGTACTAAAAAGTGTATGGACAATTGTAGTAATACTTCAGGGGAAGCTATTCTTGGACAACATATACTTCTGAGTTATCTGAGGAGACTTTAAGGCTTATTGTAAAGTCATTAAAGGCTCTAAATGATGAATTTACACAAGTTACAATAGAGAAATCAATTTTGTTACATTGTCTTTGTGATGCTGAAGCTGCTTTTTTTCACCATACGTCTGAAATGAGGCTTGAAATAGATCGATCGACTAAAAAAAATAAGGAACTATCTAAAAAGCTTTAGCCGATTTACGATCACAACCTCCTACTTACAATATTTTACGAATCTCACAATTCGTTGATTTACTATCACAACTATCATTTTTAAAGCCTGCAGATATTTGATCACAACTTCAGTTTATTTATTTATGATCATGAACACTTCATTAAGAATTCGTCGATTTACGATCGCAACTCCACTTAAACAGTTTGTTGATTTACGATCACAATTGTCATTTTTAAAGCTCGCTAATTTATAATCACGGTTTTAGTTTAATGATTTATGATCATGAACACTTTTTGGTTCATAAGGAATATAAATTTGTTGATATAGTTCTAAGCATGGCCAGAGATGATTTTCAACTAGCTAATTCTAATCTCTTTATCGTTCAGAGCAAGTTAGATGCTAGATATGATGAATATAGGCCTGTTGAGGAAGAACTCAAAACTGACCTTGAAAGAATGAAGATAGAGGAATCAATTTTGTTAGATTGTCTTTGTGAGGCTGAAGCTTCTTATCTTCACCATACGTCTAAAAAAAAGGCTTGAAATAGATCGATCCGCTAAAAAAAAGGAACTTTTTGAAAAGCTTCAACTGATTTAAGATCACGAACTTCTGCTTACAGGATTTTACAAATCTCACGGTCTGTTGATTTAGGACCAAAACTGTCATTTTTAAAGCTGGCTAATTTATGATCATGACTTCAGTTCATTGATTTACAATCATGAACGCGTCATTAAGTGTTCACTGAGTTACGATCGCTACTTTACTTAAATAGTTCGCTGATTTATAATTATAACTTTCATTTTTCAAGCTCGCTAAGTTACGATCACAACTTCAGTTCATTGATTTACGATCATGAACATTTCATTAAGAGTTCATCAATTTATGATCGCAACTCCATTAAAGCAGTTCATTGATTTACGATCACAACTGTCATTTTTAAAACTCGTTGATTTACAATCACTACTTCAGTTCAATGATTTATGGTAATGAACACTTCTTGGTTTACGGGGAATATAAATTTGCTGAGCTAGTTCCAAACAAGGGCAGAGATGATTTTCAACTAGTTAATTCTGACCTCTCTGCCCTTCAGAGCAAGTTAGATGCTAGAGATGATGAATATAGACGTGTCGAGGAAGAACTCTAAACTGACCTTGAAAGAAGGAGGATAGAGGAATCAATTTTGTTATACTGTCTTTATGATGCTGAAGCTACTTCTCTTCACAATATGTCTGAAACGAGGCTTAAAATGGACCAATCTACTAAAAAAAGAAACTTTCTGAAAAGCTTTAGTTGAATTACGATCAAGACTTTCTATTTACAGGATTTTGTTAATCTCATGGTCTGCTGATTTACAATCAAAATTGTCTCGCTAATTTACGATCACGACTTCAGTTAATTGATTTATGATCGTAAATCCTTCATTAAGTGTTCATTGATTTATGATCATAACTCCACTTAAATAGTTCATTGATTTATTATTACCACTGTCATTTTTAAAGCTCGCTGATTTACAATCACGGCTTCAACTCATTGATTTATGATCATAAACACTTCTTGGTTCACAAGGAATATAAATTTGCTAAACTAGTTCATTTTCAACTAGCTAATTCTGTCCTCTTTGCCCTTCAGAGCAAGTTTGATGCCAAAGATGATAACTAAATGCGTGTTAAGGAAGAACTAAAAACTGACCTTAAAAGAAGGAGGATAGAGGAATCAATTTTGTTACATTGTCTTTATGAGATTGAAACTACTTTTCTGAACCGGACGTTTGAAACGAGGCTCAAAATGGATTGATTTTATCAAAAAAACAAAGAACTTTCTGAAAAGCTTCAATTAATTTACGATCATGACCTTGTACTTACAGGATTTTACAAATCTCATGGTCCATGGATTTACACGATCAAAACTGTCTTTTTTACTGATCGCTAAATTACTTTTACAACTTCAGTTCATTAATTTACAATCATGAACACTTCATTAAGAGTTCGCTGGTTTACAATCGCTACTCCACTGAAACAGTTCGTTAATTTACGATCACAACTACCATTTTTAAAGCTCACTTATTTACAATCTTGACTTCATTTCATTTATTTACGATCACGAACACTTCTTGGTTCACAAGAAATGTAAATTTGCTGAACTAGTTTCAAGTGTGGCCAGAGATGATTTTCAACTAGCTAATTTTGACCTCTCTACCCTTTAAAGCAAGTTCGATGCTAGAGATGATGAATATAGACGTGTTGAGGAAGAACTTAAAACTAACCTTGAAAGAAGGAGGATAGAGGAATCAATTTTGTTAAATTGTTTTTGTGATGCTGAAGCTACATCTCTTCACCATATATTTGAAACGAGGCTTGCAATGGATCGATCTTCTGAAAAAAAATAAGGAACTATTTGAAAAGCTTCAGCTAATTTACGATCACAACCTTCTACTCATAGGATTTTACGAATCTCACAGTCCGCGAATTTACGATCATAACAATCAATTGTAAAGCTCGTTGACTTACGTATACAACTCCAGTTCATTTTATTTATGATAATGAACACTTAATTAAGAGTTCGTCGATTTACGATCACAACTCCACTTAAATAGTCTGTTGATTTATGATCACAACTGTCATTTTTAAAGCTCGTTGATTTACAATTACTGCTTCAGTTCATTGATTTACGATCATAAACATGTCTAGGTTCACAAAGAAAGTAAATTTGCTGAACTAGTTTCAAGCATGGCCAGATATGATTTCCAACTAACTAATTTTGACATCTCTACCATTTAGAGCAAGTTAGATGCTAAATATGATTAATAAAGGTGTTTTGAGGAAGAACTCAAAACTGACCTTGAAAGAAGGAAGATAGTGTAATAGCCCATTTTTAGTCAAATCAGAATAGTGGTTTCAAAACCAAAAATTCGAGGTTGAAATAATTGTTTTATTATTATTTTATTACTTACAGCATGATAACATGTTTGTGTGAATTTTTCATTAAGAAATTTTATCGTTTGATTAGTTAATTTGAGAAAAAGGACAAAATCGCGTAAAGTGAAAAATTGGAGTTTTATAAGCTAAAATGGTTTAATAGTTATGAAATTAAATAGTTGATGGATTTATGTTGAAATTATCTCATTTTATTTTTAAGTGGACAAATATGGACATATATAAATGATTTTAATGGTTTATTATTAAGGTTAATTATGGTATTTGATAATTAAAGGTTAAATAAATAAAACAAAACAATTATTCATTTGTCATCTTCTCCAACCGAACTAAGGTGTGTTTGTTTTACTATGTTTTATAGTGACTTCAAAGCCAGCTCAAAATCGGGGTTCGTCGGAGATTTCATCACACTATCCAACTATCAATTTGGTACTTTTAAGATTATGTTTTGGTTATATGACATGTATAGGATTATGGTCATTTTGGTTTATAAGTTGATGATGTATTTAGCCATTTGAATTGGCTTGTAAATGTTTTAAGTTTGGTTTTGTTTTTCCATTTGGGTTGGCTTAATTTTGGTTGGTATGATTATGTGTATAAAGGTGTGCATATGGTTTATATTATCTAGTTAAGTTTGGCCTTGTGATGCTTATTGATAATAGATGTTGTGATTGTCAAATAGTAGAAATTAGAGAAGTTATATGCTTGTAAATTGAACATGTTGATGTATGATTGAATGTGCATAATTGGTTAATTGTGTATGTGTGAATTTGGTATAAATTGTGTGGCCTATTTTTGTGACTTGTGTGTATGGAAGACGGTGATAGAATATGCATGATTTAGGCTTGAATTGGTTGGTTTAAATGTCTAATTTTATGCCATGAGTTGTGCAATTTGGTTTGGTATAGGTTTGTGCAAGTTGGGTGGCAAAATGGCTTGGTAAATAGCCTATTTTTGTCCACACAGGTAGAGACACAGGTATGTGTCTCAACCGTGTGTCACACACGGTTCTATACACGGCCGTGTGTCCCTTGGTGTTAAAATTCAAATCAAGTCAGTATACTCCACACGGTCTCATACATGGGCGTGTAACTTGGCCGTATGGTATAAGTTAGTATACCCTACAGGTTTGGCACGACCTAGCACAAGGTTTGACACACAGGCGTGTATGGCCTTTTTTTAGGGCACACGGGCGTGTGTGTTGGCCGTGTAACCCAAGTCAGAGAGTTACACAGGGTCGGACATGGGCTGGGACATGGCCATGTACTTCCATTTCGAATATCCACACGACCTGTAACACGGGCATGTCTGTTGGCTGTGTGAGACACACGGCCAAGCCACACGGGCGTGTGTCCCCTATTTTTGAGAAAATTTCTTAAGTGTTAAAAAAGTTTCTAAAGTTATCAGTTTAGTCCTAAACCACTCCCAATGCATGTTTTGGGCCTCGTAGGCTCGTATTAGGGACAAAATTATTGGTTGTGAATGGAATGTATATGATTTGATTATATGTGAAATGTATGTTTAAATGTGTTATAAGCTCGGAATGCTCCGTAACTCTATTCCGACATTGAATACGGGTGAGGGGGTGTTATAGATAGAGTAATAAATTTTATTACATTGTTTTTATGAGGATGAAGCTACTTCTCTTCACCATCTATCTGAAACGAGGCTTGAAATGGATCGATCTGTGAAAAAAAAAGAACTTCCTGAAAATTTTTAGCTAATTTACGATCATGACCTTGTACTTACAGGATTTTACAAATCTGTGGATCCGCGGATTTACTATCTTAACTGTCTTTTTTATAGCTCGCTGATTTACATTTATAGCTTCAGTTAATTGATTTATAATCATGAACACTTCATTAGGAGTTCACCGATTTACGATCACAACTGAGATTTTTAAAGTTCGCTGATTACAATCACAGCTTCAGTTCATTGATTTACAATCATGTACACTTCCGGGTTCACAAGAAATTTAAATTTGCTGAATTAGTTCCAATTGTGGCTAGAGATGACTTTCAACTAGCTAATTTTGACCTCTCTGCCCTTCAAAGCAAGTTAGATATTAGAAATGATGAATATAGACGTGTTGAGGAAGAACTCAAAACTGACTTTGAAAGAAGGAGGATAGATGAATCAATTTTGTTACATTGTTTTTGTGATGCTGAAGCTACTTCTCTTCACATACGTCTGAAACGAGGCTGAAAATGGATCGATCTGCTAAAAAAAAAGGAACTTTCTGAAAAGCTTCAGTTGATTTACGGTCACGAACTTCTACTTACCAAATTTTATAAATCTCACGGCCTGTTGATTTACAATCAAAACTGTCATTTTTAAATCTCGCTAATTTATGATCACAACTTCAATTCATTGATTTACAATCATGAATCGTTCATTAAGAGTTCGCTGATTTACAATCGTAACTCCACTTAAATAGTTCGTTGATTAACTATGACAACTATTATTTTTAAAGCTCGTTGATTTACAATGACAACTTCAATTTATTGATTTACGATTAAAACACTTCTTGGTTTACAAGGAATATAAATTTTCTAAACTAGTTCAAGCATTGCTAGAGATGATTTTCAACTAGCTAATTCTAGCCTCTCTACCCTTCAAAGCAAGTTAGATGCTAGAGATAATGAATATAGACGTGCTGGAAAAGAACTCAAAATTGACCTTGAAAGAAGGAGGTGTTAAATTGCCTTTGTGATACTGAAGCTACATCTCTTAACCATAGTCTGAAATGAGGTTTGAAATGGATCGATCTTCTCAAAATAAAAAATGAACTATCTAAAAAGCTTCAACTGATTTATGATCATGACCTTCTACTTACAGGATTTTACGAATCTCATGGCCTGCAGATTTACGATCATAACTTTCATTTGTAAAGCTCACTGATTTACGTATACAACTTCAATTCATTTATTTACGATCATGAATACTTAATTAAGAGTCACAACTGCACTTAAACAGTTTATTGATTTATGATCACAACTATCATTTTTAAAACTTGCTGATTTACAATCACGGCTTCAATTCATTGATTTACGATCATGAAAACTTCTTGGTTAACAAAGAATGTAAATTTGCTGAACTAGTTTCAAATGTGGCCAGAGATGATTTTTGTAACGCCCCCTTACCCGAGACTGTCGCCGGAGTCGAGCACGAGGCATTACTAAACTTATTTGAGCACATAAACAAATTCAGGCAATTTATTTTACCTTTTCCAGATAAGCTGTCCAACTGCATCACAGTCACTAAAAAAATCATATCTCGAGTTACGAAACTCGAAATCCAAATCTGTAAATTTTTCCTGAATCTAGACTCGTATATCTACTTACTAATTTTTTTCTAGAATTTTTGGTTGGGCCAATTAGTACAGTTTATTAGTTAAAGTCTCCCCTGTTTCAGGGTTCGGCTACTCTGACCCCTGTGCACTACAAACCAAATTTCTCCCTGTATAGAATTCAGATAACCATTCCGTTTGTTTCTCTTAAAAATAGACTCAATAAGGAATCCATACATATAAAGTATGACTCCTAATTATTTTTTTACAATTTTTAATGATTTTTAAAAATCAGAACAGGGAAGCTCGAAGTCATTCAGACTCTGTCTCACCACAATTTAAATATCTCATAATATAAAATCCAATTGCATGCATCGTTTCCTCTATATGAAACTAGACTCATTAGGCTTTAATCTCATTTTTTTTTCAGCCCTTAACTCAATTTCCACAATTTATGGTAAATTTTCAAAGTCAAACTATTGCTACTAACCAAAAACTGTTTTAGTACAAACATTGTTAACTAGTTTATATCATCTTTACTTCAATTCATTCAAACTCTATACATGCCATATAAATCTTTAAACATAAAACAAAAACTACCGGAATTGATCTGAATAGTGTGCCCTGTTGTGTTGATCCGATCTACCCACTTTCTTTCAAGTCAATCTACATAGAAATATTAAACACACACAAGTAAGCTTGTTGAAGCTTAGTAAGCTCATAGACATATAAACACAAATCATATCAAATATTGTACTCAATCATATATCTATTAGTTTAACTACTTCATCCTCCAAATCACAACTTCATTAATAACTCATTGGAATAATTTCCATATGGTCTGTTCACAATTTAACTCCCTTAGGCCTATTTCTCATTTACTTCATTGTCAAATTAGGGAACAATAAGGGAATTGAGTGCTTCATTATCACATTGCCATAGTAAACTATGGACTTTCACATTGTTACGCATCACACACCGAAGCCATAGCCTTGCCATGGTCTTACACGGTTCACATATCATACCGAAGCCATATCCCAGACATGGTCTTATACGGAATCACATTATCACATCTCACCGATGCCATAGCCCAGCTATGGTCTTATACGGGAACACATATCACATTGCACCGATGCCATAGCCCAGCTATGGTCTTAAACGGGCGCACTTATCATATCTTTTCCGTCAATTCATCATGGTCACGAGAATGAAAGCACTTAAATCCATTGTTCCAACTAATGTGTACTTTTATTTAACTATTATTTCATACTTATTACAAATTGATGGTATTCATCTACAATAATATACTTAAAAATCATAATATCTTCATACTAAAACATTGAATTTGCCATATGAACTTACTGGACTAATTTGCAAAAGTCGAGAAATTCGAGGACTATTCTTGAATTTTCTCCTTTCCACGATTCGATTCGTTTTCTTGATCTATAATTATAAAATCATTCCTTCATTAGCATCCATTTCAATTCTATTTCACTTCACAATTTATGCTGTTCAAATTTCGAAATTGCACTTTTACCCCAAAATTTATAGTTTTACAATTTAGTCCCGATCAATTCACCCATCAATTGAATTAATTCTTCTCAAATAACACTTTATTTAAACATTATAAACTATTTCACAGCCTTTGACACTCAAAGTTTCATCACAAAACCCTAATCTCACAACTTTCACAATTAGGTCCTAAATAATGATTTCTAAAAATCTCTTCAAAAATCATCATATAATAAAATTAAAACCTCAATTCCATAATAAATCATCATATAATTTCAGCACTTATTCATGGCAACTTTCAAAATTATCAAAAACTAATGAATTAAACATATGGACCTAGTTGTAAAAGTCTCAAAAATACAAAAATTGCAAGAAATAATCAAGAGTTGAACTTACATGCTGTAGGATATAAAACCAGCTTCTTAAAAACTCTCTAATGGTGTTTTTATCTGATGAAGATGAAGAAAAATGAAGAAACTCTAGATTTTACCTAATATATCATATTTTACAATTAAATTATTACATTATTTCCAATTTTGCCCCTTGTTCACACTTGATTTTTAATTTTCCTGCACACACATGCCGTCCAGCCCAATAATAGGTGTCTAATTGCCTATTTAGTCCTCTTTTAATTATTACTAGAGCTATTTAATCACATCTCACAATTTTGCACTTAGTTCAATTTAGTCCTTTTCACCTAATTAACTATCTGAAACCTTAAAATTTCTTAATGAAACTTTAATACTAACTTATTTACACTCCATAAATATTTTTAAAAATATTTATGGCTCGGTTTATGAATTCGAGGTCTCGATACCTCGTTTTTATTCCTTTTATCTACAACTTCCTACACTACATAATTTCACTAATTCAAAATTATTTCTAAAACCACACTTAACATTTACTTACTAATATCTAAGCTCACATGTCGGACTTAGTGATTTCAAATCACTATTCGGTATCACTGAAATTTGGGCGTTACAACTCTCCCCTTAGGAAATTTCGTCCTCGAAATTCGTCAGACTGAAAAAACAAATGCGGATCTCGTGATCTCATAGATTCTTCCGTTTCCCAAGTTGCCTCCTCCAATCCATGTCGATGCCATAACATTTTTACTAATGGTACTCGTTTATTAGTAGTTCTTTAACTTCCCGAGCTAGTATTATCACGGGTTCCTCCGAATAAGTCATATCTCGATTGTAGCTCTATCTCAAAGCATGAGGAATCACATGTGAAGGGTCCGATCTATATCGTCTCAACATAGATACATGAAATACATTATGGATTTTCTCAAGTTCGGAGGCAAGGCTAATCTATAAGCTACTGGGACCGATCCTCTCAATGATTTCGTATGGTCCGATAAATCGTGGACTAAGCTTTCCTTTTCTACCAAACCGTAAAACTTTCTTCCACTGAGAAACTTTCAAGAATACATGATCACCCACATTGAACTCTATATCCCTTCTTTTCAAATCGCATACGACTTTTGACGATCGGAAGCGACTTTCAAACTTTCTCGAATAATCCGAACTTTCTCTTGGTTCCGAATTAAATCCACTCCGACTAATTTCGATTCACTTAATTTCGACCAATACAACGGGTTACGCACTTCCTTCCGTCTGAGCTTCAAACGGTGCCATTTTGATACTAGCTTGATAACTATTATTATAAGCAAATTCAGCTAAAGGTAAGTACCTTTCCCAGCTGCCACTGAACTCGAGTATACAGCACCTTAACATATCTTCCAAAATCTGAATCACTCGCTCTGATTGTCCATCTGTCTGAGGGTGAAAAGCTGTACTAAATTTTAACTTAGTACCTAAAGCTTCCTGTAGTTTATTCCAAAATCTCGAAGTAAACCTCGGATCTCGATCAGAAATAATTGATGTCGGCACCCCATGTAATCTCACAATTTCTGATACATATAATTCCGCTAACTTATCAAGCGAAAAATCTGTTCTGACAGGAATAAAATGCGCCGATTTAGTTAATCTGTCTACTATCACCCAAATCGAATCTTTCTTCTTCGGAGTCACTGGCAACCCAGATACAAAATCCATCGTCACATGTTCCCACTTCTATTCGGAATCATTCTGAGTTGTAACAAACCAGTAGGCACTTGATGTTCGACTTTTACTGTTGATGATTAAACATTTGGCCACAAATTCACAAATTTCCGTTTCATACCAGCCACCAATACATTTTCTTCAAATCACAATACATCTTCGTACTACCCGGATGAATCAGAGTACATACTACTATGAGCCTCGATAAGATATCATTCTTCAATTCTAGATTATTCGGGACACAAATTCTATTACGATGGTATAGCATACCACTATTATCAATAGAGTAATCTAAGTTCAAATTATCCCGAACCATTTGTCGTTTCAACACCAACTTCGGATCTTCATCATCTTGCAATTCCGAATTCGTTGAAAGAATACCGGTTTTGTCTTTAATTTAACTAACACGAACCATCTTCATTAATAGACAAGTGAGCATTTAACGCTAGAAGAGCAAATAACGACGATTTCCGACTAAGTGCATCCGCCACTACATTTGCCTTACCGGATGATAATCAATGACAAGATCGTAATCTTTCAATGAGCTCTAACCATCGCCTCTGTCTCAAGTTTAGCTCTTTCTGCGACATTAAATATTTCAAACTTTTATGATCTGTATACACATAACATTTCTCTCCATATAGGTAGTGTCTCCAAATTTTTAAAGCAAATACTATGGCAAACTAATTCAAGATCATGTGTAGGGTAGTTCCTCTCATGTGGTTTCAATCTGTCGAGAAGCATATGCTACAACTTTTTCTCGTTGCATCAAGACACAACCTAAACCATTCAAAGATGCATCACTATACACTACATATGGCATACCTGCTTCAGGCTGAGTTAACACTGGAGCCTCTGTCAACATTTTCTTTAATTGATCAAAACTTCGTTGGCAATCATCGGACCATACAAATTCAACATTTTACGTAATAATCGGGTTATCGGTGAAGCAATCGGTGAAAAGTCTTTCACAAATCGACGATAGTACCCAACTAATCCAAGAAAACTTCGTGACTTAGTAACATTCTTTGGAATTTTCCAATTAATCACCACGACACCTTACTCGGATCTACCCGTATACCATCAACTCGACACAATGTGACCCAAGAATCCTACTTCATGAAGCCAAAATTCACATTTACTAAATTTTGCATATAATCTGTTTTTCCCCTCAAAATCAGAGCACAATTCTCAAGTCTTCGAGCATGCTCGGATTCTGTCTTTGAATAGATCAAGATATCGTCAATAAACACAACCACAAATCTATCCAGTAAGACTGAAAAATTCGATTCATTAAATCCATAAAAGCAGCAGGAGCATTTGTCAAACCGAATGGCAAAACTAAGAACTCATAATGACCATACCGAGTTCTAAAAGTCGCTTTTGGCACATCACATTCCTTTACCTTTAATCGATAATACCCGGATTCGAGATCTATTTTTGAAAACTCTGCAGAAGACCTTAAGTTGATGAAATAAATCATCAATACGAGGCAAAGGATATTTATTTTTAACCGTTACCTTATTTAGTCGCTCAGTAATCTATGCACACACCTCAATGAACCATCCTTCTTTTCACAAATAAGACAGTGCACCCCATGGCGACATACTCGGTCTAATAAACCCTTTGTCTAACACTCTTGCAACTGTGTTTTTAACTCTCTTAATTCTGCTGGAGCCATTCTATACGGTGCTACATCGATATGGGAGCTGTTCCGGAAGCACATCTATCACGAACTCAACTCTCTATCGGTGGTAAACTTGGTAATTCTTCAGAAATACATCCATGAATTCATTCACAACAGATAGTTGCTCTAACTTTGATTCGAACTTCGAGTATCAAGAATATAGGCGAAATATGCCTCATTTCCTTTACGCAACAATTTACGAAAGGCGGACATAGAGGAAATCATTCTAACCGTATCATCCAAATTTCGGACTCAACCACAATAATATCTCTGTTTGACATTTCAAACTAATTCGCTTTTTCTCGACAATTCACTACCGCGTCATGTTTCATTAACCAATTCATGCCCAAGATAATATCAAATTCCCGAAAGGGTATGACATCAAATCATGGGAAATCACAAATTTCTTAACTTTCTTGCGGTTATGACATATCAAATTAACTACCACACTTTGACCTAACGGATTTGTAACTTGTACATCATAATCGTGAGGCTCAACAAATAAATTCTTTTCAGATGCTAGCACAAGTACAAATATATGAATGAGTAGACCTGTGGTCTATTAAAGCATATGGGAACATCATAAAGATAGAAAGTACCAGCAATTACATCCGAGTCGTTGCTTCTTCTCTTGCTCGAATGGCATAAGCACGAGTGGGGCCTTAACTTCCGATCGACTAGCAAAGTATCTTTCATACCCAAACGAGTAGCCCTCTGTAGCAATCGCTCGACTGCAGGCGTCTTTCTTTTGAGGAGGAGTTTTCTGTTTCTCCTTCTGTTCCACTTCTTCTACTTGTAATTGGGGACAATCACGAATAAAATGATCGGTGGCCCCACATTTATAACAAACCCCTAACTTACTTCTACATTCAGGGTGACTTCTTCCACAATGTTGACATTTAGGCCATTGGGTATTTTGTACACTACCCACACTAATGAGAGAGTCCATCGGATGCTTTGAAATCGATTGTCTTGGCCTACTTTTTCCGATCTTCCCAGATCTTGAAGTGGCTCGATTGAATTCCTCTTTAGATTTCTTCTTTGGTAAAGCCGAAAATGACTTAGATGCACTTCTTTTGAAAGATTCTTTACTTCTTCTATCTCGTTGCATCTTTTTATTATATACTTCTTCCACTTTTTCCGAGCACGATCCGATAGAACAACAAATTCTCGTATCTCAATGCCCCTATCATCATTTTAATCTCATCATTAAGCCCTTCTTCAAATCGATACACATTTCTTCTTGATTGGGTACTATATCTCGAGCATATTTGCTCGGATAAACAAATTCTCGTTCATATTCAGCCACCGACTGTTTCCCGCCGCAAGTCGAGAAATTCTCTTTTCTTCTTATCTAGATATCTTCTACCGACATATTTCTTCTTAAATTCATTTTGAAAAAATTCCCAAGTGATCTTCTCTCAATTTTAGCATAACTGACTTCTCATTGTTTCCCACCGAGTTATAAGCTTCTTCTTTCAATAACGACACGGCACATATTAAGTAATCATTTGGTGAGCACGCCATTTGCTTAAAAACCCTCATTATACTTTGTAACCAATATTCAAACTTTCACGGGATCATCATCATTTCTTCCCGAAATTCTTCAAACCCCATGTTTTCTAAGCTTTTCAAATGGAGAACGTTTACAGATTCGATTATCAAAGGAGGTGGAGGAGCAACCCGGGGTACTACTGGAGATGTTGAAATAGGGGAGGAGGTTATGAGAGTCGATTTCTTTCTCGTACATTCTCATTATACCACCGATTCATGAAGCCATAAATCATATTTTTGAGTTCTTGTTCTCGCATCAATGAAATTGGAACTTCACTACTTGTTCCTTGTTCAGAGGTTTGTCCTCTGCTTTGTTAACTTCTTCTTGCTCAGTTTGTTCTGGTCTATTTGACATCTTTTCAAATCGAAGATAATCTATAATAAAAGCAAGGATTAGATCGGATCATACACATCACACTATCATGATTTATATGGCATGTAATTCTAGACACTTTTCACATTATACATATTCCGAGAATCAGCTAAACCAAGCTCGATACCAATAAATGTAATGCCCCTTACCCGAGACTGTCGCCGAGTCGAGCACGAGGCATTACTAAACTTATTTGAGCACATAAACAAATTTAGGCAATTTATTTTACCTTTTCCAGATAAGCTGTCCAACTGCATCACCACTAAAAAATCATATCTCGAGTTACGAAACTCGAAATCCAAATCTGTAAATTTTTCCTGAATCTAGACTCGTATATCTACTTACTAATTTTTTCTAGAATTTTTGGTTGGGCCAATTAGTACAGTTTATTAGTTAAAGTCTCCCCTGTTTCAGGGGTTTGGCTACTCTGACCCCTGTGCACTACAAACCAAATTTTCTCCTGTATAGAATTCAGATAACCATTCCGTTTGTTTCTCTTAAAAATAGACTCAATAAGGAATCCATACATATAAAGTATGACTCCTAATTATTTTTTACAATTTTTAATGATTTTTAAAAATCAGAACAGGGAGCTCGAAGTCATTCAGACTCTGTCTCACCACAATTTAAATATCTCATAATATAAAATCCAATTGCATGCATCGTTTCCTCTATATGAAACTAGACTCATTAGGCTTTAATCTCATTTTTTTTCAGCCCTTAACTCAATTTCCACAATTTATGGTAAATTTTCAAAGTCAAACTATTGCTACTAACCAAAAACTGTTTTAGTACAAACATTGTTAACTAGTTTATATCATCTTTACTTCAATTCATTCAAACTCTATACATGCCATATAAATCTTTAAACATAAAACAAAAACTACCGGAATTGATCTGAATAGTGTGCCCTGTTGTGTTGATCCGATCTACCCACTTTCTTTCAAGTCAATCTACATAGAAATATTAAACACACACAAGTAAGCTTGTTGAAGCTTAGTAAGCTCATAGACATATAAACACAAATCATATCAAATATTGTACTCAATCATATATCTATTAGTTTAACTACTTCATCCTCCAAATCACAACTTCATTAATAACTCATTGGAATAATTTCCATATGGCTGTTTCACAATTTAACTCCCTTAGGCCTATTTCTCATTTACTTCATTGTCAAATTAGGGAACAATAAGGAATTGAGTGCTTCATTATCACATTGCCATAGTAAACTATGGACTTTCACATTGTTACGCATCACACACCGAAGCCATAGCCTTGCCATGGTCTTACACGGTTCACATATCATACAGAAGCCATCCCGGACATGGTCTTATACGGAATCACATTATCACATCTCACCGATGCCATAGCCCGGCTAGCCTATGGTCTTATACGGAACACATATCACATTGCACCGATGCCATAGCCCAGCTATGGTCTTAAACGGGCGCACTTATCATATCTTTTCCGTCAATTCATCATGGTCACGAATGAAAGCACTTAAATCCATTGTTCCAACTAATGTGTACTTTTATTTAACTATTATTTCATACTTATTACAAATTGATGGTATTCATCTACAATAATATACTTAAAAATCATAATATCTTCATACTAAAACATTGAATTTGCCATATGAACTTACTGGACTAATTTGCAAAAGTCGTAGAAATTCGAGGACTATTCTTGAATTTTCTCCTTTCCACGATTGATTCGTTTTCTTGATCTATAATTATAAAATCATTCCTTCATTAGCATCCATTTCAATTCTATTTCACTTCACAATTTATGCTGTTCAAATTTCAAAATTGCACTTTTACCCCAAAATTTATAGTTTTTACAATTTAGTCCCCGATCAATTCACCCATCAATTGAATTAATTCTTCTCAAATAACACTTTATTTAAACATTATAAACTATTTCACAGCCTTTGACACTCAAAGTTTCATCACAAAACCCTAATCTCACAACTTTCACAATTAGGTCCTAAATAATGATTTCTAAAAAATCTCTTTACAAAATCATCATATAATAAAATTAAAACCTCAATTCCATAATAAATCATCATATAATTTCAGCACTTATTCATGGCAACTTTCAAAATTATCAAAACTAATGAATTAAACATATGGACCTAGTTGTAAAAGTCTCAAAAATACAAAAATTGCAAGAAATAATCAAGAGTTGAACTTACATGCTGTAGGATATAAAAACCAGCTTCTTAAAAACTCTCTAATGGTGTTTTTATCTGATGAAGATGAAGAAAAATGAAGAAACTCTAGATTTTACCTAATATATCATATTTTACAATTAAATTATTACATTATTTCCAATTTTGCCCCTTGTTCACACTTGATTTTTAATTTTCCTGCACACACATGCCGTCCAGCCCAATAATAGGTGTCTAATTGCCTATTTAGTCCTCTTTTAATTATTACTAGAGCTATTTAATCACATCTCACAATTTTGCACTTAGTTCAATTTAGTCCTTTTCACCTAATTAACTATCAAACCTTAAAATTTCTTAACGAAACTTTAATACTAACTTATTTACACTCCATAAATATATTTTAAAAATATTTATGGCTCGGTTTATGAATTCGAGGTCTCGATACCTCGTTTTTATTCCTTTTTATCTACAACTTCCTACACTACATAATTTCACTAATTCAAAATTATTTCTAAAACCACACTTAACATTTACTTACTAATATCTAAGCTCACATGTCGGACTTAGTGATTTCAAATCACTATTCCGGTATCACTGAAATTTGGGCCGTTACAATTTTCAACTAACTAGTTCTGTCCTTTCTACCTGTAACAGTATGATTTAGACCCTAGTCAGAATAGTGGTTTCGAGACCACATATCCAAGTCTAAAAAATATTTTAATATTATTTTTTGTGCCTTTTATAAGTGAATTGACATGTGTGAAAGTCTCGTGTGAAAATTTAACTGTTTGTGTGCTTAATTTTGAAAAAGGATCTAATCGTGTAAAATGTAAAAGCTGTGTGCTAGATGTTAAAAGTGCCTATTTGATTTGGCTTTCTAAAGAAAGGGTCCTTATGTTGTTATTTGTCTATTGATAATGTTAATGGACTTAAATAACCATCCATTAAATTGTTTTATAATGGTTTATTAAAGGGTAATTTGGTAAATGGTTTATTAAACATATATTAATAAAATAAAACATAAATTTGGTGTTATATTATCATCTTGTTGCCAAAAATTAGAAAAAAAATAGGGTTTGGAATGCTTTGTTCGTTCGGCCATGATTGAAGCTTGATTCAAGGTTCGTTTTTATCGGTTTTTGATAATTTCTGCGTTTTTGTAATCGTTGCTTCGTATACTATCGAACCCATGCCTCAATTTCTGATTTTGGTGATGATTTTGAAATGTGCATTGATGAAACTATGAGCTTTGTGATGTTAGCTGATGAATTATGAAAGCTTGATGTTGGGTTTACATGTTTTGTTTTTGAATTTTTGATGAAATTGAGTAGTTTGGGCTAAATTGTAAAAATATTATTTTGAGGGACTAAAATGTAAAATAAATGAAATGTGTGGACTAGTATGAGTACTAGGAGAATTCGGCCAAGCACGAGTATATTCAAATTATATGTATTTTGTGATTTTGTGAATTAGGGACTAAAGTGTCGAAATGTGAAAATGTGAGGGCTAGTTTGCAAAATGCCCTAAATATGTGTCTATGGATTGTTTTGAGTGATTTGGTGAATAAAAGGGTTAATTTTTAATACATATAGATCAAGAAAAGAGGAATTCAGATTTAGATCGAGGGAAGTCGAAGATTATAAAGTAGATGATCGAGTCGACAATTCCGAGTATGAGGTAAGTTCATACGCAAAATATGATGTTATAAGCATGTTTTGATCTTTTGATTATACATAGATTGTATATATGTTTGGTTTGAATGAATACGATGATAAATCAATGGTATTTGGCACTAAGTGTGCGATTTAAACTAGCTTCGACTATATGAGGCACTAAGTGTGCGATACCGATATAGTTTCGGTTAATTGGGATGACACTAAGTGTGCCGAATCATTCTAGCTTCGGCTAACCTTTAATGCACTAAGTGTGCGGATGTTAAAGAAAGAATAATTTATAGAAAGACTTAAAATATCCGAACGGAAGGTGAGAATGAAAATGAATAAGCACGGGAAGGTTCAGGTATGTACGATACCTATGTGGTAGATGATATTATGTATGTGGAGTTTATTGAATTGGTATGAACATATGAATTGTGTTGGCATAGAATGGATTGATGATTTGAGCATTTATGAGCACTTATGTGTTGATGTTTTATGTTTTAATATACCGTTGATGATGTTTGGTACGAGCTTACTGAGCTTTTGAAAGCTTACTTTATGTATGTGTTTGTATTGTGTTTTAGGTTATCGAAGCTACTGTGAGCTTGGGGATTATCAAGGATCGTCACCACACTATCGAACCTCATTTTGGTACTTTGAAAATGTATATTTTGAAGTACGACATGTATAGGCTAGTAGTTATAAGATCATGTTTTGTGATGTAAATATTTAGCCATGTGATTTGGCTAGTTTATGTTTGAAATTATAACTTGATAATGGTATATGTTATGCTATGCAAATGTTCAATTGTGGTATGTCTTTAGTTGGTTAAAAGAAGTGGTAAATGTTGGTAAGTTATGGTGAGTTTTGGCATGAGATTGAATGATGTATGGAAAGAAATGCTTTAATATGCTTTTGATATATGTTTCTGCAAAGATTAGGAAGGCTTATGAGTATGGATTTGAGTGACCATTATACGATATGAATAGCTTGTGTTTTGGTGTGGAATTTGGCTGAATTGGTTATGCAAATATGCTTGTTTCTTTGCTTGTAGGTTGTCCCAATTTGGGGTGGCAAATTGGCTATTCAAATGGCCTATTTTTGTCCACATAGGCAGAGACACGGGCATGTGTCTCAGCCATGTGCGACACACGGTCACGTTGCACGGCCGTGTGTCCCTTGGGGTACCCTATATTTGTAAGTCAGGCTTGAGCACGGCCAAGGCACACGGGCGTGTGGCTAGCCGTGTGGCCTAAGTCAGACTCGAGCACGGTCAAGGCACACGAGTGTATCTTGTGGCCGTGTGGACAAGTCAGTATGTATGCTCTGTTTTACCACGGCTTAGATACACGGGGGTGTCTAAGGCTGTGTGAGACACACGGTCTGTTCACACGGGCGTGTGACCTTTGAAAAGTTGAAATTTTTTATAAGTTATGAAACTTTTATATGTTATCAATTTAGTCCCAAATGCACGTTTAAATATCGTATGCTTAATTTTATGTTCTTAATGAATGTGAAGGAATGACATTTATTGTAATGAGTTGATATTTGTTATTTGATTATTCTAAATTGTGTTATGGGTTAAATAATGCCTCTTAACCTATTCCGGCGATGGTTACGGGTTAGGGGTGTTATATTTTGTTAGTATCAGAGCTATGGTTTAGTCAGTTCTAGGACTACCATAGGGTTTGTGAGTCTAGCTATACATGCCATATTTATGAACTGCGATAGTGTGATGAATCCTGACATTGAAATGTGCTTTTATATAGCAAATGGATCCCGAAAGAGCAGTAGCAGACGATGTTGAAAGCAATGTGCCTGCTCCTGCGCAAGGGACGGTGCAAGCTGATTCTCGACCGGCTACAAGTAGCCGTGATAGTGAGGCTAAACAAGCCTTTTATCAGATGATGAATGATTGGTTCACCCAATATATTAGAACCAATCCGGCTGTACGACAACCTCCACCCCCGGTTAGTTCTCCTCAAGCTCCTGTTATGCCACCAGTGAATCCGGTACAGTTAAGTAGACCACCAGTCGATAAGATTAGAAAGTATGGGGTTGAAGAGTTCCGAGCTACAACGAGCGATGATGCTGAAAAAGCTGAGTTTTGGTTAGAGAACATGATAAGAGTGTTTGACGAATTATCATTAAATCCTGAGGAATTCATAAAACGTGCTGTTTCCCTTCTGAGAGATACGACATACCATTGGTGGAAGACTTTGACATCTGTGGTTCCGAGTGAACGGGTTACTTGGGATTTCTTCCAAGCTGAATTTCGGAAGAAATACATTAGTCAAAGATTCATCGATTAGAAATGTAAAGAGTTTCTTGAGCTTAAATAAGGCCGTATGTTTGTAACAAAATACGAGCGAGAATTTGTAAAACTGAGTCAATATGCTCGTGAATGTGTATCTACGGAAGCAATAATGTGCAAAAGATTTGAAGATGGTTTGAACGAGGATATTCGTTTGCTAGTTGGGGTTCTAAAAATCAAAGAATTTATGCTGCTTGTTGAACGAGCATGTAAAACTGAAGATCTCGAGAAAGGGAAAAGAAAAGCCGATTTTGAAGATAGAGAAGTACGAAAGAGATCATTGGGCAAGTCATTTCAATCTGGATCAAAGAAGTTTAGAGATGATAATAGCCGTTCAAAGGCTAATGTGGGACATTCGAACAGAGATCGTGACAGATCGCAATCGAACTTTAAAGCTCCAGCTACGTCTGTTGCCAGTATTGATAATACAAAGAGAGAAAAGCCTGAATGTGATCAATGTGGAAAACGACATTTTGGTGAATACTGGGGAAAGAGTAATAATCAAGCTTGTTACAGTTGTGGTTCACGAAATCACTTTATAAAAGACTACCCAGATTTAGTTGAAAAAGATAATGTTCAGAATCCGAGACAGAGTGGTAAATGGCTTGTGAGTGTGTATGTGACTTGGTAAATAGCCATTGAAAGTGTGTATGTGAGTGTACAAATGAGGGTGGCAAATGGCTTGGTAAATAGCCATTTTCTTGGCCACACGGATAGAGACACGGCCGTGTGTCTCAGCCGTGTGAAGGACACAGCCCCAGGACACGGGCGTGTGACTTGGTCGTGTGACCCCAAATTCTGCATGATGTCATAAACAGAGAGTTACACGGGCTGAGGACACAGGCGTGTGTGACTACATGGCCTACCTACACGGGCATGTCCCAAGCCACACGGGCGTGTGACCCCTGTTTTGATGAAATTTTTTTGAGTTTTCCAAAGTTCTCGGTTTAGTCCCGAACCACCTCCAATGTATGTTTTGGGCCTCGTAAGCCCGTAATAGGGACGATATGCATCTATATGAATGGTTTTAAATTGGATGAAATTTTATGGTCGATTTTGTATGATTGGTTATGTTTAAGTCCGGTAATGCCTCGTACCCTATCCCGACGTCAGACACGGGTAAGGGGTGTTACATTTACGATCATGAACCCTTAAGTAAGAGTTCATTGATTTAGGATCGCTACTTCACTTAAATAATTCATTGATTTACGATTACAACTTTCATTTTTAAAGCCCACTGATTTAAAATGACGACTTCAGTTAATTGATTTATGATCCTAAAAACTTCTTCTTTCAAAAGGAACGTAAATTTGTTGAACTAATTCCAAGTATAGCTAGAGACGATTTTCAACTAGCTAATTCTGGCCTCTTTGCTTTTCAGAGCAAGTTAGATGCTAGAGATGATGAATTTAGTCGTGTTGAGGAAGAACTTAAAATCGACCTTTAAAGAAGGAAGGTAGAGGAATCAATTTTGTTACATTGTCTTTGTAAGGTTAAAGTTACTGTTTTCATCACGACTTCAGTTAATTGATTTATGATCATGAACACTTCTTAGATCACAAGGCATTTAAATTTGCTAAACTAGTACCAAGCGAGGCCAAATATGATTTTCAACTAGCTAATTCTGACCTCTCTACCCTTTAGAGTAAGTTAGATGCTAGAGATTATGAATATAGGCGTGTTAAGAAAAAACTCAAAACTGACCTTGAAATAAAGAGGATGAAGGAATCAATTTTTTTCATTGTCTTTGTGAGGCTGAAACTACTTCTCTCCACCATACATCTGAAACGAGGCTTGAAATGGATCGATCTTCAAAAAAAAACAAAGAACTTACTGAAAAGATTCAGCTGATTTACAATTACAACCTAGTTATAAGATTTTACGAATCTCAGATCCACTGATTTACAATCACAACTAACATTTTTAAAACTCGTTGATTTACGATCATTGCTTCAGTTCATTGATTTACGACTATGAACACTTCATTAAGAGTTCACTTATTTACAAACACAACTCCACTTAAATAGTTTGCTAATTTATGATCATAACTGTCATTTTTAAAGGACGTTTATTTACAATCACATGTTTAGTTAATTGATTTACTATCATGAAAACTTTTTTTCTCACAAGAAATGTACATTTGCTAGCCTACTTCCAAGCATGGCCAGAGATGATTGCCAGCTAGCTTAGTCTAACCTTTCTGACCTTTAGAGCAAGTTAGATGCTAGAGTTGATGAATATGGGCTTGTTGAGAAAGAACTTAAAACTGAGCTTGAAAGATGGAGGGTAGAGGAATCAATTTGTTTCATTATCTTTGTGAGGCTGAAGTTGCTTCTCTTCACCGTACATTTGAAACGAGGCTTTAAATGGATAGATTTGCTCAAAAAGAAATGAACTGTCATTTTTAAAGTTCGTTGATTGACAATAACTGCTTTAGTTAATTTATTTATGATCACGAACTCTTCTTGGTTCATAAAGAATGTAAATTTGCTGAACTAGTTCTAAGCATTGCCAGAGATGGTTTTCATCTATATAATTTTGACCTCTCTGCCTTTCAAAGCAAGCTCGATGCTAGAGGTGATGAATATAAGCATGGTGAGAAAGACCTCAAAACTGAGCTTGAAAGAAGGAGGGTAGAGGAATCAATTTTGTTACATTGTCATTGTGAGACTAAAGCTACTACACTTAACTGTATGCTTGAAATGAGGCTTTAAATGGACCGATCTACTAAAATAAATTGAACTTTCTAAAAAGCTTTAATTGATTTATAATCACGGTCTTTTACTTACAGGATTTTACGAATCTCATAGTCTATTGATTTACGATAACAATTTTCATTTTTAAAACTCGTTTATTTACGATCATGGCTTCAGTTCATTGATTTACGATCATGAGCACTTTATTAAGTGTTCCTTGATTTACGATCGTAACTCCACTTAACCAGTTCACTGATTTATGATCACAGCTTTATTTCATTGATTTACGATCATGAACACTTCTTGGTTCACAAGGAATGTAAATTTGCTAAACTAGTTTTATGCATGATCAGAGATGATTTTTAACTTGCTAATTTGGACCTCTCTGCCCTTCAAAGCAAGATAGATGCTAGAGATGATGAATATAGGCGTGTTGAGTAAGAACTCAAAACTAACCTTGAAAGAAGGAAGATAGAGGAATCAATTTTATTACATTTTCTTTGTGAGGCTGAAGCTATTTCTCTTCACTGAACGTCCAAAATGAGTGTTGAAATGGATTGATCTGCTAAAAAAAACAAGAACCCTTTTGAAAAGCTTCTGCTGATTTACAATTATGACCTTCTACTTACAGGATTTTTCAAATCTCATGGTTCACTAATTTACGGTCACGATTTTTATTTTTAAACCTCGTTGATTTACGATTACAATTACGAGTTCATTCTATTGATTTATGATCATGAACACTTCATTACGAGTTCATCGATTTATGGTCGCAACTCCACATGAATAGTTCACTAAAATATGATGATTAATGCTCGTTGGATTACGACCATGACTTCTGCTCATTGATTACAATCACAAAAACTTTATTAAGAGTGCGCTAATTTATGATCGCAACTCCACTTAAGCAGTTCACTGATTTACAATCACAACTTTCATTATTAAAACTTGTTGATTTACAATCATGGCTTCAGTTCATTGATTTATGATCATGAACATTTCTTGGTTCACAGGGAATGTAATTTTTCAAAACTAGTTCTAAGTCTGGCCAGAGATGATTTTCAACAAGCAAATTCTGACCTCTCTATCATTCAGAGCAAGTTAGATGCTCAATTTTGTTATATTGTCTTTGTGAGGCAAAAGCTACTTCTCTTAACTGCATGCTTCAAATAAGCTTGAAATGGATCGATCTACTAAAAAAACAAGGATCTTTCTGACAAGCTCCAGTTGATTTACAATCACAACCTTCTACTTATAAGATTTTACGTATCTCCGATCCACAGATTGATGATCATAACTGTCATTTTTAAAGCTCATTGATTTACTATCACAGCTTTAGTTTATATATTTACGATTATGAACACTGCATCAAGAGTTCAACAATTTAGAATCGCAACTCAACTCAAATAGTTTGTTGATTTACAATCACAACTATCATTTTTAAAACTTGGTGATTTATAATCACAGCTTCAGTTCATTGATTTATGATCAAGAACGCTTCTTGGTTCATAAGGAATGTAAATTTTTTGAACTAGTTCCAAGCTTGGCCAGAGATAATTTTCAACTAACTAATTCTGACCTCCATGTCTTTTGTAACAACATAGATGTTAAACATGATGATTATAGGCGTGTTGAGGATGAACCCAAAATTGACATTAAAATGATGATAGAGGAATCAATTTTTTTACATTGTCTATGTGAGGTTGAAACTACTTTACAAAATCGTACTTCTGAAATGAGACTTAACTTGGATTGATCTGTTCCAAAAACAAGGAACCTTCTTAAAATCTTCAGTTGAATTACGATCACGACTTTCTACTTACAGAATTTTACGAATCTCACGGTCTACTGATTTACGATCAAAACTGTCATTTTTAAACCTCACTAATTTATAATCACGGCTTTTGTTCATTGATTTACGATCATGAAAACTTTATTAAATGTTTTTCAATTTATGATCGCAACTCCACTTAAGTAGTTCGAAGATTTACATTCACAACTGTCATTTTTAAAGCTCGCTGATTTACAATCACAAACTCAGTTCATTGATTTACGATCATGAACATTTCTTAGTTCACAAGGAATGTAAATTTTGCAAACTAATAATAAGCATGGGAAAAGATGGTTTTCAACTAGCTAACTATGACCTCTTTGCCCTTCAAAGCAAGTTAGATGCTAGAGATTATGAATATAGGCATGTTGAGGAAGAATTTAAAACTAAACTTGAAAGAAGGATGATATAGGACTTAATTTTGTTACATTGCCTTTGTGAGGCTGAAACTACCACTCTTAATCGCATGCTTGAAATGAGCTTGAAATGGATCGATCTGCCAAAAAAAACAAGGATTTTTTTAAAAAGCTTCAGTTGATTTACAATCCCAACTTTAGGATTACAATTGTCATTTTCACTAATGTCACGGTCCGTAGATTTAGGATTACAACTTTCATTTTTAAAGCTCGTTGATTTACGATCATAAACGCTTCATCGATTTATGATCGCAACTCAACTGAAACAGTTCACTGATTTACTATCACAACTGTCATTTTTAAAGATCGTTGATTTACAACCATGAATTTAATTCATTTATTTAAGATTATGAACTCTTCTTTGTTCACAATGAATGTAAATTTGTTGAAATAGTTCTAAGCGTGGGCAGAGATGATTTTCAACTAGATAATTCTAACCTCTCTGCCCTTCAAAGCAAGCTAGATGCTAGAGATGATTAATAGAGGCATGTTGAAGAAGAACTCAAAACTAACCTTAAAAGAAGAAGGATAGAGGAATCAATTTTGTTACATAGTCATTATGAGGTTGAAGCTACTTCTCTTTATTGTATGCTTGAAATGAGACTTTAAATGGTTTGATCTATAAAAAATAATGAGGAACTTTCTGAAAAGCTTTAGCGGAATTACAATCACAACCTTCTACTTATAGGATTTTATGAATCTCATATTCCGCTAATTTACGATCAAAACTGTCATTTTTAAGGCTCGTTGATTTACGGTCATATACACTTCATTAAGAGTTTCTCGATATATGATTTATGATCGTAACTTTACTTAACCATTTTGTTGATTTACGATCATAACTTTAATTTATTGATTTACGATCATGAACACTTTTTGGTTCACTAGCAATGTAAATTTGCTAAACTAGTTCTATTCATGGCAATAGATGATTTTCAACTAGCTTATTCTGACCTCTCTGCCTTTCAGAGCAAGTTAGATGCTAGACATGATGAATATATGCGTGTTGAGGAGGAATTTAAAACTGTATTTAAAAGAAGGAGGATATAGGACTCAATTTTATTACATTGTCTTTTTTAGGTTGAAGCTACTATATTTAACCATATGCTTGAAATGAGCTTGAAATTGATCGATCTACTAAAAAAAACAAGGATCTTTTTAAAAAGCTTCAGCTGATTTACAATCACGACTTTAGGAGTACAACTGTCATTTTTACTAATGTCACGGTCTGCAAATTTAGGATCCCAACTTTCATTATTAAAGCTTGCTGATTTACGATCATGAACACTTCATCAACAATTCATCGATTTACGATCGCAACTCAACTTAAAAAGTTCACTGATTTACGATCACAACTGTCATTTTTAAAGCTTGTTGATTTACCAACATGACTTTAGTTCATTTATTTAAGATCATCAACTCTTCTTTCTTCAAAATGAATGTAAATTTGCTGAAATAGTTCTAAGTGTGGCCAGAGATGATTTTCAACTAGCTAATTCTGACCTCTCTGCCCTTCAGAGCAAATTAGATGCTAGAGATGATGAATATAGGCATTTTGAGGAAGAACTCAAAACTAACCTTGAAAGAAAGAAGATACAAGACTCAATTTTGTTTCATAGTCATTATGAGGTTGAAGTTACTTCTCTTAATTGTATGCTTGAAATGAGACTTTAAATGGTCCGATCTGCTAAAAGAAATAAGGAACTTTCTGAAAAGCTTCAGCGGAAATACAATTACGACATTCTACTTAAAGGATTTTATGAATCTCACGGTCCACTAATTTACAATCACAACTGTCATTTTTAAGGCTTGCTGATTTACGATCATGTACACTTCATTAAGAGTTTTCCGATTTTTGATTCAGGATCGCAACTTCACTTAATCAGTTCGTTGATATACTATCACAACTTCATTTCATTGATTTACGATCATGAATAATTTTTTGTTCACAAGGAATGTAAATTTGCTAAACTAGTTCTGTTCATGGCAAAAGATGATTTTCAACTAGCTTATTCTGACCCTTCTGCCTTTCAGAGAAAGTTAGATGCTGGATATGCTGAATATATCCATGTTGAGGAAGAACTTAAAACTGAACTTGAAAGAATTAGGATATAGGAGTCAATTTTGTTACATTGTGTTTGCGAGGCTGAAGCTACTACTCTTAATAGTATCCTTGAAATGAGCTTGAAATGGATTGATCTGCTAGAAAAAAAAACAAGGATCTTTCTAAAAAGCTTCAGCTGATTTACAATCATGACTTACAACTATCATTTTTACTAATGTCATGGTTTGCAGATTTAGGATCACAACTTTCATTTTTAAAGCTTACTGATTTACGATCATGAACACTTTATCTACAGTGCTTCGATTTACGATCATAACTCAACTTACACATTCACTGATTTACAATCACAACTTTCATTTTAAAAGCTCATTGATTTACAACCATGTCTTTAGTTCATTGATTTAAGATCATGAACTCTTCTTTGTTCACAATGAATGTAAACTTACTGAAATAGTTCTAAGCGTGGCCAGAGATTATTTTCCACTAACTAATTCTGACCTCTCTATACTTTAGAGCAAATTAGAGGCTAGAGATGATGAATATAGTAGTTTTGAGAAAGAACTCAAAACTAAACTTGAAAGAAAGAAGGTACAAGACACAATTTTGTTGCATACCAACCTTGAAAGAAAGAAGATACAAGACTCAATATTGTTACATAGTCATTATGAGGCTGAAGCTACTTCTCTTAATTGTATGTTTGAAATGAGACTTTAAATGGTCTGATCTGCTAAAAGAAATAAGGAACTTTCTGAAAAGCTTAGCAGAATTACAATCACGACCTTCTACTTACAGGATTTTATGAATCTCACGGTCCGCTGATTAATGATCACAACTATCTTTTTTGAGGCTCGCTGATTTATGATCATGAACATTTCATTAAGAGTTTCCCGATTTCTGATTTATGGTCACAACTTCACTTAATCAGTTCGTTGATTTACTATCACGACTTCAGTTCATTGATTTACAATTATGAACATTTTTAGGTTCACAAGAAATCTAAATTTGCTGAACTAGTTCTATTCATGGTAAGAGATGATTTTCAACTAGCTTATTCTGGCCCCTCTGCCTTTTAGAGAATGTTGGATGCTAGATATGATGTATATATGCATGTTGAGGATGAACATAAAATTGAACTTGAAAGAAAGAGGATATAGGACTCAATTTTGTTACATTGTCTTTGTGAGGCTGAAGCTACTACTCTTAATCGTATCCTTGAAATGAACTTAAAATAGATCGATCTGCTAAAAAAAACAAGGACCTTTCTAAAAAGCTTCAGCTGATTTACAATAACGACTTTAGTATTACAATTATCCTTTTTTACTAATGTCACGGTCCGCAGATTTAGGATCACAACTTTCATTTTTAAAGCTCGCTGATTTACAATCATGAACACTTTATCAACAGTTCGTCGATTTATGATTGCAACTCAACTTACACAGTTCACTGATTTACGTTTAGAACTGTCATTTTAAAAGCTCTTTGATTTACAACCATGTCTTTAGTTCATTGATTTAAGATCATGAACTCTTATTTGTTTATAATGAATGTAAATTTGCTGAAATAGTTCTAAGCGTGGCCAGAGATTATTTTCAACTAGTTAATTCTGACCTCTCTGCCCTTCAGAGCAAATTAGAGGCTAGAGATGATGAATATAGGAGTTTTGAGAAAGAACTCAAAACTAACCTTGAAAGAAAGAAGATGCAGGACTCAATTTTGCTACATTGTTATTATGAGGCTAAAGCTACTTCTTTTAATTGTTTGTTTGAAATGAGACTTTAAATGGTCTGATCTGCTAAAAGAAATAAGGGACTTTCTGAAAAGCTTCAGCGGAGTTACAATCACGACCTTCTACTTACAGGATTTTATGAATCTCACGGTCTGCTGATTTATGGTCACAACTGTCATTTTTAAGGCTCGCTAAATTTCGATCATGAACACCTCATTAAGAGTTTTTGGATTTCTAATTTGTGATCGTAACTTTACTTAATCAGTTGTTAATTTACGATCAAAATTTCAGCTTATTGATTTACGATCATAAATTCTTCTTGATTCACAAAGAATGTAAATTTGCTAAAGTAGATCTATTAATGGCAAGAGATGATTTTCAACTAGCTTATTCTTACCGTTCTGCCTTTCAGAGGAAGTTAGATGCTAGAGATGATGAATATATGCGTGTTAAGGAAGAACTCAAAACTGAACTTGAAAAAAGGAGGATCGATGACTCAATTTTGTTACATTTTCTGTGTGAGGCTGAAGCTACTACTCTTAATCGTGTCTTTGAAATAAGCTTGAAATTGATCGATCTGCTAAAAAAACAAGGATCTTTCAAAAAGGCTTCAGCTGATTTACAATCACGACTTTAGGATTAAAACTGTCATTCTTACTAATGTCACGATTGGTAGATTTAGGATTACAACTTTAATTTTTAAGGCTCGCTGATTTACTATCATGAACACTTCATCAACAGTTCGTCAATTTACAATCGCTACTCAACTTAAACAGTTCGCTGATTTACGATCACGACTGTCATTTTTAAAACTTCTAGATTTACAACTATGACTTTAGTTCATTGATTTAAGATCATGAATTCTTCTTTGTTCACAATGGATATAAATTTGCTGAAAAAGTTCTAAGCATGGCCGGAGAAAATTTTCAACTAGCTAATTCTGACCTTTCTCCCCTTCAAAGCAATTTAGATGCTAAAGATGATGAATATAAGCGTGTTGAGGAAGAACTCAAAACTAACCTTAAAAGAAAAAAGATACAAGACTCAATTTTGTTACATAGTCAATATGAGGCTGAAGCTACTTATCTTAATTGTATGTTTTAAATGAGACGTTAAATGGTCTGATCTGCTAAAAAACAAGGAACTTTTTAAAAGGCTTTAGCGGAGTTACAATCACGACCTTCTACTTACAGGATGTTATGAATCTCACAATCCGTTGATATACGATCACAACTGTCATTTTTAAGACTCGTTGATTTATGATCATGAATAGTTCTTGAAGAGTTTCCTGACTTCTGATTTGTGATCGCAACTTCACTTAACCAGTTCGTTGATTTTTGATCACAACTTCAGTTTATTGATTTACAATCATGAGCGCTTCTTGGTTCACAAGGAATGTAAATTTGCTGAACTAGTTCTATTCATGGCAAGAGATGATTTTCAACTAGCTTATTCTGACCTCCCTACCTTTCAGAGCAAATTAGATGCTAGAGCTGATGAATATATACTTGTTGAGGAAGAACTTAAAACTGAACTTGAAAGAAGGAGGATATAGAACTCAATTTTGTTACATTGTCTTTGTGAGGCTAAAGCTCTACATTTAATCATATCATTGAAATGAGCTTGAAATGGATCGATCTGTTCAAAAAAAATAGATCTTTCTAAAAAGCTTCAGCTAATTTACAATCACGACTTTAGGATTACAACTGTCATTTTTACTAATGTCACAGTCCGCAGATTTAGGATCACACCTTTCATTTTCAAAGCTTGCTGATTTACGATCATGAGCACTTCATCAACAGTTTGTCGATTTATGATCACAACTCAACTTAAACAGTTTGTTGATTTACAATTTCAACTATCATTCTTAAAGGTCGTTGATTTAAAACCATGACTTTAATTCATTGATTTAAGACCATGAACTCTTCTTTGTTCACAATGAATGTAAATTTGTTGAAATAGTCCTAAACGTGGCCAGAGATAATTTTCAACTAGCTAATTCTGGCCCCTCTACCCTTCAGAGCAAATTAGATGCTAGAGATGATGAATATAGGCGTGTTGAGGAAGAACTCAAAACTAACATTGAAAAGAAGAATATACAAGGCTCAATTTTGTTACATAGTTATTATGACCTCTCAATTTTATGCTTGAAATGAGACTTTAAATGGTCCAATCTGCTAAAAAAAACAAGGAACTTTCTTAAAAGCTTCAGCGAAATTACAATCACGACCTTCTACTTACAGGATTTTATAAATCTCACGGTCCGTTGATTTACGATCATGAACACTTTAGTAAGATTTTCCTAATTTCTGATTTATAATTGCAACTTCACTTAATCAATTCGTTGATTTATGATCATAACTTCAGTTCATTGATTTACAGTCATGAACACTTCTTGGTTCACAAGGAATGTAAATTTGCTGAACTAGTTCTATTCATGGCAAGAGATGATTTTCAACTAGCTTATTCTGACATCTTCGACTTTCAGAGCAACTTAGATGCTAGAGATGATGAATATATGCATGTTGAGAAAGAACTTAAAACTGAACTTGAAAGAATGAGAACATAGCACTCAATTTTGTTACATTATCTTTGTGAGGCTAAAGCTACTACATTTTATCGTATCCTTGAAATGAGCTTGAAATGGATCGATCTACTTAAGAAAATAAGGATCTTTCTAAAAAGCTTCAGTTGATTTACAATCACGACTTTAGGATTACAACTGTCATTTTTATTAATGTCACGGTCCGTAGATTTAGGATCACAAATTTCATTTTTAAAGCTCGTTGATTTACAATCATGAACACTTCATCAATAGTTCGTCAATTTACGATCACAACTCAACTTATACATTTTACTGATTTATGATCACAACTACCATTTTTAAAGCTCGTTGATTTACAACCATGTCTTTAGTTCATTTATTTAATATCATGAACTCTTCTTTGTTCACAATGAATGTACATTTTTTTAATTGTTTTAAGCATAACTAGAGATGATCTTCATCTAGCTAATTCTGACCTCTCTGCCCTTTAGAGCAAATTAGATGCTAGAGATGATGAATATAGGTGTGTTGAGGAAGAACTCAAAACAAACCTTAAAAGAAAGAAGATACAATACTCAATTTTGTTATATAGTCATTGTGAGGCTGAAACTAATTCTCTTAATTGTATTTGAAATGAGACTTTAAATGGTTCGATCTACTAAAAAAAAGAGGAAATTTATAAAAAGCTTCAGTAGAATTACAATCACAACCACTACTTACAGGATTTTATGAATCTTACGGTCTACTAATTTACGACCACAACTGTCATTTTTAAGGCTCGCTGATTTACGATCATGAATACTTCATTAAGAGTTTCCTGATTTCTTATTTATGATCGCAACTTCACCTAATCAGTTCGTTGATTTATGATCACAACTTCTTTTTATTTATTTATGATCATGAACACTTCTTGATGAATAAGGAATGTTAATTTGCTGAACTAGTTCTATTCATGGCTAGGTATGATTTTCAACTAACTTATTCTAACCTCTCTGCCTTTTAGAGCAAGTTAGTTGTTAGAGATGATGAATATATGCGTGTTGAGGGAGAACTCAAAACTAACCTTTAAAGAAGGAGGATAGATGAATCAGTTTTTTCACATTTTCTTTGTAAGGCGTAAGCTACTTCTCTTCACCGTATGTCTGAAATGAGTGTTGAAACGGATCGATCTGCTAAAAAAACTCGAACCTTTTTGAAAAGCTTCTGCTAATTTATGATTACGACCTTCTCTTTATAACAATTTATCAATCTTATGGTTTGCTAATTTCCGATCACAACTGTCATTTCTAATGCTCGCTGATTTACGATCACGACTTCAGTTTATTGTTTTATGATCATGAACATTTCATTAAGAGTTTGTTGATTTATGATCGCAACTCCACTTAAATAGTTCGTTGTTTCTTGATCACAACTATCATTTTTCAAGCTCATTGATTTATGATCACAACTTCAATTCACTGATTTACGATAATTAACACTTCATTAAGAATTCGCCTATTTATGATTGCAACTCCACTTAAACTGTTCGTTGAATTACAATCACAACTGCCATTTTTAAAGCTAATTAGTTTGTAAATGCAACTTTAGTTTATTAATTTATGATTATGAACACTTTACTAAAAGTTCGCCAATTTATGATCGCAACTCTACTTAAGCAGTTCGCTGATTTACAATCACAACTATCATTTTTTAAAGTTCGTTAATTTACAATCACAGCTTTAGTTCTTTGATTTACGATCATGAACAGTTTTTGGTTCACAAGGATCATAAATTTACTGAAGTAGTTCTAAGCATGGCCAGAGATTATTTTTAACTAGCTTATCCTGACCTCTTTGCCCTTTAGAGCAAGTTAGATGCTAGAGATGATGAATATATCTGTGTTGAGAAAGAACTAAAAACTGACCTTTAAAGAAGGAGGATAGAGGAATCAATTTTGGTACATTATCTTTATGAGGCTGAAGCTACTTCTCTTCACCGTATGTCTAAAACAAGTGTTGAAATGGATCGATCTACTCAAAAAAACAAGAACCTTTTTTAAAAGCTTCTACTGATTTATGATTACGACCTTCTACTTATAAGATTTTACGAATCTCATGGTTCCCTGATTTTTGATCACAACTGTCATTTTTAAAGCTCATTGATTTACGATCACATCTTCAGTTCATTGATTTACGATAATGAACACTTTATTAAGTATTTGCTGATTTACGATCACAACTCTACTTAGACAGTTCACTAAATTACAATCATAACTGTCATTTTTAAAGCCCATTGATTTACAATTGCAACTTCAGTTTATTGATTTATGATAATGAACACTTAATTAAGGGTTCGTGTAATGCACCGAATTTTGGGCCTAGAAGTATTAAGTCTTAAGTATGGGAGCAGTTAGGGGGCTACACATAAATATTTAGTTGTGCAAGAAAGTGACACAAACGCATGTTTCTTTCAATGGTTAAGTGCTCTAGGAAGTGTCTGAGAAGTCTTGGGTTCAAGCCTAGGCAGGTGCAAAAAGTTTTGTGTTTTAAAGGAATAAGCACTGTCTCTAGGCAGTAGGTTTTTAAATAAAAATGGGTAAAGCATGAAAAAAAAGGGGTCTGCTAGCCTAGTGGTAAGTGGCGTGTGGAGTGTGCCTTAGGGTCTAAGGTGCAAGGCTTGGCGATGCAGAAGGAGCATCTTATTTTGCTGCAAGTGCTATGGAAGTATCCTAGGTTGATCGAAATTGAGGTGTTTGAAAAGTGTTTGAATGAATGGTTGAGGAGATAATGGTGGAGTGACTTTAGGAGGATTTTATGGGATTTGAAGGTGGTATACTTGCACCAAAATTGGGTTGTAGGTACACAGAATTTTGGCTAAGTTAGTCTTCCTTCAAAATTTTTAGTTTTGGAAGCACTTTCCCTTTTTACGTTTTGGACTTTTACTCTTAGGGTGTCGAAATTGTGCTAGAAACTTTGTTTTCTCTTTTTCTCTTGTGATGTTATGACCGAATATTGTTGACCACTCGGGTAGCTTTCACTTCTGGTTTATCTCGGGTTGCTCTTCTTTGTAGAACCTCTTTAGATCGACTACTCTTCTTCCCTACTCTTGTAGCAAATCGCTCGCTCTCGTGTTCTCCTTTTTACCCTTAATCAAATACCATTCTTCCCCTCTCATTCGGTTTTCATAAATCACCATTTCTTTTTGTTGATACATTTGGCCGAGTACTCCCCTCTCTGTCTCTTAGACCCTTCGACTGTTGCTAACCGATTCTTGTCCTTCTCCTTTTGTTCGCTTGCTGAATACCTCACTCTTCTTCTCTCCTATTGTCATCTTTCCATCTTAATACTTTAACCGCTACTACGTATACCTCTCCCCAGTTTGTTTTTGACTTTTGCAAGTGTTCTCTGATTTTGGGGTACTTTGGTTTGTAGACATTGCGAATTTTCTAGCCACTAACATTATCCCAAAAGGGTTAACACACCAGCAAAAGAAGCGATTCTTTAGTGATGTGAAAAACTACTTTTGGGACGACCCTTTTCTTTTTTGCATATGTGCAGATCAAGCAATTCGAAGATGTGTTACAAGGTCAGAAACATCAAAGATACTGGAACATTGCCACTCAGGACCGACTGGAGGACACTATAGTGGAACTAGGACCGCGCATAAAATACTTGAATCAGATTTTTATTGGCCCGCGTTATTCAAAGACGCTAACAAGTATGTGACTTCTTGCGACAAATGCCAACGGACAGGTAACCTCTCCAAACGTGATGAAATGCCTCAAAACTATATGCTTTCATGTGAAATATTTGACGTTTGGGGTATCAACTTCATGGGTCCATTCCCTAGTTCATTTGGGAATAACTACATCTTAGTAGCAGTTGATTATATGTCCAAATGGGTAGAAGCCCAAGCTCTACCTACTAATGATGCTAGAGTAGTAGTATGTTTCCTTAAGAAACTCTTCTCGAGATTCGAAACACCTAGAGCAATTATCAGTAACAGGGGCACTCATTTTTGTAACACCCAATTTGAGAAAACCCTTAAGAAATACAGAGTTCATAACAGAACAGCCACCCCATACCATCCTCAAACTAGTGGACAAGTCGAAGTGGCAAATCGAGAAATCAAACGAATTCTTGAAAAGACAGTAGAATCAAACAGGAAAGATTGGACGATGAAAGTAGATGATGCTTTATGGGCCTATAGAACTCGTTTATGGAAAAAGTTGTCATCTACCATTCGAACTAGAGTACAAAGCTTTTTGGGCTATTAAATTTCTAAACCTTGATCCTAAACTTGCAGGTCAAAACAGGTTGATGCAGTTGAACGAGTTAGATGAGTGGCGAGCCAATGCATACAAAAATTCACAACTATACAAGGAAGCAACAAAACGGCGCCATGACGCTTGTTTGAAGCAGCAAAAGCAATTCGAAGTCAGAGATTTTGTCTTTCTCTATAATTCGAGACTCAAATTGTTTCCTGGGAAACTTAAATCATGGTGGTCAGGACCTTTCGTAGTTCAATCTGTTTTTCCATATGGCACAGTAGAGGTAAGTCACCCATCACAAGGAACTTTCAAGGTAAACGGTCATCGTCTCAAACTTTATAACGGCGAGAATTTTAAGGACAATGGAGAGAAGCTACAACTCTACGAACCCCCCTGAATACACCAAAAAGGGAAAGTCAAGCTGAGACTATAAACAAGTGCTTCTCGGGAGGCAACTCGAGTACTAACAGTTTACATTTATTTAAATTTCATTAAAATTTTAAAATTTTTAATATTTAGACCACTAACCGAATCTTTGAACACAGGTCTACCAAATCCACACGACTATCCACACGGGCTTGTCGTAGGTAGTGTCTGTAACACGAGAATAGACATGGTCGTACGATACGGTCGTGTGAAAACAGAGTAGAAGATTTCCCCAAAATACAGGCTGCAATAAATCACCACGCCGTGCGACATGGCCGTGGGCAAGCCTGCCAAATTGACACGGTTGAGTGACACGCCCGTGTCTAGCAGCCGTGGTCGAACCTGTTAAATTACCACGGGCATGGGCCTACAAACACGGGCATGTCTTAAGGCCGTGTAACGAACTTCCAATTCGCGACAAACACGGGCTAGACACGAACCACACGGGCGTGTGAGATGGCCGTGCCACTTACAAAATTAGATTATTTCTCTTATTCTTACTTTTATTCTTAGTTATTTTTAAATGATTCCCATTTTATTTTTTTAATGCGGCTTATCCTTATAATTACTATCGATTATTTCTTCCTCGAGAATCATGCCTTACGTCCAACTCTATTGTCAATCCTCGCCGCCAAACTAGGAGTTCATTCATTAAACACTCGGGAAGTCTCACTTCTCTCCTATCTTATGATTTTATATTTTTCTATATATCTATCTTTGTTCATTAAGGGCAATGCACATCTTAAGTGTGGGGGGTAATCATTTCATTATCTGAAAAATCTCTGTCTATTGTTTTATTCTCTTGTAAATTTATCATATCATATTTAGGATGAATTTTGATTGACTTATGATTTTTATTGATATATCTTGAATTAAAACATAGGCATTCATGCATTGATTATTTAAACTTTAAGACATTAGAAAATTAACCATGATAAGTTGATTTTTAAGAATTTAAAATTTTAAGTTGTTTCCCAAGTTTAGGTATTATCTTGAATTGAATTCCACAGTTTAAACATAAAAAGCCATAATTTTTGTGAGATTTTGAGCCTTCAAGAGCATCTATTAATTCTTTCATGCTCACTTTTATTATTGCTTTGAGAGTGTCAATATCGAATTGTTACTCTAGAACTTGCTTGATTATGCATGTCAAGACCACACCATTTGATTTGATATATCAAGATGATAGAGGCACTTAGGATTAACCCACTCATGCCATGAAAAGCCTACCTCCACAATTAACCCTTAGTAAAACCCTTTGAGCCAAACAAGCCATTCCTTGTATTACCCTTAATATTAACCCTTAACCCATTATTGTTTAAATCCCTTAATTAATTTGATCCTATTTTTGTCGAGAGTTGATTTAAATAAATTTCTTAGCTATGTCTCGTTCTTAATAGTAATCTATGTTATTTGACTTGTTCTAAAAAAACATAGGTATACATTTTAGTAGTGAGCTTTGGTTTGTGAGCTTGTGATTCAAATTCCATAGTCATAGAAGAAGCTTTATTATGTACGCAAGTAATGATTAAATATTTTTCTAGTTAAGTAATTTTTCAAGTCAATCTCAATTCTAACCTTTTCGTTCAGACCACACCCCCTAACCAAGCCTCGTTACAACCCTTTAAAGACCTTTTGATTGATGTATCATCTCAATTAATAGTGGTAGAGATTTGATTTTCATGAAAGCCTATGGTAATAACTTTTCATGTTGACTGATGAGTGCTGATTTCATTTTCCTTAAACACTATGAGTGATTTGAGTGAATCTTTAGTGAGGATGTTAAACTCAGTGAGATTTCGAATCGATGATAACTACTTAGATGAAGGGAAATGCCTAAGTTTTTCATGATTAAATACTCAACTTGGAATGTTTGAAGCTTTAATGTTCTTTTAGTTGAATTCTCAATATATGATTCCTTATGGATTTAGTTTGAGATATTATAGATAGGAATTATAAGTTAAGAAAAAGGAATTCTTAATTATGAAGAAAGGACTTTGCTTGAGGACAAGTAAACACTTAAGTGTGGGGGTATTTGATAAACCGTAATTTATACATATTTTTATCCCTCGCTTAACACGTTATTGAATGATTTCTCCTTAGATTTGGTGAATTTGATGCTTCTAATCCTTTAATTTCATGTTTTATACTTAGGTGAGTATATGAGGATGAAAAAAACGAGAAACGGGCCAAAAACAGAGAAAATGGGCCTTCAAGGGAAAACAACACGGCCTGGACTTCCTCACACGAGCAGAACACACGCCCGTGCCAATCTAATAGGCTCGACCACTGCCCAAATCGACCTCAGCACGGGCGTGTTGATATCTTAGCCTCGACCACGGCCTGAAGTACTCTCACACGGCCATGTCACACGGGCGTGTCCCTACTAAACCCTAGCTAAGTTCCATTCGGAAAAGAGCAAGTTTTAGGGCTTTTAGGCATTCTAAAGCCTATTTAAACACCCTAGAGGAAGACTAAAAGGGAGGCGGAGAATAGGGAGTAAAGAATTACTCCAATGAAGCCGATTGATCCATCTCAGAAGCTGGATTCATCATCAAGACTGAAGATTTCTCCTTAATTTCCCTTCAGGAGTTTTGGGTTTTCTTTATGTTTTGTATTCTTTATTATTCTGAGATGTTTTCTTATTTAGTTATGAACTAAAACCCCTAAATACCTAAGGGGAATGAAACTTAAGATGAATCTTGTTATTATTTTCTGAATCGTATGATAAATATTTGACTTGTTCTAATTATGTGTTCTTAATTCTTATTTTGGTATTTCAGGATATCACTTCAAGTTAATGCTCTTAATGGGAGGATGAATAGTCCCTGGCTAAGAGTGACTTTGTCATAATTAAGCAGAGTTGATTGCACGCCTAGAGATAGGGTGACAAGATTTTACCAGATTAAGGTGAAACCTAATAAGGGAATCCATAGATCGAGTTAGTGCAACCCTAGGGTGTTAATTAGAGAAAATTCTCGGTTATTCAACCTAGGGATTAGACGTTATTAGTCTTGAATAGGGATAGTAACATAACTTTAGGATTTCTATAGAACAAGTTAAATGAATAAAATCATCCGGTTTGGAGCGAATAACAAGTAAAAGTTTTGGTGGATTTTTCCTTATGTATTTTCCTAAATCAATCATTTTTCCCAAAGTAATTTCCCAATTCTATTTTTTGCAACTTCTTAGTTTAATTAATTAGTTAGTTAAAACAAACCCCCTTTATTTCTTAGGCTAGATAATAAAAGACAGTCATTACTAGTACTTTTAGTCCTTTGGGTTCGATAATCCGGTCTTGCTAAAGCTATATACTACGATGTTTTCGATAGGTACACTTGCCTACGTTGTGATAATAGTTAATTTCAAGAATGATTAATTATAAATTTATAAAACTTATCACGGAAAATCACGACACCATGTGATACCTCTATATTTGTAAGTTCAAACGTTCTACAATGGTATGAATCCTCTACAAGGCAGGATGATTGACATGCGGTATTGGTGGAACCATCAACAACAAAACACGAAGGAGGCTTACGAATTTATTAAGGAGATGTCCTTTGAATAACTATCATGAGCAAGTCATGAGGACCAAGCCAGACCAAAGCAGAGGGCATTTATAACGTCGGCTCGATTACTATCTTTGTCCAAATCGGTATAACTTCTAAATAAAAAGATTGATGGTTTACTTGGTTCTCACGCGAGTTCACCCGATAATGCAATGTGAAGCGAGTGGAGGTGGATCGAGTAATCAACATATCAACCCTATAGCCACAACATGGAGAAACGAGCAATTAAATTATTTGGGTAATAATCCTCGATCTCAAAATAATCCCTTACAACAATACCTATAACGAGTTGGAGGAATCACCCAAACTTCTCATGGGGAAGTCAAGGAAATCGAGAGACCACCACCACCCTCGGTCTTCCAACAACCACCTTACCAACAAGAAAAAGCCGAACCTCGAGGAGATCTTTGTCCATATTTATCGCGATTGTCGAAAACTCGTTTCGAATCACTGAGACAACACTTAAAAATCAACAAGCATCAATCCAAGGGCTTGAAACTCGGATAAATTTGTTTGTCCAAACTAATTTTTGAAAGATCATTAGAAGGGTTACCTAGTAATACCAAACCAAATCCTAAAAAAGAGCATGTGAAAGCGATTACACTAAGGAGTGGGAAAATGTTAGTGAATGAAAAGAAGCTAACACGAAGGAAGCAAGTGATAAGTGAAAAGAAGGAGGAAAGACCGAAAATATTGACAAACCCGAGTGCCACAAGAATATAACCACCGGTTCCATACCAAGCCAAAGTTGAAAAGGACTGCATGGATGCACAATTCGGTAAGTTTCTTGAACTTTTAAGCAATTACATTTCAACTTACCTTTTGTTGAAGCTATCTGCGGATGCATACATATGCAAAAATTTTGAAAGAGCTTCTAACAAATAAAAGAAAGTTTAAGGATTTATCTCACGGTGGAACTCAACAGAGAGAGTGCTTTCGACCATACTCAAAAATAAACTACCATTAAGTGAAAGATCCGGGGAAGTTTTACTATTCCTTGCTTAATTGGTAGTTTGAATGTTGAGAAAGCACTAGGCGATTTAGGCGCTAGCATTAATTTAATGCCATATAAAATGTTCAAACAACTCGATCTTGGGGAACCTAAACCCACTAGGATGAGTATTCAACTAGTAGATAGATCGTTAAATATCCTAGGGTATTATAGAAGACATACTTGTGAAAGTAGATAAATTCATATTCAGGTAGAATTTGTTGTGCTTGACATGGACGAAGATGTGGAAGTGCCTTTAATCTTAGAGGCGTCCATTTTTAGCCTTTGCTAGGGTTGTAATTGATGTGGATGACTGACAAATTGGTACTTAGAGTAGGTGATGAAGAAATTATCTTTAAAATTTATGACGCTATGAGATTCTCTGAGAGAACAGGATGATTCACGCTATTTTATTGATCCTATTGATCATGCTACTCAAGATTCTTTTCAGAAATTATCTTTGCCAAGACACTGACGGAATCAGTATGTAGCTCAAGGAGAGGAGGCGGATGATGAATCAACGAACATCCCTCAAGACAAATAGAGTATGAGGGTATCAAGATAAACGATAAACTTAAGCAAAACCCTCTATTGAAGAGCCTCCCAAATTGGAACTTAAACAATTGCTAAATCACTTAGAATATGCATATCTTGGAAATAATTCTACATTACACGGTGATTATTGCTTGTAACTTTGCAACCCAAGAAAAAAGAAAGAATTAATCCAAGTATTAAAAAGAACATAAAAGGCTATAGCTTGGAAAATTTTTGACATTAAAAAGAATCAACCCCTCTTTTTGCACACATAAAATTTTAATGGAAGATGAATATAAGCCATGCGTGTGAGGCTCAAAAATGAGTGAACCCTAATATGAAAGAAGTCGTTAAGGTAGAGGTAATTAAACTTAGATGCGGGGAATTATTTATCCTATTTCGGCCGGTTCTTGGGTAAGCCACATGCGAGGTTGTTCCTAAGAAAGGAGGCATGACGATTGTGACCAATGAGAAGAATGAATTAATCCCGAGCAAAAACGATCACAAGTTGGAGAGTTTGTATTAACTATAGGAAGCTGAATGATGCCACAAGAAAAGATCACTTTCCCTTACCATTCATTGACCAAATGTTGGAAAGATTATCAGGGAACATGTATTCTTGTTTTTAAGAGATGATTCTCTAGCTACTTTGAAATCCCAATAGCTCACGAAGATCAAGAAAAAAACATTCACATGCCCATATCGTCACGTTCACTTATCATAGAATGCCTTTTGGATTATGTAATGCTCCTGCCACTTTTTTTATTTGTATGATGACCATCTTTGACGAACTCGTGGAAGATATCATGGAGATATTTATGTGCTAGCAAGACGATTCTTGTCCTTCTCCTTTTGTTCGCTTCATATTGAATACCTCATTCTCTTCTTCTCTCCTATTGTCATCTTTCCATCTTAATACTTTAATAAGAAAGCTACTAAATCTATACCTCTCCGGGCTTGAAACTTGTTTTTGACTTTTGCAAGTGTTCTATATGATTTTGGGGTACTTTGGTTTGTAGACATTGCGAATTTTCTAGCCACTAACATTATCCCAAAAGGGTTAACACACCAGCAAAAGAAGCGATTCTTTAGTGATGTGAAAAACTACTTTTGGGACGACCCTTTTCTTTTTTGCATATGTGCAGATCAAGCAATTCGAAGATGTGTTACAAGGTCAGAAACATCAAAGATACTGGAACATTGCCACTCAGGACCGACTGGAGGACACTATAGTGGAACTAGGACCGCGCATAAAATACTTGAATCAGATTTTTATTGGCCCGCGTTATTCAAAGACGCTAACAAGTATGTGACTTCTTGCGACAAATGCCAACGGACAGGTAACCTCTCCAAACGTGATGAAATGCCTCAAAACTATATGCTTTCATGTGAAATATTTGACGTTTGGGGTATCAACTTCATGGGTCCATTCCCTAGTTCATTTGGGAATAACTACATCTTAGTAGCAGTTGATTATATGTCCAAATGGGTAGAAGCCCAAGCTCTACCTACTAATGATGCTAGAGTAGTAGTATGTTTCCTTAAGAAACTCTTCTCGAGATTCGAAACACCTAGAGCAATTATCAGTAACAGGGGCACTCATTTTTGTAACACCCAATTTGAGAAAACCCTTAAGAAATCTGAGTTCATATGTGACAGCCACCCACCCCATACCATCCTCAAACTAGTGGACAAGTCGAAGTGGCAAATCGAGAAATCAAGCGAATTCTTGAAAAGACAGTAGAATCAAACAGGAAAGATTGGACGATGAAAGTAGATGATGCTTTATGGGCCTATAGAACTTCGTTTATGGAAAAAGTTGTCATCTACCATTTGAACTAGAGTACAAAGCTTTTTGGGCTATTAAATTTCTAAACCTTGATCCTAAACTTGCGAGGTCAAAGCAGGTTGATGCGATTGAGCGAGTTAGATGAGTGGCGAGCCAATGCATACAAAAATTCACAACTATACAAGGAAGCAACAAAGCGAGCGCCATGGCGCTTGTTTGAAGCAAAGCAAAAGCAATTCGAAGTCGAGATTTTGTCTTTCTCTATAATTCGAGACTCAAATTGTTTCCTGGGAAACTTAAATCATGGTGGTCAGGACCTTTCGTAGTTCAATCTGTTTTTCCATATGGCACAGTAGAGGTAAGTCACCCATCACAAGGAACTTTCAAGGTAAACGGTCATCGTCTCAAACTTTATAATGGCGAGAATTTTAAGGACAATGGAGAGAAGCTACAACTCTACGAACCCCCCTGAATACACCAAAAAGGGAAAGTCAAGCTGAGACTATAAACAAGTGCTTCTCGGGAGGCAACTCGAGTACTAACAGTTTACATTTATTTAAATTTCATTAAAATTTTAAAATTTTTAATATTTAGACCACTAACCGAATCTTTGAACACAGGTCTACCAAATCCACACGACTATCCACACGGGCTTATCGTAGGTAGTGTCTGTAACACGAGAATAGACATGGTAAATGCGATGCGGTCGTGTGAAAGCAGTAGAAGATTTCCCCAAAATACAGGCCGCAATAAATCACCACGCCGTGCGACATGGCCGTGGGCAAGCATGCCAAATTGACACGGTTGAGTGACACGCCCGTGTCTAGCAGCCGTGGTCGAACCTGTTAAATTACCACGGGCATGGGCCTACAAACACGGGCATGTCTTAAGGCCGTGTAACGAACTTCCAATTCGCGACAAACACGGGCTAGACACGAACCACACGGGCGTGTGAGATGGCCGTGCCACTTACAAAATTAGATTATTTCTCTTATTCTTACTTTTATTCTTAGTTATTTTTAAATGATTCCCATTTTATTTTTTTAATGCGGCTTATCCTTATAATTACTATCAGATTATTTCTTCCTCAGAATCATGCCTTACGTCCAGCTCTATTGTCAATCCTCGCTTTCGCCAAACTAGGGAGTTCATTCATTAAACACTCAGGAAGTCTCACTTCTCTCCCTATCTTATGATTTTATATTTTTCTATATATCTATCTTTGTTCATTAAGGGCAATGCACATCTTAAGTGTGGGGGGTAATCATTTCATTATCTGAAAAATCTCTGTCTATTGTTTTATTCTCTTGTAAATTTATCATATCATATTTAGGATGAATTTTGATTGACTTATGATTTTTATTGATATATCTTGAATTAAAACATAGGCATTCATGCATTGATTATTTAAACTTTAAGACATTAGAAAATTAACCATGATAAGTTGATTTTTAAGAATTTAAAATTTTAAGTTGTTTCCCCAAGTTTAGGTATTATCTTGAATTGAATTCCACAGGTTTAAACATAAAAAAGCCATAATTTTTGTGAGATTTTGAGCCTTCAAGAGCATCTATTAATTCTTTCATGCTCACTTTTATTATTGCTTTGAGAGTGTCAATATCGAATTGTTACTCTAGAACTTGCTTGATTATGCATGTCAAGACCACACCATTTGATTTGATATATCAAGATGATAGAGGCACTTAGGATTAACCCACTCATGCCATGAAAAGCCTACCTCCACAATTAACCCTTAGTAAAACCCTTTGAGCCAAACAAGCCATTCCTTGTATTACCCTTAATATTAACCCTTAACCCATTATTGTTTAAATCCCCTTAATTAATTTGATCCCTATTTTTGTCGAGAGTTGATTTAAATAAATTTCTTAGCTATGTCTCGTTCTTAATAGTAATCTATGTTATTTGACTTGTTCTAAAAAAAACATAGGTATACATTTTAGTAGTGAGCTTTGGTTTGTGAGCTTCAGTATTCAAATTCCATAGTCATAGAAGAAGCTTTATTGTACGCAAGTAATGATTAAATATTTTTCTAGTTAAGTAATTTTTCAAGTCAATCTCAATTCTAACCTTTTCGTTCAGACCACACCCCCTAACCAAGCCTCGTTACAACCCTTTAAAGACCTTTTGATTGATGTATCATCTCAATTAATAGTGGTAGAGATTTGATTTTCATGAAAGCCTATGGTAATAACTTTTCATGTTGGTGATGAGTCTTGATTTCATTTTCCTTAAACACTATGAGTGATTTGAGTGAATCTTTAGTGAGGATGTTAAACTCGGTGAGATTTGAATCGATGATAACTACTTAGATGAAGGGAAATGCCTAAGTTTTCATGATTAAATACTCAACTTGGAATGTTTGAAGCTTTAATGTTCTTTTAGTTGAATTCTCAATATATGATTCCTTATGGATTTAGTTTGAGATATTATAGATAGGAATTATAAGTTAAGAAAAAGGAATTCTTAATTATGAAGAAAGGACTTTGCTTGAGGACAAGTAAACACTTAAGTGTGGGGGTATTTGATAAACCGTAATTTATACATATTTTTATCCCTCGCTTAACACGTTATTGAATGATTTCTCCTTAGATTTGGTGAATTTGATGCTTCTAATCCTTTAATTTCATGTTTTATACTTAGGTGAGTATATGAGGATGAAAAAAAGCAGAAACGGGCCAAAAGCAGAGAAAATGGGCCTTCAAGGAAAAAACAACGGCTGGACTTCCACACTGAGCGCAGAACACTGCGCCCGTGCCAATCTAATAGGCTCGACCACTGCCCAAATCGACCTCAGCACGGGCGTGTTGATATCTTAGCCTCGACCACGGCCTGAAGTACTCTCACACGGCCATGTCACACGGGCGTGTCCCTACTAAACCCTAGCTAAGTTCCATTCGGAAAAGAGCAAGTTTTAGGGCTTTTAGGCATTCTAAAGCCTATTTAAACACCCTAGAGGAAGACTAAAAGGGAGGCGGAGAATAGGGAGTAAAGAATTACTCCAATGAAGCCGATTGATCCATCTCAGAAGCTGGATTCATCATCAAGACTGAAGATTTCTCCTTAATTTCCCTTCAGGAGTTTTGGGTTTTCTTTATGTTTTGTATTCTTTATTATTCTGAGATGTTTTCTTATTTAGTTATGAACTAAAACCCCTAAATACCTAAGGGGAATGAAACTTAAGATGAATCTTGTTATTATTTTCTGAATCGTATGATAAATATTTGACTTGTTCTAATTATGTGTTCTTAATTCTTATTTTGGTATTTCAGGATATCACTTCAAGTTAATGCTCTTAATGGGAGGATGAATAGTCCCTGGCTAAGAGTGACTTTGTCATAATTAAGCAGAGTTGATTGCACGCCTAGAGATAGGGTGACAAGATTTTACCAGATTAAGGTGAAACCTAATAAGGGAATCCATAGATCGAGTTAGTGCAACCCTAGGGTGTTAATTAGAGAAAATTCTCGGTTATTCAACCTAGGGATTAGACGTTATTAGTCTTGAATAGGGATAGTAACATAACTTAGGGATTTCTACAGAACAAGTTAAATGAATAAATCGTCCGGTTTGGAGCCAGAATAACAAGTAAAAGTTTTGGTGGATTTTTCCTTATGTATTTTCCTAAATCAATCATTTTTCCCAAAAGTAATTTCCCAATTCTATTTTTTGCAACTTCTTAGTTTAATTAATTAGTTAGTTAAAACAAACCCCTTTATTTCTTAGGCTAGATAATAAAAGGACAGTCATTACTAGTACTTTTAGTCCTTTGGGTTCGACAATCCGGTCTTGCTAAAGCTATACTACTGTTCGATAGGTACACTTGCCTACGTTGTGATAATAGTTAATTTCAAGAATGATTAATTATAAATTTATAAAACTTATCACGGAAAATCACGATCAGTAATCGAGTATGACATTTTTACATACACGTATACTATTATGACATGACATATTGAATGGGGATGGGCTCATTATATTTGGAGGAAGTGTATTGTACTGGCAGCTCTGCTGCAATTTTTGCTTAGTGCCCCAACCGGTGCTATTTTTGGTGTGTAGGGATGGGTGGGTTGATTTTATCCCCACATGGTGTGTAGGGCTAGACGAAGTGGTGTGTAGAGGCTGATTGGGTAGGATTTCTAACTGCATATATGTACTATTGCTGAACTGGGCTAAGGCCCATACTGGTTCTGATTCTGAAATGGGCTAAGGCCCACTCTGATACTATTACTGTCTTGGGCTAAGACCCTAACTAAAATCGAACTGTTACTGATATGGGCTTAGGCCCAGACTATTTTTGCTCACTGTATGTTTGACTGTTTGCTTATTAAGGGATTACACACTGAGTTTTTGAAAACTCACCCTTCTTCTTATCTGCGCAGGTAATCCTTAGGCGGATCGGTGCTGCGAGGGACTCGGAGGTGGCCACACAACTGCACAGACTTCCTTATTGGATTTTTAAATTATAAGTAATTTGATTTGGGTATTTGTTTTTGTGATAAGGCCTCTCTAAATTTATTAATTTTTAATTTGGGGTTTTATTTGATTTGGTTTATAACTGCTAGTGATAGGAAAATGCGAGTTTCCAAGAGAAATAATGTTTTTACAAGGTAAACGTAAGTACGCAACTATTTTAAAAAGCTTCCACTATAAAATGATATTTTTGGAAATGAATAATGACTTTTAAGTAAATACCCTTTTGATTGGATCGCAAGTTTTAATTGAACGACTCGTTTTATAAATCATCATTTAGATTACACAACAAAGGTAAACATGGAAAGGGTTTTCAACGACAACACACTTTACGAAAAACACTTCAATGTGGCAACGCCAGATTCGGCCATAACGTCCCGGCAGGGTTTGGGGTGTTATAGTTCGCCAATTTATTATTGCAACTCCACTTAAGCAATTCGCTGATTGACGACTAAAACTATCATTTTTAAAACTCACTTATTTACAATCATAGCTTCAGTACATTGATCTACAATCATGAACATTTCTTGGCTCAAAAGGAATGTAAATTTTCCAAACCAATTTTAAGCATGGCTAGAAATGATTTTCAACTAACTACTTCTGACCTTTCTGCCCTTCAGAACAAGTTAGATGTTATGATGAATATAGGCGTGTTGAGAAAGAACTCAAAAGTAACCCTGAAAGAATGAGGATAGAGGAATGAATTTCCTTTCATTGTCTTTGTTAGGCTAATGCTACTTCTCTTCACCATACGTCTGAAATGAGGCTTGAAATGGATTGATCTACTAAAAAAAACAAGGATCTTTCTGAAAAAACTTCAGCTGATTTAGAATCATGACCTTCTACTTATAGGATTTTACGAATCTCACAGTCTGCAGATTTACGATAACAACTGTCATTTTTAAAGCTCGCTGATTTATGATCACGGCTTCAGTTTATAGATTTACAATCATGAACACTACATCAAAAGTTCGTCGATTTAAGATCACAACTCAACATAAACAATTCGATGATTTACGATCACAATTTCGATTTATTGATTTACAATCATTAGCACTTATTAATTCACAAAGAATATAATTTTGTTTAACTAGTTCCATGCATGGCCAGAGATAATTTTCAACTAGCTAATTCTGACCTCTCTACCTTTTAGAGCAAGTTATATGCTAGAGATGATGAATATAGGCGTGTTGACCTTGAAAGAATGAGGAAAGAGTATTCAATTTTTTTATATTGTTTTTGTGAGGCTGAAGCTACTTATCTTATCCGTACGTCTGAAATGAGGCTTGAAATGGATCGATTTGCTCAAAAAAAAAAAGAACCTACTTAAAAGCTTTAGCTGATTGATGATCACGGCTTTCTACTTACAGGATTTTACGAATCTCACAGTTTGCTGATTTACGATCAAAATTGTCATTTTAAAAGCTTTCTAATTTACGATCATGAACACTTTCTTAAGAGATCGCCCATTTATGTTCACAAATCCACTTAAACAGGTCGCTAATTTTCGACCACAACTGTAATTTTTAAAGCTCGTTGATTTACAATCACGGCTTCAGTTAATTGATTTACGATTATGAACACTTCTTGGTTCATAAGGAATGTATATTTGCTGAACCAATTTCAAGCGTGGCCAGATATGATTTTCAACTAGCTAATTCTGACCTCTCTGCCCTTTAAAGTAAGTTAGAAGTTAGAGATGATGAAAATAAGCATGTTGAGGAAGAACTCAAAACTAACCTTTAAAGAAGAAGGATAGAGGAATCAATTTTGTTACATTGTCTTTGTGAGGCTAAAGCTACTTCTCTTCACTGTACGTTTGAAACGAGGCTTGTAATGGATCGATATGTTTAAAAAAAGGAACTTTCCCAAAAGCATCAACTGATTTACAATCATGACCTTCTACTAACAAGATTTTACGAATCTAATGGTCGGTTGATTTATGATCACAACTGTCATTTTTAAAGCTCGTTAATTTAATATTATGGCTTCAATTCATTGCGTTATGATCATGAACACTTCATTAAGAGTTTTTCGATTTACAATCGCAACTCCACTTAATCAGTTAGCTTAATTACGATCATAACAATAAATTTTAAAGCTCGCTGATTTACGATCACAACTTCAATTCATTGATTAACAATCATGAACACTTCTTGGTTCACAAAGAATTTAAATTTGTTAAACTAGTTCCAAGCATGACCAGAAATGATTTCCAACGAGTTAATTCTAACCTCTCTACCCTCCTAAGCAAGTTATATACTAGAGATGATAAATATAGGCATGTTGAGGAAAAACTTAAAACTGACCTTGAAAGAAGAAGGACAGAGGAATCAATTTTGTTACATTATGTTTTTTAGGCTGAAGCTACTTCTCTTAACCATACTTCTAAAATGAGGCTTGAAGTGGATCGATCTGCTAAAAAAAGAAACTTTCTGAAAAGCTTTAATTGATTTATGATAACGACCTTCTACTTACAAGATTTTATAAATCTCACGGTCCGCGTATTTACAATTACAACTGTCATTTTAAAGCTTGCTTATTTAATATCACAGCTTCAATTCACTAATTTACAATCATGAACACTTCATTAAGAGTTTGTCGATTTACAATTGCAACTCCACGTAAACAGTTTGCTGATTTACGATCACAACTATCATTTTTAAAGCTCACTGATTTATGATCATGAACACTTCTTGATTTTCAAGAAATGTAAATTTTTTGAACTAGTTCCAAGCATGGCTATTGATGATTTTCAAATTCTAATTTTGAACAACTCAAAACTGATCTTGAAATAAGAAGGATAGAGGAATCAATTTCGTTATATTGCTTTTGTGACGCTGAAGCTACTTCACCTTACCGTACAACTGAAACAAGGCTTAAGATGGTTCGATTTGCTAAAAAAATGAGGAACTTTATGAAAAGTGTCAAGTTATTTACGATCATGACCTTCTACTTACAGGATTTTACGAATCCTCTGTTAATTTACTATTACAACTATCATTTTTAAAGCTCACTGATTTAAGACCATGGATTCAATTCATTGATTTATGATCTTGAAAACTTTATTAAGAGTTCGCCGATTTACAATTGAAACTCCACCTAAGGAGTTCACTGATTTATATTCACAACAGTCATTTTTAAAGCTCGCTAATTTACAACCACTGCTTCAGTTCATTGATTTACGATCATGAACACTTCATTCAGTGTTCGTCAATTTATGATCACATCTCCACTTAATCAGTTCACTAATTTACAGTCGCAACTGTCATTTTTAAACCTCGCTAATTTACAATCACGGCTTCAGTTCATTGATTTATGATTATAAACGCTTCTTGGTTTACAAGGAACGTAAAATTTATGCTAGAGATTATTTTTAACTAGCTAATTCTGACCTCTCTACACTTCAGAACAAGTTATATGCTAGAGATGATAAATATGGCATATGAGAAATAACTCAAAACTGACTTGGAAAGGAGGATAAAGGAATCAATTTTGTTACATTGTCTTTGTGAGGCTGAAGCTACTTCTTATCACGGTACGTCTAAAATGAGGCTTGAAATGAATTGATCTGTTAAAAAAAATAAGGAACTTTACAAAAAGCTTCAATTAATTTATAATCACGACCTTCTACTTACAGGATTTTATGAATCTCACTGTCCGCTGATTTACGATCACGACTTTAGTTCATTGATGTTTGATCACAACTTTAGTTTGCTGATTTAGGATCACAACTGTCATTTTTAAAGCTCACTGATTTATGATCACAACTTCAATTTATTAATTTACGAATTAATTTACGATCATGAATACTTAATTAAGAGTTCCCATATTTACGATCGCAACTCCATTTAAATTGTTCTTTGATTTACTATCACAACTGTCATTTTTCAAGCCCGCTAATTTATAGCCATGGCTCCATTTATTGTATTTACTATCTTGAACACTTTATTAACATTTTTTCAATTTATAATCACCATTCTAATTAAACAATTCGCTAATTCACGATCACAACTGTCATTTTTAAAGCTTGCTAATTTACAATCACGGCTTTACATCATTGATTTGCGATCATGAAAACTTCTTAATTCACAAGGAATGTAACTTTCCTAAACTAATTCTAAGTATGGCCAAAGATCATTTTCAAATAGTTAATTCTGACCTCTCTGCACTTCAGAACAAGTTAGATGTTAGAGATAATTAAAATAGATGTGTTGAGGAAGAACTCAAAACTAATCCTAAAAGAAAGAGGATAGAGCAATCAATTTTGTTACATTGTCTTTGTGAGGCTAAAGCTACTTCTCTTCACCGTACATCTGAAATGAGGCTTTAAATGGATCGATTTGCTCAAAAAAAAAGAAACTTTTTAAAAAGCTTCAGCTGATTTTCGATCACGACCTTCTACTTATAGGATTTTACGAATCTCACCATCCGTTAATTTATGATCACGACTTAAGTTCATTGATTTACGATAATGAACACAACTTTAAAAGTTCGCCAATTTATGATTGCAACTCCACTTAAGTAGTTCACTAATTTATGATCACAACTCTCATTTTAAAGGCTCGCTGATTTACATTCACGGCTTCAATTTATTGATTTATGATCATGAACACTTCCTGTTTCACAAGAAATGTAAATTTGTTGAACTAGTTCTAAGTGTGGCCAGAGATGCTTTCAACTAGCTAATTTTGACCTCATTGCCCTTCAGAGCAAATTAGATGCTAGAGATTATGAATATAGGCGTGTTGAGGAAGAACTCAATACTGACATTCAAAAGAAAGATGACAAAGGAATCAATTTTGTTACGTTGTTTTTATGAGACTGAAGTTATTTCTCTAACCGTGCGTTTGGAATGAGGCTTGCAACGGATCAATATGATAAGAAAAACAATAAACTTTCTGAAAAGCTTTAACTGATCTATGATCACGACCTTTTACTTACAGAATTTTGCGAATCTCATAGTTTGCTAATTTACGATCAAAACTATAATTTTTAAAGCTCGTTCATTTACTATCATAGGTTCAATTCATTGATTTACGATAATGAACACTTAGTTAAGAGTTCTCTGATTTATAATCACAACTCCACTTAAACAATTCGTTAATTTAGGATCACAACCATCATTTTTAAAACTCACTGATTTATGATTATAGCTTCAGTTTATTGATTTATGATCATGGACACTTCATTAAGAGTTCACTGATTTATGATCGCAACTCCATTTAAACATTCGCTGATTTACTATCACAACTATCATTTTTAAAGCCTATTGATTTACAGTCATGGCTTCATTTCTTTGATTTTCAATCTTTAACACATCATTAAGAGTTTGTTGATTTGCAATCGCCACTCTAATTAAACAGTTTGTTGGTTTTTCAAGCTCGTTGATTTCCAGTCACAGCTTCAATTCATTAATTTACGATCAAGATCACTTCTGTTCACAAGGAATGTAAATTTGCTAATGCAGTTCCAAGCGTGGTTAGTGATGATTTTCAAATAGCTATTTCTGACCTCTTTTCACTTTAAAACAAGTTAAGTGCTAAAGATGATGAATATAGACGTGTAGAGGAAGAACTCAAAACTAATCTTGAAAGAAGGAGGATAGAGGAATTAATTTTGTTACATTGTCTTTCTGAGGCTTAAGCTGCTTCTATTCACTGTACATCTGAAATGAGGCTTGAAATGGATCGATCTAATAAAAAAACAAGGAATTTCTAAAAAGCTTCAGTTGACTTACCATCATAACCTTCTACTTATAAGATTTTACTAATCTTACGGTCCACTGATTTATGATTAAAACTGTCATTTTTAAAGCTAGCTTATTTATAATTATGGTTTCAGTTCATTAATTTACGATCATGAACACTTCATTAAGAGTTCGACGATTTACAATCACAACTCTTCTTACATAGTTACGTGATTTACAATCACAACTGTTGTTTTTAAAGCTCGTTGATTTACTATCACAACTTCAGTTCATTAATTTACGATCAGGAACACTTCATTAAGAATTCATCAATTTACGATCACAACTCCACTTAAGTTGTTAGCTGATTTACGATCACAACTCTCATTTTTAAATCTTGTTAATTTATAATCACATCTTCAGTTCATTAATTTAAGATCATGAACACTTCTTGGTTCACAAGAATTGTAAATTTTCTGAGCTAGTTCTAACCATGGCCAGAGATCATTTTCAACTAGCTAATTCTGACCTCTCTAGCCTTCAAAGTAGGTTAGTTGCTAGAGATTATGAATATAAGCGTATTGAGAAAGAACTCAAAACTGACCTTGAAAGAATGAGGATAAAGGGATCAATTTTGTTACATTGTCTTTTGATCGTGATATTTCGTGATAAGTTTTATAAATTTATAATTAATCATTCTTGAAACTAACAATTATTACGATGTAGGAAAATGTACCTATCAAACAGTAGTATAGCTTTAGCAAGACCAGATTGTCGAACCCAAAGGACTAAAAGTACTGGTAATGACCGTCTTTTTATTATCTAGCCTAAGAATAAAGGGGTTTGTTTTAACTAACTAATTATCTAAACTAAGAAATTGCAGAAAATAGAATTGGGGAATTACTTTTGGGAAAAACGATTGATTTAGGAGAATACCTAAGGAAAAATCCACCTAGACTTTACTTGTTATTCTGGCTCCGAACCGGATGATTTATTCATTTAACTTGTTCCGTAGAGATCCCTAAGTTATGTTATTATCCCTATTCAAGACTAATAATGTCTAATCCCTAGGTTGAATAATTGAGACTTTTCTCTAATTAACACCCTAAGGTTGCATTAACTCGATCTATGGATCCCCTTATTAGGTTTCACCCTAATCCGGCAAAATCTTGTTACCCTATCTCTAGGCGCGCAATCAACTCCGCTTAATTATGACAAAGTCACTCTTAGCTAGGGACTATTCATCCTCTAACTAAGAGCATTAACTTGAATTCGATATCCTGAAATACCAAAACAAGAATTAGGTACACAAAATTAAGAACAAGTCAAATATTTATCATATGATTCAGAAAATAATAACATGATTCGTCTTAGGTTTCATCCCCCTTAGGTATTTAGGGGTTTTAGTTCATAACTAAATAAGAAAACATCTCAGAATAATAAAGAATACAAAACATAAATAAAACCCAAAACTCCTGAAGGGAAATTGAGGAGAGATCTTCAGTCTTGATGATGAATCCGACTTCTAAGATGGATCAATAGGCTTTAGAATTCCTCTAGGGTGTTTAAATAGGCTTTAGAATGCCTAAAAGCCCTAAAACTTGCCCTTTTCTGAATGGAACTTAGCTAGGGCTCGACAGGAACACGCCGGTGTGACACGCTCGTGTGCGAACACAACAGGACGTGGTTGAGCCTGTTAGATCAACAAGCCCATGCTGAGATTGATTTGGGCTATGGTCGAGCATGTTAGATTGGCACGGGCGTGTATTCTCCCCGTGTGAAGAAGTCCAGGCCGTGTTGTTTTCCCTTGTCGGCCCGTTTTCTCCGTTTTTGGCCGTTTCTCGTTCTTTTCGTCCTCCTATGCTCACCTAAGTATAAAATATGAAATTAAAGGATTAGGAGTATCAAATTTACCAAATCTAAGGAGAAATCATTCATAAACGTGTTAAGCGAGGGATAAAAATATGTATAAATTACAGTTTATCATCTTTGTGAGGCTAAAGCTACTTCTCGTCATTGTACGTCTGAAATGAGGCTAGAAATGGATTGATTTGCTAAAGAAAAACTAGGAACTTTCAGAAAAGGTTCAGTTAATTTACAATCACAACCTTTTTTACTTAGAAGATTTTACGAATCTCACAGTCTACTGATTTACGATCAAAACTGTCATTTTTAAAGCTCTTTGATTTACGATCACAGGTTCAATTCATTGATTTACAATCATGAACACTCTATTAAGAGTTCGTAGATTTACGATTGCAACTCCACTTAAACAGTTCGTTGATTTACGATCACAACTATCATTTTTAAAGCACATTGACTTAAATCACAGCTTCTGTTCATAGATTTATGATCTTGAACACTTCATTAAGAGTTCGTCAATTTATGACCACAACTACACTTAAATAGTTCGCTGATTTACGATCACAACTGTCATTTTTAAAGCTCACTAATTTACAATCACAGCTTTAGTTCATTAATTTAAGATCATGAACAATTCTTGGTTCATAGGGAATGTAAATTTGCTGAACTAGTTCTAAGCATGGCTAGAGATGATTTTCAACTAGCTATGTAACACCCTTAACAAGAATCTGTCGCTGAAACAGGGTTACAAAGCATTATCGGAGTTTATAAATCAAACAGACAGAAAATGCAAATGTTTCATATCACATAGCATTCATGTAAAAAACCAATCAAAATCATACATATTTTCCCTTAAACGAGCCCTCGAAGCCCAAATTACGCATTAGAAACAAATCGAGACTAAATCGATAACTCAAAAAAATTTTCAGAAACAATTAAAATTTTTAACATTATAGGGGTCAAACGATCGTGTGGCCAGGCCGTGTGACTCACACGACCATGAGACACACTCGTGTCTTAGGCTGTATGGGCATTCGAAATAGGGACACACTGTAATAGTCCAATTCGGTAAAATTGAAACAGCAGTTTCGGGACCACAAATCTGAGCCAAAAAATAAATTTTATTTTTATTTTATTATATGGTCTGTATTATGATAGACATGTCATGTGAAAATTTTGATAAGAAAATTTTATCAATTATGTGCTTAATTACGAGAAGGACCAAATCGCATAAAATGCAAAAATTAGATTCTAGTAGCTAGAAGGATCAAATAGCTATGGAATTCAAAACTTAAGGTCCTTATATGGTAATTAGACCATTAATAAAAAGTATGTAGATATCTTGGTGACTCATCCATGTAAATTTAGAAAAAGGGCAAGGACTAAAATGGAAAGTAAAAAATTTTAATTAACTAAAAGATGATAAAAAAAGAAATATCATTTTATTTTTATCATATTCTTCCCCAAAAATACATGGAAACCCTAGGAGAGACAAGAAACTTTCATGGCCAAATTGGGTAAGTTTCTTTGGCCCATTTTTAGTAATTTTGATATTTTTGAAATCGGGATAGCTTAATTTATCTATTTGAGGAATCAATTTGAGAAGTTATCAAAGTATGGAAAATGGGTCATGGATGTATATGCTAAAATTAGAAATTTATGGTAGAAAATAAATGGTTGTTGAGATATAAACAACTTTTACAAAGTGATTTTTGATAAAAACATGATTTAGGGACTAAAATGTCAAGTTATGAAATTGAAGAAAAATGCTAAATTTTTATGAATACATGTGCTATAAATTTTGTAATGGGATTTCGGTTAGGCTTGGAATAGGGAGTAAATTGCACAAATTTTATTTTCTGAGCCTAGGAACGAAATGGGAATTTATGGAAAGTTAGGGGTAAAATAGTAATTTTGCCTAGTATGAAAATTAAGTCCACTTGGATGTGAAATATGGAAAATTGATGTTGAATTTACTCGTATAGATCCGGATAGACCGAATTCGGAGCTAGAACGAGGAAAGAGGAAAATATCAGATTAGTAGATTTTACATTTGGTGTGTAGTTAGGCCATGTGTGTACATCGGTGTGTAGTTAGGCCATGTGTCCCCTGCACCCTAAATTTTGAGAAACAGAATGCTCAGAATTGAGCACACGGGCAGAGACACGGGTGTGTGTCCTGGCCGTGTGAAACCTGCACCTAATTTTGAATTGAATTAATTAACCACACGGCCAAGCACATTGGCGTGTGGCATGGTCGTATGCACAAGTCAGAGAGTTACACGAGGTCGAACACGGCCTGTAGCACAGGCATGTCCCTTGGACCACACAGACGTGTGAACCCTACACCTTGGAAAATTTTTGAAATGTCACAAAAAATTCTTAGAGTTCTCGATTAAGTCCCGACTCGATTCTAATGCTCGTATTGAGCCTCGAGGATCCAATTAAAGGATGTTTTAAATGATCGCGGTTAATGAAAAGTAATTTACATAAATTATTTGTAAAATGTTCTGAAAGTTTTGATAATGCTTTGAAACCCTATTCTGACGATGAATACGGGTTAGAAGTGTTGCACACATGGCCGTGTACTAGCCCGTGCCCGTGCCCGTGCCCGTGTGAGTATACTAACTTGAGTCAGCCAAGCCACACACCCGTGTGCTATGCTGTGTGAACATACTGATTTGCAAACCTTTACAAGCTACAGGGGACACACGGCCGTGTCACCTGACCATGTGTCACACACGTTTGAGACACATGCTCGTGTCTCTGCCCGTGTTGACGAAAATATGCTATTTTACAAGTCATTTTTCTTACCCAACAAGGCATGTACCTACAGTTAACATTGTGCATATAAACAAGTCATATTATGGCATCCAAAACAAGTAAAATCAATCCTTAAACTTGTAGTATATTCACAGACAACCAATATGCCCTTAGGCACCTCAAATGACAAATATAAACATGTTTAACCGTATAATCCATGTAACCAAGTAATCAACCAACTTTTAGGTCTAATCGTATTAATACACAACATGTAAATCATTTACTAAAACTTACCATTTAGTAAATCACACCAAGTTATAAAACATACCTTATATGCATATTCAACTACTATTTTACCTTTCATCATTCAACCACAATTCATTCCATACATCAACATTATAAGGCAAATTATGCATATATCAAAATACCAAAACACAAGCCAAATAAGTGGTTAATCTTAACAAAACACATATAAGCCAACATTTAGCCAAAATAACCTATACATACCATTATAACCAAAAGTACCGATAGAACCGATGGATAGTGAGATATAACTCTGATAAGCTTCCAACCCGATCGAGCTTCCTATAATCTGAAAAGTAAAGACAAATGACTACGTAAGCAATGAATGCTTGTAAGCTCGTATAAACTTTAATCATATTATTCCATTTCATTAATGAACTTTATAGATTAAATATAAACCTATACCAATGCCTCAAGATTTGTCAACTACATAAATGAGTAAGTCTATCAACATCATATATAGATTTCATTCCTAACTTAATAGGATTTTATAAACATTATACACCATCATTAACCTTTTCATAGAACTATGAATTACTTCCTTTACTTACTTTTCATTCCATTTAGTAAGTATAAACTTAAATAACAACATCAACTCACTGATTAGTATATTTATTCACATCATAGGTAAGTTCATCCATAACATACGTAATTTCTCATATATAAGTACATTATTCAATTCATCAATCCCTTTTTCGACACATCACATTTCAATAATGAACTTACCGTTTCATTACCTTTTCTTACCCGTTTCATTTGTATAATACCATACATAAGCATAAACATCAATCATGATCTCAAGCTTGACATAAGCCTTGATAAACATGTTAATTTGCATATTTTATGTGTCTAATTTGGTTTATTTTTTAACTGAACCCTGCTAATTAAGTGCTTTTATAATTTAATCTTGTCAGGGGTGCAATTAGTCAAAAACAAGCTAAAAAAGGTCAATTTGAAAGACAATCATTAAAATGGGGTCAAAATCAAAAAGGTGGAGGAAGCAAAGGACACATCAAATATTTTGACTTTGTAAAAGCCAAAAATATGTATTTTATTTTATTTTTGATTTTATATTAAATTAGTTTAGGCTAAATTTAGTAAACCCCATGTTTATAAATAGGGGCTTTATGTTCTTAAGAAATCATCAATTAATTTTGTATTCCTATTTCAAGTTGGAATTGAATTACTCTCTCTTCTCTTTTCCTATCTCCATTTGGAATTGAATTATTTTATTTTCTCTTTCAATTTGACGTGGGAATTTTGTTCATTTCATTCTAATTTCTTTGTTTTTTTTAAATTCGTCCAATAGCTCTCAAAGCTCTTTCAATCCCCAATTTCTTCCATTATCATACAAATTTAATAACTTCCATGAATAAATTCATGCTTCACTAAATTTCATCTTAGCTTTAGGTCGGTGTTCTTTCCGTCGGGAATCTTGAGATATGAATTCGTGCTAAAATCCGTCCAATCGGTATTCATTCTTTTCCTAAGTATCGAGATTGACAACTCATCTCTTAAGGTTAAATCGATTACAAATCAAAAAATGCACGTTGGGTTGGAGTCATGTTAGCTGACAATTGGAGAAATGAGTCGGCTGTGCTGTATTCGGATATCTGAAAACAAATTGAGGAAGAAGTGGTCGTATTTAAACAACCCACGTGGTTGAGGCTGTTAATTCAAGTTGGGTTCTTCAGAACGCAAGGCTGCCGAAATCTTGAATCGGCAACACGTGTATCTCAGTTAGATAATCGGTAAGGGTTGGTTTGCAGGTCATACTGAAACCAGCTACTAGAGGAAGAATTGGTGGTTAGGACATTCTTAACTGCTATAACTAGCTTATCGTTTGGAGGAGAAGATTAATTTTCGAGGATCGATTCTTGATACGAAGTTACCGAGCCTAAGGCTAAGGCTTATTTTATCTGTTGCAAAATTCTGAATTTATTTTCTAATTTATTTAATTTATGCTGTTTCAATTATCTAGTTTCTAAACATTTCAAAAACCCCCGATTTACTTTTATTTCTAATTTTTGCAGGTACGATTGGAGTCGTGGGAACGACTATTGCCACGACCTACAACACAACAAACAATCTGATCATAAGCTATACACAGAAGTAGATTATAGCATCCAATCCTTGTGGACTCAACCCTACTACCACTATTACTACTAATAAGAGTTATTTTGTAGGAATTATATTTGGTGGTTTCGACGCCCATCAAGCCTAATCACCATCATCACTACACAAGTTAGTACATTTAAGCATACAACTCATTTGGAGTCAATCACCTGATAAACCATTTTATAAAAAAAAAAATTCACCTTTTGAACCATACCAGCTTTTCATGAACATAAGCATATTCCCATTTTTGTCATTTACCATTTCATTGTTTATCATTAATATTAAACATGATATAATGTAACTATAAGCTTAGCATAAACCTAAGCATCATCCACAATCTCAACTATTGAATTCATTTATGTTCAAATCAATATTCAATAAATAACAAATCTTTTAAAATTCATTAAACAGATTACCTTACCGAGATTTTCCATTCGAAGAATGACTTATAGATAAGAGTCCATTATCAACAAAAGCTCATAGAGCTAGTCCACCAGAACATACCAACAGAAGCTCGTAAGAGTTAAACAGAAGCTCGTAAGAGCTGATCCACCCAAATCACTCCAAACAACAAGTAAAACATGAGATTTCGCGACAAATGCTGAACCTCAATTCACTTGGGTAATATTTTGATATCTCCCTCCAATAACTCAAATATCGCGTTCAATTCAAACCGAATATCCAATTCAATATTATAATTCAAAAAATAGTTCATTTCCAACAATAGAATATATATAATACCAATCACCAATTAATACAAATGTTAAATTTAAACGTACGAACTTACCTGGCTAAATTGTAGAAATACCAAAGTTCAGGGGCATTTTGGAAATTTTTCCATTTTCCTCGATTTTTCACCCAATCTTGATCTAATATATTAATTTAGACAATAAAAAAATTCATTTCATGAAATTTTGTCACTTTTACAAAATTACCCCTAAAGTTTTACTTTTATTCAATTTAGCCCCTAAGCCTAAAACATGCAAATTAATCATTTTTAATGCAACCCATGCTAGCTGAATATTCATGGCATTCAATACAGCCCATTTTTGTAATAATTTCACAACAAATCCTTATATTTTTACTATTTCAACAATTTAGTCCCAAATCGAAAAATTCATCAAAAACCAATTAATAAAATACTTTTCAATAACAATTAATATCTAATATTCATCATTTAACATCAAAAATCACAAGATCCATCAATGGCAACATTCAAAATCTTTAACGGTTTTAAAATCGAAGGTATGAACTAGCTGGACCTAGTTGCAGCGATCTCAAAAACATAAAAGTTATTAAAAACGGATTAAAAATTCATACCTAATCAAAGAAACAAAGGAGGCCAAATGAAGCTTCATCCATGGATTCCTTTTGTTTGAGCATTCGGTTAAAGAAAAGAAGATAAAGATGAAAGCTTTAATGTTTTATTTTAATTTAATTTATTTAATCAAATTACCATATTACCCTTGGTTAATAATTAATTTAAAGCACCAAATCTATGCCCCTATTTGTCCATCACATAAATATATGGCACAATTACCATCAAAGTAAGGTTTAATTTCACAATTGGTCCTTCAATTTAATTAAATTCTAACTAAATAAACTTTTTTACAATTTAATCCCAAACTAATTAGGACTAAAAGAACACTTAATCCAAAAGGTAGTGGATTCAATCATAGAACCACCACTTGGAAACTTTGACCATGGTTTAATTACCATTTAAGTCCCTTTTTTCCTTTATTCAATTAACCATTTAATCAATCAAATCAAATAGTGATTAAATATTACATCTTTTACAATTTAGTCCTTTTTAATTAATTAACTATCGAAACGTTAAAAATTTTCAACGAAACTTTAATACCACCTTAATGACACTCGTTAAATATTTATAAAAATATTTACAGCTCAATTTATAGAAACGAGGTCCTGATACCTTATTTTCTAAAACCACTTGACCTAAGGGTCAAACCACTTAAACTTAATAAATCGTTTATATAACATATATTATCATATCAAAAACCTTTTAAAAACTAAATTTTACTCGTAAATATTGTATATAATATTTACAAACTTACTCGTTAGATTTGGTGGCCCCGAAACCACTATTTTCGACACCACTCAAAAATGGGTTGTTACAAGCTAATTCTAACCTCTCTGCCCTTCAGAGCAAGTTACATGCTAAAGATTATGAATATAGGCATGTTGAGGAAGAACTTAAATATAAACTTGAAAAAATGAAGATAAAGGAAACAATTTTGTTACATTGTCTTTGTGAGGCTGAGGCTTGAAATGGATCGACTTGATAAAAAAAATAAGGAACTTTCTGAAAAGCTTCAGCTAATTTACGATCACGACCTTCTACTTACAGGATTTTAAAAATCTCACGGTACGCTAATTTACGATCAAAACTTTCATTTTTAAAACTTGTTGATTTATGATCATGGGTTCAGTTCATTGATTTACAGTCATGAACACTTCATTAAGAGTTCACCAATTTATGATCCCAACTCCATTTAAACAGTTTGTTGATTTATGATCACAACTATCATTTTTAAAGCTCGTTGATTTACGATCATAGCTACTGTTCATTGATTTAAAATCTTGAACACTTCATTAAAAGTTGGCCAATTTATGATCGCAACTCCACTTAAGCAATTCACTAATTTAAGATCACAACTGTCATTTTTAAATCTCGTCGATTTACAATCACAGCTTCAGTTCAGTGATTTATGATCATAAACACTTCTTGGTTCACAATGAATATAAATTTGCTAAACTAGTTCCAAGCATGGTCATAAATGATTTTCAACTAGCTAATTCTAACTTCTCTACCCTTCAAAGCAGGTTAGATGCTAAATATTATGAATATAAACGTGTTGAGAAAGAACTCAAAACTGACCTTGAAAGAAAGAGATTAAAGGAATCAATTTTGTTACATTATCTTTGTGAAGCTGAAGCTACTTTTTTTAACCATATGTCTGAAATGAGGTTTGAAATGGATCGATCTGCTAAAAAAAAAAAAGGAAATTTCTGAAAAGCTTCAACTGATTTTTTATCATAACCTACTTACAGGATTTTACGAATCTCACGGTCCACTGATTTACGATCACAACTTTAGTTCATTGATTTACGGTCATGAACACTTCATTAGGAGTTCACCAATTTATGATTGCAACTCCACTTAACTAATTTTTTGATTTACGATCACAACTGTCATTGTAAAGGCTCGTTGATTTATGATCATGAACACTTCTTAGTTTACAAGGAATGTAAATTTGTTGAACTAGTTCTAAGCGTGGCCAGAGATGATTTTCAACTAGCTAATTTTGACCTCTCTGCTTTTCAAAGCAGGTTAGATGCTAGAGATTATAAATATAGGCGTGTTTAGGAATAACTCAAAACTGACATTGAAAGAAGGGTGATAGAGGAAACAATTTTGTTACATTGTCTTTGTGAGGCTAAAGCTACTTCTCTTCACCGTACATCTGAAATGAGGCTTGAAATGGACCGATCTGATAAAAAAAACTAGGAACTTTATGAAAAGCTTCAGCTAATTTATGGTCACGACCTTCTACTTACAGGATTTTACGAATCTCAAGGTCCACTAATTTACAATCAAAATTGTCATTTTTAAAGCTCTCTAATTTATGATCACGGCTTCAGTTTATTGATTTACAACCATGAACACTTCATTAAAAGTCCTTCAATTTACGATCGCAACTCCACTTAAACAGTTCATTGATTTATAATCACAACTATCATTTTTAAAGCTCGTTGATTTACAATCACGGCTTTTGTTCATCGATTTAAGACCTTGAACACTAGTTTTAAGGTTTAGGGTTTTAGGGTTTTCGCAACTACACTTAAGTAGTTCACTAATTTATGATCTCAACTATTATTTTTAAAGCTCACTAATTTACAATCACGGCTTTAGTTCAATGATTTAAGATCATGAACATTTTTTGGTTCATAAAGTATGTAAATTCGTTGAACTAGTTCTAAGCGAGGCCAAAGATGATTTTCAACTAGCTAACTTTGACCTCTTTGCCCTTTAGAGCAGGTTAGATGCTAGAGGTTATGAATATATGTGTGCTGAGGAAGAACACAAAACTGACCTTGAAAGAAGGAAGATAGAAGAATCAATTTTGTTACATTTGCTTTGTGAGGCTGAAGCTACTTCTCTTCACCATACATCTGAAATGAGGCTTGAAATGGATCAATCTACTCAAAAAAAAATAAACTTTTTGGAAAGTTTAACCTGATTTATGATCACGACCTTCTACTTACAAGATTTTACGAATCTCACGGTCTGCTGGTTTACAATCATGGCTTCAGTTCATTGATTTACGATCATGAACACTACATTAAGAGTTCACCGATTTATGATCGCAACTCTACTTTTACTAGTTCGCTAATTTACGATCACAACTGTCACTTTTAAAGCTCGCTGATTTACAATGACGACTTTAGTTCATTGATTTACGATCTTGAACACTTTATTAAATATTGGTCAATTTATGATTGCAACTCCACTTAAGCAGTTCGCTGATTTACGATCACAACTGTCATTTTTAAAACTCACTCATTTACAATCACGGCTTCAATTCACTGATTTATGATCGCAACTCCACTTATGCAATTCATAGATCTACGATCACAACTGTCATTTTTAAAGCTTGCTAATTTACAATCCCGGCTTCAGTTCATTGATTTACGATCGTGAACACTTCTTAGCTCAAAAGGAATGTAAATTTGCTAATATAGTTCCAAGAATGGCCAGAGATGATTTTCAAATAGCTAATTTTGACATCTCTGCACTTCAGAGCGACTTAGATGTTAAAGATGATGAATATAAGTGTGTTAAGGAAGAATTCAAAACTAATATTGAAAGAAGGAGGATAGAGGAATCAACTTTGTTACATTGTCTTTGTGAGGCTGAATCTACTTCTCTTCACCATACATCTGAAACGAGACTAATGAATCGATCTATTCAAAAAAACAAGGAACATTTTGAAAAGTTTCAGCTGATTTACGATCACGATCTTCTACTTACAGGATTTTACGAATCTCAAGGCCCGCTGATTTACGATTAGAACTGTCAATTTTTAAGTTCGCTGATTTACAATCAAGACTTCAGTTCATTGATTTACGATCATGAACACTTCATTAAGAGTTTGCCGATTTATTATCCCAACTCCAGTTAAATAGTCTATTGATTTACATTCACAACTTCTATTTTTAAAGCTCGTTGTTTTGCAATCACAACTTCAATTCATTGATTTATGGTCACGAACACTTTATTAAGAGTTCGTCGATTTACAATCACAATTCCACTTAAACAGTTTATTGATTTACGATCACAACTGTTTTTTTTTTACTGATTTATAATCACAACTTCAGGTAATTGATTTATGATTATGAACACCTCATTAAGGATTTTAACAATGGTAACAACTAAACTTGTATTTTCAAATCCAAAAGGTGGAAAAATTAATTTCTGAAAATACAAATAAAAGATTAAATTTCAAATGTATAAAGTATATAAAGAGTTAAATTATATTTTATCTTTTAAAATTTCACTTTAAATTTAATAAAAACAAATAATTAACTGAAACATCCTAATTCTAGTTGTAATTAATTCCTGGCTAAGATTTTGACATACAAGAGAACATGTCCATGATTACTATCTCACACCTACCAATAGCCTGTGCCATTTTACCATAATTTCAGTAAACAATTAGCAGTTGTGATTTAGCTTTCCATAATTCATTAATGACACGTACTTATGCATTATTATAATCAATACCAATCAATTTAGTCCTCATCATTCCGACGTATTTATGGTTATTTTATGGAATGACTTTTTGTTTTTGACCGAATTTATGAAATGGTTTTTGATAGATTATAGTAATACAAATTAACACATGAGAAGGGGTTGACTTGCAAAATCAGAGTTGATATATTTAGTAAAGTTTTTAAATTTTACAAGTTGTATTAGGGAATTCACAAATGTCTTATAAAAATATAGTATAATATTTAAAATATATATTAAAAAAAGACACATAATAAATTTTTAAATTCTTTTACGAAATAAAAAATTATATTATCAATATATTAAATACTAACCTTATATAGGGGTGTTCAAATTTCGGTTAAAATCGAATTAACGGACCGAATCGATTTAATTTGATTAATCAGTTGGTTAATCAATCTAGTTCGATCAGAAGTCGATTAAAGGTTTTTTTAAATTTTAGTTAACAGTTAATTTGATTCGAAATCGAGTAATTAATCGAACTTAATAAATAATATTATATATTATATTTATTAGGCTATTATTATTTCGATTAATTTTAAAAAAAAACGGTTCGATTAGCAATTAAAAATTTAAAAATTTAATTAATTTAATTAATAATAATTTAATTCGATTAACTATTTAAACATCTCTAACCTTATATATATTTATTCTTATTTATATATTTTTAAGACAGTGAAAAAATAACGTAAGGTAAGCGACAAAGACAGTAGAGACGGAAAGGATCTGCGGACCAAGAGATCCTTTCCCCTTTGGCCCAGAAGATGTCAGAACACTAACTACCTTTGTTTTTTTTTTTTTTTTTTTTTTTTTTTAAGTGACTCTTTAAGTTTAAATAAAGCCATTATCACTCCGTTAAATAGTTGATGAAAGTAATTCTATCAACTTTTTCTAATTCATTTAGTCTATAATACTTATATATTTTATCAATTTGATTTTTAAATACATATAATTAAATATAAATATAATTATATATAAACACATTTAATTAAATCTTGATAAATTTATATGTAAATTTGTGATTTTGATAAATTCAAAAACTCACAACCCCAAAACTCAATAAATTTGTGACTTTTATAAATTTCATTTATGATTGCACTAATAAAGGAATTCAATTTTTCTTAAGAAACCTAACAAATAAAAAGAAAAACGAAAAAGCTTTCTATAAGCCTTTTTCAAGTAATCATCTTTTCCATTCTTGTGAACTTGAATAATCGTGTATTAATCTGCAACCATCTTTAAACATTAAATTTACTTTAAAAGTTATCTTCATCTAATTTGTTTACAATTTATTTAGAAAAATATGTAGATTTTCTAGGTTTTTTATTTTTCTTACTTGAATTTTAGATTTTTTTTTTAAATTTTGTAATATTTTTAATTTTTAGATACGTATGTTTTTATAATTTATAATTTATTTAATATTTTAAAAATTATTTTTTTATTTTTTCTTTTAAATTTTTAAATTTTTTATTAAAAATTATGGCAACATCAATGCCACGGGCCACAACCTAAGAATGCCATGTGTCTTATATTTAACACCATTACAAAAAAGTATCCAAACATTTGATAGAATGAAAGTTCAGATACCAACTTGGAAAAAAGAAATCCTTAGTACCAACTTAAGAGAAAGTGTCAAGTTCGAGAGGCTAAGTGCATATTTGAGCCTTATAATTATAATTAAATATAAACACATATAATATTATTTATATAAATATATAAAAATAATATTATATTTTGTACTTTTCTATAACATATAATTTATATTAAATTATATGGGTTAATAGAATTTGTGAATGTGGAAAGTTAAATTTATTGAATTATTTAGAATTAGGATCAGATTGATAGAATGTGTAAGTATTGATGATTTAATATGTTATTACAATAGTTAGAAAAGGCCACATCATTACTTCTATTAACTATTTAGCGAAGAGTGACCAAAATAGAAATGATTTACAATGTAAGTGACCAGAATAGAAATGATTTAAAACGTTAGTGACTAAATTAAAAATTCTCATAGTTAAATGACCAAAACAATCACACCCTAATAATTAAATGATTAATTCTATAGTTTACCATTAATTTTTTATTGTGTTATAAATAAATTTTGAGGTATTAGTACAATTTTTATAAAATTTTATAAGTAGATTTTGATAATTTTGTTTTTTATTTTTTATTACATCATAAATAAGATGTATATATATTTTTGAAGAAATGTATATTCATTTGAAAATTTTATATGGCGTTAAAAAGGGGATGGTTATTTGACATTGGTACTCAAGAAATCAAGGGCTGATAATAAATCCTCCAAGTCTCGAGCCTTATTCGACTTTGAACTCCGAAAATGAGATTTTAGTTCCTCTGAGCGCGAATGTCGCCCCACCTACCAAGAACATCTTCGTTAGGAAATTGAATCAAGACTCTGGCAAAGGCGGGGAAAAAAACCAAGTGTTAGACCGTGAGAAGTGCTTACACAACACTTGAACAGTTTAAAAACCATAAGCATATAATTATACTATCATATAAACATCCTGCTTGAAAGTTGAAACCTGAGTGTCGGTGTCGGTGTCCTTGTCCTGCAAGAAGTCACCAATTAAACAAATTTATGATTCATCTCTGCTTGTTACGGCACCCGTTAATTAACTACTTCTCTTTAACTAATCAACCCTGTTTCTTAAACCACATTCACCTCTGCAGATTTTTTTCTCAGTAGAACCAAATGCGCCTGTTTTGATATAACATCTTAAGTTGAAGATTTTGTCTCACACAAAAAGAAAATGGGGAAAGAATCGAAGTCCAGAGGATTTTTTGGGTGGTTTCTGGTTCTAGTAATATTGGCTTTGGTTGTGGGAGCTGTTGTTTATATGATCAAGAAAAAATTAGATCATAGAAATGACAATAAGCCCACTCCTGTTCCCGGTCCTCCTGGTGCTATAGACCACAAGTATGCTCATGCTCTCGAAATCGCTATGCAATTCTTAAACGTCCAAAAATGTACCCTTTCTTTACCCTCTTGGCTCTTTCACTCTTTATAGTTTCTTTTTTCCTTTTACTCTGTTTATGTATTACCTAGTTGAAATTTTGTTTCCTTTAAGGACACCCTTTAAGTTATGGACTCAGATTTTTGAAGTACCTTCTTGTTTAGTGCTTAGAACAAGTAGTTTCTTCATGATATTATTTAGCAGCCTGCTACTGCTCAAGTTTTTTTTCCTTTTGGGCAAAATTTATCTTAGAGGTGGGGATTGTTTTGTTGCAGCTGGCAGGTTAGTGGATAATAAGATATCATGGAGAGGAGATTCGGCTCTAACGGATGGAAGTGAAGCCAAGCTGGATCTTTCCAAGGGGATGTATGATGCTGGGGATCACGTGAAATTTGGTTTTCCAATGGCATTCACTGCTACTGTGTTATCGTGGGCTATCCTCGAGTATAGAGATCAGATGGAGGCAGTGAACCAACTAGAACCTGCTCAACAATCTCTCAAGTGGATAACCGATTTCCTTCTCAATGCTCATCCTTCACAGAATGTGCTCTATATTCAGGTTATCATTGTCTTTAACTGCCTTCCCCTCTTTTGGACTGTGTAGCTATATGTAGTGCACCAATGTTTTCAAAAATTACATTAAAATTTGTTTTTGTTTTCTTGATTTGTGCCTTCAAAATTTAAGTCTTGAAAACGCCTTTGGAATATTTCTTATCTCTTACTTTTTTACTTCAAAAACTAAGGCAGGTCGGTGACCCTGTAACAGACCATAAATGTTGGGACAGGCCTGAGGATATGACAGAGAAGAGGCCTCTCACACAGGTGAATGCATCCGTCCCTGGGACTGAGGTTGCAGCCGAAACTGCTGCAGCTATGGCTTCAGCATCTCTGGTGTTTAAGACAGCTGACTCCACGTATTCAAGCACGCTTCTTACGCATGCAAAGCAACTTTTTACTTTTGCGGATAACAATAGAGGTTCTTACAGTGAGAAAATCCCAGAAGTTGCTACATATTACAATTCAACAGGATATGGAGATGAGCTCTTATGGGCAGCAAGTTGGCTTTATCATGCTACAGCTGATCAATCATACCTTGAATATGTGACCGGTGAAAATGGGAAAGAGTTTGCTCAATGGGGAAGTCCAACCTGGTTTAGCTGGGATAATAAACTTGCAGGAACCCAGGTAAGGTTCTCTTATAGGAATTTGAAGCATGGCCCTAGCCTCTTTTGTTTTCTAGTTACCTCAATGGGGAAGTCCTCTTTCTTTAGGTCAAGCATATTGTGCGTGTTTCTGTTTCATTTTAACTTTACCTGAATAGATATCATCAGAGCCAGAAATTTACATCGTATTTTTTTGTTTTTCTTTCTGATTATGCTACATCCATGCAGGTTTTGCTTTCCAGGTTAAGTTTCTTCGGTGCGTCTGGGAATTCCATCATTGAAAACTATAGGAAGTCAGCCGAGGATGTTATGTGCGGTCTGCTACCAAAGTCGCCCACTGCTACATCCAGCAGAACAGCAAGTAATGCCTTCTTTAAGGCTAACGTAACTGGGACTCATATAAACTGAATTAGCTAGGAGTCTTGAGATATCTTTTGTTTACCCATATCATCTTTACAATGCAGGTGGTCTTATATGGGTCAGTGAATGGAATTCTCTGCAGCACCCGGTTGCTTCTGCATTTTTAGCTGCTCTTTACGGTGATTACATGCTTACCACACAGACGGCGAAGCTAACCTGTGGTGGCCATTCATTCGAACCATCAGATCTTAGAAACTTTGCCAAGTCACAGGTATACTGTTTAGGAACAAAATATTAGAAATATTCGTATTAAAGTGTCATTCCAGTGAAATAACAATCTTTGCTTCCAGGCCGATTATGTGTTGGGCAGTAACCCCTTGAAAATGAGCTTTCTTGTTGGTTATGGGGATAAATACCCACAATATGTGCATCATAGAGGAGCTTCGATTCCAGTTGATGCAACCACTGGTTGCACCGATGGGTTCCAGTGGCTTAATTCAACCAAACCCAATCCAAATGTAGCTGTTGGAGCTCTGGTAGGAGGACCTTTCCTTAATGAAACATTCGTTGATAGTCGGAACAACACGATGCAAACAGAGCCAACCACATATAACAGTGCAGTCATTGTTGGCCTCCTCTCTAGTTTGGTCACTACATCTTCCGCGGTTAAATCTTTCGGTTAAAAGTAGGCATAGTCTGCAATCATTGTTACATATTTATTTTGTACTATATCTGTAGCTGTATTAATACCGCATTTTTCCTCCATGTTTCAATTATATTTCTTAGGATGTTTAATCAATTTTATATATCAGAAGAAAAATATCAAACTTTAATTAACACAAAATCACTGTTAGACCCAAAGAAACCAAGTCTCAAGCAAACAGTGTATAATTGGATCAAGCTAAGCCCAAGCAAGACAAAGATAGATTATTTAAAGACTCAGCTCTATAATATTTGAGTGATACACTTAATCTAAACTTCTCAGCACAGGTATAAATGTCATAATTAAGGGATCAATTTCAAATTTATTTATAAAGTTTGATTTAATATGCAATAAATTTTCAGTTTTGTATTAATGCACAATCATTTCGCTACAAATAAGATTTGATCCAAAATAAGTAATCTATAAAATCTACTTTTGGGGGATTCTACTAACTCTGAACCGCCTTTGTGAGCAACTCAATCAGGTGGCCGACAGAAGACACCTTATGTGCTATAATTTAAACAGTCAGAATGGAAATGAAGAGATAATATGAAGCAGGGGAGGGACATGAGTTAACCATTCACTTAGTACATGACAATCATCAAAATCCATGCTTATCCAGACATTATTATAACAAAAGTATAGGATAGGAAATGTGATCAAAAGGACAGTCCAAAGCGTAAGCAAGCATAAAGGCCTAAGCCAATTACCGCTCACCACCTTAACGCAAGGACTCGCATCTACCGACACACAGCCATCAAAAGCTATCCGTAATCGGCGCCCATAAAATTGTTGGGGAGAAAGGGTCGCCCCACCACCATTACTCGCATCTTTTTTCAGCATACGTTGCCCTTTGTGATTGGGATATTGCAGTACGGTGAAGAACACGTGTGGTCTACCTTTTTCTCATCTCCAGTTTCCATTCAAACGTGGTCTTCGTTTTGACTCCCAGTTTTGGTCTTTGAAAAACCATCTATCATCAACCAGTATTAACCCTCACCGCCTTTCTTACCTCTATCCATCGACCATCATTAAACCTTTCAAGCATCTTTGCTACTATTCAACTTCCACTCGACATAATAAAATAAAACCAATGCTTGCCTCTAACGAATACATTGCTAAATCTATAACATATATAAAAGGAGAAAACATTGAAGCACTGTACAAGTCTAGCCTTCAACGAAAGGCACCTGTTCTTTTTTGAAACCTTTTTATTTGACAAGGTAAAAGATTTTGATTTTTGTGTTTATTATATATTTATTATAAATTTAGATTAATTTTTAATAAGTTAATAATTAGTTTGATTAAATAATATTATATTGAAATTTTACATAATTAATTGTAACTAAATTTATGTTTTATTATATTAAATAATTATTTATTTAAATTTTACTATTTTATATAAATAAGTTTAGAAATAATAATGATAAATTATGTAAAATAAATAATACAATGAGATGCATAGATATATCATATGAAAAATAATTAAAACACGATCAACACGAGTATATGAATATGACAAAATATACATAAAACAAATTATTTACATGTTAAAAATTTCATATGAATTACCAAAAATCGTTGGATGCAATGGCAAGTCACATAACATTCTTAAGGACAGATGTAAGTTCGAATGTTGGAGAAGATTTTATTAAGAAAGACAAATACAAACCCCGAATACGGCTAATATAAAAATTTTTTATATGATTTATAAATTTAAACAACAATTTAAACATAAAAAAATTTAACGCAAAATTTAAAATACAAAAAATGCATCCTTTTTCTTCTCTTTTTGTGGGTGAGCCTACTCGCTAGCTTTATTTTGTATGTATTTTTATGATATTCATATTATTTTTCATATTATGTAGATTTTATGTTGAGATATGTGTCACCTTTAGAATTTTACTTTTTGAATTTAAAATATTGAATACTATTTTTTCTTTATTTTTAAATGATATATTTAAATTAATTGGTTATGCATGAATTGATTTAGCATTTACAACCAATCAATTATATAAAAAAAATTTAAAAAGAAAAAATAGATAATTATTTTTATTTTTATTTTAGTTATATATTTAAAAGGTTAGATCATTCAATTTATTTTAAAGTTTGTAGATTATGTACTTGAAAGGTTTTTTTGTTTGTTTGATTATTTAAAAAATAAACTTAAAATAATTAGTTTATTCTTTTACTTAAGAATATGAAGTATTCACATTGAGGTAAAATGATTGATTTAGGCTTTAATTTGTCAATAAATTTAAAATCCGTGTCAAATTTCAAATAAATAATAAATTTATTTTTATAAATAATTATATATTTTTAAAATTTATCATTTTAATATTAAAATAAATGTTATTTAAAAAAATAATAAGCACAACTTAAAATTTATCGTTGTGATTAATTAAATAAAATTTCTATACTATTTTGAAAATCCCCGGAGCAGAGCTGGGGAGACCATGCTGGTTAAAGATCAAAATGTAGTTGCTTTTTGCGTTCAATGCTTTTCTTTTGTTACATATTTGGTCAAATTTTAACTACTAATTAATTATTTAATATATTTTTTGGTATAATTTTGTTGATAAGAGAATTAGCTCAAGAAAGAAAATATGAGTATGATTTTTTATATTTAAAGGTGAGTTGTCTGTTGTTTTCAAAAATACTTTTTTAGAAAATTTGCTTTTAAAATTTGTTACTGGTTAAGTTTTAGTATTTTTTATTATTGTCCAAAAATTGTAGTTAAAAGTTAAAATGTCTTTTATTTAAGTTAAAATTAAATTAAATTATATGATATATAAATGCTTTAATATAATAATAAAATACATTTAAATAATTTAATATAACGATACATGAATTATAAATTAAATTAATTTTTTTATACTTTTAAATAGTTAGTATAAATAAAAATATTTTGATAATTTTTACTTTCAAATGTTAAAAAAAAACAACAACACTTTTCCACTGCAATTTTGATCCCAAAAGTAAATTGTTGTTTATTATTTGTGTGGGGGAAAGTACTATTGACTTCCTAAATGCAATGAACATAAAAATGAAGTGGAAAAAGAGGAAAGCAAACTCTTTATTTCGTTGGAATCCAATACTTTTACTTATAAACAACTTTATCACTCAGCTAAACAAGACAAGTTATATTAATGAAGAGGGAGATGACTAAAAATAATATATGAGTTGCTATTTGGTTTACAGAAATTTATAAATAAAACTCCACTTATGTCTAATATTTGAAATTATAAAAGAGGTAAATATGGCAGCAAGGTCTTAATCACATTGCCAAATGCCGAGATCATGAAATGTTTAGTGCTTATGTATAGATTAAGTAATTAGTGTCTCTAATATTTAATTTTGTTAATATAATTAATTTATGTGTTGTGTAAGATTACATTTATATATATATATATATATATATATATATATATATATTTGCTATTATTCTACAAAGGAAGTAGGCAATTAAAATTCACTAACTATGTGCATGTGATTAATATTGTATGAATCAAAACGGTATTAATATAATAGGTATGTGCTTGAAAATCTGCTTTGCATTATAAAAACAAAATTATATGGGTATAGCTTAAATTAATAATGAAGATAGCGGAGGGAATAGTGTTTGCTGTGTGTTTCATCTGCTGCTTCTTCCCTGTTTCATTGCAACCGAAACAAACCCACCCTTTCAAGAAACGTAATAACAATGACAATAAATTTAAAAATACTAATAAAATCACTGACAATGTTTTTTGTCCTTGTCAGATGCTAATGAAATTAAACCAAATAACAAACAACAAATACTTCACACCTTCCAAACTGGAACTTGGAGCTTAGCATCTATAATGTTTTTTTTCTTTCTTTTTTATCTGTTGGGGATTGTAAGAATCTACTGTTACAAGAAAGGGTGGTGGGGTCAACGAGCAATGTCTGATTTTGCAGTGAAACCCAGTTGTTGTTCCATTTCCCAGCTTAACTTGGAGGCCACCCCAGAATGTTTAGGTTCATATTCCTGGGGTCAAAAAAAAAAAAAGAAAACATGTCAACCCAATTAGGAAATGGACGGTTCATATAATTTGACTATTTGGGGAAATGAAATGTACCTCGAGCTTGCACATTAGATCTTGGGTAGTTTGGGCAGACACAATTATGCTACGGGCAGCTGGTGCTATGAACCCTTCATCAACAGCCTTATCTATGAATGATAAGAGTGAGTTGTAATAGCCATCCACGTTCAGCAATCCCACCTGTTTTTCGATTTCCACCCAAAACAAAATGCTTATTACTTACAATTTGGGGTTTCAATTGTATAGATAGATGCACGTGTTTTGCATGTGAATAATTGTAGTTGGAAAAAGTGGCTTACAGGTTTGTCATGGATTCCTAGCTGAGCCCAAGTGATCACTTCCAGGAGTTCTTCCAAGGTTCCATAACCACCTGGGAGTTGAAATAAAATCAAATTTTGGTAATTAAAAACAAAATTGGGATTTTCCAAAAACAAACTAACAAACCTGGTAAGGCAATAAAGGCATCAGCTTGACGAGCCATTTCAGCTTTACGTTGGTGCATTCCTGATACAGCTCTTACTTCTCCCACGGTCTCGCCTGTTATCTGAAATTAAACAATCCAAATTTTTATAAAAGGTTTTTGATAATCAACTGGAGACCCAAGTTCAATTAGTGTTGATTTTTACCTCTCTTGGCATCAGTGTCTTGGGAATTACCCTACAGGGAATTGAAAGAAAAGGGTTAAAATTATAGTCCCTGGCCTGCAACTGAAACTTCAAACTGTAGAATAACAATATAATTTACCCCAACACGTGGCGGCCGCCATCAAAGACAGCTTGAGAGACGAGCCCCATCAAGCCAATGCTTCCTCCACCATAAACCAAGTCAATGTCCCTTTCAACCTGCACGTTTTATTTTATCCATTATTAAACTTTACGTCTTTAATTCCCCGCAATTACTCCTTTACATACGGTAAACCACACTATTTTATTCGTTTCAGCTTTTCCACATTAATTTCCTCCTCTATTCCAAACCATCAGGGAGCAAATCAGACGATGACTTTACAACTCATCAGCCGTAGATACATATAATCAAAACTCAAACTGCAAAACAAGTTTTCTCAAAGTAAAAGAGAAGAACCCAGAATTTATATGTACCAGTTGTTGGCCAAGTTGAATAGCAGCAAGCTGGTAGCTAGGATTCTTGCCAGGACTGCTACCACAGAAGACGCATACACGCTTGAATCTCGAATTGTGGTGATGATTTTCCATAATAGGAAAGGCTTCAAATAGTAATTCTGGTTCCTGTTTGCTCAGTGCAACAAGAGTCAGCAGCAAACTGTTGAAAATGGTGTGATGGTTTTCCATTTTATATATGAAATCACACTGAATGCCCCCCATTGCCCCACTGTCCAACACATCACCTCCCTACGTCCCTGTCAAACTCTCTTCTCATTTCAAACACTGTGCAGGCTCGGTTGAGCTATCATTTTATTCTCTTTGTAATTTCATCCCTCCCCTTTCCCTTGTTTTGTGGATTCAACTACGCCTCAATTCACGATAGTTTCTCACTGATTTAAATTAAAATGGCTCACTCGCACACTTATCTAAGATGATCAACTCCAACAACCAATAAACACTAGCTTATACTCCCCAAATCTATTTACTCCTTCATTCCCACTCTATATCATACATATATATATATATATATATACTATCATTCTGCATGATGATCTATTCAATGTTTTTAATTTAGGCAATAATATATCAAACGTAAAAAAAATAAATTATACTCTTTTATCTTTTTCTGTTACACTATAATCCCCATCGTAGTTTTTTTTTTTTTTAAAAAGAGAAGATTTCATATTTTCTAATAAATATCATTATTATCTGTACAAATAATAAAATATTAGATTGATTTGATTTTGCAAATTACTAGATATCAATTTAATTGGAAAAATTATCAAATCACCCCTCATTAAGAAAATACAATTATTTTTATCTTATTAAATTCAAAAAAGATATAACCAATAAATTTATTATGTAAAAAAAACAACATTCACATACCCATTATTATTTATGTAGTTTCTCATCATTATAAAAATTCCATTTGCTTTCTTTTTTTTATGTAATAAAGGGAAATACTGTCATTTATGTATGATATATTATTTTCTTAAAGGCAATTTTTTTAGTGTGATAAATTTTAATATAAATTAATTGAATTAAAAAAATATAGAGAGAATATAATTTGAAAAGCTTTTAACTAAAATGATTGGATAAGACTAATGGAAGAAATTAGTCTTAATTCGAAATATAGTGATTTAGAATAAAATATTGACGTGACAACACTTTTATATAGGAATATGAAAGACAAAAAAGAGATTAAACAAAATCAGAGATAGCTCCACCCCACTTTTTCTCATTTAAAAAAACAAATCAAAATCTTTAGCCGAGGATCCTGGCTTAAAACAACATGGTAATCAAACATATTATCTTAGAATAAACAGTTTGAATTTTGGAATTTGGTCTCATTTGTTTCTGTGGGGTTGAATTAACCTTTGGAAATGAAAAAGAAAAAGAAAAACAATTTGTGCGGTGGGACAATAATTAATTGTTCAATAATTTCTGAGAGAGAGAAGTTTGTCCTCTGATAGTAAATGTCCCACAAGCTGGAGATTATATATAACCTGCCCATGTTAATTATGTAAGAAAAAACTAAATGTTTGACAATGAAAACAGGCTGCCTGCAAACTAAGAAAAATTGCAAATTGATGATGAAGGTGGGAGGGAGATCTTGGAAATTGAGGATTGGAAATTGGAGAAAAAGAAATTATTAGATTTCATCTTCTTCTTTTTTAAATTAGGAACAAGTCGAATTGTGGACACGTGATACCATGAATTCTAGCCTGTCCCACTTGGACAACTATATGATCAAAGAGGCCGAAAGGTATTAAGGAAGGTTCCAAGTGTACGTGCACATGTATTAACTCCTGGAAAATAAAATGACTTAAAAACAACTCTAAAATAGGGATTTACAAAACTTGGGTATCCATAAGGTTGGAAAGAGATGGATTAAATAAAAAGATTCAGTAGTCTTGTTTTATATTTGAAAGAGTTGGAAGGGAAGGGTTAAGATCCTTTTTGTACGATAAGAGGAGAGAGATTGGGAAGTATAGATATGTGTGTGAAACAGCTGTATTGGTGGTTGCGACTTATGCTGCTGTCTCTGACTCGACAGTCTGGGCCTCCCTTTCACTTCAACTGGATTTCACCTTCATGTTTTCCATTTTCTTTTCATATCTGATTTGATGATACGGGTAATTTTTCTAAATATTTAAAATAAAAATTTTGTAATTTAATCACTTATATTACATTATTTTAGTTACTTCCCTATATCTCACATTATATTTTCTTTTCTAAGTTTTGATTTTTCACCTAATAAGTAATAAAATCCATGTCCTTCCAATTCATTAAATATTTATTATTTCAATCACTCAAACTTTTAATTTAATTTAAATGAGGTATAACCCTAAAAAATTTGATATATTTGCTAATAGTCTCAGATACACTTGAGTTTGGGCAAAGTTTATTTTTCACCTTAGTTCAATCCAGTCCAACCTAAATTCTATTTAAATAATAAAAATATTTTTAAATTTAAATTTAATTATAAAATATATAAAACATCAATTAAAAATATATTTTTTTATATTTTATTAATTTTTAATAGTGAAATGGGCTTTTTGGGTGCCTCGACCCGAAAGCGAGCATGGGCTTCAAAAACTTTTATAATCGGGCCTCAGCCCGACCTGACCCATGAACAACTCTATTCTCAACACATTACTACCCAACTTCCAACTTCCACCATTCATCAACATCAAACAAGTATCATGGGCTGCAATTCAAAGCTCGTGGCCATCACACAAAAGATGTCTCATAGAGGTCTACATATAAAATGGGGCTCATTTAACCCACGAGAGTTGTCCCGATTCGAAGAACAAGTGACGAGGCCTATCTACTTGAAGCCTTGATAGCCTGGTGAAGCAATTATGAGAAATTAGGCTACCTTGGTAAATAGAGAAAGTAATCTTATAAGATATGTAATCTGATAAGATTTCATTTTGTAATCTAGGAGTTATGTAAATCCCTTAATTGCAAATATGCTTTGATCTTATCCGTCGATGTAATTCAATCTATACCGTCAATTTTGGAGGAGCTCAACTATAAATAGAAAGCCTCCCCTTAGTTGTAAATCACCCATTGTTTTGTATTCTTAGAGAGAAGGAATATAATTAAGAGCATTTACTCAAACACCTCTCGTGCATTGTTTTTATATGGTTATTATGTTCTTTTGAACATTCTTTTGGCTTGATTTTGCTTCTTGTGCCCCGGAAGAATTCTGCGAGAATCCTCACTTTGTGGGAGTTAGACTGATTTAGGCACATTCGGAGCAAGTGAATAGCCTAAGGCCACATAGATAGTGAGATTGAAAGTCTAGTCCCGTGACAGAAGTAACCACCTATCCCGCACCAAGTCATCATTAACTCTTATACACTACAATCCCATTCGACAATCATCTTCACTCTTACCAATACCTATTGCCACTGACCTGCATTCACTTTCACCATCACCTGAAACCAAAGTGCCACCAACCAACCATCATCAACCCTTAAACTAACCCCCTTATTGGCTCTCTTTCGATTCTCAGCTCCACTCATGCACACCATCTCCTCCACACTACCATACTACCTCAATTCACTCCATTTTCACCACCTTACCCAATCCCTCTATTTCACTACCCTTGACCACCATTTGCTCGTTACAATCAACCTCACTCTTTACTCAAACTAAACCCTAACTTAAACCAATCATACCCTCACCCCACACATACCAAAAAAAAAAGCCTTAAACCTAAACATACGATAGAGGAAGAATGAAATAAAAAAAATCAAGAAAAAGATAAAAAGCGGGAAGAAAAGAATAAATCACAAAAATAATAAAAAGGGAAAAAAAGTATAGAAAGAGTTAATCTTTTAGGGCTTCATGATTATTTGGGTATTGAAGCTTCGTTCAAAAATCCGAACAACCAAGGTAGAGAAAGGGTTGAGGAGAACAACATATCTCGAGCTTGCGATGATCTAACAGTGGACATCGACGGATTGGGGTTTTCAGCTTCAAACATTTACTTAAGGTTTTGTAGGTTTTGGTTGTTTTTTTAGAAAAATCTAAACTGAAGGATGGATAAAGGGTGTAAAGACCTGCCATTTGATAGTGGTTTTGTGTTCGTTGGAGCACTAGTGGTGGAGCTCTTTAACCGGTAATGACTAAGGTTAGAAGAAGAAAAAAGAAATAGATTGACACGGTCTAACACATTCATTTAACCAGTTATTGCTAGCACCATTTCAATAATGTTTCACAAATTTAAAATTTTTTTACTTGATTCTATCAACTCCCGGTTGAAAAATAACACATGTATCATAGGTTAGTTATCCATCAATAAACATATTTCCACCTATCATATCATATATATTTATATAATCATTATAATTAGACTATTCATTGTCTATTATACAGATGTTATAGGTCGATTGGAGAAATTATAAGAAATAGTGAATTAAGAAATATGTGGGAAGAGCGTACTAAAAAGGACAATACAACTTAAAGATGCTAAATATGTTCTATGTATATAATGCATTTAATTTATTTATTATTCGTACTAAAAATCCATTATAGATTTCATTACTTCTTGACACAGTGTTATAGTATCTAAATGCACATGTGATTAATGTGTAATTAGCTAAGTGGTTAGGCAGTTACAAAAGTTGGTATGTTGTTAATAGCAGTTAAGGTTCCTTTTGTTTATATAAGCATGTATGTGAACCGATTAAAGGTAAGTAAGATAGATCATTACCTTGTGAGGATTTCTCCTTCTCTTCTTCTATAGATTTCTCTTTAAAGAATCTATTGTTTCTCTAGTATTCTATCATGGTATCAGTCGCTCGGTGATTCTCGGGCATGGCTACCACGTATTCTGCCAAATCTGATTCCGTTGAGCCTAGTGGCTCGGCGTTTCTTGGTGATCAAGTGGTCACGTCCTTTCCTCGACATGATGTTGCCAAACTGGATGAAGGTTCGTTCGTTCAATGGCAAGCAGATCCAGCTCATTCTTCGTGGCTACGATTTATTTGGTCTACTTGATGGATCATTGACGACTCTGACGAGGTTTATTCAATCCTTCGATGGTAGTCTTGTAGTCAATTCGTCTGTTTTGATCTTTGATCAGCAAGACAGTTTGCTTACCTCTTGGCTTTTATCCACGATAAACTCTTCGTTTTTGTCCTCTTTCACGGATGTTCGGACTGCACATGACGTCTGAATCGTGCCGAATAACCAGTTTGCGGCCGATGCGAGTACAAAACAGTCACAGTTACGTCATGAGCTTTACTCTCTTTGAAAATGTAGCCTTTCTATTCAATCGTATGTGAATAAAATCACCAGCTTGTGCGCTCTTCTTGCAGCATCTGGATCTTAGATCTTGGAGGCCGAACGGACTGCAGTTCTCCTTGCTGGTCTCTCCTCTGATTTTGACGCTATTGTTTCATCCGCGTCACTCTCTTTGGGACTGTTACCATTTCAATGCATCGTAGATACTTTGCTTGAGTGTGAAGCTCGACAAGTTCAGTCAGCCCAAAAGGTGTTGGTTGTTGTGAATGTTGTGAAGAGGCCGCAACTTCAGTCGACGGACGGTCAGTTTCGTAGAGGAGGACGCCCCTCTGTTCGTGGTCGAGGTCGTTCTTTCCGTCCACAAATCTAGTGCCAGACCTGTAGTAGATATGGCCATCTTGCGCAATGATGCTATTATAGGTACAATCGTGATGAGCAATTGCCGATCGACGCACCGATGGCACGACAGGGTGGTTTTTTATCTGGACCAATTGGGAGAGATGATGATTGAATTGAAGCAAATATTTTTGGTCAAAATTGGGGAACTTACGGTCAAAATTGGAGGCCTTATTTTTGGCTGAATTTTAGAATGGATAGTTGTGTCCCACGTGGGCCACATGCATTGAATCCATTTGTTCAAAATGGAAATGGACAGTGTGATAATGTTGACCCAAATTCGTATGGTAATGGGCTTGAGTTTGATATTGGACAAAATGCTATGGTGTTTCAATTTAATGATGAGTCATTGGGCCATTCGTATGTTAAGATGGCTTCTAAGCCACGTGGGCCTAGTGGGTCGGTTCGATCTCGTCTAACTGATGGTCAATTTGTGTCTGGGCCCTCTGCTAACTGTGTTGGTGTTGACAGATCTTAGCAGACTATTTCTAAGGCCCCGTAGAGGACAAAACCATATGCTCGTGTGTCTAGTGTTGACTCGTCTCCGTATGACTCGTCTCAGTTTGTTGGGCTTCCCCCCAGGCTTCCTGAGTTGCACGCTTCTGATTATTCTGATTCTACAACATATGACTCCAATTTTAATTCTACTGATTCTTATGTTCCATTGCCGGTAGGAAACATGTCCTATGCCCAGACTCGGGGGCTACTCATCACGTATGCAGAAATACTTCAGATTTATATGGCTCCACCCCATATACAGGTAACTCTTCTCTCTTAATGGGTAATGGGGTCTCTACTAAAATTTTATCTATTGGGAGTACAATTATTCCTACGAAGAAGAAATTACTACATCTCTCGAATGTGCTATGTCTGCCGAGCATTCAGAAAATTTTACTATCTGTGTCTAAGTTTGCTACTGAAAACAATATGTTTTTTGAATTTCACCCTTCGTATTGTATGATTAAGGACATCTAGACACAAGAAACCTTAATGCAGGGCCAAGTTCGTGATGGGCTCTATCAGTTCTCAGCGGGTTCGAATATTTTGTCTCCATCTGTTCATAGTACTGTTGTTTAAGGTTCTTCTACAGTTGATGATGTTTTTAGTTTGTGGCATAAAAGGCTAGGTCATCCTGCTCATAATACTGTAAAAGCTGTTCTAGAAAAATGTCAGATTACTGTAAATAAAAGTCATCTTGATAATGTTTGTGTTGCATGTCAAAAAGGAAAATCTCATAAATTACTTTTTTTCTCGATCTAATACTGAGTATGTTGATTTGTTTGAATTGGTTGTTTCTGATTTGTGGGGCCCGATTACTGTTACATGTGAAAGGAATTTATATTATGTTTCTTTCATTGACATGACTAGTCGGTTTACCTGGGTGTACCTGATAAGCTGTAGAATATTTTGGTCAATTTCAGAAGATGGTTCTCACTCAGTTCAGAAAGTGCATTAAGAAATTTCAAAGTGATTAAGGAGGTGAATTCCGTGCTTTTTCGTCAGTTCTAGCTAGTCAGGGGATATTTCATTGTGTTTCCTGTCCTCACACGTCTGAGTAGAATGGAGTCGCTGAACGTAAACACCGACATATTGTGGAGACTGGTTTTACTCTTCTGGCTCAGGCTAATTTACCAATGAAGTACTGGGGCTATGCGTTCTGCAGTGCAATACATCTTATTAATCGGTTACCTACTCCTGTGTTAAAAGGACGATCCCCGTATCAAAGTTTGTTTGCTCGCGAACCAACTTATGATCATCTTAGAGTGTTTGGTTGCTGCTGTTTTCCATACTTACGTCCGTTAACACAAGCTTGAGTTTCGGTCACAGCCATCTACGTTTCTAGGGTATAGCGCGCATCATAAAGGTTATTTTTGTTTAACTCCAGATGGTAAGGTTATTGTCTCTAGGCATGTTTTTTATGAAAATCAATTTTTGTTTTCGCTCTCTTCTTCTACCGGTAATCAGACGTCTCTGGGTAATACTATGTATATTCCTATTGTTCGGTCTTTTACCACTGGGGGAACTCGTTTACATCTTGAGCCTGCATCTGGGGGTTCACTCGCAAGTCATAAGGTGAAACCGATCCACATGATTCTTCTACTACGTATAGTTCTTCTCAACGTAATTTCGTAAATTTGTTAAATGACTCAGGGACTATTGTCCGAGAGAAGGATATTTCTACTGCAGCTATTCCTGTTAAGAGTGTTACTATTCTTATTGTTTCTACTACCAATGCTCATTCTATGGTGACTCGGTCTAAAGTTAGTATATTTAAACCCAAAGCTTTGTGTGCAGACAATGTTGAGGTTGTGCCAAGTTCTGTTGAAGAGGCCCTTGCTCATCAGACTGGCTTGTAGCTGTTCAAGCTGAATTTGATGCATTAATAGCTAACTCTACATGAGAGCTCTGTTCTCTCCCTCCTGGTCGGAAAGCAATTAGATGCAAATGGTTGTTTAAGATAAAGAAGAATCCTGATAGGACGATTAACCGCCGGAAGGCACGGTTGGTAGCCAAGGGCTGTTCACAGGTGCTTGGCTATGATTTTAAGGAGACATTCAATCTGGTAGTCAAACCTGCTACCATTCGAGTCATCCTCTTTGTTGTTGTGACCAAGGGTTGGCCCCTTCGGCAAGTTGATGTTAATAATGCCTTTCTGAATGGCGATCTGACTGAGACGTGTTTATGCAGCAACCTCTAGGTTTTGTGCAACATGGTTCAAATGGTGAAAAGCTGGTGTGTCATCTGACTAAACTTTATATGGCTTACAGCAAGCTCCTCGTGCCTGGTTCAACAAGTTAAAACAGTTTCTTGTTTCTACTGGTTTTACGTTGTCCAAATCAGATACTTTGTTGTTTGTTCGCTCTTCTTCTGACTACACTCTGTATGTGCTTGTCTATGTGGATGATATTGTTATCACTGGTAGTTCATTTGATGAAATAAATTATTTTGTTCAGCAGGTACACAACAAGTTTGCTCTAAAGGATATAGGTGATCTCCATTACTTTTTAGGGATTGAAGTCAGTAGATCTTCCTCTGGCAGTCTTCACTTATGTCAGCGCAAATACATTTGGAAGCTTCTTGAACAGAGTTCTATGTCTAATGCCAAAAATGTTCATACACTAATGGTAAGCTCTTCTGTGTTATCAAAGGATGAAGGTGAATGTCTTGTTGATCCAACTGATTATTGTAGTCTTACCGGTGCTCTTCAGTATATCATTTTAACTCGGCCTGATATTGTATATGCTGTTAATAGGGTCTGTCAATTTATGCGTGCTCCCACTACTCTACACATGGTAGCATTGAAACGTATTCTTCGGTATTTACGTGGTGCTCTTTCTCATGGGTTATTTTTTTGATGATCTGAGTGGCTGTCTTTGGTTGGTTATGTCGATGCAAATTGGGGACTTGCTTTTGATGATCGTCGGTCTACTACGGGATACTGTATGTACTTTGGTCATACACCTATATCTTGGTGTTCTAAGAAACAACAAGTTATTTCTCGGTCTACGGTAGAAGCTGAATATCGTAGTTTAGCAACCGCCACTAGTGATGTTGCTTGGCTAGTCTCTCTATTGACAGAATTAAAACTTAGTTCAGCTGATCCTCTGACAGTGTGGTGTGATAATTCCAGTGCAGTAGCTGTTGCAGCTAAGCCGGTTCTGCATTCCAAGTTTAAACATGTTGAACTTGATCTGTTTTTTGTCCGGAAAAAGGTGGTGAGTGGAGAATTGATTGTTGGCGAAGTTCTTGGCTGTGATCAAGTGGCAGATATTCTCACTAAACCATTGTCTATATCGATGTTTACTCGGTTTCGTCATCTACTTCAGGTCATCCTACTTGAGGAAGTTGGATGAATGTTATAATATCTAAATGCACATGTGATTAATGTGTAATTAGCTAAGTGGTTAGGCAATTACAAAAGTTGGTATGTTGTTAATCGCAGTTAAGGTTCCTTTTATTTATATAAGCATGTATGTGAACCGATTAAAGGTAAGCAAGATAGATCATTACCTTGTGAGGATTTCTCCTTCTCTTCTTCTATAGATTTCTCTTTAAAGAATCTGTTGTTTCTTTAGTATTCTACCACGCAGGGCTAGTCTCTTGTACATCAAGTTGATGATGTGCTCCTAGAGGGAACAAAAATGAAATTATTGTCATTGTTATTACTTGCACAATTATATTAAAATTTCTTGGTATAGTAAGCTCATATCATATATTTATTCCATATTAATTCATTTTTTTTACTATTTTCATTTACTAAAATTGGCTATAACCTTCATAAAGGTAATCACACATTGTCCTCTACAGCATAGACAAAGGTTTACAAAAATTCAAACATTCTTGAAAGATTCACACTATTACAGAGATATTTTAATTTTATTCCTTTAATTAAACATTCACAAAACATTTAATGATAAATCATCACCATCACTATTCAAAATATACAAGTTATAATCCACATGCAATATTTCAATTCATCTATTCTACCTCCGTAATTGAGGAATTCACAACACCCTCCAAAGCATATCTCTTGCAGAAATATTATTCGCCAACAGAGTATGCATTGTAAAATTGATCGATTTCATTAAACAAGGTTCTAGTGTCACGGGCCAAAGTTCAAAGCCCGTGACCATGGCACAAGATGTGCCTCATGGAGGTCATCGATTAGATAGGGATCATTCAGCCCACGAGAACTGGCCCGATTCCAATAATTGTTGGAGAAACCTGTCAGATTAAAGCCTTGGTGACCCGATAGCAAAGATATGGCAACCTAGGTTATTTTGGGTAACTAATCTTAGAAGATAGAGGGAATTATATCTTGTAAAGATTAGATTAGATTTTATAAGGCATATCTTGTAAATCCTTTAAATCGTGGGATATCGTTAATCTCGTCCGTCGATATAAATGTATCTTGACAGTCGGTTCTGGAGGAGCTCAACTATAAATAGAGAGCCTCCCCCTCATTTGTAAATCATCTATTGTATGTTGAATTCTTAAGAGTAATAGAATTTTTGGGCATTTACTCAAACACCTTGTGTGTATTCTTTCTTTGGCTTTCTTTTGCTTATTTCTAGCTTCTTTTGGCACAAACGCTTCCGCTATACAAATTTGTGCCTTGGAGGAGTTCTTAAGGAATTCTTATTGTGGGTAAAAAGACTGACTTAGGCGAGTTTGGACGAGCAAATCGTCTAAGGCCGCACGAATTACGAGACGAAAGGACCAGCCCCGTGACAAGTGGTATCTGAGCCATTGGTTCAAAGGCACTGTTGGGATGTTGAAAGAAGTTGTTAATCAAAATGAGCCAATACAGACCCGTAGGAGGGTTAGAAAAGCAAGTCGCTAGAGGGACATGCTGACAGCTTTGGAGGATCGAGTTGTTAATCTCGAGGAGTCCGTAGGGAACATGAAGGAGACGCTTGAGTTGGTCGAGGGACGCACAGATGGGTTTGACTCAATGGAAGAGCAACTTAGAGATTTTGTGTTGGATTCCCTCAGTGCCAATGCAGAAAAACTAAATGATTTAGTCAATTCCACTACGGAGAAGCTGACAAAAAGAGATGAGAATCTCAAAGAGATGGTGTTAGCCATGAAGAAAGAAATTGAAGAGCTTAAGGAGGAGCTCATAATTTACAAAGTTACTTTGAGTAATGGGATGTTGTCTTCAAAGCCGAAGCAACAAGCAATGGATGTTCCTAAACCGGATAAGTTCAAAGGTGCAAGGTCCGCAAGAGACGTGGACAACTTCTTATGGGAAATTGAGTAATACTTCTGAGCGATTGGCATCGAAGATGATGCAATTAATGTAAACACTGCTTCAATCTATTTTACTGATGTGGCTCTCTTGTGGTGGCGTTGTAGGTCCACGGATGAAAAACGTGGTGGGAACGCAATGGGACTTGGGAAGAGTTCCAATGAGAGTTGAAGAAGCAGTTCTACCCACAGTGTGCCGAGAAGGAGGCTCGGGCTAAATTGCGTCGTCTCACGCAACAGGGTACTGTTCGGGAGTATGTTCGGGCATTTAGCGAGTTGATGCTTCAAATATCTGACTTGAGCGAGAAAGAAGCATTCTATTGGTTCGAGAATGGGTTAAAGCCATGGGCAAAGCATGAGTTGCGTAGGCAATGGATCACTGAACTTACAATAGCCATGGCAGAAGCAGAGTCCTTTGTTGAACTTGGTCCAACGAAAGACAAGTTCGAATTGTCTCAGCCCAATGGAAAGGGCAATGGTAAGAGAAACCATGAGGAAGATGAAGAGGGACATAGCGATGATGGCCATAGTACTGATAGCACAAGTGGCAATGAGAAACCACGAGATGCGAAGCGGGAAACCGATAGCACAAGTAGCAACGAGAGACCACGAGATGCGAAGCGAAGATCCAACAACCCAAGGGACAAGGGGAAGAAGATAAAATGCTTCCTTTGTCAAGGACCACACATGTTGCGAAAATGTCTAAAGAGATCAATGATGTTGGCTATCCAAAAAAAAGATGAGCCGAAGGAAGAGGCTAAGCCTATTGAGGGAAACCTATCGAGAGTAAATTCGATGGTGCCCATCCCTAAAAAAAGGAATGATAGAGGAGGGTTGATGTTTGTGGATATCAACATTGCGGGTTAGAAGTGGAGTGCTCTTATTGATACGAGAGCATCGAACTTGTTCATATCAGAAAATGCTACCAAGAAGCTTGGTCTGTCGATTAGGAAGTCGAATAAGAAGATCAAGACAGTAAATTCAGAGGAGGCCCCAACTGTGGGAGTAGCTCGTAATGTGGAGCTACAAATCGGTGAATGGAAAGGCAAGGAAGACTTTAAGGTAATCCAATTATATGGTTACGATTATGTACTTGGCTTAAACTTCCTTGACAGGATTCAAACAGTTTTGTTTCCATAGGCCGATGAAATCCATATTGTTACTGGTCCGTTATCAAAGATTGTTGTGCCAGTGCATCGGGATATGAAGGTTGGGACCAAGGTGTTGTCATCAATCCAACTAGTCGAAGATGTTTCGTATAGGAGAAGTATTAACTCGACAGAACAAGATGCTACGAAAGCCCCTTTCGAAAAAGTTAGTGGAGCGTGAATCTGATATGAGACCTGTGGAGTCAACTGTGGAGACGCCACCTTTGGGGAAGGTAGATTGTGCATCAGACTTCGAAAGCAAAGAAGCAATGCAAAAGCAGTCGAAACGAGTAAATGCCGCGAGTAAGGTACATTGCAAACACTCTGATAGTGTTTTGAATTTTGACTTATTGGCTTGGCAAGGTCGTAGGGGCCCTTTCAAAGTTCGTAAGCAAGAAGGCCGAGGGACTGTGGGCGGAATGAAGCCAAGATGTGTGAATCGAGGGAATTCCAATGCGATTAAGCCAGAATTGGGGCAAGTCAAGGTGGAAACTTCTTGCCAACGATATGTACCAACGAGTGCAAAGGTTCAAGTCAAGAGGCGACAGAAGCCTAGGCAAATGTTCCGAAGAAAGGAACAACCCGATTGCAAAGCAAGTCGAGAAGAGGCCAAGGCAACGAGAGAGTTCCAAGATTAATCAAGCCAGTGTAATTCAGAAGTCGCAACGAGGGCGTTGCGAGAATGGGTAGGGGAGAATGTCACGGGCCAAAGTTCAAAGCCCGTGACTGTAATGGCCTAAATTCAAGGTTATCGGAACAGTGGTTTCGTAACCACAAATCCGATCTAAAGAGAAATTTATTTCAATATTTTTGCATGAATATTTATATGATAGAAAAATCGTATGAAAATATTGATAGAAAAATTTTATTGATTTAGTGGTTAGTTAGAAAAAGAAATTATTGAAGAAATTAGGTAAAAATAAGTTATCGAGACATCTATCTCGTAAAACTGAGTCAAAAATAATTTTATAAATATTTATGAAATGTTAGTAATGTGGTACTAAAATTTCGTTAGGAAATTTTAATGTTTGGATAGTTAATTAAATGAAAAGGACTAAATTGTAAAAGGTGTAAAAGTGAGTAGGATGATTAAATAGCTTAAGTGTCTAATGAGAAAGGATTTAAAAGGAAATTAGACCCAAAATTTATTTGGGCTGGACGGCAAGGGCAAAATTGGAATATTGCAAAATTAACTAAAAAAAGCTAGGACTAAATAGGAAATATCTAGATTTCTCTTCATTTCTCTTCAATTCCAGCAGCTAAAAACGCCATAAGAGGGTTCTCTAAGCTGATATTCCATAATTTTTGTACCAAGTGAGTTAACCCTTGCCTTTTTCTTGTAATTTTTGTGTTTCTAAGACTTTTACAACTAGGTCCTACTATTAAATTCATTAGTTTTTGATTTCATGGATGAAATTGAAAGTCACTATGGTTGAGTTATGTAAGTTTATGATGAAATAGAATGAAATTAAAGCTTTAAAATGTTTATGAGATGATTTTATTAGGTAATTTCAATGGAAATTGATTTTTAGGACCTAATTGTGAAAATGTTTGGAATTAAAGTTTATTTCTGAAATTCTGATTCCTAAAGGTTGTAAACTAGTTTAAGGTGATATAATAAAGTGTTAATTGGGAAAAATAAGCTCAATTGAGAGGCTAATTGAGTAGGGACGAAATTATCATTTATTAAAAGTTTAGGGAAAAATAGTAATAAACACGACTTGCACTAAAACAGTTTGGACAGCAGCAGTAGACTAACTTTGAAAAATCACCATAAATTGTAGAAATCGAATTAGAAGATGAAAAAAAATATGGAACTAAAGCTTAATGAGTCTATTTTCATATAGATTAAAAAAAAACAGGCATATAAATTATACTTTATGAGATATTTGAAATCTTGTGAAACAGGGCCAGAGTGATTTCTGGATCCTCTGTTCTGACTTTAAAAATTCATAAAAAATTGTACAAAAATAATTAGAAGTCATTCTTTATATGTACAGACTCTAGTTTTAAGAGAAACAAACCTCGTAGTCATTGAAATTCTGTATAGAGAGGTATCTGATTCGTAATACACAGAGGTCAGAGCAGTCGAACCCTGAAACAGGGGAGACTTTAACTAATAAACTGTACTAATTGGCCCAACCAAAAATTCTAGAAAAAAAATTAGTAAATAGATATATGAGTCTAGATTTAGGGAAAATTTACGGATCTTGATTTTGAGTTTCGTAACTCGAGATATGATTTTCCTTGTAACTATGACGCGGGTAGCTAGAAAGCTGTGAATGTAGAAATAAATGATTTGAAGTTCTTAATTTGATAAATTATGTTCGGTAACCCCTCAAGCTCGACTCCGGCGACGGTTTCGGGCGTGGGGGCGTTACAGTGACCATGGCACAAGATGCACCTCATGGAGGTCGATCGATTAGATGGGGATCATTCAGCCGATGAGAACTGGCCCGATTCCAATAATTGTTGGAGAAGCCTATCAGATTAAAGCCTGGGTGGCCCGATAGCAAAGATATGGCAACCTAGGTTATTTTGGGTAACTAATTTTAGAAGATAGAGGGAATCATATCTTGTAAAGATTAGATTTGATTTGATAAGGCATATCTTGTAAATCCCTTAAATCATGGGATATCGATAATCTCGTCAGTCGATGTAAATGTATCTTGACCGTCGGTACTGGGGGAGCTCAACTATAAATAGAGAGCCTCCCCCTCATTTGTAAATCATCCATTGTATGTTGAATTCTTAAGAGTAATAGAATTCTTGGGCATTTACTCAAACACCTTGTGTGTATTCTTTCTTTGGCTTTCTTTTGCTTATTTCTAGTTTCTTTTGGCACAAACGCTTCCGCTATACAAATTGGTGCCTTGGAGGAGTTCTTGAGGAATCCTCATTGTGGATAAAAAGGCTGACTTAGGCGAGTTTGGACGAGCAAATCGCCTAAGGCCGCACGGATTGCGAGACGAAAGGTCCAGCCCCGTGACACTAGGAGGTATTTAGTTTTATTGTATGTTTATGAGACAAAATATTTATTTTAACAAATATTACACACTTTATTCTACATTTATGTCATTGGTAACTTTTATCTAGATTTTTTAAAATATATAACAGATATATAATTTTGCATGTCAAGCAACTATAACAATAGTTGATACGAAATTTGACAGGTACAACCTAACATATCCTACTCATAGGGAAAAGGTCGAGCAAGTGGAAGAAGGTGTTAAATGTTACAATTATGGTGATCCTATTCAACTCCCTATTCCTCAATACCGTTCTTCTTATAATAATATAAGTTATTTTCCAAAAAATAAAACATTAAAATTTATCATTAAACAGAACTATAATTCAATATCTGCATACTTATCAACAAATTATTTGTTTACTATTAAATTTCAGGTTTAAATTGAGTATTCAATTCGATAGAATTGTAAGTCGAATTCTCAATTAAACGGCAAAACAATTGTGGGAAATTTAGTCTGGGGTTCGTACATTTTTAGTACACTTAATAATTACACAGATTTCCTTTTTTCTTAATAAATATAATATGATATAATTTACAAAATAAAAACTCTTTTTGACAGGAACATGAAGCCATCAAACTAAAGAAGATTCTTGATCAGCTATATTGATCTTCCAAGTGCAATTGACTGATTTCAACTTTAGACTTGAATGCAATATGTTCACTGTTCCCCGATTCATGAAGTTCCTCAGAAAGATGAATAAAAATTTGTACTTGCAAGCATTAATAAGATACATTAGGAAGTTTGTTTGACAAGTCCATACTAATCCATGCACTTAATCATCATTCAATCCATTTTGCAGTCTATTGTTTGTGGATCGTCTTTGGACAAGGGAAAGGGAAAAATTGTTAAAGATAATGATAAATCAGGTTGAATAAAGGAAAGAGGAACGTACTAGCCCGATTAAACGACAGAAAGGAATTAATATGTTTTTATTGACTAATAGAATGTTTTAGAACAAAATATATAACGCTCTCAATGAGTGAGTAGTTGATTCCATTTTTTGCCACCAAATATAATATCATTATTAACACAAGTTTCTTCATATTTAATTTCTTTTTCCTTTTTAATCACACTTTTATTAATGTTTAGTTTTTTTCACATTAAAACCTAATTAAAACAAAAAGTTTCATTGGTGGTGATATATATATATATATATATATATATTATATATTTTGAATTTCGAAAATTACAATCTATTACAAATTCATAATTATTATGTAAGATTAAGATAATAAATCTCTCATACTTCGCATGAGTAAGATAACTAGTCAAAGTAAACTAGAATTATTATTTGAAAATGACAATAAAATTTATTTTTTATTTATTTTTTGATTTTTTTAATTACTAATTGAATGAAAATACTCGTATGTTCATTATAGTGGTAAGTGTTAGCTTTATATTATCGGAATACACTAAAAGTGTAATTTGACATGGATACGAAATGTAATTTCAATTTTAGTAAAATTTAATTTTGAATTTCAAAAAATATAATTTTTTAAATTTCAAATTTTAATAACAATAATCAAATATCATTTTAATGTTAATTTAGTAATATAATGAATTATAATGAGTATTTTTATTGGTTCGAAAATTTATCTGAATTCATTCTAATTTTATATTATTTAATAAAAATAAAAGTATAAATCAAAACGGAATAATTAAAATCATAGTGAATGTGTAATTTAACATGTATATAAAGTGTAATTTAAATAATAATAATGAAAATAATGGTATTTTTATTAGTTAGAAAGAGTGTAAGGTTTTTTAAAGTTATAACAATCCTTTTAATCCCACAATCACTAAATTAAATAATTTACTAATACTAATTAACCTGTAATAAATTTTGAATAGAATCCACATATTTACATAAAATGAGACTTGAATATGGGATCTCAAAAGTCAAACAACTTCAGCCTTGCCATAAAACTAATACCTCATTAGCTAGTGAAATTAATTTAGCATGGATACAAAAAGTACTTTTTTAATAATTTATCTTTTAACATTCAATTTTATTAATATAGTCAATAATACATACTACTTTTGTTTGTTTAAAACTAGTGAAAGTGTAATTTAACATGAATAAAAAGTGTAATTTTAGTAAATATTCAAATTTTAATAATAAAATTAAAATAAAACATTATTCTAATATTAGCTTTGTAATATAATGAATAATAAATATTTTCATTAATTCAAAAAAAATTAAACTTATTTTTTATATATTATAATTTATATAAATTAATTAAATTAACTCAATTGAGTTAAATGCTAATTTTTTAAGTTATTGTTTATTAAATAAAAACATAATTAATTAAGAGTAGAATTTCGACTCATGACACATTACAAAACCATAAAACCATTTATATAAATATAAAGTAAATTCGTCGATTGAGTCTTAACTCGATTGGTATGAACATTGTTGTCAATGTAGGAGAATGTGGGTTTGAATGCGCTAAAGCGCATTATCCTCCTATTTATGGGTTGGAGAGGGGCTATGGGTAGTTCTAAGTATTATGTCAAAAAGAACATAATAAGAACCTATAATGAGTATTGGTGGAGTCAAGGGGGCAAGTAGGGGCCCCGACCCACCTAAAATGGAAAATTTTTCATTTAGACCCTTTATAATTTATAAAATTTTAAATTAGTAATGGTAAAATTGCAATTTGACCTCCCAAAAATGATAAAAAATTGATTTAATCCTTTAAAAATTATAAAGATATATAGACTATTAAAATGGTGAAATTATATTTTTACTATCATAAAAATATACAATTTAATTCCGGCCCCCCAACCCATAAATAAGAAAATAATGTGCTTTAGTGCACTTAAACTCGAGTCCTCTTGCATTGGCAACAATGCTCATACCAATTAAACTAAGACTCAATCAGTAATTATTATATAATTTTAAATTTAATTAATTAATTCGTTGTGGCTTCTCTATAAGTTGCCTAATGGGTGCTAAGCGGGGAATATGCCTTCTAAACGTAAGAGATTTTTTATAAACAATATATATATATATATATATATATATATATATATATATATATATGCTAAGCCATTGAAATAAATGCAAAAGTACATTCACAAAGCAGTGATACAAAAATTGCAGGTATCTCAAAACGAAAAAACACCTACATAAAGACAATCTGGCACACCTCTTATGTTAGCTTCAGATACTCTCTAAATGCTGTTCAAATTGCTCAAGCTCCTTAGAGTTCAATGGACCAACATACATCTTCACCAATAAGGATTCCTTGAAAAGCAATGAACTCTAACTTTCAGTTTCATTATTTTTTTTTTTTTCACATTAAAGGCAAATAAGGCAGCCACCAAGCCATAAACATCCTCTCCCGATCAATGCCCACTCCATCCAAGCAGTTTTGGAAATAACTTCCAAAGCATATTTATATATCCGGAAACTCAGCATCATACAATACCCAATAGCCACGAAATCAAACTCACCAACCAGCCATAAACTCCTCAATCCATGATCCTCCTCATTATCCCTTCAATCAACAACAAGAGACTTCGAAACAACCCTCCTTATTACCAAGTTTCCATACACAATCTTCCCAAGTAATGGAAGAAATACTTCAATTAGAGAAAAAGAAATATGTTTCAAAATTTTAGATAACGTAATTATCCTAATATTCTAAAAAATAATAATGATTCCATTTTTTAATTTTATTTTCATCAACAAATAATAATAATTTAATTAAAGAATTTATTATTGTATAGAAATTATACAACAATAGTTGCCAATGAGGTATTGATATTATTGACAAAGGTTGAAACCCTAAATCTTTAAATATACGAAGTGAAATCTTATTATGTGCAATTGTCATATGTACTTTTTTAATCCAACTTTATATTGTTACCATGTATGAATTTTAGCTTAAATTATTTCGATTCTTACTTAATATTAACTTAATTTCACAATATAATAACTTTTTATATATATATATATATATATATATATATATATGCATAAACTCTAAAAAAAAAAATTAGACCACATTGGTTGATTCATGAATATAAAAATATGAGTTGAACGTAACTTTTATTTCGAAAAGGAAAATTGAATACTAAATAAAAACAACATGGTGTCAATTTATTGACCGGATCTTTTCTTTCTTGATCATCAAGTAATTATAGAGCTTTAAGAAAACATTGATTTATGTTTGTCGGCGTTGAATTGAGTGAATAAGGGTTTGATATAACAAGTGCATGAAAATCAAACCCGACCATGCACCGATATCCCCTTACAAATTGAACACCCTTAAAACATGTCTTAATTCATTACCATACTTGTCTACATTAAAAATTTCGAAGATCAAATTAAAGTAATTATTGTTGCCATCCATTTCTTAACGAATCTATGGTATAACATTTTATAAAACCATTATTTGTGGTGTCCCAATCAGAGGTCAAGAAAATGGTTGATGCAAACGACAAAAGCAAGTGTAATCCATTTTCACCACTTTATTTTAGCTTTTCTTTTTAATTATGAAAATCATCAGATTGACGTCGCCTAACGTTGAAATGTCTCAATAGTTCTAATATACATCCCTTTGTTCAATAATAAAAGTAAATCATTTTAATTAAATTTTAAAATTATTTTTTGGACTAATTCTAATGCTCAAGTTACAAATAATGTCTCGCCGGCCGATACTCTTCCATTGGAGTAGGGGATTGTGGGTGGGGTAAAATTTTGGAGTTTTAATTTAATTTTCTTTACTTTTAATTTCCGCTCTATTTTCGGAGTTTAAAAATCCAAATGTAGCTGTTCACATCATTAAATTCTACTAAATACACTGGTATAATATTTTCAAATTTAAAAAAGAAAGAAAAAACTTATTTGATAATCATGTAATAAAAAAAAGACATTATAACGTATTTAAATTTAACAAAAAAATTTAACAATGTTAATAATTCTTAAAAACTCATATTAGTATTTTAATTAGAATAAGTTATCTAAATTAAATAATGATATTATAATGAAGTATTGAATGATACCAAAAATTAAAATATAAAAATTAAATCTCAATTTTGAATGTGGTACAAAAATTAAAATGATATTTGACCACTACCATATAATTCAAAAAGGACAAGTGTCACAAGGAAGGCCATAGCCCGTCCTTTTATGTATAGAGTACTCGTATTGTTCAAATTTACTTATAAAATAAATAAAAAAATATACTATCAATGTATCTTTTTTAATATTTTATTATATTATTATAAGACAGTTAATATTTATTTTTTGTTGAACCCACAATTTTAAATAAAATGTGAATGAAACTATGACTATTGAATCTCAATATCTGGTTTTAGTTAGAAAAGAAGAGGGTGGAGTAGATTAAAACTTTGGCGAAGAAGGAACTGTTTTTCAAGAAATGCAGGAAGAGGCATGTGATTCTAGTAGGATATTAAGAATTTAACAAAGAAAGGGCAATAAAATAATGATTAAAAATAAAAATAAATTGAGGTGTGAACTGCCTTTATTTTCTTTTGTTCCAAACATTTAAAAATGGATCCAATCCATAAAGACTTATCAAATGTTGTTGGTCGTTGCCTCTCTTACCAAAGAGATAGGGTTATCGGATCATTTCCCACTCATCACCAATATTAGGGGTATTTGGGTCATTTCCTTCAAAGAAAAAGTATTTTGGGTATAAGTTGAAAGATTAAGGTTATTTAACTACCAATTAAAGGTTCAAGAAATTATTTGAGTGTAATAAAGTGGCAAAGTTAGAAGTATAAAATTGTAACTTTGTATTTTATTATATTTTTTATATGATACTCTCCCCTCACAATGTATAATTAAAAAATAAAAAAAGAGTAAAAACATTTAATTTGGTGGAGGATGGTTTGGAATAGGGGTGAGCATTCGATCGAATCGAATAAAAAATTTTCGAGTTAATCGAGTTTTCGAATCTTATTTTATCATCCTAACTTTATTTGAAATTTTCTCGAATCGAGTCGAATGAGATGGAATTCGAATCGAATCAAATCGAATATATTTGTTCGAGTTAAATTTTATAAAATAATTTTGGGTCCTTATAACCACTGTCACCCATCGTAATAAAATTTTTATTAACTTTCATCACCTCATAATTTATTTTAATCTTTTATATACGGGTTAGCTTCTTTATTTGCTTAGTTGTTTCAATTATCTTCAGATTCTTGTCAATATGTATTTTGGAATTAAAAAATATATTAAATGTAAAAATGTGATTTTTTAATAAAAGTTATTTTAAAGATAAAATGTGAAATTGATACCAATATAAAATTTTAACATGAATATTTAATGGCATAATTAATAATTCAATTTTAATATAAATATTCAATACAACTAAACAATTCAATCATATAAATAATATAAAATGTGAAATTTAATTTAATAATATAAATAATAGATATAAATAAAATTATTACTATTTATGTTTTGTGATTTTTTTTGGATAATTTTGATTTTTTATTTGAGAGTAAAAGGTGAGAAGTAAAAGATTAGGGAGAAAATAAAAAGTTTTGGGGAATAAAAGTTTGAGGGGAAGTAAATAGGGGAGTAAAATTTTGAAGGAAAATATTAAAAAAATTGGGGTAGATGTAGAGGTGTGCATGGGCCGGGCAAACAGTTCTGGCTAGGCACCCAAGGCCCTACGAAAAATGGGAGGGTTTGGGTAAAAATATAGGCCCAAAAAATGGGCTTGGGCAAAAAAAGAGGCCCGTTTAGAAAACGGGCCGGGCCTCGGGCAAGATTTTTTGCCCGGCCCGGCCCGATTTTAATATTAAATTATTTTTAAATTATTTTTATTTTAAATTTTAAGTAACTTTAGTTTTTTTTTTACTTTAGGTTTTTTTATTGTTTTTAATGTTATTTTGATATTGTAAAATTTTTGTTATTAATATAATTTAGTTCTAATTTATTTCAATTTTTTAATTTTAATATAATTATTTTTTATTATATTTTTAATTTATATATTATTTTAAGAATTATTTTAGTCCCATTTTTTAATTTTTTTATGTTTTAAATGCATTTGATTTATTATATTTTAAAGTTTTTATTTAATAAAAAAGTAAAAAAATTAATGTGGTGGTTGGTAGGGTAGGGCGGTCGGGCTCGGGCTCGGGCCTATCATTTTTTTCTCGGGCCGGGCTTGGACAAAATTCTAGGCCCATATTTCGGGCCGGGCAGGGCCCGGGCCTTGAAAACGGGCCGAAATTTTTTATGGGCCCGGCCCGAACCCGGCCCGGCCCGGCCCATGCACACCTCTAGGTAGATGGGAGGTGGGATGGGAAGAAAGTAAAAATTTTAGGGGGAAAGTGGGGAGGAGTAAAAATTTTAGGGGAAAATAAAAGTTTTGAGGGTTTTGGGAGTAAAATTTTGAAAAAAGTAAATGGGAGAGTAAAATTTTGGTGGGAAATGGATTTTGGGTAGATTGGGGGGTTGGGATGGAAGGGGAGTAAAAGTTTTGAGGGGAAAGTGGGAAGGAGTAAAAGTTTTGAGGAAAAGTAAAAAGGTTTGGGAGTTTGGGGGGTAAAATGTAAAATATTATAGTTTGATATTCGAATTATTCGAATTATTCGAGTTATTCAATTGAAAACTCAACTCGATTCGAACTCGAAATTGAAAAAAATTCGAGTTGATTTCGAATAACTCGATTCGCTTAACTCAAATTCGAATTTTTTCGATTTTTCGAGTCGAATCGAGTTTTGCTCACCCCTAATTTGGAAGGTAGAAGAAGAAATAACCTAACAGTATAAGTGGAGCTATCATTCAATATGATAAGGATATTGCACCTGACTTTGATTCAATAAATAGATAATACCACTCGTATTAATTTCTCTAAAATTATGTGCCATCAAATCAAATCACCATTATTTGAAATTGACAATACCAAGAAAAAAAAGAAACATCACTTAAACTATAAATATTGGATTTGGATGAGCAATTGGGTATGATTTACTTTTTATTTTATTATTATAGTATTTAATTTTATCATTATCATTATCATTATATTAACTACGGGTAAATGCACTGCCATCCATCTAAACCCGCCTTAAATTAAATATTTTGAATGATTAAAGGGTTACAAGGAATGTAATTGGTTTTTGTCATGAAAGGGACCCTTTGTGGCTGTTGTTATATATGATGGAAAATTTGCACTAAATCTTAGCTTAATTACATCTCTTTTGTCTGTAATTTGGCAGACATTAACTAATGATTGAAAGTCGCTAATTTGAAACATACAGTATTATTATACCAAGTATAAAATAAATGTCTTTGGATGGATGTTAGTCAGATTTTTATGCCATCAATAATCTGTCCTTCAGGTTAAGGACATTCATATCCATAATAATTTAACATGTCCCATCTTGATTTTAATACCTTCTTAGCATTTAGGCAGCATAAAAAACCATAATTATCTAATATGATGCTGACTAACCACTTCATCTGACGTCAATTACCAATAGTAATCTTTACTTGTTGTCTTTTAGTAATGATAAATTAATTGATTTTTTTTCAAATTTAATATTAATCAACTACTTTTATGGAAGTATTTATAATTTAATAAATTTATTTAAAATATAGAATATTATATTGTAAGTATAAGAGTTTGAATTCGATATCAACCTTAAATGATATGCTAAAATTTATTTGATTAAATTTGTATTTTATTTGAATAAAAAGCAATTTTGAAATTTACCATCACATTTTTAGTTTAGTATATAATAAATTAAGGTATCAATGTAACTTTTTCATAATTCTTTTTATTACTTTTCCAATATACCAATTATTATAATATCACATTCATAATTCCATTGAAATGTTACCATGAGAATGTACTAAAGGTTTAATTCTATGTGTTTTAATATTTTACTTTTTCTCTCGTCAACATCAAAATATTTACTAATGTGACTTTCATATATTTTATAATATTTATTTCTTGACTTATAATTTTAATCATTTAATTAAATACAACATTGGGTCTGATGTCCAATTTAACTTGGTTTTTTAATTTTATAATATATTATATTATATTATTTTTATATATAAGTTTAATTTATAATATGTAAAAAAATTAAATATTTATTAATATATAATACTATAATGTAAACAATAAAATTATTAAATTTTAAAATTAAAGTAACATAAATATATTTTTAAAAAAGTTTAAAAAATATATGAATGATCTAAAATGAGCTTTGTCGAAACCTTTTTTGAAATCGACTTATATTTAAAAAAAAAATGGAATCCCCACCAATCATTTTTATGAGACGTGATCGGATCACCTCATAATTTGATCGTTTTAATAAAATGTTTGATTTACTAAAACAATGATTTTTGGTCTACAAAATTCAAGAAATGGGTTCAGGAGTCGGTTATGCACGAGGAAGGATTAGCACCCTCGTGACGACAAAAAATTGGTACCTAGTTAATTACTTGATGTCTGAGTGTCGAGAATTAAAAATTTGAAGAGAATAAAAAATATGATCCCACTTTGCATAATGTTGTTTTTAATTAAAATCACTTGAATAAATCAAAACGTATGTAAAAGGTCCTCTCATCTCAAGATAACAAAAAGGTCATATCTCGTAAGTTAAGACACGATGTCTCAAATCTTCAAGAATAAGCTTGCTCTTTATTTTAATTACTATTTAAATCTCATGTGTTTTAATTTCAAAAGGAATGTTCAGTTAACTAGGTTCAAAAAGAAAGTCAAACCCCATAAATTAGGGCACAAATTTTTGAATCTCTAAATACTAAACATTGCCTTAATTTTAAAAATTTCCTTTTTTTTTATACATCATGCGAAAAACGAACGTAACACTTAAAATGATATGCATTTTACTTATTCGGACATAATATACACATGGATAAATGCTTAAACTTAATGTATGATATAGTGACAACGAAATAATATAAGATGGCCATGTGGGTAGAACATTTATATTAGAATGATAAATATCAAATAAATGGATAAATACTATAATAATAATAATGTAAATATAGAAATAATAAGAATACTAATTCATTACATTAACTACAAAATAAATAAAGTAACTTAAAAAAAAAAAAAAGAAAGAAAAGGAAAACAAAAGGTGCTTAATGAAAAGGAAGTATAAGTAATATCAAATTTAAATATTTAAAAAGTAAAAGAATAATAAATAAATAAATAAATAGATAAAACAAATATAGATAATATTAAATTTAAGATTTAAGAAGTAAAAGAATAATAAATAAAAAATCAATAAATAATATAAATAATATTAAATTTAAGTGCTTTAAAAGTAAAAGAATAATAAATAAATAAATAAATCGATAAAACAAATATAAATAATATTAAATTTAAGTGTTTAAAAAGTAAAAGAATAATAACCAAATAGATAAATAGATAAAACAAATGTAAAATAATGAAATTAATTAAATGAAGGACTGAATTGAAATTTAAATGGAATTAAAGATATAAATCATAATAAATTAAATAATAAAATTGAATAAGGACTAAAATTAAATAAGCGTAAAGAATGAGGGACTAATTAGGAAATTATTCCCTATCCCAAAATGTGTCGTTCCTTAATGGACCGAATCGAAACAAACTTAAAATCATAGGGTATAAATTAAAAAACAAAAAAGGACTGGATTGAAAAATAATTAAAAAGTAGAAGTGCTGAAGGCGCAATTAGCCCCCTTTAAAAAACACGCGGATCCTGCGGGGTCGGGTTGAGTTAGATCGGGTTAGCTGAAAATGACGTCGTTTTGGCGTTTCGGCAATAAGCCCAAAACGACATCGTTTTAATGGGCTGTAAAAGTAAAAAAAAAAAGTTTCAAAACTCATTTTTGCATCTGTTTTTTTTTTTTTAAAACCCTTAGAAACCCTTTCTTTTTTTCTCTCAATTTTCCAAAACCGGCCTAAGTTTGGCGAATGTCTGTCGCGATGGCCGCCGGTCGCTGACGACGACTCTACCATTCCTATGGTCGAATTTTTTTTCCTTTTTTCAATCTTTTTTTTTTAAAAAAACCCTAAAACCCAAATCTAAGCCAAATATCTTTTGAAATAAAAAGAAAAGAACACGCAAAGAAAAAAAAACTTTTGGCCATCGGCGTTTTCATCAGACCTTCACAAAACCCTAATGAGTTTTGTGGCATCCGAGGCATCGACGGTGGTCCTCGACGATGGCAGAAGGTGGATCGACAGGTAAAAGGTCCATTTTTATATGTATTTATTATATTTTTTTTCTTTCGAAAATAAAACAAAAATAAATCACCTTTTTGCTCAATATTTTGTATTCAATTTCTCTGTGTATATTTTTTCTTCGTGTGTAAAAATTTACATTAGTTGTTGTGGCTTTTATAGCCGATTTACATACTATATTTCACTGTTTTTTTGCTACTGTTTAGCCACTGTTCTTTGCTATTTCTTGCAAGTAGTGGTTGACGACGGTGGCAGGCAGTTGGTGGTGGCAGACTAGGAGTGGCGCTAGCTAAGGTTTCTTTCTTTTTTCTTTTTTTTCTGAATACTATTTAGATTTTGGGCCATTAGGGCTTTTTTATTATTTATTATTTTTGTTTTGGTTTTTTTTTTCTATTTGGGTTTCTGTTTGGGCCCAGGCTAAATTGGTCCATTATAGCTGCCCCTCGTTGCTTGTTGACGTGTAACGGGAACAGAGCAAAGACTTTAAAAAGGTTCAATTTTGCGTGGTCTTATAAAATCTTGACCTCTTTAGTGCTCCTCTTTTTCAAGTAGCTTCATTCTAACCCACTACAACTTCAGAGGTATAGGATTTGTTGCTTCAATCTACTCCACTGCAAGTTTAGGGAGATTAGATTTGTAGCTTTAATTTGCTCCACTACAACTTCAGGGCGACGAGACTTATATCTTCAATCTACTCCACTGCAATTTCAGGGAGATGAGATTTGTAACTTCAATCTATTCCACTACAACTTTAGGGAGATAAAATTTGTGACTTCAATCTGCTCTACTACAACTTCAGAGAGATAAGATTTGCTATCTTCAATCTACTCCACTGCAACTTCAGGGAGATAAGATTTGTGACTTCAATCTGCTCCACTGCAACTTCAGGGAGATAAGATTTGTAACTTCAATCTGCTCTACTACAACTTCAGAGAGATAAGATTTGCTATCTTTAATCTACCCCACTGCAACTTCAGGGAGATAAGATTTGTGGCTTTAATTTGCTCCACTGCAACTTTAGAGAGATAAGATTTGCTATTTTCAATATGCTCTACTGCAACTTTAGGGAAATAAGATTCGTGGCTTTAATCTACTCCACTACAACTTTAGGGAGATAAGATTTTCCACGATAACTTCAATCCATCCCACTACAACTTCAGGGGTATAGGATTTGTGGTTTCACTGATTTGTTACACCGTTCTCTAGGGAACATGACCTGTAGAATCCATTTTATGGGCCTATATTTATGTCAAGCGATTAGGATACTATGATCAAAATGAATTAAATGCTCCTAACTAGATGTGTATGAATGATATTTTCATGAATGCAGAATGTCATTTTTCGAGAATGATCCTCTTTTAATGCTTAGGTTGACATTGCTTGTTATTCATCAAGGATCTATCACTATCGTATTACCCTGTCTTCTTGCTAAACTCATATCTTTGACAGGAAACTCGAAGAAATAATCACAATTTAAACTATTCATTCCCAAACATTTCCAGCTCTTAGATTTGGTTAGTTCTGTCCAGTGGTTCTGTTTCAAGTCCTTGTACTATTTAGAAAACCTTTTAGAGTAATATGCAAAAAATCCTTTTACCTAAATATTATTTGTCCATTAATCATTATTTCAATGAGAAATGCTTGAAAAAGATCGTAACAATGGATAAGATTGAAATTTATTGGGACAAAAGCTTAAAATGAATAGATTAATCAAAATGAGTAAGATGAAACTAGGTGGCTCAAATATTGTAGCATAAGCTTCTCTGCAATAACTTATCGAGGACCCTTTTTAAGCCTGATATATGTTTAAGAGATCCAGAGTACTTTGTTGATGCCCTAAGATGTAACATTCTTCCTTCCGAGAAGACCCGACCATCACATGTTTAATCTTTAATCCAAATTTGAGCTGCCCTTTTTCGGGTTTTCAACTAAAAACCCTTTTGGTTTCAAGGCGCTCTTTGCAATTTTTTGCCTTGGCCTCTCCTTTTTTTTTAAGTGAAGTATTTCTTGACTGAATCCAAATTCACAGAATTAGGCAGGTTTTTGCCATCCATCTCGGTCAAAATCAGTGCTACTCTAGAAAGGGCCTTATTTACCACATAAGGTCCTTCCCAATTTGACATTCACTTTCGCCTGAAGTCTTTTTATATTGGAAGGATCTTTTTTAGTACCAGGTTCCCCTTAGGGAATTCTTTGGGGTGAACCTTTTTGTCATAAGCTCGCACCATTCATTTTTTGTATATCTGACCATAATGGATAGCCTTCAACCTCTTCTCTTTAATCAAGTTCACCTAATCATATCGGGATTGGATCCATTTTGCTTCATCTAACTTTAACTCTAACAAAACTCGAAGAAAAGGAATCTCAACTTCAATGGGCAAAACTGTCTCTATTTCATAAATCAGTGAGAAAGGCATTGCCCAATAGAGGTCTTGACAGACGTTCCATAAGCATAGAGAGCTTGGTAACTTCTCATGCCAATCTTTATAAGTCTCAGTCATTTTCCCTACGATCTTCTTAATGTTCTTATTTGCTGCCTCTACTGCATCGTTCATTTTTGGGTGATATGGTGATGAGTTGTGATGTTTGATCTTGAATTGACTACAGGCTTCCGCTATCGAACTGTTGTTCATATTTAATACATTGTCAGTTATAATCCTTTCTGGTGTCCCATACCGACATATGATCTCTTTATTCAAGAATTTATTGACTGCTAACTTCGTGACATTGGCATAAAAAGTGGCTTTTACCCACTTGGTGAAGTAATCAATGACTACGAGGATGAAACGATGCTCATTGAAAGATTTTGGCGAGATCGGTCTAATGACATCCATACCCCATATAGAGTAGGTCATGGAGAAGCCATAACATGAAGAGGTGAATTAGGCACATGAATTTTATTTCCATAAATTTGACATTTATGGCATCTCTTGGCATAACTGATACAATCTCCTTTCATGGTGGACAAATAATAACCAAATCTTATTATTTGTCTGGCCATCGTAAAACCATTAGCATGTGTTCCGCAAATACCCTCATGGACTTCTTCTAAGATTTTCTTAGCTTCAACAGCATCTACACATTTTAGTAGCACATGATCTTTTCTTCTTTTGTATAGGATCTCCCCATCTAAGACATAGTTATTGGCTAGTCTTCTCAACGTCCTTTTATTATTATCGGTTGCTTGATCGGGGTATTCACGGTTTTTCACATATCGCAGTATATCGTGGTACCAAGAGTGATCATCTTTTTCTTCTTCTTCAATATTGTAACAATGAACTAGAGCTTCATAAATACTTATCTGGATAGGTTTTACATTCCCTTGGTTGTTCGCTCTGATCATGGAAGCTAAAGTAGGTAAGGCGTCAGCCATCTAATTTTCATCTCGCTAGAGGTAGCAGAAAATGATGTCATCAAACTCCTCAATTAACTCAAGAACCAGCCTGCGATAATTTTCAATTTGGGGTCTCTCGTCTCCCATTCACCTTTAAGTTGATAGATCACTAGTGCAGAATCCCTATATACCTCTAGTACTTTGATCTTGCGTTCTATAGCTGCACGGATACCCATGATGCATGCTTTGTATTCTGTCATATTGTTCGTACAATCAAAATCCAATTTACTATTAAAGGGATAATGATCTCTGTTTGGGGATACCAGGACTGCCCCGATTTCGTTACCCATAGCTTTTAAAGCTCCGTCAAAATTTAGCTTCCAAGGATGTCTATATTGAGAATCTTCTTCGGTGGTTGCAACATACATCAGATCTTTATTTCAGAAATCAAAGTTCAAAAGCTTGTAATATTTTAGAGCTCTACTGACTAGAAAATATACCATTGCACTCCCTTTTACTGCTTTTGATTCACATAGATTATATCAAATTCGAAAAGTAGAATTTGCCATCGGGCCATTCTTCCATTCAGAGCAGTCGACTCCATCATGTACTTTAGAGGGTTTATTTTTTAGATTAACCAAGTTGTGTGGTATAGCATGTATTGTCTTAGTTTCTGGGTTGTCCAGATCAAGGTGCAACACAACTTCTCAATTGACGAATATCTTGTCTCACACTCAGTGAGCTTCTTACTGAGGTAGTATATTACTCTTTCTTTCCTTCTTGACTTATCATGTTGGCCAAGCATTCATCCCATGGAATTCTCAAATACTGCCAAGTACAGTTTCAGTGGTTTATCTAGACTAAGTGGCATCAGTACTGGAGCATTAGACGGGTAATGTTTGACCTTGTCAAAAGTTTTCTGGCAACTCTCATCCCATACACCTAGATTGTGTTTCTTAAGGAGACGGAATATGGGGTCACATTTCTTGGTTAATTGTGAAATAAACCGGGTGGTGTAATTTAGTCTTCCTAAGAAACCTCAGACCTCCTTGTGAGTGTGCGGCGGAGGCAACTCTTGTATAGCATTGACTTTGTCTGGGTCGATCTTGATCCTCTTTTCGCTGACTATGAATCCCAACAATTTCTCCGACCTAGCCCCGAAAGTACATTTTGCTAAATTGAGCTTTATTTGGAATTTCCTCATCCTTAAGAACAATTTCCTCAGGACTTGTATATGGGCTTTTTCTGTTTTAGGTTTTGCGATCATATCATCGACATAAACCTTGATTTCTTTGTGCATCATATCATGAAACAAGGTTACCATGGCTCTTTGATACGTCACTCCCGTATTTTTCAGTCCGAATGACATCACTTTATAGCAAAATATTCCCCACACGGTTATAAATGTGGTTTTGTCCATATCTTCATGATGCATTTTAAACTGGTTGTATCTGGAGAAGCCATCCATAAAGGAGAACAGTGACTAACCTACTGTGTTGTCCACTAAGGTGTCGATGTGAGGCAATGGGAAATTAATTTTTGGGCTAGATTTGTTTAAATCCATGTAGTCTACACACATTCGTATTTTCCCATCTTTCTTAGGGACGGGGACTATATTGGCTACCCACTCCGAGTATTTAACCACTTGTAGGAAACCAACGTCAAATTGCTTCTTGACCTCTTCTTTTATTTTTAACAGGACGTCAAGCCTCATCCTTTGAAGTTTCTGTTGAACCGACTTGTATTCTTCTTTTATGGGAAGCCGGTGTACCATGATATCAGTACTTAGACAAAGCATGTCTTGATACGACCATACGAAGACATCTTTGAATTCTTAGAGTAACTCAATGAAGTCTCGTTTTGTCTCTGCGGTGATGTAAGCTCCGATCTTCACCTCTTTCTTTTCTTATCAGTTCCCTAAGTCCACAATTTCTACTGACTCTTTATGAGGTAGAATTTGTTTCTCCTCTTGTTCTACCATCCTTAACAAATCAGGAGATATGTTACAATCTTGATCATCTTCAAAGTCCTGAGGTTCCTCGAGACACATATCTTATTTAAAAGGATATTCTGAGTCAATAGCAGCATTGCTCATATCATTGATATCTGGAGACTTGTTATGGGAACGAAAGAAGACCCAAAGGACATATGAATCTAAGAATAATTATTTGTGTGATATGAGTATAAATGAAATGGAAAAAATAAAAGAATATTTGCCAAAATGAGCCACAAAGATGCATTTTATTAAAATAAAAATAATAGACATATGCTTTTTTTCACAAAAGGATTCTTATTGCTTCCAAACTTAAAGTAATAAGTGTGTTTTGAACATTATTCTAAATTAGTTTTAAAATTTAAAAGGATTTCTTCCATAGTCCAATTGTTCAGAATATTTCCGAAGATATAAGGACGAATACCTAACAGGTTTTCCCCAATTCCTTCTTCGGATATAGCATTTTCTTCCGCAGTTTCTTTTCTTGACGTCTTTCATTTAGGATAAATGATTTTCCCTAACACGAACGTTTTAGATATATGAGGAAAGGTCATTGGTTCCCACTTGACCTCTCCACCACTCAGTCGCGCTCTTCTTCTTTTTTATTTATTATCCAACTCCTTCTTCCTTTGTCTAGCATCTGGCTTGTATCCTAAGCCAAAGCGGTCTCGTTTGTCCATCAGCATTGGTACCTCGACTCTCCATTGGAGGTATTTTTGGTACTGAGATCTTGTTTCCTTCGATAATAAAAGTTGCATTAACAAATTTCAGTGATCGAAAGAAACATTCTATTGCCTTTTCATCTGCTCCTATGTATAGTGCATCACTAATTACGGATGCAATGATATCCTCTTCAGTGTTTATTGTCACCAGTCAACCCTCCATTATCAACTTTAATTTTTAGTGTAGTGACAACGGCACTGCCCCAACCGAGTGAATCCAAGGCCTACCCAACAAGCATTTATAAGATGGCTTGATATCCATCACAAAAAACTCTACCTCATATGTGTTTAGACCAATTAAGAGAGGTATTTCAATCATTCCTATCATCCTCCTTTTTGTACCATCAAATGCTCTTACTATATTTTGACACATCTTTATGTGAGAGCTATCTACTGGTAATCTGTTCAGTGTGGATAGAGGCAAAACGTTCAACGCAGATCCACTGTCAATTAACACTACTGGCAATGTATACCCTTTGCAGCGGGTAGTGATATATAGGGCCTTCGTGAATCCCATGCCCTCCGAAGGTATTTCATCATCATTAAAAAAGATAAAATTTTCGATACTTATATTGTTAACCAGGTGATCTAACTTATTCACAGAGATATCATTAGCGACATAAGTTTCATTCAACACTTTTATCAATGGGCTTCGATGTATTTCTGAGCTCAAGAGCAAGTCTAGTATTGATATGCGATCTGGTTGTTTGTGTTGCTATTTTACAACACTATACTCGCTATGCTTTAAGAATTTCAGGAATTCCTTAGTCTCATTCTCAGTTACTAGCTTGTTAATTGGTAATTCAAACCTAGCCGTCTTTTCTTTCGTGTGCTCAACTGTTAGAGTTTTTCCTTTAGCAGGCTCAGTTCTTACACTTGCAGGATCATAGTGCCTTCTACTGCGCGTATAAAAACCGATATCCTGGCCCTCTTTTGAAGTACCAATCGAGTTCTCTTCTCTTGGGACCATCATGTTGCAATCATAATTCCATGGAACCCTTTGCCATCTTTATAGGGAAAAACCATGGGTTTCTGAATTATGGCTCTCGACGTAGCTTGTGTTCTTACTTCATTATTTCTCGGCTGTGAAATAATCACCACTGGATGGTTGACCTTGTAGACCTTTTCCATTGATCCTTCCTCTAAGGCGCAAATGTCTCCTCCTTCCAATCCTTTGACATTTTTAAAAAATTCCAACTTCTTGTTATCCATAAGATTTTACATCAAAGCTCTGAATTCAGTGCACTCTTAGATCTCATAACCCTCTTCAGTGTGGAACTCACAATAGCTCCTCACCCTTTTGGGTACCTTCTCTGAAACTTGAACGATTAATCCCATGTTTATCATTTCTTGCCAGACCTATTTTAATGGGGATCTTACTTCCACAACATCAATTTTGGTCTTTTTTCCCCTACTATCAATTATCACGTTTACCCCTTGGTCTGAATGACTGGGTAACAGATTTCTTACCGTATTAGGTCTCGATGGATCATCGAACCTTACGATCCCTATCTTGATTAATCTTTCAATCAACTTTTTAAATGCAGTGCAGTTCTCAATTGAGTGTCTTGTTATTCCTGTGTGGTACTCGTATTGAGTATTCGCATCATACCATTTTGGGAACAGAGGTTACATGGGTTTCAAGTAAAACCAGGATACCACATGCGCATTGAACGAGTTCTGATATAACTCCCTATATGTTATCGGGATGGGTGTGAACTGGAGTTTTTCTGTGTTTGGTCTTGAGTTAGATTCTTGCCTTGAGGGGCCTTGATAGCTGGTTGTTACAATCATTGGTTGGCCTACAGTGACTAGTTTTAAATAACCTTTATATACATTCACGGTGTTCACTTAATTTTTTTTTCCTTTTCAGGGTTGATCTTTTTGTGTTTTCCCTCGCATTTATTTTTCCACTATTTACTGCATTTTCAATCATCTCTCCGGACATTACTATATCCGATAAGCTCTTGGTAGCACTTCCCAACATATGATTAATGAACGAGGCATTTAGAGTTCTTATGAAAAGCATTGTTGTCTCCTTTTTTAGAATAGGTGGTTGATCTTGCGTTGCCACCTCTCTCCATCTCTGAGCGTACTACCTAAAGCTTTCACTTTGCTTCTTCTCTATTTTTTGCAGCGTAATTCTACCGGGTGTCATGTCGGTCACATGGTTGTATTGTTTCATGAAAGCTTGTGCTAGGTCATTTAATGAGTTGATTTTGGCACGGCTTAACTGGTTGTACCACTTGGCGGTCGACCAGATTAAACTATTCTGGAAGTAGTGAATTAACAATTGGTCATTATTGACGTATCCCGTCATTCTTCGGTAGAACATTGTGATATGGGCTTCAGGACAACTAATCCCGTTATATTTTTAAAATTCTGGAGTTTTGAATTTTGGTGGGAGCACTAGATCAAGGACTAAGCTCAACTCTTTAGCATCAACCTCGCAAAGGTAGTCGGCACTCTCTATATCTCTGAATTTCTCTTCCAACCACTTGCACCAATCTTCTAGTTGTTTTGGCAATTTTACCTTTCCTCTATCCATTTCGGCCATGTAGTCCAAATCGAGAACAACTGGGTTGGTCGAATTATCTCCAGGGTTGGAACCTGAACCTATTGGGTAATTCACCAATGCTGAAGTACTGGCTTGATATTGTTGAGGTCTTATGGTAACAAGTACCCTTCGTGGATATGTTCCTGGTTGGGCTTGAACATTTACTTGGGTAAAACCTGGGGGGTATATAAAGTCTTCATTATCATCCCCAGAGTTATTTACAATACTTTTCCCATTTTCAGTCCCTCCGACCAACAATTGGGTCAACTGGCTTATCACGTTTCATTGGGACTCTTGTATTTGATCCCTCATGTCTTGTTGTACCATAGCTAATTGTTCTTGCAGCTGGGCTCGCAATTAATCTTTCATGTCCTTTTGAATTTGTTCCAATCTCTCTAACCTTTGATCCTTTGCTCTAGTTTTACCGCAGGTATGTAACGATATTCGATTGGTAATTTTTTGTTGGTTTTCAGAGTAACTGTCATAATTTTGATTAATTAGGGTTTTTTTATGAAACTTAATGAATATGATGAAATGCAATGCTGATGAATGAAAAATGAATGCAAAAAGAGGCGCTGATTCTTATTCAATTATATTACAATAACTTTACTAGAAAACGAATCTCTTTACATAAAACGGATACATTTTATATATACGGCCTTGCCCTAATACTTAAAGCCTTGACTTTCCTAAGAAGCGAAGCTAATTCTCAGCCCCGATCTTATTCTGATTCGTATTTTAAGCTCAGCATGTCGGCTCGAACCGCTAGGGTTTGCAAATGGTCGGCTACTTCAAGTACTTGAGTCACAGATCTATCTCTAATATGACCTTGAGAGCTTTGGAATTGTTCTTTCCAGTGTTCATTGTTCGTTTTAAGAAGTTCAACTCGAAGTTCACAATTTTATAGTGTGATCTCGAGCTCTTCTATCCTTCTGTTCAGCTCTTCAATCTTATTTAGGCTTGCTTTCAACTCAATTACGGAGTTGCGACTACGACATTAAAGTAGTGACCTTTCTAATTCTACTACCCAGGCTCTTAATCCAACCTTTTCATTTTAGCTTTCTAACAAATCTTTTTCTAGAGCATCTTCTCGAACTCGAGCATTTTAGAATTTCTTTTCCTACTGATTAGCTCTAATATTTTCTTTTTTGATCTCTTGCCGCCATTGCTCTGATGTTTTACCCAATCTGGCAGTCCTTATCGACACATGCAGCTTCTTATAATCTGTTTTTAGACTGTCTAAGTCTTCTTTAACCTTATTCTTTCCTTTTCTCATTTTCTCGGCTTCTAACTTCTGGACATCGACGTCTAATCCTAACTTCATCTTTTCCTCTTCCAACTGTTCTATATTTTTCTTCATCTCCGAACTCCTCTTTTTAAAGTCTTGTTTTATAATTTTCAACTCAGATGAGATTACTTGTAAGTGCTCTTCTATCAGCCGAGTGTTTTCTTGACTCGACATAGATACATTGTCATTGAGCTCTTCTATCAGGGGTGATCATGGGATTTGCGGCAAATCTTTTCATTCTGTGAGTTTGGTTTCAAGCGTTCGATATTTCACGAATCTTCTTCTTGTAATTATCACTATTGTACAAAAACTACCACTAAGCTAACCCTTGCGTTGCCATTATGAACTGTCTTGATCTATACTATCTCAATACAAGTAGAGGGGCGTATCTAATAGCTCCCCATATCCCAAGTAGAGGGACCTAGCTGAAGTCTCCACATCGATACAAAATCTCATCAGGGATCATCCAAGGGGCTCTCCATTCGACGTCTTCGTCTTGGAGACTCTGGAGAATTGCTATCCATTTCTCCTCCGAAATGTTGTCTCGCATTGGCGTAGCCATGAATTATTTCAACGGAGAGTAGTTCTCGGAGAATACTGGATAAGAGACTTTTTCTACCTTCCAAAAGTGGCTGTGAAACCAGGCTAGTAAGATTTGTGCACACTTGATAAATTTTCCTTCATCCGCTCTTCGGTATACACTCAACGATCTGAAAAGTTTAGGCCAAAATTGCAGAGACAGGCATGACCCTTTTGTCAAGCCGATGGAATAGATCTGAGGCTGCATCATAAATGTACCCCAGCGCTTCGGGAAAAATGACCAACCTGTAAATGCTCAAGGTGAAGACGTGACTCTTTTCTTCGTATCCGGATGTGCCAAGATCAAATCCCACAAACTTTTTCAATAGATGCATTTACTATCTTTTTTTGTTTAATCCGGGCCGCGACCCATTGCTCACTCATTCCCGTTATGCTCATTAGCCTTTTCAAGAAAGTCGGAACGTTGGCCGCTCTAGAATAAGCTTTGTCGGCTTAGATCCCCGAGCAGCGGAGCAGAGTTGTGTATTCTTCTATGGTGGGCACCAAGTCGTCCTTTCCAAAAGTAAAACAACTATAGGCAGGATTCCAAAATTAGGCCAGAGCTTGGAATAAATGATTATCCACTTTGACATCGAGTAAATAAGGCAAATCGCCATAATTTTAGTGAAATAATTGCTTGGTTTCATCATCCCATTGGTCTCATATTTTTTTCAACTCTTGGAGATTATTCTAAGTCACACTGATGAGAGTAAAATCCCATAATTTTGACATATATCCCTCCGTCAGGTTGTCACCCTTCTCTTGTTGTGTCTTTTCGGACCATATCCGGACGGTTACATTGTCTTTCATTTTATCAATAAATCTTTTTTCCATGAAAAGCTTTCTATTTAGAAACTGAACTTGAATCAACACCCTTTTCTATAATGAAAATGCAATACAATCACAGCCAAAATAAAACGAAACAAGTCAATACATTTCATACAAATCTAGCATTCAGAGCAAGAAATAATAAATAGAACAACTAATCGGATGACTACTAGAGGTTTGGTATGGCTCTATCTAGGGTAGGTTCTTAGGGCTCATTATATGTTGTTCGATTCTAAAGTAAGGGTACCTGAACCAACAGATTCCTCGATCCTCACCCGTTATAGGCTCGTACGAATCGAGTTCGGTTCAGGGGAATATATTTCCCTATGGCTATACGGAGATGAAGATATCACAAAGACATAGGTACATATGTATCCCAAAAGCGATCCACTATCCTATACGGTGTTGAAGACCTCACGAAGGAATAGCTTCTCACTCTCACTTAAGACGGGCAAAATTGAACGATTATGCAATGCAATATGCAGAAAACACACAAAAAGAAACTTCCGAAACAATAAACAAATATACTAGATTGCTATATAACCCGAGAGATCAATGATATAAAGCATGAAATGCAATAAAAGGGATCGTAAATTTAAACCAAATCACCAATTTTCGACAAAAAGACCAAAAAATAATCAACTCGTGTCTTGACTCTTTTATTTTTATCATTAGTGGAGTCACCAAGCTCTCGAAATCTTTTTTGAAATCGACTTATATTTTAAAAAAAACAAAAATGGAGTCGACACCAATCTTTTTTATGAGGCGTGATCAGATCACCTCGTAATTTGATCGTTTTAATAAAAGGTTTGATTTACTAAAACAATGATTTTTGGTCTACAAAATTCAGAAAATGGGTTCGGGAGTTGGTTACGCACGAGGAAGGATTAGCACCCTCGTGACGCCCAAAATTGATACCTAGTTGATTATTTGATGTCTTAGTGTCGAAAATTAAAATTTTGAAGAGAATAAAAAACATGATCCCACTTTGCATAATGTTATTTTTAATTAAAATCACTTGAATAAATCAAAACATATGTAAAAGACCCTTTTATCTCGAGATAATAAAAAGGTCATATCTCATAAGTTAGGACACAACATCTCAAATCTTCGAGAATAAACTTGCTCTTTATTTTAACTACTATTTAAATCTCATGTGTTTTAATTTCAAAAGGAATATTCAGGTATCTAGGTTCAAAGAGAAAGTCGAACCTCGTAAGTTAGGGCATGGCTTTTCGAATCTCTAAATATGGAACATGGCCTTAATTTTAAAATTTTTGTAATTTTTGTTTTTTGTGCATTGTGCGAAAAACGAACGTAATACTTAAAACAATATGCATTTTACTTATTTGGGCATAATATACACATGGATAAATGCTTAAACTTAATGTATGATATAGTGGCAGCGAAATAATATAAGATGGCCATGTGGGTAAAACATTTATATTGGAATGATAAATATCAAATAAATAGATAATAATAATAATAATAATAATAATAATAATAATAATAATAATAATAATAATAATAATAATAATAATAATAATAATAATAATAATAATAATAAGAATAAGAATACTAATTCATGGCATTAACAACAAAATAAATAAAGTAATTTAAAAAAAAAAAAAAGGAAAACGAAAGGTGTTTTTTGAAAAAGAAGTATAAGTAATATCAAATTTAAATATTGAAAAAGTAAAAGAATAATAAATAAATAAATAGATAAAAGAATATACATAATATTAAATTTAAGTATTTAACTATTTACTCGGTTTGATATTTTTTAAACTTTACAAATATTATTAAGAGATTGATAACTATCTTATAAAATACACTGTTAATATATTAAATACTAACCCTTTACTTATTTAATTTGTTAATATTTGAGAAAATGGGTCAAACCACATTTGACTTATAATAAATAAATATATAAATTGATAAAACAAATATAAATAATATTAAATTTAAGTGTTTTAAAAGTAAAAGAATAATAAATAAATAAATCGATAAAACAAATATAAACTATATTAAATTTAAGTGTTTAAAAAGTAAAAGAATAGTAAACAAATAAATAAATAGATAAAACAAATGTAAAAGGATGAAATTAATTGAATGAAGGACTGGAAATTTAAATGTAATTAAAGCTATAAATCATAATAAAATAAATAATAAAATCAAATAAGGACTAAAATTAAATACGCGTAAAGGAGGAGGGACTAACTGGGAAATTATTTCCTGTCCCAAAACGCGTGGTTCCTTAATGGACCGAATCGAAACAAAATTAAAATCATAGGGTATAAATTAAAAAAATGAAAAAGGACTAGATTGAAAAATAATTAAAAAGCGGAAGGGCTGAAGGCGCAATTAGCCCCTTTTAAAAAACACGCGGATCCTACGGGGTCGGGTTGGGTCGAATCGGGTTAGTTGAAAACAACGTCGTTTTGGCGTTTGGGCAATAAGCCCAAAATGACGCGGTTTTAATGGGCTATAAAAGTAAAAAAAAAAGTTTCAAAACTCATTTTTGCATCTTTTTTTTTTTTTAAATCCTTAGAAACCCTCTTTTTTTTTCTCTCAATTTTCCAAAATTCGGCCTAAGTCCAGTGAATGTCCGTCGCGACTGCTGCCGGTAGCCGAATTTTTTTTTGTGCCTTTTTTCAATCTTTCATCACCGTTGTCATCGGACCTTCACAGAACCCTAATGAGTTTTGAGGCGTTCAGGGCGCCGATGGTCGTCCTCGACGACGGCGGAAAGTGGATCGGTAGTTAAAATGTCCTTTTTTATATGTATTTATTATATATATTTTTTGCTTTCGAAAATAAAGGAAAAATAAATCACCTTTTTGCTCAATATTTTGTATTCAATTTCTCTGTGTATATTTTTTCTTCGTGTGTAAAAAATTACATTGGTTGTTGTGGCTTTTATAGCCAATTTACATACTATATTTCATTGTTTTTTTTTTGCTACTGTTGAGCCACTGTTCTTTGCTGTTTCTTGCAGGTAGTGGTTGACGACGGTGGCAGGCAATTGGTGGTGGTAGGTAGGAGCGATGCTAGCTAGGGTTTTTTTTTTCTTTTCTTTTCTGAATACTGTTTTCTGATTACTGTTTAGATTTTGGGCCATTTGGGCCATTAGGGTTTTTTGATTTAGGCTTGTAATTGTAATGGACTTGGATTGTTATTTATTATTTTTATTTTAGTTTTATTTATTATTATTTTGTATTTGGGTTTCTGTTTGGGCCCAAGCTAAATTGGCCCATTACAAGCTTGTATTAGTTATTTATAAATATTGACTAGTTTGGGTAAAAGTTAAGCTCATATTTCAGGTTGGATTAAGTTTAGACAAATATAAAATGTATTAATAAAATACTTAAATCTGACTAAAACTCGACTCAGTAACCATGAACTTGAGAGTAGAAAGAATGTTTTGTAGAAAAAAAAGGAGTTATGTTATATATATATATATATATATATATATATATTTAATTATATATTAATTCTTTTAGATTTTTAAAATATTTTTATATAGATTCATTATGTTTTTAATTAAATTTAAAATTAAAACCATATATAAATATAAAAGATTACTTTTTAAAAAATTATAACTGAAATTGTACCTTAACTGAAGGAGGAGGCTAAGAATATGCCGTCACAAGTGAGGAGTGGAAAGACTTGAATCTACTTTACTGAAGACTTTGGACAGTTGCTTGAAAATGGACAATTTAACTACTTCTTTCACACGTGTATTTCTTAAAAGCTAACCCAAAAAGCCTCCATCCCATGTGAGCCTCTTTTTTCCCCCAAAAAATAATTCTTCTTCTTCTTATTTTATAAAAAAAATTATATTATTATTATAATTTTTAAACTTTATAAATAAATTCGAAAATTAACAAGTAGTTTATAAAAATGTAAAAATATGTTAAAAATAAATATTTAAAAAAGATTCATAATTATTTTTCAAGATAATTTATAAAATTAAAAATATATTACCAATCTACTAAATATTAACCTTACAAAAAAATATTTACAAATTTCGACTCTCACTTTATTATATTATATTCATTTTTTTATTCTATACTCTTGGAATTTTTTTATGACACCTCAATCTTAGATTAAATTAGAAATCTCATCATGTTTGAAAACTATATATTTAAAATTTAAAAATATATCTAAACATAACATGTAATAAATAATAATAAAGTATGATTTGGATCTAATTAATCATAACATATGAAATATCAAATATATAGTGTAGTAGCCCAAATTTGACCGGGCTTAAACAGGGGAAAATAAATGGGCAAATAAATATTAATTTATTAAGAGTCTATATACAGAGTCCAGAAATAAAACCCAGCAGGCCTAAAGCTACCCATGACCCAATTACAGTTAACATTACACGGCAGTTTTAACTCATCTACCAGGCTAGCCCAAACTTAAGATAGCCCAAAAGGTCCAAATGACCTAAGGGAAGCAGGAAACCCTAGGGTTTCCTAAACAATGTGGCACCGCAATAGGTTCTAGAGGATTCGGGGAGCGTCTGTTCAGTCCCCGAAATTGAGGCCGCCATTAATGCGTTATACTGAGGCCCTTCAATGCCCACCAGTACCCCGGTCACCAGTCGTCCGGTCCCGAATCGCGTCACGAATAGCACGACCATCACCGAGATTTTCGGGTACCTGCCAAATGAAAAAGGAAACACAGCAGATACGAAAAAGCAGAGCAAGAAAAAGGAAACTAAATCAAAGGGATCTCAGCAGATCATGGTCAAAGATACGGTGGATATAGTAGACAAGAAATCGAAGATTTCTTTCCCGGTTTATGTAGTAAAACAGTGGCTATAAAAGCCCAAATCAAACGATGTAAAAGGGGGACTTACGTTCAAAAAATATACACAGAGAGAATCAATAAAAAAAATATAGAGATTCAGCAAAAGAATTTATTCTTGCACATATATACATAGCAAGCATCTCAATCGATTGAATATACAAAGGTGAAATTTTTTAAATATAGGTACACATATATATACTGCAAATATGAAAAAGGAAAGTGGTACCTTTAATCGGCGTTGAAAGGGGAGGTTTTCGAACCTCCGACCACCATGCGCGTGAGCTCGTGCAAACCCCTGGATGGAGGTCCGGTGACGCTCCGAGTACCCCTCCCCAACTCTTTTTCAGAGAGTTTTTATTTTTTTCTTTTTTAGAACAGATTTAAAATGATTTAAAACCAAAGGCTTGGCTTATATAGCCTTAACAGAACAACGTCGTTTTAGTTTAATCCAATAAGCTTAAAACGAAGTCGTATTAAGACTAAAGATCCGCGTGTTGACCCGATTACCCAGGAAGGATCCGCGTGTTTTTAAAGATTGGGTTAATTTGTAACGCCCCGTACCCGAGACCGTCGCCGGAGTCGAACATGAGGTGTTAACAGACTTAATTCATTACTTTAAACAGCTCAAACAATTTATTTTTAAAATTTTCAGTCAAGCTAGCAATCTGCGTCACAGTCGCTTAAAAATTTATATATCGAGTTCTGAAACTCGAAATCAAATTCCGTAAATTTTCCCTAAAACTAGACTCATATATATATTTACTAATTTTTTTATAGAATTTTTGGTCAAGCAAATTAGTACAGTTTATTAGTTAAAGTCTCCCCTATTTCAGGGTTCGACTGCTCTGACCTCTGTGTATTACGAATCAGATATCTCCCTGTACAGAGTTTCAATGACTATTCTGTTTATTTCTAATAAAACTAGACTCAATAAGGAATCTTTACATATAAATCATGACTTCTAATTATCTTTGAAAAATTTATGGTGAATTTCCAAAGTCAGAACAGGGGATCCAGAAATTGCTCTGGCCCTGTTTCACAAAAATTTAAACATCTCATAATATATAACTTATATACCTGTTTTGTTCCATCCATATGAAAATAGACTCATCAAGATTCAATTCCATAACTTATTAATTATTTAATTCCATTTCTACTATTTTTAGTGATTTTTCAAATTCACGTCACTACTGCTGTCTGAATCTATTTTATGGTAAATTTTACCCATTTCATGGTTCTCATGGATTAGCTAGCAATTTAGCATACATAACACCAAATATGATCATGATTAGCCATTCCAATGGCTAATCATTACCAAGCATTTCCATACCACTCAATAACCATATCATAAGACCATATATACAAAATTATTATAATGCTATACATGCCATACTCAAAATATACAAGCCATTATGCCAAGATGGTATACGGATAGCGTGAGCGTGCCTCCGACCGTTTCCGATTTCCGAGCTGGCTTGTCAACACTACAAGGAATAAAAAGGAGGGAGTAAGCACAAATGCTTAGTAAGTTCACATGCAAATAGCAAGTAACACAACTATATAAGCAAACATAAATATCATTTGCATGATCATCACCGAGACATTCATATCACATTTTCATTTATCATCTTACCATATTGTTGTTATATCGAGTTTTCAACCCGAGGGTTAAGTACATACCTGTTCAAAGTATCCATTTCACAACACTTACCAATACATTCCTTTCATCTCGAGTATTCCTCCATTTGAGTAGAATTTTACTGGTTGAACACATCGGAATATAATTCGGATACACGAAAAGTTTGCACATAAGTGCCACATATGTAGCCAAGCTACCATGTAACCCGCCCATAAGTGAACTCGGACTCAACTCAACGAGCTCGGGCGTTCGCATCCATAAGTGAACTCGGACTCAACTCAACGAGCTCGGATGCCTAGTTACATCTCTCGAACTCGGACTCAACTCAACGAGTTCGGATGCCCAAATATCCCAGTGACATGTCACTTGTGTCCTAATCCATTCCTAAGGTTCAACGGGACCTTTTTCCCAATCATGTGTCTTAACCATCTTCTACGGAATGCCGATACCGATACTCGATAGTATTTCACATTTTCCAAGTATATCACATAATTTGACATATTATCAAACAATTATCACGAGTATAATATTTCATAATAATTATCATATCATTTAAATAAGATAAAAACATTTAAAATAATAACTATGTTACCAACATTTACATATGAACTTACCTCGTATGTGAAAATGGCTACTTTTACAATTTCGTCCACAACTTGGTATTTTCCCCATTTTAGCCCAAATTTTAGTTTTCCTTGCTCTATCATTTAAAATATAGTCTAATTAGGGCTCACATTATTCAAATTAATCCAAAATCATATTTTGGAAAAATTACAGTTTTACCCCTAAACTTTCGCATATTTACACTTTTGCCCCAAAGCTCGTAAATTAAACTTCAGCATATTTTCTTATGTTTTATGACATGATGAACATTTTTACCTTCTATGACAACATCAAATTCTCACTCTAACACATAGTTATGAACAATAATAATTTTTATCGATTAAGCCGTTTTACTCATTTTTGCTTAAAATTGCTTAGCAAAAGTTGTTTAACATAATTTCAGCCTTCATATTCTACCATAAAACATCAAAATAAACAAATTTCACCTATGGGTATTTTTCCAAATATGAACCTTAGCTTAAATTATTGCTAGAATAAGCTTAATCAAGTTATCGGGATTCCAAAAACGTAAAGAACTTGAAAAACGGGGCTAGAACGGACTTACAATCGAGCTTGGAAGCTTGAAAAACCCTAGCCATGGTTTCTCCTTGCTATATTCGGCCATGGGGTTGAAGATAAGCAAAATTGGCTTTTAATTTTGTATTTTAATTCATTTTACCCCTAAATGACCAAAATGCCCTTACTACTAAACTTTCCAAAAATTTCATCCATGTCCAATTTTTGTCCATAGACTTAGAAATTGGTAAAATTTCTATTTTAGACCTCCTAATTAATATTTCAAAACAATTTCATACTAGAAACTTCTAGAATGCAAGTTTTGCAAATTATTCGATTTAGTCCCTAATTTCAATTTAAGCACTTTATGCATAAAATTTCTTCACGAAATTTTCACACAATCATGCAATCATATCATAGACCTCAAAATAATCATAAAATAATTATTTCTATCTTGAATTTTGTGGTCACGAAACCACTATTTCGACTAGGCCCAAAATCAGGATATTACATAATTACCCAATTAGTCCTTCTGCCTTTTTTGTATTTACAATTATGTTTTATTTTATTTATGATTTAGCCCTAATATTTTGTTTCAGTTTTGATTTAGTCCCTGCAATAGTAATTTTAAGTCCAGAATTAAAACGCTGCTGTTTTGGGAATAGGGCGATTTGCCCAATGAGTCCCTTTTGTTTTACATATGTTTTAATTAGGACCTTAATTCAGCTTTATTTTTTTTATTTCCCCCTGTAATTTTATTGAACTTCAAATTTAATCCTATATATATTTATTATTATTATATATATAAATTTTATTGTTATTTGTTTTATTTTTTTAATCTTATTTTTTTATATTATATATCATATAATTATTTTATATATTACTTATATATATATATTATATTATTCTTACATATATACTTTCATATTATTATGTCATTTTTATACTACTATATAATTTTTTTATCTATATATTATTATCATTAAAAGTTTTAACTGGTATTATATACTTATTTTTATTTATATGTTAATAATTTCTTTACTTATATTCTATTATTACACATTTTGAAGATATTATAATATAATAATTTGTATAATACGTATATTTCATTATTAATTACTTATTTCATTTTATTCTAAACTTATATTATATAATTATTTTATTTTAAATATAAATTCTTTCACATGTTTGATATTTTATACATTATTTTTTCTAAACCAATATATTTTTATTTTATACATAATTATTAATATTTTATTTTTTTTGTTATTATATATTATATACTAAATACCATTTTAAAATTATTATTAAATATCGTATTTTTTTTATTATAAGTATATTTTGTTAACAATTACTCACTTTATTTTATATTTCTATTCTTTTATATATTTTTATTGTGTATATATCATTTATGTATCAAATATTATTTTTTTAAATTTGATGGTATATTTTATGAATCTGTACATTGATATTACTACTCTTTTTTATATATATTAAATTGTATATCGTACATCATTTTTAATTATTACTTTGTATATTTGTATGTTTGGCTTATTCATATTCAATGTATATGCTATGTGTATCTTTGTATATATGATGTTATTTAATTTTAAATATGTATGTATCTAGTATATGATCTTTGTATTATTGCCATTGTATCGTTTAAATGCATGTTTTTATTCACTTATTATTACAATATCCTATTCCATAATGTTAATATGCTCCTTCATGCATCGGTTTTAAAAACGAAACTTCAAAAATTTCAAAAATAAAAAGGCAACGCTTGGTATTTGGGAGCTTCGAGAAAAGTAGTGCCCTAACGTATTGGGTTGCAATTTTTCCTCGTTGAGTTCGAATAGTCAAGTACTCTTCTAAGTTTTAAGATTTTCAAAATACGAGCAACTGTCTTGGAATTTCAAAGCGTTGTGTCCTAACTTACTGGATGTGGCGTTTTGTCATTTCGAGATAGGGATTTCCAAAAAGGTTAACTTAGTATCCATATTTTGATACAAGCGAACCCCAATTTTAAAAAAAAATCAAAATATTTTAAAGAGGATTGTATCTTAAAATTTTTAATTTTCGACCTTAAAGACATTTGATAATTAATTAGGTACCAATTTTGGGCATTACGAGGGTGCTAATCCTTTCTCGTACGTAACCGACTCCCGAACCCGTTTCTTCTTATTTCGTAGACCAAAACTAATGATTTTAAAACAAAATGTTTTAAAAGTGATCCAATCACACCTAAAAAGATTGGTGGCGACTCCCGTTTTCGTTATTCTTAAAGTCGATTCTCATTTTCCAAAACTCGATTTAAAAATTGTCTCGACATATAGGATATTAAAATGAAAATAATAAATTGTTTTGTAAGTAAAACGAAATTTGAACACAAAATTCGTTAAATTAAGAATACTAAATAAATACAATTATTTATCATTGTTTTGTTATTAATTTGTAACATCAACTTAATCAACAACATTATTAATATATAAAAATTTATATACCTTTAACAATGTGAAAAAAATAAAATAAAATAAAAAATAAAGAACACAAAATTTTACGTGGAAACCCTTTCGGGAAAAAACCACGGGCAGAGGAGAAGAAAATTCACTATGTCGAAAATTCGAATCAATACAAAAAGAATAGACTATGTCTATTTATAGGCTTGTAAAGCCATATTCTAGTAGGATTGAAACACCTTATCCTAGTAAATATAAAATAGATGGAGTTTAATAAGGTTTAAAAAACCTTATTCTAAAATAAAATAAAAGAAGTCTAGTTCTATATGGATTTTACTTTTATTTTATTTTCCATCGTATTTTATTTAAATAAGAATTAGGGTCACTTAATTCTAACAATCTCCACCTTGACACAAATTCTCAATGAACAAGTTCTTTATCGCGAACAAGTTCTTCACCTCTTCCATAAAACCCCTTAAGGGTTTAACTTCAACAATGAACACCAACCAAGTCTAAGCAATGCTCAAACTTGGTTATAGGAAGTGACTTGGTCATCATATCTGCAGGATTTTCATGAGTCCGATTTTGCTCACAACAATATCACCACGAGCAATAATATCACGAACAAAATGATACCGAACATCAATGTGTTTTGTTCTCTCATGAAACATTTGATCTTTTGTAAGAAAGATGGCACTGATCTGTCACAAAATATTGTGCTTTGATTTGAAGGTCTTCATTTAGTTCACTAAAGAGTCCCTTCAACCAAATAGCTTCTTTACAAGCCTCGATAATCGCCATGTACTCGGCTTGGTGGTAGACAAAGCGATCTGTAGTTTGCAAAGTGGCTTTCCAACTTATTGCACAACCTCCGATTGTAAAGACATATAACTCGTGAGAGATCTTCTTCTATCAAGGTCTCCAGCAAAATCAGCATCAACATACCCAATAACTCCATCTTGATTCTTCCAAGCGTAAGCAAACATCGATAGTACCTCGTAAGTATCTTAAAATCCTTTGAATCGCTTTCAGTGTTCTTTACCGGGATTCGTCATCATATATACGCTAAGCGCATCGATTGCATATGATAAATCTGGGCGTGAACAAACCATAGCATACATGAGAGATCCCATTGCACTAGAGTATGGAACATGTGACATGTACTCAATCTCATCATCTGATTGTGGAGACAAAGTCGATGAAAGTCTAAAATGGGCTGCTAAAGGAGTACTAACGAGCTTAGCACTCGCATATTGAACCTGCAAAGAAGTTTCTCAATGTACCCCTTACGACTTAGGTACAATTTGCTTGTTTTTCTATCTCTAAGAATCTCCATACCAAGTATCTTCTTTCTTTGGTCCCAAATCTTTCATCTCAAATTCTTCACTTAGTTGGGCTTTGACCTTTCTTATCTCTCCTTTGTCTTTTCTTTGCTATCAACATGTCATCAACGTAAAGAAGTAGATACACAAAAGAACCATCATTGTTTTTCTTAAAGTAAACACAACTCATCAAAACTACTTCTTTTGAAATCGTGATAAGTCATAAAGGAATCAAACCTCTTGTACCACTTTGCCTTGGTATTTGTTTTTAAACAGTAAAGGGACTTTTTCAAAGCAAGCAAACATAATCCTCTTTTCTCGAGATCGTGTAAAACCCTCTGGTTGTTGCATGTAAATATCTTCCTCAAGTTCTCCATGCAAAAATGCAGTTTTACATCTAAGCTGCTCAAGCTCTAAATCATGCATGGCCACAATACCAAGCAAAGCTCGAATCGAACTATGCTTTACAACTGGGAGAACACATCTGTGAAGTCCACTCTGGAACTTGATTGTAACCCTTTGCAACAAGCCTTGCTTTATATTTAGGTTCTTCAACTCCTGGAGTCCTTCTTTCTTTTTAAACACCCATTTACAACGAGCAGTCTTCTTACCTTTAGGAAGTTTCACAAGATCCCATGTTTTGTTTTTGTGGAGTGATTCCATCTCCTCTTGCATAGCAAACATCCATTTTACGAGTCTTCACTGACTAATCGCCTCAGAATAATTTGATGGCTCTTGATTCGCATCTATATCTTCACCACATTTAAAGCATAAGCAACTAGATCACCTCAAGCATACTTCTTTGGAGGTTTAATTTCTCTTTTAGTTCTGTTTTTGGCGATAGAGTATTGAGGCGAAGAAGCAACTCTATTCTCAATTTTTATCTTGATTTGATTTGAGTCGACTCTGTATTAATCGATGCTCCACCGCTTTTGATTTTCTTTATTGGAAGAGTCTTTAAGAGATAAGTTAGGAAGCATAGCAGTTTCATCAAAAACAACATCTCTGCTAATCACAACTTTCCTATTTGAGGACACCATAACTTATACCCTTTTACACCGGCTTTATAACCAAGAAAAACACATTTAATGGATCTCGGTTCCAATTTTCCATTATTAACATGAGCATCGCAGAGACACCCAAAGATCTTTAAATCGGAATAATTAGCGGGATTACGGACCATACCTCTTGTGGAGTCTTTTTCTCAATGGCAGCGGATGGAGATCGGTTGATCAAAAACATGCGATGAGGTTGCTTCTCGCCCAAAATGACTTCGGTAAGTTGGCATTTGACAACATACATCGAACCTTCTCCATGATCGTTCGTTCATTCGTTCGCAACACCGTTTCTTTGTGGAGTATGACGAATCGTCAAGTGTCTCACGATCCTTCCGACTTGCACAATCTATTAAACTCATCGAGCGAACTCTAAGCCATTGTATGCATGCGGAGGTATTTTATCTGTTTTCCGTCTGCTTTTTCAATCATAATTTTCCAAGACTTAAATGCGAGTAAAACACATCGCTTTTTCGCTTCGGGAAGAACGCCCAAACTTTTCTAGAAAAATCATCAATAAAGGTTAGCATATAATTAGCTCCACCTCTCGAAGGCACTCTGGATGGTCCCCACGGATCGAATGAATATAATCCAACGTTTCCTTCGTGTTATGGATTCCTCTAGTGAATCGAACTCTCTTTTGCTTCCCAAAAAACACAGTGCTCACTGAAATTCGGTTTGCAAATTCCTTGCCCATCAAGAAGTCCTCTTTTGCTCAATTCTACCATGCCATTCTCACTCATATGCCCTAGGCGCATATGCCAAAGTTTAGTAATATCATCATCGACAAGGAAGAGGAAGCGGCAATTTGCATCACCAAGATATGATAGAACCACGCAAAACATATAACTTGGCGCTTTTTCTTTGCCCTTTCATCACAACAAGGGACCCTTTGGACATCTTTAAAACCCCACTTTCATTGTGTGTATCTGTACCCTTTTGAATCAAGAGTACTCAACGAAATTAAATTTCTTTTCAATTCGGAACATACCGTACGTCACTAAGTGTTCGACAACTCCATCAAACATCTTAACTTTAATTGTTCCAACACTGTGATCTTACACGAAGCATTATTTCCCATTAAAACAACACCTTCGACAACTTTGTTTCGCTTCGTAAGTTGTAAACCAATCCCGATTGGGACTCATATGGAAGGTGCGGCTGAATCAAGTATCCACTCTCACTTACTTTAGAATCATTGTGAAGCAACTAGAAGTTCACCATCATTTGTAGTCTTCTACAACATCGACTTCACCGAATTTTCTCGGTTGTTTTCCTTTGATTCATGACCTCCTTTTAATCTTATTTTGTAGCTTATAGCACTCAGATTTAATGTGCCATTTCTTCTTACGAAGTTACAAGTTTTACCTCTATTTGAAGACTTGATCTACCCTTAGATTTACCACGATGATTTCTTTCCTGTGTCCTACCACGATCATCATCAGTATTCCGATCTTGTCTCCCACGAACAATGAGACCCTCTCCTTGAAAGTCAGGTTTAACCACAAGATGTTTCATCTTATCATACGAGGTTAAAGAATCATAAACCTCATCAAACCGTGAGAGACTCATGGCTATATAAAATCGTGTCTCTAAAGGTTGAATAAGGCGAAGGCAATGAACAAAGTAGAATCAACCCTAGATCTTCCTTATCATATTGAACCTCCACGGCCTCCAAGTTTGAGAGAATTTCTTTAAACACTGTTAAGTGTTCGTGTACAGACGCACCTTCCTCCAAACGATGAGCATAAAGACGCCGCTTCATATGCAACTTGCTTGTTAGAGTTTTCGACATACATATTTGTTCTAGCCTTTTCCATAATGCGTGGCGATCTTCTCTTTCATCACATCCTGCAAAATTTCATTGGACAAATGCGGATGCAATTGTGTTAATGCCTTTCGATCCTTACGCTTCTTCTCTTCATCTGTTAATGTCGAAGGCATCTTATCTATCCCTAGCGAGGGCATCCTCGAGATCCATCTGCGCAAGAAGCGCTTGCATCTTAATCGCCACAACGCAAATCGGTGTTGCGATCCAACAATGAATTTCATATTTCAAAGACGCCATTACCGTGATCGAGATGAACAACCGGAAGCTCACGATACCAATTGTGTGAAAAAATAAAATAAAATAAAAATAAAGAACACAAAATTTTACGTTGAAACCCTTAGGGGAAAAAACCACGGCAGAGAGAGAAGAAAATTCACTATGTCGAAAATTTGAATCAATATAAAAGGAATAGACTATGTCTATTTATAGGCTTGTAAAGCCATATTCTAGTAGGATTGAAACACCTTATCCTAGTTAATATAAAATAGATGGAGTTTAATAAGGTTTAAAAAACCTTATTCTAAAATAAAATAAAAGAAGTTTAGTTCTATATGGATTTTACTTTTATTTTATTTTCCATCGTATTTTATTTAAATAAGAATTAGGGTCACTTAATTCTAACAAACAAAAATGAATAACCTTAACAATCCCTATATTATTCACAAGAATTAGATAGAAACTTCTCCCTCTATCTTTTATTAAATTGGAACCTTTCTTAGTTTTTATAATGTAACTAAAACCCTTCCGATTTACAATTTGTGATGCGAAAAAGAATAAACAAAGAGACCTCTACAAGGTATGGGTTTACAACATTAAGCTCTAAAAGAAATGAAATGAGAGTGATAAAACATCTAATAATAAGCTTTTAGAGAATATTTACAAAAGAAATGAAACAATAAAGATTTGAATATTTTTCTATTGATCTTAATGCTTAGATATCTCTATCTCTTGAGTGTTGAAGTGTATTAATATCAAAGAACAAGTTTGTGGACGTTTATGATCATTGGGATGAAATCTACTCGTTGAAAGCATTAACTTTGAGCCTAAAAATTATCCTTGCACGTTTGAAAAATAGTCGGTTATATAATTGTTGGCAGGCCATGTCTCAAGACAAGTTGTCAATTATCTCTAGACATAGTGCTCAGTGCCTGAAGACAGACAGCTGTTGAAAAAGAGTTTTGCTTCGAAGTTTTCATGTTTAGAAACTTGTATAACAAAGTCACTTAAAAATATTTTAAACACCTTAAAACATTTTGATATTAACCCAAAATACTTTGATAAATTAATATTTGATTAAAAATTAATTTACTTTGGAATAAGCATACCGGTATTTAATAATAATAATAAAAGGTAGTGAAGTGTAAAGTCAAGTGCAGAGCAGTTGAAGGTGTGATTGGGCTTAGTGGATTTCGGTCTATCTTTTATTTATCAGCCCAATAGCAAGATTTCGTTCGCAAAAGGCTGAAAATAAAAGAAGAATGAACTTTTATAATTATATTATATGTGCCAGTATTTAACAACAATCTCAAAATCTTTGGAGTCGTTTCATTTTATTACTTCAACGGAGTGATGTTTTCCGAAATATAAATATCATTTTATAAAACTTACTACACATTTAATTAAAATCTCAACAGAATCGTTTGTTTTATAAAAACATGATAATAATTAAAAGATAATATTAATAGTTTTTAACAATCTTTATTCTTTATTAGTATCTATTCTTCTTTACATTTAATATCTATGCATTTTAAATATAATATATAATATTGTATAAGGGAAGAAGAAACATACATATATAATTTTTTTTTTAAAAATAACCATCAATTCATAACATAAAAATATAATATAACAAATCTTATAAAAGTAAGATTATTATAGACTAGGGAAAAAATTAATGTTGTTAGAATCTGACTGATCGATCAGGGCATTGATTCAAATTAAAGGATTTGATCAGTTAATTCGTGAATCAATCGAATTAGTTAGATTCATCGAATCAAATATTTCTTTTTATTTTTAATAATTTTTGTCAACTTAGCTATGGGTTTAGATTCTTTTCAACATCCAATGGTAAAAAAAAGACTTGAAGTTTATTTTTAAAAAAATTAGGTGGTGCATGTTTCTTTGTTACTTTAAAAAGTAATGTTATTTGTTTACAAAGTGATATTTTTTATTTTAGGGTTGGGGGTTGAGTATGGTTTGAGGGATTACGTTGTAAAAGCTGCCATCTCATTTGTATTATAGTCGTATAAGTTATAACACATATTGGAATGATTTTTATCTAAAATATATAAGTGAATTCAAAGAATTTCACTTTTAAAGTTTAAAATAGTGACATTAAAATAAATTATTTTTTCTAGTTTGTTTCCTATTTTCACTTTTAAAAATTTTTTTTAGCTAGTTGAACCGAGACTAAACTTGTTAAATTGATTAAACTGAGAATCAGTCATTTGATTTATTTGATTCTAAAAGCTTTGAAAAAAATGTTGGATATCTTGAATAATTTAATACTTGAGCCAAAAATAATATAAGGATAATTTTGTCTTAATAATTTATTTGTACTTTCTTTTTTCTTGATACGAAGCTAACAAGTACCTATAATCATTCTCAAACTCTTAAATAGGAGAATAAAGATGATTCAGCATGCTCGAGCTTATGTCTTCCTACACCGACAACAATATTGATATCAATCAAGTTAAGATTCAATCATCAATTTATTTTTATATTTTTATCTAAACACGAAATTCAGTTTTCACAATCATTTTTCAATGATTATGTGAATTAACTTTCAAGAGAATATTCTATTTGAAGGAAAATAAATTCACTTTTACATAATAATAGAATGTTAAACATAATGTTCCAATTAACTGAAGGGTAAACTATCAAAATAGTCATTTTTGTTTATCTCAGGTTACATTTTAGGTACTTATGTTTGAAATGTTACGTTTTAGTCACTTACGTTATCGTGTTGTAACATTTTAGTCACTGAGTCGTTAATGGTGTAGCAGTAAGATGACATGACACGTTCAATCATCATTTTAAGCAGAAGTTTTAGGTTAAATTCTACAACTGATCCCCATATTTTTTCATTTTGAGCAATTTAATTTTTTTCTTTTATGTTCTTTTAACTGACCTTTTTTTATTCCATTCTCTTCTGTTTCTCCCTATGTTTTCCTCCCTCCTTCATTTCTTTTAACGTAGTTTTTCTATGTTTCCTATTTGTTAAAACTAGTCACAAGCTCGCCTCATTTAAAAAAATTAAATTGTTCAAAAACATAACAGTACAAGGACTAGTTTTAACAAATGAAAAATATAGAAAAACTACATTAAAAGAAATAGAGAAGGGAGGAAAACAGAGTGAGAAGCAGAAGAGAATGAAAAAAAAAAGGAAAGTTAAAAAAAAATTGCTCAAAACAAAAAAAATATGGGGACCGATTGTATAAATTAACCAAAGAATTTTGTTTGAAATTATGATTTAATGTTTGCCAAGTTAACTTACCGTTACACGATTAACGACTTAGTGATTAAAATGTTACAACACGATAATATAAGTAACTAAAACGTAATATTTCAAACATAAGTGACTAAAATATATCCTAGGATAAACAAAAGTGACTATTTTGAAATTTACATTGAACTTTCAATTATTCTGGACATATGTTTTAGAAATGTTACAAATAAACCCAACTCGAAAAACAAAATTGGGCCAAAAATTAAGTAATAGACCTTAGTAGTAGTTAAAAGAGTATTGGAATGACATCTGTCCACCAAAGACTGTTTGGATAAAATGAACCAATATTCTATTATCACAACTAGCATAGCAAGGAGTTCGAGTAGCTCCCACCTATTATTACTTCTTTCTACTTTCTTCTTTAAAATTTATTGATGCATTTCACTCTTGAATTTTGTTTATAAGTCATAATATGTTATTGAGCTTGTAAGAGTTAGTAGAGAAGAAGGGCTTGTGTGTATGAAAGCTTTGTAGCTTAGTACATATTGATTGATTTCTCACCCTTGCATGCAATTATTAATATTTTGCAACTTGGACTGCCACAAATTATTTCCTTGTAAAAGTCAATTTTTTCTCAACAAATTATTTTTATTTGACCAATCGTTTACATGACTCCTTAAATGTCTCACCAACATTCTCTTTACTTGTTACTTCCTTTATTCACTCAAGTAGTTGTTATTTCCTTTATTCTCACAAATAGTCGTTGCAATGGTAGTTACAAATACCATGTTTTGCCAAGCTTTCTAGGCACAACAAAAGAGTCATCAATCAATCTTTGCCTTAGTTGAGTATTGTATTGTTCATCTTGTCTCTTGTTTCTACAACAGAAATCCTTGTTGAATACTAAAGGATACGCTGTGGGTGAGGTATCAGTAAGAACTATTGACAATTGCATGGTAAATTGTTGAAAATTGGATGGTTTTACATCATCAAATTTATGACAGATTATTAACATTTATGGCAGCCATCAAGTTTGACTTAAATGTCAAAAATAGGAGGTGCAATTGGCACCGAAAATTTACTTGATAAATTTGGCATGGGATATTTTGTTTTTTTGGTCCTTGAGATAATGGGCTATTTATTGTTTGGTCCTTGAACCTCAACTATAAATAGGCCTTCCCATTTCTTATTTCAAATCATCCCAACTATTCTTTCTCACTTAATTTTCTCTCTTCTCCCATTTGAGAATTCTTAAGGAATTCTAGTTGTTTGTAATATTTTGGAGATAGTGAAGTTATCATCTGGTGTTAGTGCCCGAGGACGTAGGTATAATTTACCGAACCTCGTTAAAACTCTTGTGTTCTTTCTTGTCCTATTTTTCTTTCAATATTTGAGGGTATAATAGTAGTATTTAATTGTGCTATTAAATTACGATAGAAGAGATATTCTGTCTAAGGAAAGACTTGGTACTTAAGAGATCCTTGTGATCCACCTCTCTTTCCTGGGAATTGAACTTTGTGTGATTTTTTAGTACAATAATTTACACGCTTCCAACCCTATTGGAATAACAAGAACAATGTTATACACACGTCAAGTAGTGATTCTTGTTTCTTATATTTTTCTTTGCTTGTTTTAAGCTTATTTTGCAACAATTTTATGGATAATCATGGATCCTATAGCCAAATCTACTACCAACCTCCCTATTATCATCGCGATGCTACAACCAAAAATGCCAATGTTCTTTTGTCGTTACTGTGTTAGTGTTGATGCTGCATATTTTCTCCTATGCCAAGCCCATCCTTTACATCTCTAAGATTGAAGCCTTTGACGGGACTAATTTCAAGAACTGGGGAGAGCACATCTTCTCTATACTAGATATGCATAAAGTTGGATTCACGTTCACAGAATGCGATCCGACTGATTCCTAGTATAAGCAACTAGAATTATTGGTTCATGCTAATAAGGTATGTAGGCACACAATCATTTCCACACTTTCAAATGAACTTCTTGACGTCTAGTCTTCATACATGGAAGGAAAGCAAATTTGGGACTCTATGATTATCAAATATACCACTGAAGATGCTGGCAAATAGAAAATTGTCATTGGGAAGTACTAACAACAAAGACATAAATGTGCAATGAATTTACTATGCTTACATTGTGGCTAATGGTCAGTTTTAATATTATAAAATTAAATAATTATTTTAAATATCATTTTTTAAATATAAGTTTTATATGTGAAATATTGTTGTAGCGACGTAAATTTTTTTTTGCTTTTGGTCACTAATTGAGGCGATTATTTGAAAGTTTGAAAATTTGGAAATCGACTTTTGATTTTTAAAAAAAAGGGAGTCGCCACCGATCCTTTTTCCTAGGTGTGATCGGACACCTAATAAATCCTCTTCTTTTAAAAGAAAATTCATTTTTTAAACAAAAAGAAGGCCGAGTTTAGGTCTACGTCAAAAACCAAAGTAAAGTTGGGTTCGGGAGTCGGTTATGTGCGAGGAAGGTGTTAGCACCATCGCGACGCCCAAAATTGGTATCTTTATTAAACACGTGTTGTCTTGATTTTCAAAAATACGAATTCAATTTGACATTTAATCGTGATCCGATTGAAAAATGAGAATTTTTAGTTTTCGGTTTTTTTAGAAGGGTGTCCCATTTTTAACACGAGCCGACGAATTTCACCCAACATAGCGATGAAATCGATGACTTAATGGTAAATCGATTCATTGCTTTATTTATTGATAAAAAATGAATAAAATATTTTTTAAAATAAAAATTCATAAATAAATAAACGGTGCAAACAATGATATAATGAATGTAAAATATTAACATATAATATAAGAGCATTAGGATAAAAATAAAAACAATATTTACAATAAAAAGAAAATAATAATAAAAATAATGATATGCTAATAATATAATAAGAAAAGCAAACTGATACAGAATGTGTAAGAAAAAATAATAAGAATATTTAATAAAGAAACGAAAATAAACGAAAAATGACTAAAATTGAACTAAAAACAGAGTTTTGGGGCAAATTTCGAAATAGAACAAAAGAAAGGGGCTTAATTGAACGCGCACAAAACATAGGGGGACTGAAACAGCAATTATTCCTTCCCATCAAAACGCAGAACATCAGTTGGGACTAAATTGAAAATCGCGACAAATTTCGGGGCCAAATTAAAAATAAAAAATGACTTAATTGGAAAGTAATAAAACAACGGAAGGGCTAAAAGCGCAATTAGCCCTTCTGTTAAAAAACACACGGATCCTAGGCGGGTCGGGTCGGGTCGATCCGGTCCAAGTCAAAACGACGTCGTTTTGGGTGTTAATGGCCAACCCCAAAACGACGTCGTTTTAGGGGACTATAAAAGTCAAGTTTTTGAGAAAAAAAAATCATTTGTTAGCATGAGGGGAAAAAAGAAGAGAGAGAAGAGAGAATTCTCTCTGAACTAGGCCCTTGCTCCGGTCAGGAAGGCCATCGTCGCCGTCGCCGGTCCACCACCGCCGGCCACCTTACACGGTGGCCGGAAATTCGAAAAGGTATTGTTTTTTTATTTTTTTGTATTTTTAATATATATGTGTTTATGAATAACTTGGGAAAGAAAAAAAAATAAAAAAGAAAAAGAAGCAACCTTTTCCCCTTGTAGATCTTGCTTTTTTCGAATCTGTTTTGGAGATTTTTGGTTTGATCTTTGAATCTTTTCTTCTTCTTTTTATTCAATACTTACTATATTTTTTTGTATTTCAAAAAAATGAACCCCTTTAAAATGATTTTTGCTTGGCTTATATAGCCCTTTTTCAAGATTAGTTTATTATTGTTGTCACTTCTGTATTTGTTTCTTGCAGGTGGATGAATGGTGCTGACATGGGCGGTGGAGTAGGTGGTGGTGGCAGTGGTATGGGCGGCACACCTAGGGGGCTAGGGTTTCTGATTTCTTTTGTGTGACTTGGGCTATTAGGGTTAGTTAGGGCTTGGGTTAGGATAGGTTAAAATGGGTTTAAGTTTTTAGTTGGGTTTAGCTATTTGGGTAGTTGGGTTTTGGGTTTTATTGGGTTTTAATGGGTTAAAATTGGCTTACAACGATTGTAGCATTATATAATCATACAATATTACACAAATATATAATGCTAAAATATTAATATATAATCGTATAATATTATTCATTCGAAATATATAATACTAAAATATGATTATTTAATTGTATAATATTAAACATGCAAAAATATATAATAAAATTTTTCACACCCATGGATGGAAAAATAATTTTGCATAAAAAATTATATTTAAGAAAAATAATGATATTTGAAATAATTATATAATTTTATTATATTAGAATTTATCATACCCACAATGTAAGTGACAAAACACAAATATATAATACTAAAATATAATATATAATTGTATAATAATAGTATACATGCAAAAATATATATAATACTAAAATTTTTTCCTAAAAAAACTAATATTTTAATACTATACAAACATATAATAATAAACATACTCGTATCAAAATAATTTGCCACACAATATCTGAAAAAATGTTATGTGGAAGAAAAAATATATCAAAATAATTTGTTGATGTTTAAAAATAAAATTTATTTAACATAATGATTTATATCTAAAATATATATTTTCATTATATAATTACATATTTATTATTTGTTCTATATAATTAAAAAATTTATTAAGTATGAAGTGTGGCGTAATGGTTGCTCAACTCATCCCTTAACCATGTGGTTGGGGATTCGATCATTGCTCATGGGAATAAAGCACATTTCATGGCTAGCCATTTACTTATTTGGAGTGCACCTGCAATGAGGGGATTAGTCATTGCTACCAGCTTTCGGTATATCATACAATACTTAGCAAACATACTCATATCAATAAAAAGGAGAGGATCCTACAATTATCATTTTACTTATGGAAGATTGAGAACAATTAATTCAACATGAAAATGACTCTAACGATCTAACAACTATTCCCATTACTAACTATGAATTGGTCCAAAATCAAAATTGAATTTATCGATTGATTTGCTTGAATTGGCTCGATTTGGTTGGTTAAGTTGGTTTTAATTACTAACAATATGATATACTATTATATAATTTAATAATATAGTATATAATCATGACTAAAACTATTAATATATATATAACTATTATTATATTATAGATTATAATAAAATATATAATATCAATAGTTGGATCTACTGTATATTACCATGTGAAGGAGTCAAAATTAGATCCGAGGGCAAAGAAAGCTCTCTTTATGGGAATCACCTCTGGAGTAAAGGGATTTCGTCTTTGGTGCTTAGATACAAAGAAAATGATCTGTAGCAGAGATGTTACCTTTGATGAATCTGCCACATTAAAAAAGGTAGCAGATGAAGATATTCAGACAAGTGATACTTCACAGCAGGTGGAGTGTACTCAAAAACAGGTGGAGTTTGAGCAGGTGAGGATTTGCCCAGTTAATAAGTCTAATTCTCCAACCACAATGGAGGAATTAGAGGTTGAAGAGGTTCTGACCCAAGAACCGTTGAGTACACCAAAACCAGTTGCAGCTGCAAGGCGATGGAGAGAAATTCGTAGACCTGCTCGATTTGCTGATATGGTAGCCTACGCCCTTCCTGTTGTTGATGATGATATTCCTATCACTTATCAAGAAGCAATGCAAAGCTTAGAAAGTGACAAATGGAAAAGCACCATGGATGAAGAAATGCAGTCTCTCTGAAAGAACAATACTTGGGAGTTGGCGCAATTACCGAAAGGTAAAAGGGCAATCGGATGCAAGTGGGTATTTGCAAAGAAAGATGGATCTCCTAGCAAGAAAGATGTTCGCTACAAGGCAAGATTGGTAGCTAAAGGCTACGCCGTAAGGAGGAATTGACTATAATGATGTATATTTTCCCTGTTGTGAAGCATTCCTCCATTAGAATTTTGTTGGCCTTGGTAGCACACAGTTGAATTTGGAGCTAGCTCAACTTGATGTAAAGACGGCTTTCTTGCATGGTGAGCTAGAAGAAGAGATCTATATGACTCAGCCCGAAGGATACAAAGATGCTGGCGGTAGAAATTGGGTTTGTAAGCTGAACAAATCACTATATGGATTGAAGCAATCCCCGAGGTAGTGGTACAAGCGATTTGATAGCTTATGAGAAGGCAGAAGTACACAAGTAGCAAATATGACAATTGTGTGTATTTGCAAAGTCATGCATGATGATCTTTCATTTATCTACTCTTGTATGTTGATGATATGTTAATTGCTTCGAAGAGCCAAAAAGAGATAGATAAGCTGAAGGCTCAGTTGAATGAAGAGTTCGAGATGAAAGATCTAGGTGAGGCTAAGAAGATTCTCGGCATGGAGATAAGTAGAGATAGACAGAGAGGCAAGCTTTGTTTGAATCAGAAGCAATATCTGAAAAATGTATTACAATGTTTTGGTGTAAATGAAAACACAAAACATGTAAGTACTCCACTTGCTTCTCATTTGAAACTTAATGCTCAATTATCTCCGAAGACTGAAGAAGAAAGAGAATATTTGGCAAAAGTCCCATATGCTAATGCAGTTGGGAGTTTGATGTATGCAATGGTGTGTACGCGGCTTGACATTTCACAAGCTGTTGGAGTTGTGAGCAGGTATATGCATGATCCTGGAAAAGGACATTGGCAAGCTGTGAAATGGATTCTACGGTATCTTCGAAAAACCGAAGACGTTGGTTTAGTTTTTGAGCAGGATGAAGCACTTGGTCAGTTTGTAGTTGGATATGTTGATTCCGACTTTTCTGGTGATTTAGATAAACGTCGTTCAACTACGGGGTATCTGTTTACTCTTGCGAAAGCCCAGTGAGTTGGAAGTCTACCTTACAGTCTACAGTAGCTATTTCTACTACAGAGGCAGAATATATGGCAGTTACAGAAGCTGTTAAGGAGGCTATTTGGCTTAATGGATTGTTGGAAGACTTGGGAGTTGTTCAAAGTTACATTAGTCTATATTGTGACAGTCAGAGCGCTATTCATTTAGCAAAAAATCAAGTCTATCATTCAAGAACCAAGCATATCGACGTAAGATATCACTTTGTGCGGGAAGTCTTTGAAAAGGGAAAAATTCTACTGTAAGATTCCCATGTGCAGATAATCCATGAGATATGATGACCAAGGTGGTAACAACAATCAAGTTCAATCATTGTTTGAACTTGATTAACATCCTGAGAATTTGAGCACCTTCAGGTGTATGGCGCTCGAGAGCGCATTTGGAGGCACTACAAAAGATAGCTTTATCAGATTTGGGGAGTTGAAGGAAGTATATGAAGATATGATTATTCTAATCAAATCTTCAAGGTGGAGATTGTTAACAATTGCATGGTAAATTGTTGAAAATTGGATGGTTTTACATCATCAAATTTATGGCAGATTATTAACATTTATGGCAGCCATCAAGTTTGACTTAAATGTCAAAAATAAGAGGTGCAATTGGCACCGAAAATTTACTTGATAAATTTGGCATGAGATATTTTGTTTTTTTGGTCCTTGAGATAATGGGCTATTTATTGTTTGGTCCTTGAACCTCAACTATAAATAGGCCTTCCCATTTCTTATTTCAAATCATCCCAACTATTCTTTCTCACTTAGTTTTCTCTCTTCTCCCATTTGAGAATTCTTAAGAAATTCTAGTTGTTTGTAATATTTTAGAGATAGTGAAGTTATCATCTGGTGTTAGTGCCTGAGGACGTAGGTATAATTTACCGAACCTCGTTAAAACTCTTGTGTTCTTTCTTGTCCTATTTTTCTTTCAATATTTAAGGGTATAATAGTAGTATTTAATTGTGCTATTAAATTACGATAGAAGGGATATTCTGTCTAAGGAAAGACTTGGTACTTAAGAGATCCTTGTGATCCACCTCTCTTTCCTGGGAATTGAACTTTGTGTGATTTTTTAGTACAATAATTTACACGCTTCCAACCCTATTGGAATAACAAGAACAATGTTATACACACGTCAAGTAGTGATTCTTGTTTCTTATATTTTTCTTTGCTTGTTTTAAGCTTATTTTGCAACAATTTTATGGATAATCATGGATCCTATAGCCAAATCTACTACCAACCTCCCTACTACTGTCGATGCTACAACCAAAAATGCCAATGTTGCTATCGTTACCGTGTTAGTGTTGACGCTGCATATTTTCTCCTATGCCAAGCCCATCCTTTACATCTCTAAGATTGAAGCCTTTGACGGGACTAATTTCAAGAGCTGGGGAGAGCACATCTTCTCTATACTAGATATGCATAAAGTTGGATTCACGTTCACAGAATGCGATCCGACTGATTCCTAGTATAAGCAACTAGAATTATTGGTTCATGCTAATAAGGTATGTAGGCACACAATCATTACCACACTTTCAAATGAACTTCTTGACGTCTAGTCTTCATACATGGAAGGAAAGCAAATTTGGGACTCTATGATTATCAAATATACCACTGAAGATGCTGGCAAATAGAAAATTGTCATTGGGAAGTACTAACAACAAAGACATAAATGTGCAATGAATTTACTATACTTACATTGTGGGTAATGGTCAGTTTTAATATTATAAAATTAAATAATTATTTTAAATATTATTTTTTAAATATAAGTTTTATATGTGAAATATTGTTGTAGCGACATAATTTTTTTTTGCTTTTGGTCACTAATTGAGGCGATTATTTGAAAGTTTGAAAATTTGGAAATCGACTTTTGATTTTTTAAAAAAAAGGAGTCGCCACCGATCCTTTTTCCTAGGTGTGATCGGACACCTAATAAATCCTCTTCTTTTAAAAGAAAATTCATGTTTTAAACAAAAAGAAGGCCGAGTTTAGGTTTATGTCAAAAACCAAAGTAAAGTTGGGTTCGGGAGTCGGTTACGTGCGAGGAAGGTATTAGCACCATCGCAACGCCGAAAATTGGTATCTTTATTAAACACGTGTTGTCTTGATTTTCAAAAATACGAATTCAATTTGACATTTAATCGTGATCCGATTGAAAAATGAGAATTTTTAGTTTTCAGTTTTTTTAGAAGGGTGTCCCATTTTTAACACGAGCCGACGAATTTCACCCAACATAGCGATGAAATCGATGACTTAATGTTAAATCGATTCATTGCTTTATTTATTGATAAAAAATGAATAAAATATTTTTTAAAATAAAAATTCATAAATAAATAAACGGTGGAGACAATAATATAATGAATGTAAAATATTAACATATAATATAGGAGCATTAGGATAAAAATAAAAACAATATTTACAATAAAAAGAAAATAATAATAAAAATAATGATATGCTAATAATATAATAAGAAAAGCAAACTGATACAGAATGTGTAAGAAAAATAAAAGAGTTAGAAATATATAGAAGCAAATAATAAATACGATACTAATATTAAAAACAATAACAATGCATGTGATATTAAACGTAATAATAGTATTAAACGCGAAATAAAAAACAATGAATATATATACATATAATAATAGTTAGTAAAGTGATGGAAACATGATATTAAAAACACTAATAATATTACCTATATACATACGTATATATATTTAAAATATAAACATAATAATAGTATTACAAAGTATATACATAGTATAAAAAATATATACGTAGTATAATGTTAAAAATACATACATAATATATAGTTATTAAAAAAAATATAAGATAATATGTAAGAAAAAATATAATATAGTATTCGAAATATATACATGATATATATAAAATACAATATTAAAAAGGTATATATATATATGTAATATATAAAAATGCATATATAATATAATGTTAAAATATTTACATAATATATACATACATAGTAATAATGTTGAAAACACCTATTAATAATATTACATAAATATATACCTATATATATATATTAAAGATATATACATATATAATAAAACATATAATAATATTAATAACAATAATAAGGATAATATAAAAAAATATACATGAAATAGTATAAAAATATATATACATAATATATAAAAATATAATATTAAAAAAATATACCTAATATAAGAGTATTAAAATAAAAAAATAATGAAGAAATGAGTAAAAATAATATACATAATAATATAATAAGAAAATAATATATTTATAATAAGTACTTAAAAATATCTATACGTATATATGTATAATAATAATAAAAATAATAATAATAGTGAAAATAATAAATATAATAATAAATCTAATAATAGAAAAAGATAATACTATATAAAAAGTATATATATAATAAAATATATACTAATATTAGTAATAAATATAATAAGGGTAAAAGTAGATATAATAATATAAATAGTACGTACATGAAAAATAATAATAAATAATAATAATATAAAAAGAGAATATGATATAATAATAGTGATAATAATAGCAATAATAATAAGTAGAAAATATTAGTACGTTAATAGCAATAATGTATGTCAATAACAATAATAATATAAAAAAATAATAATATGGTAAAAATTAGTAATAATATGTATTAAAAATAATAGTAATGAAAATAATACTAACGGTAATAATAATAATAATAATAATAATAATAGAAATAATAGTAATAATATTAATAATATAAAAAAATAATAAGAATATTTAATAAAGAAACGAAAATAAATGAAAAAGGACTAAAATTGAACTAAAAACAGAGTTTTGGGGTAAATTTCGAAATAGAACAAAAGAAAGGGGCTTAATTGAACGCGCACAAAACATAGGGGGACTGAAACAGCAATTATTCCTTCCCATCAAAACGCAGAACATCAGTTGGGACTAAATTGAAAATCGTAACAAATTTCGGGGCCAAATTAAAAATAAAAAATGACTTAATTGCAAAGTAATAAAAAAGCGGAAGGGCTAAAAGCGCAATTAGCCCTTCTGTTAAAAAACACACGGATCCTAGGCGGGTCGGGTCGGGTCGATCCGGTCCAAGTCAAAACGACGTCGTTTTAGGTGTTAATGGCCAACCCCAAAACGACGTCGTTTTAGGGGGCTATAAAAGTCAAGTTTTTGAGGAAAAAAAATCATTTGTTAGCATGAGGGGAAAAAAGAAGAGAGAGAAGAGAGAATTCTCTTTGAACTAGGCCCTTGCTCTCCGGCCAGAAGGCCATCGTCGTAAGTCGTTCAGTCACATCGCCACCACCTTACACGGCGTAGGAAATTCGAAACGGTATTATTTTTTTATTTTTTTGTATTTTTAATATATATGTGTTTATGAATAACTTGGGAAAGAAAAAAAAATAAAAAAAAAAAGAAGCAACCTTTTCCCCTTGTAGATCTTGCTTTTTTCGAATCTGTTTTGGAGATTTTTGGTTTGATCTTTGAATCTTTTCTTCTTCTTTTTATTCAATACTTACTATATTTTTTTGTATTTCAAAAAAATGAACCCCTTTAAAATGATTTTTGCTTGGCTTATATAGCCCTTTTTCAAGATTAGTTTATTATTGTTGTCATTTCTGTATTTGTTTCTTGCAGGTGGATGAATGGTGCTGACATGGGCGGTGGAGTAGGTGGTGGTGGCAGTGGTATGGGCGGAACACCTAGGGGGCTAGGGTTTCTGATTTGTTTTGTGTGACTTAGGCTATTAGGGTTAGTTTGGGCTTGGGTTAGGATAGGTTAAAATGGGTTTAAGTTTTTAGTTGGGTTTAGCTATTTGGGTAGTTGGGTTTTGGGTTTTATTGGGTTTTAATGGGTTAAAATTGGCCTGCAACAGTTGCCCCTCTTTGCTCATTGTCGTGTAACCAGAATAGAGTAAAGACATAAAAAAAAGGCCAATTTTGCCTAGTTTTGCCGAGTCTTGACTTCTTTGGTGCTCTTCTTGCTCAGGTAATCTCTTTTCAGTCCACTGTATCTTGTAGTTTTGATCTATCTCACCGCAACTTCAGAGATATGACTCGTAGCTTCACTTTGCTCGCTTCTTCAGGGGTATGAGGTTCATAGCTTGGATCTGCTTCACTTCTCTACTGCAACTTTAGAGAGATAAGGTCTAATATCTTCAGTCTGCTCCATTACAACTTCAGGGTTCCGCTACAACTTCATGGAGATCAGACTTGTAATTTCAACCTGCTCCACTGCAACTTCAAGGAAGCAAAATCTGTATATTCGATTAGCTCTAATCTTTATTCTTTATTAAAAAACAAACATCGAAAATAGCTCGGCATACAAACTGACATTCAACTCATCTCTCGGATTATGAGTTAGTTTTTGAAAAAAGTAAAAAATTGAAAATACCTTAGTGTGTGACCAGAGGCTCAACTCACCTCTCGCAATATGAGTTGATTTTTTTGAAAAATAGAAATTGAAAATACCCCAACGTGTAATTTGAGGCTCAACTCACCTCTCGTAATATGAGTTGATTTTTTTGAAAAACAGAAATTAAGAATACCTCAGCGTGTGACCCGAGGCTCAACTCATCTCTTGCAATATGAGTTGATTTTTTTGGAAAGCATAGTTTGAAAATAAAATTTGGAAATACCTCGACATGTGAACCGAGGCTCAACTCACCTCTCGCAATATGAGTTGATGTTTGAAAAATATAAATTGAAAATACCTCAGAGTGTGACCTCAGGCTCAACTCACCTCTCGCAATATGAGTTGATTTTTGGAAAAAAAGAAATTGAAAAATAGAATTTTGAAAATATCTCGACATGTAATTCGAGGTTCAACTCATCTCTCGTAATATGAGTTGATTATTAGAAAAAATAGAAAATTAAAAAACAGAATTTTGAAAATACCTCGACATGTAATTCGAGGCTCAACTCTTCTCTCGCAATATGAGTTGATTTTTAGAAAAAACAGAAATTTAAAAAATAGAATTTTGAAAATACCTCGACATGTAATTCGAGGCTTCAACTCATCTCTCGCCATATGAGTTGATTATTGAAAATAGAAATAAAAACATCAGGATACCAAAACATGTCATCCGGTGGAACTCAGGTGTCTTTTCCTTTATTCAGTACAACTATCATCACATCCTCTTGCTCTGCTGGAGTACCTGTATATGTCATGCATGATGTTGTCATGATATGTACATGTTTGTCTTAAATGTTTTTATACCTACATGATTATGCTATGCGCCTTAGGCATGTTTGTCGTCTGTCTTTTTCCATCATGATTTTTGTGATGATCTGCATTCTTGACTTTCTCTTTAGGCCTTGTACCCGTCCTCAAGCTTCACGAACAATTTGCGTTTCTCAAATATCACTCTTTTGCCCCTGGTTGAACTTTGTCCTTACTTTGAAACTCTTGTACTTATCAAATTCTTATCCGGGTAATGCTTAACATTTTTTTTGTTTAGAGTATGTCATTTCGCTATTTATCATTTAAATAAACCACATAATGAGATGCATGAAAATGGTCAGGTAGAGACAAAAATGATACCTCACATTTATTTATTTCAAATGGAGCAAACAAAGAAAATTAACCAATGCTGGTAAAAAAGTATCATAAATAGAAAGGGGATCTCATTCAACGGATACAAATGCTCTAGATATTCGACGCATGAACTCTTCTACGTTCCTCAATCAAGAATATTTTCGAGCATAGCTTCTTGCGTAGAAGATTTTGAGTTGCTAAAAATGCTTCAAATACTGTAGTCTTGCCGTTTGACTCACTTGTTCAAATCGTCTTGCTCTTTGAGCCCAGTGTTTGTTTCATTAGAATGCCCTTTCGGGTTTTCATCCTAATCTTTTGTGTTAATCAAGATGCCCTTTTCGGGTTTTCACCTTGATCTTCTTCTTCTTTTTTTAGGCATAAAATTTCTTCACAGCATCTGGGTTCACTGGATTAGGTGACTCCTTCCCATCCATCTCAGTGAGAACCCAAAAATGTCTTCTTTATGACGTATGGTCCTTCCCAATTTGGTACCCATTTTTCTCGTAGGTCTTTTTGTATTGGGAGAATCTTTCTCAGCATGAATTCTCCTTCGTGGAATTCTCTTGGCCGTACTTTCTTATCATGGGCCGCGATCATTCTCTTTTGGTACATCTGTCCATAACAGATTGCCTTTAAACGTTTTTCTTCGATGAGGTTTAACTGGTCATATCGAGCTCGAACCCATTTTGCTTCCTCTAGTTTCGACTCTATTAAGACTCGTAGAAAGGGGATCTCAACTTCGATAGGTAGCACAGCTACCATTCCATAGACCAGAGAGAAAGCAGTTGCTCCCGTAGATGTCCGCACAGATGTGTGATATGCATACAAAGCGAACAGTAACTTCTCGTACCAATTTTTATATGTCTCGGTCATTTTCCCAATAATCTTCTTAATATTCTTGTTGGCCGCTTCAACAGCTCCGTTCATTTTCGGGCGATAGGGTGATGAGTTATGATGGTTTATTTGAAATTGCTCACACACTTCCTTCATCATCTTGTTGTTCAGATTCAAGGCGTTATCTGAAATGATTCTTTCAGGCAAACCATATCGACAAATGATTTCTTTTTTCAAAAACCTGCAAACTGCAGTCTTCGTCACATTGGCAAACAAAGCGGCTTCTATCCATTTTGTGAAGTAGTCAATAACCATAAAAATGAACCGATGTCCATTAGAAGCTTTTGGAAAAATTGGCCCTATAACATCCATGCCCCACATAGAAAAAGGCCACGGAGAAGTCATGACATAAAGGGGCGAAGGGGCTACATGAATTTTATCACCATAAATTTGACATTTGTGGCATCTTCGTGCAAAACTGATGCAGTCACATTCCATAGTCAGCCAGTAATGACCGAGTCCCATAATCTTCCTGGCTATAGTGAAACCATTGGCATGTGTCCCACAAATTCCCTCATGGATATCTTCAAGTATTTTTTTGGCTTCAACAGTATCTATGCATCTCAAGAGCACTTGATCTTTTCCTCTTTTGTACAGAATGTCCCCATCAAAAACAAATCCCGCTGCCATTCTTCTGATTGTTCTTTTATCGTTCTCATTTGCTTGTTCGGGATACCTTTGATTCTTGATATATTTTAAGATATCATGGAACCATGGCCGTCCATCTGGCTCTTTTTCAATACTGAAACAATGTACAGGGACTTCATATATGCTAATTTGCAGAGGCATTATCTCTATTTCTCTGTTTGCTTTGAACATTGAAGCCAAAGTGGCCAGGGCATCAGCCAGTTGGTTTTCTTCTCGTGGGAAGTAATTAAAAGTTATTTCTTTGAATTCTTTAATCAGTCCTGCCACTAGATCGCTGTATTTGACTAATTTAGAATCTCTCACTTTCCAATCACTTCTAGAATTTCGACATTTCGTTTAATAGCTGCACGAAGTCCCACGATACAAGCCTCATACTCCGCTATGTTATTGGTATAGAAGAAATTCAGCCTGGCAGTGAAAGGATAATGGTTTTCTGGTGATACCAAGACTGCTCCAATCCCATGCCCCAATGCATTTGACACACCATCAAAGCTCATCTTCCATGACTTCTCTTTTGATGACTCATATTCTTTTTCTGTAATGCACATCAAGTCTTTATTTGGGAAATCAAATCTTAATGGCTCGTATTCCTCCATTGTTCGAGTTGCTAAGAAATTAGCTATTGCACTCCCTTTTATCAACTTTTGGCTCACATAGACGATGTCGTATTCTAATAATAGGATCTGCCATCGTGCCATTCTTCCTGAAAGTGCAGGTGATTCCATCATGTACTTTATTGGGTCCAACTTTGAAATTAACCATGTTATATGATACAACATATATTGCCTGAGCCTTCGAGTTACCCAAACCAATGCGCAACAGAAATTTTCAATTGACGAATACTTTACCTCATACTCTGTGAACTTTTTGCTGAGATAGTAAATCGCCTTTTCTCTTTTTCCCGACTCGTCATATTGCCCAAGTACGCAACCCATTGAATTTTCGAACACAGTCAGATACAATATTAACGGTCTTCCCGGAGTTGGCGGTACTAACACCGGGGGACTGGATAAGTATTGTTTTATCTTGTCAAAAGCCACTTGGCACTCCTCGTTCCATTCTCCCGGATTATGTTTTCGAAGGAGTCGAAAAATTGGGTCATACTAGTTGATAAGTTGAGCAATGAACCGAGCAATGTAGTTCAACCTCCCTAAAAATCCTCTGACTTCTTTTTACGTGCGCGGATGTGGTAGTTCTTGTATGGCTTTTATCTTATCTGGATCAACTTCAATGCCTCTCTCGCTGATGATGAAGCCTAGCAATTTTCCCGAGGTAGCCCCAAACGTACACTTAGCTGGATTAAGCTTCAGCTGGAACTTTCTCAGTCTTTCGAACAACTTCCTGCGATCCCACCATGCTCTCTTTCCCCCTTGGATTTGGCGATCATATCATTGACGTAGACTTCTACTTCTTTGTGCATCATGTCATGAAACAACATCATCATGGCCCTCTGATATGTTGTCCCGGCGTTCTTTAATCCGAACGGCATCACCTTATAATAGAATGTTCCCCACATCGTTACGAAAGTAGTTTTCTCCATATCCTCAGGAGCCATCTTTATCTGATTATAACCCGAGAATCCATCCATGAATGAAAACAATGAATGTTTGGCTGTATAATCCACCAATGTATCGATGTGTGGTAAAGGAAAATTATCCTTAAGACTTGCTCGATTCAGGTCGCTATAATCCACACACATTTGTACTTTGCCGTCTTTCTTCAGTACTGGAACTATGTTAGCCACCCATTCTAGATATTTGGAGACTTGTAGGAAGCCAACATCAAATTGTTTCTTGACTTCTTCTTTTATCTTTAACAGCATTTCAGGTCTCATCCGTCTTAGTTTCTGTTGAATGGGTTTGCATTCTTGTTTCAGTGGGAGTCTATGGACCACTACATCCTCATTCAATCCTGGCATGTCCTGATACGACCATGCAAATACATCTTTATACTCATTAAGCAAAGCGATCAAATCATGTTTGGTGTTATCTAAAATAGAAGTCCCAATCTTCACTTCTTGCCTCTTTTCTTCATTTCCCAAGTTTACTATCTCAACAGATTCTTGATGAGGTAGAATCTATTTATCTTCTTGTTCTACCATTCTTAGTAAGTCAGGAGACGAGACATAGTCTTCAACATTTTCCTCAGCTTCGAATTCTCCTAAACAAATAGCCTTCTCGAAATCGATTTCAAGATTTGTAACGGGTTTGTTCATGTTGTTAATATCTAAGCACCTGAAAGTTAAATGGAAAAGAAAACTACAGAGGAGCATCAAAGTATTGGGACCAACAAGCATAATGGCATGATGTGAAATATATGCAATGGCAGGCTGTGAGAAGAGGGAAAAAGTATGAAGTTAATGAGAATGAAAAGACCATGACAAAATGCATCTCCATTAATGTTCATTTAAATAATAAAGAGCAAATCATAAGCTCTTACAAAAGAATCCCTACTATTACTTAGGGACACACATAAAGAAGAGTGTTAACATTGAGCATTACTCTGGAGAAGACTTAGAAACTACAAGGAGATCCACAACAGTCTAATTGTTCAAAAGGAATCCAGGAGGACAAGGGCGTATCATTGAAACATCTTTAATTGCATCATTTCCTTTGTCAATGACATTTATACTGACATTCTGAAGACCCTTTTCAATTAATAACAGCGTGCTTCGTGGATTATCTTGCCCGGGGTATATAATTCCTGCAGATGTAAATGTTTTTGACAAAGGAGGGTACGTTATGGGCTCCCATTCTAATTCTCGGCCTAAGGCTCTTGAAACCCTCATTTCTTAATCTTTCTGCCACTGTTTTCTTCTCTTTCGTATATCCGGCTGGAACCCTAAACCATATCGAGCCTTATGGGGCACTAGTTTTAGAGCTCTAACTATCCCTTGCTGATATCTTCCCAAACTTTTCCTCATTCGGGCTCCCTTTCCCACAATCAGCTTAATTCCCATATTGGTATTCTTTGACAGCTTAGGTATGGGAATTCTATTTCCTTCAGCAACAAATGTAGCATTGATGAATTCAAAGGAACGGAAGGAACATTCTACTGCATCCTTGCTTACTTCGAGGTATGGTGTATCAGTAGAGATAGATGCGATAATGTCTTCCTCACCCTCGACAGTGACCAAAAGACCATCCAAGGCCTTCCTAAAAAGCAATTATACGAAGGAGTGGTGTCTATGACCTGAAAGTCGATGTTATATATGTAGAGGCCCACTTCTAGAGGGATATCGATCTTTCCCATAACTTCTCGTCTTGTCCCATCTAATGCCCTTACTGTGGAGTGACAAGGCCTTAGATAAGACAGATCAATTGGAATTCTAGAAAGTATGGCCAAAGGCATGACATTGAGTGCAGACCCATTATCAATGAGCACATTCGGTATTATGTAACCCTTACAACGAGTTGTCATGTGCAATGCTTTTACGGAGCCCCTACCATTTGGCGGTATTTCGTCATCACTAAAAGAAATAAAATTATTCGCATTTAGGTTATTCACCCACCTATCCATCTTTTCAACAGATATATTGTTTGCCACAAAAGCTTGATTTAACACTTTCAGTAGAGCGTTCCGGTGTGGTTCTGAATTCAACAGTAGAGACAATACCGAGATTCGTGCTGGTTGTTTATTCAATTGTTCCACAACATTATATTCACTATGCTTGATGAACTTCAAGAATTCCTGTGCTTCCTCCTCATTCACAGGCTTTTTAACTTCTTGTTCGGACGGAGTCTCAAGTTCGACCTCAGCTTCATGCATTGGTGCCTTTCCTTTCTGCTTCAAGTCATTAGTCTTCTTATTTGGTTGTCCGCTTTAGAATAACACCTCCCACTGCGGGTGAAGTGTCCTACTTCGCTAACATTTTCGGTCATGACTTTGGCTTTTTCACCTTCAGGTATGATAATGTTGACATTATATTTCCATGGTACTGCCTTGTTGTCTTTATAAGGGAAAGGAGATGGTACTTCAATTATCATATTTGGTTTCGCTTGCTTCTTTTTTGCATCGTAATAAATCACCAATGGTCGATCAGCACTATAAGGGAAACCTGATGATTGATTATCAGAAGTGCATATTTCTCCTTCGTCGGCTTCTTCCATTTTGTTAAAGATCTCGACTTCCTTGTTATCCATCATGTCTTGAAGTAGTTTTCTGAATCCTTCACAAGACTGGATATCATGCCCCTTGATCCCACAAAAACACTGATTTTTTGTATTTCCTTTTTTGAAAATTCTGTTGGGGTGATAGAGCAGCCCTTTTTCAACCATTACCTCCCAAATCCTTCGCAGCGGTGTCTTTATTTCAGAAACACAACTTCTACTACGACACTTGTCTTCTTGTGTAACCGCACTCACGTTCCCTTCAGTGTGGTTAGGGAGCAAATTTCTAGCTGTATTGCCTGCACCATCAAATCATAAAATGCTTGCATCAATAAGACCATGAACCTTCCTTTTAAAGGCCAAACAATTTTTTGTAGAATGACTCTGGTTTCCAGCGTGGTACATGCAACTAGCATTAGGATCGTACCATTTTGGGTATGGAGGCTTCAGATGTGCCATATAATGTGGGGATATTAATTATTTTTCCAACAGTTTTGGGTACAGCTCTCCGTATGACACGGGAATTGGGGTGAATTGAGGTTTTTCAGGATTGGATCTTGTCGGTCTTTCTTCATTTTTGGGTTGGTTTTGAGCAGGCATGGTATTTGATGGGGACATGGCAAATGGTCTTTGGTTATCTGTGGTGTAGACGGGGTAAGGAGGAGGTGCTTGATAGTAAGGGTTTTGGGGAGGATAATAAAATTTTAGAGGTGGGCGATATCGAGGTCGTGGTTGGATTGGGTAAGGATTAGAAGTGTGGTGGCTCTCAGTTCCCACCATATGGGTTTCTGGCTCTTTTTTCTTCATGGGCGCCGCCTTTTTTGAGCTTTCGAGACCTTCCATCTATCCACTCTTAATGGCATTCTCTATAAGTTCCTCGAATATTACAATATCCGCAAAGTCTTTCGTGGCACTTCCTACCAGCTTGTCATAACATGGCGCTTTCAAAGTGTTGACGAAGAGGACCGTTATTTCAGTCTTAATCAATGGAGGTTCTACTTGAGTTGAGATATCCCTCCACCTTTGCGCGTATTGCCTAAAAGTTTCCGTCAGCTTCTTTTCCATCATCTGTAGAGTCAGCTAATCAGGCACCATGTCAGATACATGCTTGTATTGTTTACAAAATGCTGATGCCAAGTCTTTCCATGATCGGATCTTTTCTCTACTAAGTTGATTGTACCATCGAAGAGCCGATCCGACCAAGCTATCTTGAAAACAGTGCAACTTATCTTCATTCACGTAGCCCGTCATTTTTTGACAGAACATGACAAGATGCGCTTTTGGACATCTTGTGCCATCGTATTTTTTGAAATCTGGTACTTTGAATTTTGGAGGTAGAACCAGATCGGGCACTAAACTGAGCTCTTTGGCACTTAATGCAGAGAAGGCTTCAGTACCTTCTATCGCTTTGAGTCTCTCTTCTAAACTTTTATACTTGTCCCGGGCATCATGATCATCCATTTTCAACCTGGCTATTTCTACCGGATCATCCAAATCTGGAATAATTGGATCAGCAGGATTAGCTCCAAGGTTCGATACAAATATACCTTACCCTAGATGAGGAGGAGGTACGGGTCGTTGCTCCAAACTTGTAGGTTCCCCTAGAGGATATCCTCTTTGCGTTGCATGGCGTGAGTTGGAGTAAATCCTGAGGGATAGAGCGGATCCTGATCATGATTAGTTCTTGGCTGGGGCTCCATAGTGTCAGGGCTCTACATAGGCCCCTTTCCCTTAACCAAAGCTGACATCATTTCCATCATCTTGGCCATTTGATCTCTTTGCTCGAGCAATTCCTCTCGAGATCTTACCATTAGATCTCTCATCTCCTGCTGTAATTTGGCCAACTGCTTTTGCAGTTCTCTTTGGGCTCTTCCCATCCTTTCAATTCTCTCATTAAATTCGGCCTCCATGGTTCTAGCTCTTAGACGCGTTCTATAAGAATGGCATGATTCCAGACTAGATGTGTCGCAACTGCGGATTATACGGTTTTAACCTCAGTGAATGATTATGGGATATGTACATGCAATGAATGGATGAATGCACAAATGACAAATAAATGTTGAATAAATGACGAATGAATGTTAGTTATGAATAAATATACAAGAATTTGGTGTTGATTTCAAGATAGCCCCATACTTAGGCATTTTATTTATCAAAAGAGTCGATTACAAAACGTTTCGCCATTTTTTTTATTTGACAGTTACATAAATTTTTGATACGGTCGTTGAGAGCGCCAAAAATATCCTATTCCCTGTAAAATAAAAAAGAAATAGTAAAGGGGAAGTAGGGTCGAATCCTCAGGGACCGGATTATACGAATGCTTGTCTCTCGAAATCCTGGGCAGAATCGTGCTCAAGAAAACCTGCGTTCCTGGAAAAAAAATAAAAAACAGAATTTAAGAATTGATTTTGGAAGCGAAAATAAAATAAAAACAGAATTTAAAGTTTATTGAAATTATGATTACGAAAATAATAAAAATAATAAAGAGAGTTTTAAGAGAAAAGAAATTCTTATGGAAAGTTCCAGCCTCCGGTTGTCTCATTCCGCCTTGGGCTCAATCCTTGGCTTTTGGATGATCCTTCTCGACTCGAGTAAACCGTTATAGTGGAAGAGGACGCCACGACCACCAGCTCCAAAGATTAGACTTACGATTTTTAGGGAACGACTTCAGCCGATAATCTATGCTAGATCAACACTTCTCAATGGCGAATCCCACGCCATTTTGTCTCTTTGGCTCGCCAACCTCTCGACGCATGATAAGTTAGCGAACCGACTATGCAATCCTTCCAATACATACAAAGCGGCCGCCTTTGCATATGCTGAAAAGCTTACTTCTTAAGGGCCATGGACAGAAGCGTCAGCCCGTAGTGCGGAGAAACGATGAATACTTGGCGAGAAGGCTAAGTACGGATTCTAGGCCTAAGAACCTTTTTTGGGGAAATATTGACAACTTTTGGCTAGAAGGGTTTTAGTGGCTCATGATAATTGTGGGAAAGAAAATAAATAAAAATATGGAAAAAGAAATTTTATTGAAAAGAAATATGAAAGAACAAAAGACTTTTTGGGGAGAGTGTTTACAGAAAAAGATCCTCCAAATAGAGTCACTTCACCCCCTATTTATAGTGCTAGGGAGATAGTGTAATTGAACTTAAATTCTAAAAAGATAAATACATTTAATTAAAGATAAACAAAGATAATTAAAATAAAATCCTAAATTTGAATAATCCTAATAATTATCTTAATATTAATTATCCTAATAGAATAAAAGAAAATAGAGTCTTCCAAAATAAAATCTCTTCTATTTGCTTTTAAGTCCTTGTGCCTTCCATGTTCGCACTTTTGGCACCATATTTGTCCCACATTGCATATTGGCCCATTTAATCTCCAAATTGACGCTTTTTCCCTTGAATTTACTTTTCGCCTCCAATTTAGTCCCTAAAAGATAAAAAGACATAAATAGCTCAAATTAGTAGGCTCAAGCTCAAAATAAACACATGATTAATATATAAAAATACGTCATTTTAGAGTATTATCAAATTCCCCTACTTAGCCCATGCTTGCCCTCAAGTATGGTTCCTATCAACTGTGAAAGCTAGATTCGCCATAAAAGAAATACCACTCCAAAGTTTCATAAAAATTAGTTAAAAACGCATATGAAAAATAAAGAGACCTCTAAGCTTGCTTTAAGTAAAAAGAAAAAGTATTCCAATTATTTCACACAAAAATTAAGATCGACTTGAGTTATGCCATTTAGGTAAATTACCAAACCTACTAAGACACCTTAATTATTTCCTCCTTTAGTCCCCAGAAGTGCAACTTTATTAGTACTATTTTTTTTCTTCTTTTTCTTTTTTCTTTTTTTTGATTTTTTTAAATTTTATTATTATTTATTTACTTAGGAATATATTAAACCTTTGACGCGTAAGAGAGAAGACAACCCAAGCACCCCACCCCAAGGTTACTCAGCCCAACATACTCCCTAAAATTATTTATTTCTAGGTTAATGGAGTTTTACCCAACACGTCACACAACCTTTTGACGCTAAGTAGAATGACAACCAAGCACCCTACCCGGTTACTCAGTCAGTCACGATTTGAGCCATACTCATAACCTCGGCTAGTGGAGTTTTACTTGTCACGTCACACAACCTTTTGACGCGAAGTAGAATGACAACCCAAGCACCCTACCCTGGTTACTCGATCGATCCACGATTTAAGTCAGTACTCATAACCATGGAAAACATTTATTAAAAATTAAACGATATTTAAAATTCTTGAGAACTCAGGAAAGAAAAAAATTTAAGTGTCAAAAATAAGTTTTAATAATCACCTAATAGCCATGAACATTAATTAAGCATGCAATCATTTTAAGTGTTCACTTTATATTAAACTTGATCAATTTTACTAAAAGCAAGATAGAATTAACCCTATTAATCACAATTATTTTTAGCCTAATAAAAATAAAACAGTGGAGATGACATCAATTATGGGAAAATCATAACTTCCTTAGAAGGTAAGAATCATGCATGAAAGTCAAACAACAATATGACAAAGAAAAATAGCAGATAATAACAAGAATAACGAAGAATGCCTCCCCACTTAAAACACATAGTCCTCGATGTGAAAGTAAAAGGAAAACAAATAGGTGGAGAGAAAAAAAAGTTTAGAAAAACTCCCCATGTAGTTACTGTCGGTTGATTGGCGCACACGGTGAGAAGAAGATGGCGGAAGCTGGCAAGAGGTGGAGACGGGGTGAATGATGTGTGCAATGTTGGTTTGGCGGGTTCTCACCGTGGTGGCTAAGAAATCGGCGGTGGGTGGTGGAGGAGAAAGGAGTCATAGCGGTTATGGAGAAATTTGGAAAAAAAAATGTAAGGTTTGGGGTTTTATTTGCTGAAAAGGGTGTTTGGCTGCAGGTTTTGGGGATTCTATGGCTGGAATAGGACTGTTTGGCTGCAGAGATATGGCATTCTGGCTGGAATAGAACTGTTTGACAAACATGGATAGGGTTGTTTTTGGTGCACACTTTCTTTTTTTTTTTTTCTTCGTATTTTCGCTTCATTTCACCTAGATGGAAGAAGAGAAATTTATTAATATTTAACTAAAATAAAAGAAAAATAAAAGAAAATAATAAATATTAAAAGAAAAAATAAATAAAATAAAAAGAAAGACTGGTTGCCTCCCAACAAGCGCTTGTTTAACGTCGTTAGCTCGACGCCTGAACGGTTTTATGGTGGTTCTAATTGAATTTTCTCGACCGTGTGGGCTGGAAATTCTCAGAAATGGCTTCACCGTTGACCATTGATCAGAAACCGCTTTTTCGATTCTTCACTCTCTATTTCAATTGCGCCATTTGTAAATATTTTAGTCACAATAAAAGGTCCTTGCCACCGAGATCGAAGCTTACCTGGGAATAGTTTTAATACGGAGTTATAAAGCAAAACTCTTTGTCCTACTGAGAAATGCTTTTGAACTATATTTTTGTCATGAAACATCTTTGTTTTGTCCTTATAAATTCGAGCATTCTCGTAGGCATCATTGCGAATTTCCTCCAATTCTTGAATGTCCAATTTCCTTGCCTTCCCCGCGGGCTCTAACTCCATGTTACATTGTCGAATAGCCCAATAAGCTTTATGCTCCAACTCTACTGGTAGATGACATGCTTTGCCAAAAACAAGTCGATACGGGGTCATGCCAATTGGTCCCTTATACGCCGTCCGATAGGCCCAAAGCGCGTTATTGAGTGAAGACTCTAATCTTACGGTTGGGTCGAACCGCTTTTTCCAAAATTGACTTGATCTCCTGCTTGAAACCTCTGCTAGGCCGCGTTCGTTTGGGGATGGTAGGTGTTGCTATCGATGATGAACCCCATATTTTGATAATAGTGCCTCCATGACCTTGTTGCAAAAGTGGGTACCACGATCACCGATCAAAGCTCGAGGTGTTCCAAACCTAGAAAAAATAGTTCATTTTAGAAACTCCACAACAAGATATTAGCATTATCATTTGCGAGTAGGCTTTGCTTCTATCCACTTAGAAACATAGTCATCGCAAGAAGTATATATACGTTCCAAACGAAGAAATAAAGGGGCCCATGAAATCAATGCCCCATACATCAAAAATCTCACATACATGAATCGGGGATAGGGGCATTTGATTTCGTCTAGTGATATTACTCGTATGTCGACATTTATCGCAAGACTTACGTAGTTAAACGCGTCACTTAAAGATTGTAGGCCAATATAGCCCACACTCCAATACCTTGTGAGTCGTCCGCTTAGGCCAAAGTGACCTCCACAAGCTTCTATGTGACAAAAAGTAAGGATAGAGGTTACCTCGTTTACTGGAACACATCGTCGTATTATCTCGATCTCGAGCAATGTTTCCACAAGTATGGATCGTCCCATATGTAATTCGAAGCCAAGCGTCTAAGCTTGTTTTTTACGGATTGAGCTAACTCGGTGGGCGGCGATCCCGTGGTTAAGAGATTAACTATGTCCGCATACCACGGATAGTAAGCCTCGGTTGAGAATAAGCTTTCGTCGGGGAACTCATCCTTTATGAGATCATCATCAAATGGAGTTTTTATCCTACTCAAGTGGTGGCCACTAGGTTTTCACACCCCTTTTGTCACGAATCTCGATGTCAAATTCTTGGAGCGATAAAATCCACCTAATGAGCCTTGGCTTTGCTTCCTTCTTTGCGATTAAGTACCTAAGAGTTGCATGGTCAGAAAAAATAATCACCTTAGATCCCAGTAAATATGATCGAAATTTATCTAAAGCAAATACAATAGCTAAAAGTTCTTTTTCGTGGTTGTGTAGTTGCTTTTGCAAAGATCTAGGTCTTTGAGGCGTAACAGATGACATGAGGCTCTTTTCGCTATCTTTTGTCCCAATACGGCTCCCACGCTACGTTCGCTTGCATCGCACATAATTTCAAAGGATAGTTCCAATCGATGCTTGTACTATAGGGGCGGTTACCAACTTTTGCTTAAGTGTATCAAAAGCCTCCATGCATTTTGAGTCAAACTCAAATTTTTGTCTTTCTCGCAATGTACATTTCGCACAATGGTTCAGCTATTTTGAGAAGTTTTTTATAAACGCTCTGTAAAATCTGCATGGCCAAGAAAAGAACGTATCTCTCTAATGAAGAGAGGATATGGCAAAGAATTTATAATGTCAATTTTGGCCTTATCAACCTCAATTCCCTTAGATGAGACTATATGACCTAGAATCAAACCTTTGTCTACCATAAAATGACACTTTCATAGTTCAAGACAAGATTAAATTCTATGCACTGCTCAAAATTATCGTAAGGTTTTCAAGGCATTCAAGAAAAGCAGTTTCCATACACGGTAAAATCATCCATAAAAACTTCAATAATTTTTTCTACATATTCGTAAAATATACTCATCATGCATCTCTGGAAGGTAGGCCAGTGCGTTGCAAAGTCCAAATGGCATCCTCCTCAGATGCAAACGTGTCGAACGGGCATGTAAAAGTGGTCTTTCCTCGGTCTTCGCGCAACAGGGATTTGGAAGAAACCTGAATATCCATCAAGACAACAAAAGTGAGTTTTACCAGCTAAACGTTCAAGCATTTGATCTATAAAAGGAAGAGGGAAATGATCTTTTCTAGTATAAGCGTTCAACTTCCTATAATCGATACAGACACGCCACCCGTTCTGCACTCGGACCGGTACTAAGTCGCCCTCAGTATTTTTCTTTATCACGCCCGTTTTCTTGGGCACGACTTGTACCGGACTTACCCATCTGCTGTCAGAAATGGGGAAAATGATGTCAGCATCCAGCAGCTTAATTATTTCTTTTTTCACCACCTCCATCATATTCGGGTTTAAGCGTCTTTGTGCCTCTCTCCTTGGTTTCGTGTTCTCCTCCAAGTAAATCTTATGGGTGCATGTCAAAGGGTTTATCCCCTTCAAGTCAGCAATGGTCCAGCCAATCGCCTCCTTATGACTCTTTAGTACCTGGATCAAACTTTCCTCCTCGGGTTTAGAGAGTTTATTTGAAATTATAATTGGTAAGGTATTACCTTTTCCTAAAAATGCATACTTGAGATGCTTGGAAGTGGTTTCAATTCCAAATCTGGAGCCTGCACAACAGAAGGTAGAAGTTTAGTTTCTGATGGTGATAATAATGTCTTAACAAATTCATAATCATCATATCTATATTCAGATTCGTCTTTATAAGTTGACTCAAAAGTCTCGTCCACTAATGAGTCAATCAGGTCGACGCGGTTTACGCTCAAGATTTCGCTTGGATGGCTAATGGCATCGTAAACATTGAATTTCACGATCTCCCCATCAAATTCCATCGTAAGAGTGCCGCTTCGAACATCGATCTTGGTGCTAGCAGTACTAAGGAAGGGTCGGCCCAACAGGAGGTCTGAAGATCCAGCAGTGTTGTCCTCCTCCATCTTAATTACGTAGAAATCTGCAGGGAAAATAAGTTCATTAAATTTTACCAAGACGTCCTCGAGGACTCCTTCAGGATGCATAATAGACCTGTCTGCCAATTGAATAATAACACCTGTCTTTGTCAAAAAACCCGCGTTAAGTGATTCATAAATAGAATAAGGCATTACATTTATGGAGGCCCCTAGATCACACATAGCCTTCTTAATTCCCAAATGGCCAATTTTGCATGGAATAGCGAACATACCCCTATCTTTGCATTTAACCGGCATTTTTTTTTGTAGAATCTGAAACATTCTCACCAACACTTACCTTTTCATTACCTGTTAGTTTTCGTTTGTTGGTGCAAAGTTCTTTGAGGAACTTGGCATACCGCGGAATCTGTCTAATGGCATCTAACAGTGGTAAGTTGATCTCAACATTCCTGAATGTTTCGAGGATTTCCTTGTCTTCCTTACTTTTTCGACACTGATTTAATCGTCCTGGGAATGGAGGTTGGATTTTCGGCAGTGGGGGTTTCGCTCGGATCTGTTCGGCGTTTCCTGGAGTTTCTTGGGCGATTTCTTGACCAAGATTCTTGCCAGGAATTGGTTCCAGCACATTTCCACTTCGTAACGTTACTGCATTCGCATTCTGCCTCGGGTTTGGTTCTGTTTGTGATGGCAGTTTCCCTTGAGAGTTTAATTTCTCAATTGATGTGGTCAACTCCCTTATGGACGCTTGCTTCGCCGCTAAAAACCCTTCATTTCTCTTTGGAAATTGAGAGTTTGCTGTTGAAAATCAAGGACATTAGTTGCTAATTTATTGACCAAAGTTTCTAAAGAATTACCTGAATCTTGCGACTGTTGTGGGGCCCAATTTTGGTATGGCTGGTTATATCGTGGATTAGCCCCATAACTAAAATTAGGGTGGTCCCTCCATCCTGGGTTGTAGGTATTGGCGTAAGGGTCGATCGCCTTTGTGGTGGCCCAGAAAATTTCCCACAAAGATCTAAATGGGCCATAGAATCGTCACACATGACTAGGGCACGATCGATCGTATGTTGTGTGTGTAGCACATATTCCACATACTCTGGTGGTTTCGATTTTTCAGTAACAAGGAATTCACAATATTAGTAAGTCTATCAAGTCTATCTTCAATGGTAGAATTACTTAGTGGTGAACCCTTCTAGGGGGTTCGGGATTGGCTCGAAATTGCTTTGGGAATTCACAAACCATTGTGGAGATTAAGTCTCTTGCTTGTTGTGGAGTCATGTTGACTAACGCTCCTCCACTCATGGCATCTACCATATTCATCTCCATGGGTTTCAAGCCTTCATAAAAAAAATGGAGCAAAGACTGCTCGTTATACCATGTTGTGGGCAACTTGCACACAACTTCTTAAATCGCTCTCAATAGTCGTATAGAGTCTCTGCGTCTTTTTGCCTTATGCCCACGATTTTTCTTCTTAACTCACCGCCGCCGATGTGATGCGAGGAAAAAACTGTTAAGAAATAAACGAGATAGATCAGCCCAAGTTGTAATGGATCCAGGAGGTAAATAAAATAACCATTCCCTAATTTGAATCACTACTAGGAAAAAGGAAAGCGCAATTTAATTTGATCTCTCGATTACCCCGAGGTTTCATACTCAAACAAACTATATGGAATTCTTTTAAATGCTTATGGGGTTTTCATTTTGTAACCCACGGAAAGTTGGCGATGAGGTTTGAATCAAGCCCGACTTTAATTCAAAATCGTGATCTATAGTAGGATACGCGATGCATAGTGGCGGTTGTTCTATCGGCGCCGCCGATTTGTCGAATTGTCGAGCCATAAGTTGAGGTGTTAAATTAGGTTTTCGTCAACCCTAGTGTTCAAAGACTTCTTCTTGGGAATCGACTTCTTCTTCTTTACTTTCTAACGTTTGAGTAGGGTTTTCGTTAACCCTAGACTCTACTTCGTCGTCGATTCTAATTTCTCAGCGGTGGATTGCTTTGAGTTCCAACCACCACCGATCGCTTTTTCCTTAGTTTTGTTTCCTTTCGATTAGCTTTCGCATCTTTTCGATTTACGAGTCGAACGCAAGAGTACCGGAGCAGATCGGTCATAGAAAACAAAGAAAAACAAGATTAGTATGTTGCTTAGCCCCCGACAACGCGCTAAAAATTTGATGCGGTCGTTGAGAGCACCAAAAATATCCTATTCCTTGTAAAATAAAAAAGAAAAAGTAAAGGGAAGTAGGGTGAATCCTCGGGACCGGATTATACGAATGCTTGTCTCTCGAAATCTCGGGCGTAATCGTGCTCAAGAAAACTGCGTTCTCGAAAAAAAAAATAAAAAGTAATTTAAGAATTGATTTTGGAAGCGAAAATAAAATAAAAACAGAATTTAAAGTTTATTGAAATTATGATTATGAAAATAATAAAAATAATAAAGAGAGTTTTAAGAGAAAAGAAATTCTTATGGGAAAGTTCCAGCCTCTCAGGTTGTCTCATTCCGCCTTGGGCTCAATCCTTGGCTTTTGGATGATCCTTCTCGACTCGAGTAAGCCGGTTATAGTGGAAGAGGACGCCACGACCACCAGCTCCAAAGATTAGACTTACGATTTTTAGGAACCCGACTCTCAGCGATGTAATCTATGCTAGATCAACGCTTCTCAATGGCGAATCCCACGCCATTTTGTCTCTTTGGCTCGCCAACCCTCGACGCAGATAAGTTAACGAACCGACTATGCAATCCTTCCAATACATACAAAGCGGCGCGCTTTGCATATGCTGAAAAGCTTACTTTAAGGGCCATGGATGAAGCGTCACCAGAATGCTGAGAAACGATGAATACTTGGCGAGAAGGCTAAGTCACGGATTCTAGGCCTTAAGAACCTTTTTTGGGGAAATATTGACAACTTTTGGCTAGAAGGGTTTTAGTGGCTCATGATAATTGTGGGAAAGAAAATAAATAAAAATATGGAAAAAGAAATTTTATTGAAAAGAAATATGAAAGAACAAAAGACTTTTGGGGGAGAGTGTTTACAGAAAAGATCCTCCAAATAGAGTCACTTCACCCCTATTTATAGTGCTAGGAGATAGTGTAATTGAACTTAAATTCTAAAAAGATAAATACATTTAATTAAAGATAAACAAAGATAATTAAAATAAAATCCCTAAATTTGAATAATCCTAATAATTATCTTAATATTAATTATCCTAATAGAATAAAAGAAAATAGAGTCTTCCAAAATAAAATCTCTTCTATTTGCTTTTAAGTCCTTGTGCCTTCCATGTTCGCACTTTTGGCACCATATTTGTCCCACGTTGCATATTGGCCCATTTAATCTCCAAATTGACGCTTTTTCCCTTGAATTTACTTTTCGCCTCTAATTTAGTCCCTAAAAGATAAAAAGACATAAATAGCTCAAATTAGTAGGCTCAAGCTCAAAATAAACACATGATTAATATATAAAAATACGTCATTTTAGAGTATTATCAATTTTCTAGCCACATCGCCTTGTTTCTTCACTCGTTTTAAGAATTCTGATATGCTTGATCTTTGACTCGGAGGGAATTGGTGGCGAGAGCTTCTTGGCTTCATCACGATAATCGCACAACTTGCATAGCTGCATTGCGAATTTTGTTTATCAAAAAGCCAAGTTGCATTTTTTTTTCTTGGAAAGCTCTTTCAGTGCGAGTGTCTCTGTCGTATTGATCATTCTTTTCTTCTAGAGCTTTTAGAAGAGTATCTAACTGTTGCTGACAAGATTGCAGCATATTTTTTAGATCTCGTATTTTCCTTCTTAGCTCTTGACGTTCGGACTGACTAGTCACAAATTCTACAGTCACAGTTTCATACTCAGCATTCTTCTTTCTTAACTCTGTCATAGCACGCGCAGCTTTTTCCTCTTCTTTCTTTGCTTTCCCTTTCCAGAATTCCATCCCACCTTTGACGTTGCTTAGCTCTTCTTTCCATTCTGCCGACGATTTGCCCAACCCACTATTTTTTATAGTGCTTCTTATGTTCTTATTTTCCAAATGAAGGTCCCTTAAGTCATTTCTCACGATCTCAGCTTCTCTTTGGATTTTCACGGTTTGGGACTTTTCAATTTGAACATCGATCTTTATCTGGTAATTTTCCTCTTGAAGAGAGCTGATATCCCGTAACAACTTAGCCTTTTCACGTTCAAATTTGTGTCTTGTTACTTCTAGCTCGGATGGCATTTCTTCTGAAAAAGGATTCTGGAAAGTGTAATTCGTCTATGAGACTTGTTGACTATTCACTCGTCTTTTTCTCCATATGTCATAATCTTGAGTGATAGTATCAGCATAAAGAGCTAACTCCATTAGGTGAATTTTTTTCCAAGCCTTTGCAGCATCCCGGACTCTTTTCATGTAACCATCACCTGTAAAGGCAAACTCTGATTGTGCCAACCCTCCGGTGGCGGGTATGAACTGTCGTGAAGCAAACTGCCTTTGAACCATTAATGGAGCATATCCAACTCCTCCCCATAATCCGAGTAAAGGTACCCAATCTTGGCTTCTGCATTTATATATCAGAATTGAAGGACAGATCCATGGTGCTCTCTAGGTTATCTCTTCAGCGCGAAGGTTTTGAAAAATTGAAACCCAGTGCTGCTCGGTGACATCTTTCGGCCAATCTTTCTCAAGGTGAGCTTTCAATGGGGCAAATATTTTTGAAAACATGTGGAAAGGTGTGCGCTCCACTTTCCAAAAATGGCTTAGAATCCAGATATTAAGTAATTGTGCGTATGCGATAGAACGTCTTTCCCCTTTCCTCCTACAACAACTTAGAGATCTAAAAGTCTCGGCCAAGATAGCTGGGACGGGGTTGATCCTTTGCTTCAATCTTTCAAAGAAATCCACTACTGCGACTTCTATATGCCCGAGGACTTTTGGGAAAACAATTAATCTGTAAATGGCCAAAGCAAACAAACCAATCCTCTTGACAATATCTGGACAGTTTTGAACTAAATCTCGCAGAGAAAAACACGGAACACAACTGATTTCATTCTTCTTCTTTATCTATTTTTCAGCCCATATATCGGTCATTCCGGTTAACCTCACTAGCTATTTCTTGAAGGTCATTGGCTTAGGCTCTTTCACGTATATCTTGCTGAATTGTATATTGTCAACACGAAGCAAAGCAGCATATTCTTCTATGGTCGGAGTCATATCTTCATGATTGAGAGTGAAACATTGGTAAGTTGGATCCCAGAATCGAACCATGGCTTGAATTAGTTGTTTGTCTACGTTGACGGTGATCAAGTGAGCTATATCCCCGTACTTTTCGGTGAAGATGCCCCTAGTGTCTGAATCCCACTATTTCCAAATCCGAGTCAAATCCTCGAGGTTGTTCTGACGAACATTTGTAGTTACTTGCTCAGGAAGATGGGAGATACATCCTTCCATTAAACTGTCCCCTTTTGCTTTTTGAGTTTTCAAAGACCAGTCTCGAACCACGACATTTTTCTCGGTTACTTGTGTAATTGACTTCTCCATAAGAAACCCGTTTTTGGCAACCAATCTCTAATCAACACCTTCCTAATAAGATGCCTATAATGCATAATGCAAAGATAAAAAAAAAAAAGACAAATACCTTGGTTAGTAATCACAATAAATATGAACAGAGAAAAAAACTATGGAAAATCTAACAAATTAATTTACCCAGTCCATAGACCCGATTCCTTTGCGAAAGTATAAATGTAAAAGAAATGAAAGGTAAGAGGCGTTTCTCCCGTGTACTTATTTTGGTGATTATTAACAGACAGAGGTTTGGCATGGCCCTAATTAGGTGGCTCATACGGTTCACTATATGCGGTTTCGGTTCTAGATAGGTGCTCGAATTGTTCGTACTATCGTCTACTAAGACTAGTACAAAACCTCGGTCGTAGCCCATCACAGGCTCACGAGTTCAATTCGAGGGATTACATTTACTTATGCCTACGCGGAGGGACAAGTTAACTCACGAAAGCATAAGTCGTATGTAACCCGAAAGTATTAACTAGCCTGTGCGGAGGGACGAGTTAACTCACGAAGGCATAGCATTTACTTCCACTTAAGCGGACGGAGCCCGGGTAGAGAGCTTATGTTATGCAAAAATGCAAGTGCACGGTGTGTGGGGAGAAACTCACAAACCTTTACGTTTTATTTTAAAACTACGAAACTAAAAACTATAAAAACTTAGAGCTGAAAAACAAAAGATAAAACAAGTTAGAAAAATATTTACAACATGACACAAATGCATGATTTTTTTGAAAACAAAATTTGAGGATCACGACTAAATATTAATTTGAACAAGGAAATTCGAAAATTTTAATAACACGCATTTAATTCGACTCGACTCTCAAAAATTAATGTCACCAGTGGAGTCGCCAGTTGTAGCGACGTAAATTTTTTTTTGCTTTTGGTCACTAATTGAGGCGATTATTTGAAAGTTTGAAAATTTGGAAATCGACTTTTGATTTTTTAAAAAAATGGAATCGCCACCGATCATTTTTCCTAGGTGTGATCGGACACCTAATAAATCCTCTTCTTTTAAAAGAAAATTCATTTTTTAAACAAAAAGAAGGCCGAGTTTAGGTCTACGTCAAAAACCAAAGTAAAGTTGGGTTCGGGAGTCGGTTACGGGCGAGGAAGGTATTAGCACCCTCGCGACGCCCAAAATTGGTATCTTTATTAAACACGTGTTGTCTTGATTTTCAAAAATACGAATTCAATTTGACATTTAATCGTGATCCGATTGAAAAATGAGAATTTTTAGTTTTCGGTTTTTTTAGAAGGGTGTCCCATTTTTAACACGAGCCGGCGAATTTCACCCAACATAGCGATGTAATCGATGACTTAATGTTAAATCGGTTCATTGCCTTATTTATTGATAAAAAAATGAATAAAATATTTTTTAAAATAAACATTCATAAATAAATAAACGGTGCAAACAATGATATAATGAATGTAAAATATTAACATATAATATAAGAGCATTAGGATAAAAATAAAAACAATATTTACAATAAAAAGAAAATAATAATAAAAATAATGATATGCTAATAATATAATAAGAAAAGCAAACTGATACAGAATGGGTAAGAAAAAATAAAAGAGTTAGAAATATATCGAAGCAAATAATAAATACGATACTAATATTAAAAACAATAACAATACATGTGATATTAAACGTAATAATAGTATTAAACGCGAAATAAAAAACAATGAATATATATATACATATAATAATAGTTAGTAAAGTGATGGAAACATGATATTAAAAACACTAATAATATTACCTATATACATACGTATATATATTTAAAATATAAACATAATAATAGTATTACAAAGTATATACATAGTATAAAAAATATATACATAGTATAATGTTAAAAATACATACATAATATATAGTTATTAAATATATATATAAGATAATATGTAAGAAAAATGTAATATAGTATTAGAAATATATACATGATATATATAAAATACAATATTAAAAAGGTATATATATATATATATATATATATATATATATATATCTGAAATATATAAAAATGCATATATAATATAATGTTAAAATATTTACATAATATATACATACATAGTAATAATGTTGAAAACACCTATTAATAATATTACATAAACATATACCTATATATATATTAAAGATATATACACATATAATAAAACATATAATAATATTAATAACAATAATAAGGATAATATAAAAATATATACATGAAATAGTATAAAAATATATATACATAATATATAAAAATATAATATTAAAAAAATATACATAATATAAGAGTATTAAAAAAATAATGAAGAAATGAGTAAAAATAATATACATAATAATATAATAAGAAAATAATATATTTATAATAAGTACTTAAAAATATCTATACGTATATATGTATAATAATGATAATAATAATAATAATAATAGTGAAAATAATAAATATAATAATAAATCTAATAATAGAAAAAGATAATACTATATAAAAAGTATGTATATATATAATAAAATATATACTAATATTAATAATAAATATAATAGGGATAAAAGTAGATATAATAATATAAATAGTACGTACATGAAAAATAATAATAAATAATAATAATATAAAAAGAGAATATGATATAATAATAGTGATAATAATAGTAATAATAATAAGTAGAAAATATTATTACGTTAATAGCAATAATGTATGTCAATAACAATAATAATATAAAAAAATAATAATATGGTAAAAATTAGTAATAATATGTATTAAAAATAATAGTAATGAAAATAATACTAACGGTAATAATAATAATAATAATAATAATAATAATAATAATAATAATAATAATAGAAATAATAGTAATAATATTAATAATATAAAATAATAATAAGAATATTTAATAAAGAAACGAAAATAAACAAAAAATGACTAAAATTGAACTAAAAACAGAGTTTTGGCGCAAATTTCAAAATAGAACAAAAGAAAGGGGCTTAATTGAACGCGCACAAAACATAGGGGGACCAAAATAGTAATTATTCCTTCCTATCAAAAAGCAGCACATCAGCGGGGACTAAATTGAAAATCGCGACAAATTTCGGGGCCAAAGTAAAAATAAAAAATGACTTAATTGCAAAGTAATAAAAAAGTAGAAGGGCTAAAAACGCAATTAGCCCTTCCGTTAAAAACACGCGGATCCTAGGCGGGTCGGGTCGGGTCGATCTGGTCCAAGTCAAAACGACGTCGTTTTGGGTGTTAATGGCCAACCCCAAAACGACGTCATTTTAGGGGGCTATTAAAGTCAAATTTTTGAGGAAAAAAAATCATTTGTTAGCATGAGGGGAAAAAAGAAGAGAGAGAAGAGAGAATTCTCTCTGAACTAGGCCCCTGCTCCGGCCAGGAAGGCCACCATCGCCGTCACCGGTCCGCCACCGCTGGCCACCTTACACGATGGCCGAAAATTCGAAAAGGTATTATTTTTTTATTTTTATTTTGTATTTTTAATATATATGTGTTTATGAATAACTTGGGAAAGGAAAAAAAAATAGAAAAGAAAAAGAAGCAACCTTTTCCCCTTGTAGATCTTGCTTTTTTCGAATCTGTTTTGGAGATTTTTGGTTTGATCTTTGAATCTTTTCTTCTTTTTTTTATTCAATACTTACTATATTTTTTTGTATTTCAAAAAAATGAACCCCTTTACAATGATTTTTGCTTGACTTATATAGCCCTTTTTCAAGATTAGTTTATTATTGTTGTCACTTCTGTCTTTGTTTCTTGCAGGTGGATGAACAGTGCTGACATCGGCGGTGGAGTAGGTGGTGGTGGCAGTGGTAGGGGCGGCACACCTAGGAGGCTAGGGTTTCTGATTTGTTTTGTGTGACTTGGGCTATTAGGGTTAGTTTGGGCTTGGGTTAGGATAGGTTAAAATGGGTTTAAGTTTTTAGTTGGGTTTAGCTATTTGGGTAGTTGGGTTTTGGGTTTTATTGGGTTTTAATGGGTTAAAATTGGCCTGCAACGATTGTAACATTATATAATCATACAATATTACACAAATATATAATGCTAAAATTTAATATATAATCGTATAATATTATTCATTCGAAATATATAATACTAAAATATGATTATTTAATTGTATAATATTAAACATGCAAAAATATATAATAAAATTTTTCACACCCATGGATGGAAAAATAATTTCGCATAAAAAATTATATTTAAGAAAAATAATGATATTTGAAATAATTATATAATTTTATTATATTAGAATTTATCATATCCACAATGTAAGTGACAAAACACAAATATATAATACTAAAATATAATATATAATTGTATAATAATAGTATACAGGCAAAAATATATATAATACTAAAATTTTTTCCTAAAAAAACTAATATTTTAATACTATACAAACATATAATAATAAACATACTCGTATCAAAATAATTTGCCACACAATATCTGAAAAAATTTTATGTGGAAGAAAAAATATATCAAAATAATTTGTTGATGTTTAAAAATAAAATTTATTTAACATAATGATTTATATCTAAAATATATATTTTCATTATATAATTACATATTTATTATTTGTTCTATATAATTAAAAAATTTATTAAGTATGAAGTGTGGCGTAATGGTTGCTCAACTCATCCCTTAACCATGTGGTTGGGATTCGATCATTGCTCATGGGAATAAAGCACATTTCATGGCTAGCCATTCATTGCTACTAGCTTTCGGTATATCATACAATACTTAGCAAACATACTCATATCAATAAAAAGGAGAGGATCCTACAATTATCATTTTACTTATGGAAGATTGAGAACAATTAATTCAACATGAAAATGACTCTAACGATCTAACAACTATTCCCATTACTAACTATGAATTGGTCCAAAATCAAAATTGAATTTATCGATTGATTTGCTTGAATTGGCTCTATTTGGTTGGTTAAGTTGGTTTTAATTACTAACAATATGATATACTATTATATAATTTAATAATATAGTATATAATCATGACTAAAACTATTAATATAAATATAACTATTATTATATTATAGATTATAATAAAATATATAATATCAATAGTTATGTGTAATTTAGTATATTACACTACATGTCTATAAGACTATAACTAGTAATGTATAAAATATTATTAAAATTTTAATAACTGAATTTTTTTTTTGTTAAATTAGATTTTGAATTGGGTTTAATTTTTACAAAGTGTATTTGAGTATTGGGTTTAATTTCTTTTTTATTTTGGACATGAGATTTGAGCTATAATTAGTTAATTTTGACTTTAGGTAATAAGGAGTATATTATTTGGGTTTGAGCTTAGTATAATATATTTGAGTTTCGAAATAAGTATTTTAGAATATGGGTATTAGGTTTATAAAAAGATAAAAGTTATTCAATTGTCAATATAATATAATAATAAACAATAAAAAAATATTTTCATAAATTTATATACATATCATATAATGTACAGGCCAATCTTGGGCCACCCCCAAACACCCCAAACCCACCTAAATACATTAAACCATTTACTACCCATTCAGACCCAAATACAAACACCCCAAGCCCAATCAAAATTAACCCCCTAAAACCCAATAAACCCTCAGCCCAATATTTACAACCCTACCCAAGCCCGCTTGAACACCTAAGCCCAACAGCCCAAATCCTAACCTAGGGTTTCAGATTTTCTGAAACCCTAGCCACCTAATCTCCCCACTTGCCCACTGGCGCCGCAACTGCCACCACCGACGTCTGCCACGTCCACCTGCTCCATCAACATCGGCCATCCCTGCAAAGCCAAGAGAACACGTAAAATCTAGAGAATCAGAATGTAAAAATGGCTATAAAATAGCCAAACAGAATTTTTTGTGGGAGGTTTTTTAACAAGTTTTTAAAAGAATAGAAAAAAAGAAGAAAACAAAAAAAATACTTGAAAACAATAGCAATATTCCATCTTAGAAAAAAAAAACTAAAAATAGCAGAGCAATCCAAAACATAGAATCGGAGACTAAATCTCAAGGTATGTACCCTATGGTTATTTTTTTATTTCCGAATATTTTTGAACACATAAGTAACTAAATAAATAAAAAATAACATTCAAAGCATATAAAATATAAACAAAATATAAAAATAAAAAAAATATAAAAAAATCAACATTTTTACCTTTCCGGCCACCGCGTGCGGTGGCCGGCGCCGGCGATGGACGGCGGTCCGGTGACGGACCGGTGGTCGACCCCCTTTCTCGGCGGGCTCCTTTTTCTCTCCTCCTCCTTTTTTTTTCTTTCTTCGGTCACAAATGAGATTTTTGAATTTTTTTAAACTTATATAGGGGACCAAAACGCACCGTTTTGGTCCCCTCCTTTAATGCTATTAAACGACGTCGTTTTGATGCGGGTCGGATCGACCCGACCCGCCCCTACGAGGATCCGCGTGTTTTTAAACGCGGAAGGGCTATTTGCGCAATCAGCCCTTCCGCATTTTCAGTGTTTTAAATCAGGACTATTTTTGTTTATAGATTGGCCCTAAAGTTTAGTCTGATTTGCAATTTAGCCCTGGTTGCTGCACAGCGTTTTGAAAATTCGTAATATTGCGCTTTTGGTCCTCCTAAGTTATGCGCGTGTTACTATTAAGTCCTTTTTCTTTGATTTTATTTTAATTTGACCCCGCAACTCTACTTCTTATTTAATTTTAGTCCTTTTTTCTTTTTATTTGCATTCCCTTATTTATTTATATTATTAGTATTATTATCATTATTATTATTATTATTACTATATATATTATTATATACTCTTAGTGTATACGTATGTATTATGTGTATATTACATATATTAAGTATTTGTACTATTATTTTATTATGTATATGAGTTTTTTTAAATATTATATTTTATACATATATTTCTTTTCTATTATTATTAGTATTGTAATGTTATGTTTGTTATTAATAGTATATACTTTATTATATGTATATTTATATATATACTCTTTATATATTGTTTCTACCATTACATTTATTATTTTCACTATTATTATATTTGTTATTTTCATTATTATACATGTACATACATATAGATGTTTTCAAGTATTTATTATAAATATATTATTTTCTTATTATATTGTTATGTATATTATTTTACTCACGTCTTCATATTTTTTTTATATATTCATTTATTATATTTTTATATATTTAAAATTATATTATTCATGTATACCATTTCATTATGTATATGTATATTCTTTTTCATATACGTTATGTACATACCTTTAATATCATTTTATATATACGTGTATTTATTGTTTACTAGTATTTTATACCTTTGATTACATTTTAATCTGGCATGTGTTATTATTGTTTTCTTATATTATTGTCATACTCGTTAGTCATTTCAATATATTTCTAGCTCGTTTATTTATCTTTATTTCACATCAATTTGCTTAGCATTGTTTCAAAAATTTTATTCTTGTGTTTTTTTAAGTGAGGCAATGTATCGATGTAACATTAAGCCGTAACTTCCATCGCTATGTTGGGTGGAATTTTTAGGCTCGTGTCAAATCGGTATATCCTTCTCGAGAAAAAAAATTAAAAATATTGAAAATTCCTTCCTTTAATCGGATCACGCCTAAATTTTATATTGAACTCGCATTTTTGAAAATAAAGACAACATGTGTTTTATGAGATACCAATTTTGGGCGTCGCGAGGGTGCTAATACCTTCCTTATGCTGCAAATCGACTCCCGAACCCTAATTTTTCTCGTGTTTTGACGTAGACCTTAACTCGCCTTTTTCTCGCTTTTAAAGAAAATAAATCTAATAGGTGACCGATCACACCTAGAAAAAAGATCGGTGGCGACTCCCGGTTTATTTTTAAAACCAAATTTCAATTTCCAATTTTCTAATAAATCGCCACAATTTAGCGACCCGAAAGTAAATTTTTACGTCGCATATTTGGCGACTCAATCTGGGACCGGTTTTGAGAGTCGAGTCGAATTAAACATGTTCTCATCAAAGTTTTCAAATTTCCTTGTTCAAAGTGAATATTTGGTCGTGATCCGTAAATCTTATTTTCAAAATTCATGCATTTGCATCGTGTTGTAAATATTTTTCTAACTCGCTTTTTGCCCTTTTGTTTTTCAAACTTTAGATTTTTACGGTTCTTTTCGGTTTAGCTTTTAAATAAAAATGTTTATGAGTTTCTCCCATACACACCGCATACACTTGCATTTTGCATAACATGAGCTTTAAACCCGGCTCCGTCCGCTTAAGTGAAAGTAAACGCTACGCCTTCGTGAGTTAACTCGTCCCTCCGCCGCAAAGCTAGTGAATACTTTGGGTTACATATGACTTATGCTTTCGTGAGTTAACTTGTCCCTCCGCATAGGCATAAGTAAATGTAATCCCTCGAATTGAACTCGTGAGCTTGTGATGAGCTACGACCGAGGCTTCGTACTAGTCTTAGCAGATGATAGTACGGGCAATTCGAGTACCTATCTAGAACCAAAACCGCATATAATGAACCATACGAGCCATCCAATTAGAGCCATACCGAACCTCTGTCCGCTTATAGCCACCAAAATAAGTACACGGGGATAATGCCTTTTTGCCTTTCATTTACACTGTTTATGTAAAAATTGGGTCGAGTAGTTTAATTCGTTTCTCAAATTATATTACTAACCAAGTTTGTTTGTTTTTATTTTTATTTTCATCATGCATCATAAGGCATCACATTAAGAAGGTGTTGATTAAAGGATAGTTGCCAAAGAACGGGTTTCTGATGGAGGAGTCAATTACACAAATAATCGAGAAGAATGCCGCGGTTCGAGACTGGTCTCTAAAAACTCAGAGAGAAAAGGGGGACAGCCCAGTGGAAGGGTGTGTTGTCAATTTGCCCGAACATACAACTGTGAATGTTCGCCAAAACAACCTTGAGGATTTGGTGCGAGTTTGGAACCAATGGGATTCAGACACTAGGGGCATTTTCACCGAGAGGTATGGAGATATAGCTCACTTGATCACCATTCGTGTAGACGAACAGTTGATTCAAGCCATGGTTCGATTCTGGGACCCAGCTTATCAGTGCTTTACATTCAATCAAGAGGACATGACTCCAACCATAGAAGAGTATGCTGCTTTACTCCGCATCGACAATGTGCAATTCGGCAAGATATACGTGAAGGAGCCTAAGCCATTGACCTTTAGGAAAAAATTAGTAAGACTGACAGACATGACTGATGCATGGGCCGAAAAACAAATAAAAAAGAAGAATGAAACCGTTTGCATTCCATGGTCCAAACCTACGAGAATCGGTTCTGAGTCATCCGGACATATTGAAGAGAGTTAATCTATTCGCCTTGGCCATTTACGGTTTGGTCATTTTCCGAGAGTTCTCGGACATATTGAGGTCGCAGATTTGATTTTTCTCGAAAGGCTAAAACAAGGAGTCAACCCCGTCCCGACTATCTTAGCCGAGACATTCAGTCATTGAGTACTTGTCGAAGGGTAGGAAAGGGACGATTTATCGGGTGTGCCTGCTTCTCAATGTTTGGATTTTCAGTCATTTTTGGAAAGTAGAACGCACTCCATTCCACATGTTTTCAAAAACATTCGCCCGCTAGAAGCTCACCTCAAGAAAGAATGGCCGGAGAAGTCACCGAGCAACATTGGGTATCGCTCTTTCGTAATCTTCGCGCCGAGGATATAACGTGGAGAGCACACCCGGATCCGTCCTTCACCCCGCTATACAAATGTGGAGGCCAAGATTGGGTACCTTTACTCGGGTTATGGGGAGGAGTTGGATATGCTCCGCTATTAGTCCAAAGGCAATTTTCTTCGCGACAATTTATACCCGCAACAGGAGGATTAGCACAATTCGAGTTCGCCTTCGCGGGTGAGGGATATATGAAGAGAGTCCGAGATATTGCAAGGTCTTGGAATGAAATTCATTTCATGGAATTAGCCTTGTATGCTGATACTCTCACCCAAGACTATGACCTATGGAGAAAGCAGCGGGTAAGTAGTCAGCAAATCTCATCAACAAATTGCACTGCCCAGAACCCCTTTTTGGAGGAAATGCCGTCCGAGTTGGACATCGCTAGACAAGAATTCGAGCGAGAAAAAGCTAAGATGTCTAGGGACCTTAGTACCCTTCAAGAAGAAAATTATCAGTTGAAGATTGAAGCTCAAGTTGAAAGGTCCAGAGGCTGAAAAAAAGTACAAAGGGAGGCCGAGATCGTGAGAAACGACTTAAGGGACCTTCATTTGGAAAACAAGAAATTAAGAAGCACTATAAAGAATAGTGGATTGGGCAAGTCAACAGCTGAGTGGAAAGAAGAAATTAGCAACATCAAAGGAGGAATGGAGTTTTGGAAGGGAAAAGCAAAGAGAGAAGAGGAAAAGGCCACGCGCGCTGCAATAGAGTTAAGAAGGAAGAATGCCGAGTATGAAATGGTGACCGCAGAATTTGCGAATAGTCAGTCTGAATATCAAGAATTAAAAAGGAGAGTACGAGATTTAGAAAATATGCTACAATCTCGTCAACAACAATTAGATGACCTCCTGAAAGCTCTAGAAGTAAAGAACGATCAATACGATAGGGACATGCACGCGTATGAAGGAACTCTCCAAGAAAGAGAAATGCAACTCAACTTCCTGATCAATGAAATTCGCCAAGCGGCTATGCAAGTTGTTCAATTATCAGATGAAGCCGAAGTTCTCAGTTGCCAATTCCCTCCGAGCCAAAGATCGAGTATATATCGAGTTTTTAGAGCAAGTGAAGAAACAAGGCAATGTGGCTAGGAAATTTGTGTAACTGTCGGAAAAAATGAAAACTTTTTGTAACGTACTCTTCTGATAAATGAAATGCCTACATATGGGGCTATCTTGAAATCAACACCAAATTCTTGCATATTTATTCACAACTAACATTTATGCATCATTTATTCTTTGGACATTCATTCATTCATATACCCATTCATTCATTCATCGCATGTACATATCACCATCCACCGAAACTAAAAGAGCCATATAATCCGCAGTTGCAAGACTTCAAGACTGGAATCACGATATTCATACAGAACGCGTCGACAAACTAGGGCAATGGAAGCTGAGTTCAATGAGAGAATCGAAAGGATGGAAAGGGCTCAAAAAGAATTACAAGAGCAATCAAGCTAAATCGCAACAAGAGACGCAGAGATCTAATGGTAAGATCTCGAGAGGATTCACTTGAGCAAAGAGATCGATGGCCAAAATTATGGAGATGATGACAACTTTGGTCAAGGAAAGGACCCATGCAGAACCCCGATGTTATGGAACCTCAATCGAGAATTCACCACGATCGGGATCCACTCTATCCTCCGGATTCACTCCACCACCCGTATATACAACACGCAGAGGGTATGCTCAAGGAGAACCCTGCGGGCTTGGAACATCGACCTATGCCACCGCTCCACCCACTAATTTGGGGCCGGGAATATTCGCGTCGAACCTGGGGGATCCTGCGATCCCCTAGTTCCGAGATCTGGATGACCCATGCAGTATGGCCAAATTGAAATTGGATAACCATGACGCGAAATATAGGAGTCTGGAGGAAAGACTCAAAGCAATAGAAGGCACTGAGGTCTTCTCAGCGCTTGGGTGCCAAGGAACTTAGTCTGGTACCGATCTAATTTTGCCTCCGAAGTTCAAGGCGCCTGATTTTGAGAAGTATGATGGGACTAGGTGCCCAAAAGCACATCTCATCATGTTCTGTCGAAAAATGACTGGTTACGTGAATGATGATAAGTTACTTATACATTGCTTCCAAGATAGTCTAACAGGGTCAGCCCTCCGTTGGTACAAAACCAATTTCAAAGAGGAAAAGATTAGATCCTGGAAAGATTTGGCATCCAGATTCTCGCGAACAATACAAGCATGTATCGACATGGTGCCGCACCGGATGACCTTACAGATGATGGAGAAAAAGCCGCCGAGACTTTTAGACGAGATGCGCAGAGATGGAGAGACGCCTCACCCAAGTGGAACCCCACTAACAAAAACGGAGATAACCGTTTCTCTTTATCAACACCTTAAAGCGCCGTTTTATGACAAACTAGTGGGGAGTGCCACGAAGGAGTTTGCAGATATTGTAATATCCGGGAGCTCATAGAGAACGCCGTTAAGAGCGGTAGAATGGAAAGTTGGAGAAAGGTTGAAAAGGGCGGTGCCTATGAAAAAGAAGGAACCGTAAACCCACATGGTCGGGATGGGAAACCGCTATGCCCCTAATTCATATCCTAACCAACCCCGACCCAAATTTTCCACCTCCAAATTTCTATTATCCTCCTCAAACCCCTTACTACCAAACACCACCTCCTTCCTACCCCGTGATACGCTATGAACAACCAAAGAGACCGCCACCACTTTCTCACAAAACACCGCGCACCACTCAAAACCAACTCGTAAATGAGCCAAGACCCAGCAAGGCCTAATACCGAGAGACCGCAGCTTTACTCCCATCCCCGTGTCGTATGGGGAATTGTACCCAAAACTTTTGGAGAAACAACTGATCTCTCCCCACTACATGGCACCCCTTAAACCTCCATACCCGAAATGGTACGATCCAAATGCCAGTTGTGCATATCATGCCGGGAATCAAGGGCATTCTACAGAGAACTGTCTGGCTTTCAAAAGGAGAGTTCAAGGGCTCATCGATGCGGGTATTTTGCGATTTGATGGTATTAGCAGTACGACCGGAAATCCATTCCCAAATCACACCGAAGGGAATGTGAGTGCAGTAGGAGAGGAGGATAAACGACGAAGTAAAAGATGGGTATCTGAAGTAAGAACACCTCTGCAGAGAATCTGGGAGGTGCTAGTTGAAAAAGGGCTACTCTGTCGTTTTAACGGAGTATCCGAAGGAAAGAATGCAAAGAGTCACAATTTTTGCGAGTTCCATGGCATCGAAGGGCACGACATTCAGTCATGTGATGAATTCAGAAGATTATTGCAAAGTATGATGGATAACAAGGAGATCGGGATTTTTTGTAAAGCCATAGAAGCCGATAATGGAGAAATATGTACATCCGACAATCATTCATCAGTCCCCTTATAGCGCTGGATCGACCATTAGTGATTTACTATGACGCTTGAAGAAGGAGCCGGTGAAACCAAAGATGATAATCGAAGTACCATCTCCTTTCCCTTATAAGAACAACAAAACAGTACCGTGGAGATATGATGTCAATATCGTCACACCGGAAGTTGGAAAGTCCAAATCCATATTTGAAGATGTTGGGGAGGTAGGTCATTTTACCCGAAGTGGACGGTGCTATTCCAAGGAAGTTGAACCAGTAAAGAAAAGTAGTGACTTGAAGCAAAAAGGGAAAGCAGTGATGCACGAAGTCGAAGTCGAGCAAGAAATTCCACCCGCGCGAGAAACTAAAAAGCTTGTGAATGAGGAAGAAGCTCAAGAATTCTTGAAATTTATCAAGCACAGTGAGTATAGTGTAGTGGAACAATTGAGCAAGCAGCCAGCACGAATCTCAGTTTTATCTCTACTGTTAAATTCAGAGCCACATCGGAATGCCTTATTGAAGGTGTTAAATCAAGCTTATGTAGCCAACAACATATCTGTTGAGAAGCTTGATAGGTGGGTAAACAATTTGAATGCGGACAATTTCATCTCTTTTAGTGATGATGAGATACCACCAAACGGCAGAGGATCGGTGAAAGCGCTGCATATCACGACTCGCTGCAAGGGCTACATAATACCGAACGTACTCATCGATAATGGGTCGGCGTTAAATGTTATGCCATTGGCCACACTTTCCAGAATACCGATGGATTTGTCCTACTTAAGGCCCTGTCATTCCACGGTAAGGGCATTTGATGGGACGAGACGTGAAGTTATGGGAAAGATTGAGATCCCTCTAGAAGTGGGCCCGTACATTTATGATGTCGAGTTCCAGGTCATGGACATTACACCCTCTTATAACTGCCTTTTAGGGAGACCCTGGATCCATTCTGCTATAGCGGTCCCGTCATCCCTCCACCAAAAAATAAAATTTATCATGGACGGCTGTCTGGTCACAATCGAAGGAGAAGAAGATATTGTCGCATTCAGATTCGCCGATGCACCGCATTTGAAGCGAACAAAGACGCAGTGGAGTGTTCCTTCCGGTCCCTTGAATTTGTGAATGCCACTTTCGTTCTTTGAGGAAACAGAATTCCAAATTTAAACCGCGAGAAATACCGTAATGGGTGTCAAGTTAACCGTAGGAAGAGGAGCTCGAGCAAGAAGAGGTTTAGGCGGACATCCGCAAGGAATAGTTAGGGCTTTAAAGCCGATGGCAAGACAAGGCTCGTCACGGTTTGGGATTCCACTGACATGCGTCAAAGGAGAAGACAGTGGAAGAAAGATCAGAAAGAAGGATTGCAAGAACTTTGGGCCGAGAACCGAATGGGAGCCCATAGAATACCCTCCTTTGTCAAAACATTTACGTCATGGAATGATATACCCTGGACAAGACGATCCACGAAACATGCTGAGGATAATTGAAAGGGGTTTTCAGAATGTCAGCATAAATGTCATTGACAAAGGGGCTGGTACAAGTAAAGATGTCTCGAGGATACGCCCTTGCCCTCCTGGTTTCATGTTGAACAATTGGACTTCCGAGGAGCTTCTTGTAGTTCATAAGTCTTCAGAGTAATGCCAAACATTAACTTTCTATTATGTCTTTAGATATAATAGAATTCTTTTGTAAGAGCGTGCATTCGCTCTTTATCATTTAAATGAATATCAATGAAGATGCATTTTGTCACGATTTTTTCGCATTATCGCTAATTTCATAATCATTTTCTCATTTCATAGCCCACATTCACATTTGCCACATTCCATGCCATAACATTCCTTTGTTGATTCCAATACTTGGATACCCTCTATAGCTTCCTTTTCCATTCAACTTTGTGTGCTCGGATATCGATGACATGAACAAACCCAGTTCGCAGTCTTGAAATCGATTTTGAGAAGGTCATTTGTTTGTTTAGAGAATTTGAAGTCAAGAAAATGTCAAGATTACGTCTCGCCTCCGAATTGTTAAGAATGGTAGAACAAGAGGATAAACAGATTTTGCCTCATGAAGAACTGTGGAAACAATAAACTTGGGCAATCAAGAAAGGAAACAAGAAGTGAAGATTGGGACTTCTATTTTCAGAGAGCACCGTGCATAATTTGATCGCTTCTACTCTGCGAATACAAAGATGTTTTCGCATGGTCATACCAGACATGCCAGTGGCTAGATGAAGATTTAGTGGTCCACAAGCTCCCATTAAAGCGTAATGCAAGCCCATCCAAAGAAAAATTAAGACGGATGAGACCCAAATGCTACTAAAAATAAAAGAGGAAGTCAAGAAGCAATTTTGATTTGGTTTCCTACAAGCCTCCAAATATCCAGAATGGGTGGCTAATATAGTTTCTGTACCAAAGAAAGATGGCAAGGTACGAATGTGTGTGGACTCTACCGTGACTTGAATCGAGCCAGCCCAAAGGATAACTTTCCTTACCACATATTGATACGTTGGTGGACAACACAAAGAAAGCAGCATTCATTGTTTTCTTTCATGGATGGATTCTCGGGTATAATCGGATCAAGATGGCCCCGAGGATATGGAGAAAACTACCTTCATAACAATGTGGGGAACGCTCGCTACAAGGTGATGCCATTCGGGTTAAAGAATGCTGGGGCAACATATCAGAGAGCTATGGTAACGTTATTCCATGACATGATGCATAAAGAAATAGAGGTCTATGTCGATGATATGATTGCTAAATCCCGAGGGGAAGAAGATCATATAGTGAACTTGAAGAAGTTGTTCGACAGGCTGAGAAAGTTCCAGTTAAAGCTCAATCCAGCCAAATGTACGTTCGGGGCTACCTCAGGGAAGTTGCTAGGCTTCATTGTCAGTGAAAGAGGTATCGAGGTTGATCCAGATAAAATAAAGGCCATTCAAGCTGCACGCCTCACGCACGCAAAAAGGAAGTTAGAGGATTTTTAGGGAGATTAAACTACATCGCCCGATTTATCGCTCAACTTACCAACTGAATGCGACCCAATCTTTCGGCTTTCTTCAAAACATAACCCGGGAGATTGGAATGAGGAATGCCAGTGGCCTTTGATAAGATAAAGCAATATTTGTCTAGTCCTCCAAGTGTTAGTACCGCCAACTCCGGGAGACCTTTGATTTTGTATTTGACGGTGTTGAAAATTCAATGGGTTGCGTGATCGGGCAACACGATGAGACAGGAAAAAAAGAAAAGGCGATCTACTACCTCAGCAAAAAGTTCACTGAATATGAGGCAAAGTACTCGTCCATTGAAAAATTTTGTTGCGCTCTAGTTTGGGTAGCTCGGAGACTCAGACAATACATGTTGTACCATACGACATGGCTAATTTCAAAGCTGGACCCGATAAAATACATGATGGAATCGCCGGCATTATCAGGAAGGATGGCCCGATGGCAGATTCTCCTTTCGGAATATGACATTGCCTATGTAAGTCAGAAGTCAATAAAAGGAAGCGCAATAGCCGACTTCCTAGCAACTCGAACGACAGAGGAATATGAGCCTTTAAGGTTTGATTTCCCAGACGAAGACTTAATGTGCATCACTGAAATGGAACCAGAGTCATCAAAAGAGAAGTCATGGAAGATGTGTTTTGATGGTGCGTCGAATGCTTTGGGGCATGGAATCGGAGCAATCCTGGTGTCACCAGAGGGGAATCATTATCCATTTACTGCAAGACTAAACTTCTTCTGCACCAATAATATCGCAGAATATGAGGCCTGTATCATGGGGCTTCGTGCAGCTATCGAGCGAAACATCAAAATCCTAGAGGTATACGGAGACTCAGCTCTAGTGGTTTACCAGATCCGTGGAGAGTGGGAAGTGAGGGATCCAAAATTGATCAAGTACAGTGATTTAGTAGCCGAATTGATCAAAGAATTCAAAGAAGTAACTTTTCACTATTTCCCACGAGAAGAAAACCAATTGGCTGATGCCCTGGCCACTTTGGCTTCAATGTTCAAAGCAAGTAAAGAAGCAGAAATAATGCCCTCAAAATGAGCATATACGAGGTCCCCGCACTAATCGTTGTAGCATTGAAAAAGAAAGCAGACAGGCGCCCATGGTTCTATGATATATTAGAATACATCAAGAATCAAAAGTATCCCGAACAAGCAAATGAGAACGACAAAAGAACAATCAGAAGAATGGCAGCGGGATTTGTTCTTGACGGGGACATCCTATACAAAAGAGGAAAGGATCAGATGCTCTTGAGATGTGTGGATGATGTTGAAGCCGAGAAAAATACTCAAGAGGTCCATGAGGGAATCTGCGGAACACACGCCAATGGTTTCAATATGGCCAGAAAGATCATGAGACTCGGTTATTATTGGATGACAATGGAAAGTGATTGCATCAATTTTGCCAGAAAATGCCACAAATGCCAAATCTACGACGATAAAATTCATGTAGCCCCTTCTCGCCCCTTCATGTCATGACTTCTCCGTGGCCTTTTCTATGTGGGGCATGGATGTTATAGGGCCAATTTCTCCAAAAGCATCAAATGGACATCGATTCATTTTTGTGGTCATCGATTACTTCACAAAATGGATAGAAGTCGCTTCGTTTGCCAATGTGACGAACTCGCAGTTTATGTGTTTTTGAAAAGGAAATCATTTGCCAGACGGCTTGCTCGAAAGAATCATTTGAGATAATGCCACGAATCTGAACAATAAGATGATGAAAGAAGTGTGTGAGCAATTCCAAATAAGGCATCATAACTCCTCGCCCTATCGCCCAAAGATGAACGGGGCTGTTGAAGCAGCTAACAAGAACATTAAAAGGATCATTGGGAAAATGACTGAGACGTATAAAGATTGGCACGAGAAACTTCCATTTGCTTTGTTTGCATATCGCACGCCTGCATTTAACATCTACAGAGCAACTCCTTTCTCTCGGTCTATGGAATGGAAGTCGTGTGCTACCTATCGAGGTTGAGATCCCTCTCTGCGAGTCTTAATGGAATCAAAGTTAGAAGAAGCGAGAATGGGTTCGAGCTCGATATGATCGCTTGAACCTCATCAAGAAAAACGTCTAAGAGCAATTTGTCACGGCGATATACCAAAAGAGGATGATTGCGGCCCATGACAAGAAGGTACGACCAAGAGAATTCCATGAAGGAGAGCTCGTGCTGAGAAAGATTCTCCCGATACAAAAAGACCTGCGAGGAAAATGGGCTCCGAACTGGGAAGGACCATACGTCGTAAAGAAGGCATTTTCAGGTGGAGCTTTGATCCTTACCGAGATAGATGGGAAGGAGTTAGCAAATCCAAAGAAACTCGAGATGCAAGTGAAGAAGTACTATGCTTAAAAGAAGAAAGTCAAGATGAAAACCCGAAAAGGGCATCTTAAAAAAAAAAAAAAAAAGGGGGATCAGAGCGAAAACCCGAAAAAGGGCGCTTTGATTAAACACAAAAGATTAGGATGAAAACCCGAAAGGGCGTTCTAATGAAGCAAACATTCGGCTTACAAGGAAAGATGTTTTAAACCATACGGCAAACAGTGAGACTACAGTATTTGAAGCATCTCTGAAAGCTCGAAATCTTCTACGCAAGGAGCCAGACTCGAAAAGATTCTTGATTGAGGAACGTGGTAGAGTTCATGTGTTGAATATCTTGAGCATTTGTATCCGTTGAATATGATCTTTTCTTTCTTTTTGACATTTTTACTCTCATTGGTTAACTTCCTTTGTTCGCCACACTTGAAACAAATGAATACGGGATATCATTTTTGTCCCTACTTGACCTTTTTCATGCATCTCATTATGTGCTTATTTATATGATAAATGGTGAAATGACATGTTAAGCATTACTTGGATGAAAATTTGATAAGCACAAGAGCTTCAAGGCAAGAACGGAGTTCAACCAGAGGCTAAAGAGTGATATCTGAGAAACGTTGATTACTTGCAAAGCCTAAAGGCGAGTACATGGCTTAAAAAGAAAGTCAAGAGCTGAAGTAATGAATGCAGATCCTCAACAATCGTGGCAAAAAGGACAAGTGACAAACATGCTTAAGGAGCACTGCATAATCATGTAGGCATGAAAGCATTTAAGACAAACATGTGCATATCATGATAATAACATGCATAGTATATACAGGTACTCCAGCAGAGCAAGAAATCTGGAATGAGAGTCGCATTGAATCAAGAGAAAAGACACCTGAGTTCTACCAAATGACAGGTTTTGGTATTTCGATATTTTTTTTAAAAATTCATGCTTTGCAAGGAAGATCAACTCATATTGCGAGAGGTGAGTTGAGCCTCAAGACACGTTGAGGTAATTCCAATTTATGTTTCAAAAATCAACCCATATTGCGAGAAATGAGTTGAGCCTCGGGGCACGCCGAGGTACCTTCAATTTCTGCTTTTCAAATTCTGCTTTTCAAAAAATCAACTCATATTGCGAGAGGTGAGTTGAGCCTTAGGTCACACACTGAGGTATGTTTAATTTATGTTTCAAAAGTTGACTCATATTGCGAGAGGTGAGTCAAGCCTCGGGGCACGCTGAGGTATTTTTAATTTTTTGTGTTTTAAATCAACTCATATTGCAAGAAATGAGTTGAGCCCCGGGGCACGCCGAGGTACCTTCAATTCTCTTTTCAAACTCGCTTTTCAATTCATGTTTTTCAAGAAAATCAACTCACATCATGATGGTGAGTTGAGCCTCAAGATACGTTGAGGTAATTTAAATTCATATTTTCAAAAAAATCAATTCATATTGCGAGAGGTGAGTTGAGCCTCGGGGCACGCTGAGGTATTTTCAATTTCTGCTTTTCAATTCCTGTTTTCAATTTATGTTTTTCAAAAGTCAACTCATATTGCGAGAGGTGGGTTGAGCCTCAAGACACGTTGAGGTAATTTCAATTTCTGTCTTTCAAAAATCAACTCATATTGCGAGAGGTGAGTTGAGCCTCAAGACACGTTGAGGTAATTTCAATTTATGTTTTTTTCAAAGATCAACTCATATTGCGAGAGGTGAGTTGAGCCCTTTTCAATTTCTGCTTTTTAATTTCTATGTTTCAAAAATCAACTCATATTGCGAGAGGTGAGTTGAGCCTCGGGACACGCTGAGGTAATTTCAATTTTTGATTCTGCTTTTCAAAAAAAAAAAAAAATCAAAAAAATCAACTCATATTGCGAGAGGTGAGTTGAGCCTCAGGGCAAGCTGAGGTATTTTAAATTTCTGTCTTCAATTTATGTTTTTCCAAAGACCAACTCATATTGCGAGAGGTGAGTTGAGCCTTTAATTTTTGTTTTTCGAAATCTACTGTTCAAAC